>CM076584.1:1031996600-1032654097 GCA_034641835.2 Pinus albicaulis
TGGTCATATACTAGAACAAGGTCACCTTCATGAAAGGTGCGAGGGTGGAATTTGGTCATACCGTGTGTTACACAGAAATTTGTCACTGTCCCTACAATCCCCATCCCGCACATTGGAGGGCTCATTCTGTGACCTGTGAGAAGAGACAAGACTTGAAAATAATTTCATTGCATCCCTCTGAAGATGAGCTTTGATTGCCCTGAAGACATCTCCTTGCAAAAAACCCTAAAATAGCTCTTTTTCCATTGGCGCGGTTCCACAGTTCAGCCCTCGCGCCAAGGGGGCAAATCCTCCAAAGAGGGCGCGCCAATTGGCGCTCTGTCATAGAGCCGCACCCGCGCCAACCATATTAAGAGGTGTTTTTTAAAAATAAATGGCGGAAGTTTCGTCCTAACAAATTCCTGGACTGATATCTATCTTGATTTGGGAGGTTTGGCTACGGATTTCCATAGAGAGGAAGTGGTTTTCCACCTCTCATGGAAGCTTCCTTGATGATAGGGCCAATCCCATAATTATAGGGATCCCAACTCCCCTTCCTCTATCTATAAAAGCTTGCTCATCTCCTTTGCAAGCTAGTTCCCAAGAGCTTTCACATCCTTATGTTGCAAGAGCCTTCTTGATTCCCTTAAGGCCAAATCCAAGCAAGGAGACTATTGCCAAGTATCCAGAGAGAGAGGCTTGTCCCATCCTTGACAGGCTTTATCGAGACATGTTGTGCTGACGACCCGCTAAAGGAGAGTGTTGCGTCGAAGCTATGGTTGTATTCTTCTTTTGACTCTTTAATGATAAGCAACTATCGGTTATGGTTCCACTCTTGTTCTTGATCATGTTCATGAGTTATGTCCTCTTCGACTGACATATAGTTGTATATATTGGATTTTATGCTTGCATTTGTGTTGTTTCTTGCATGTGCAGGTGTCCGATCACGGAGATCGTGAGGATTGTGATCTGCCAGGGCAAAGGAACGGGAGCACCACCTCTTCTACAAACGACAGCGTTGGATTCCAGGTAAGCCTTCCTCGCAAGTCGGTTTATTTACAATTAGGAACCTGCACTGTAGTGTGTTTGATTGTTGCTAGACCCGATCTGGGCTAGTAGGGATCACCTCTGTCCGCAGAGGGGATTTACCTCCTCAACAATTTGGCGACTCCGCTGGGGACTCAGCTTGTTGTTTGATTTGTAAACTATAGACGGAGCCTGAAGCACAGCCAGATAGCCTTCGAAACGCTTTTGCTCTGCATTAGCGGAGTAGATCAACGCTGCTTCAGTCAATCTCCGGTTTAGTTTACGGACTGAACAACTTGGAGTATTGTCTTCTCTTTTCGGTCAATTTCTTGGCCTTGCTTGCTTGGTCAGCTCTTTGGACTGGTTTTTCTATTTGTTTGGCTTTGTTTTAGCCTTGTCATCACTTGTCTGTGTCTGAGATTGCTTGTTTTTCATTTTCCCATAGTAAACTCGGCTGACGCGCTTTTCAGTGTGACAGTCGCGCCCATTGGCGCAAGTTGCTTGTGTATCACCCGCGCCATTGCCTTTCTGGCGCTAATTTCAAGCTCACAGTCGCGCCAATCCTATGAGCTATTAGGGTTTGCTGTGTTTCATGCTTTCTAGGACTGACTTGTGATTTTGATCTTGTTTTTTTGGCTGTTTGAGTGCACTGGAGCCTAGTTTGACTGATTGTAACCTCCATCCTTTGGTTGTTTGCCTATTTCTTTCGATTTTGCATTCGAGCCCTAGGGCATCTAGGTGCTTTTGTGAGTCGAGCCTCCCTTGGGAGTTTTTGGTTTTCGTTCGTTCAGTCGACTTTGGGATTGCTTCCTTGCATTCGTTTGATAGTTGTCTATCATTTTATTGCATTTTTGAGTGACTGATTCTGTTTTCATTCAAATTTCACTTTGCTTCATTTCGGGCCTAGATTACACGGCTCATTAGTGTCTTTGGGACTTTTCTTGGTTTTGAGAGACTTTTGGTCGATTTGAGATCTGATTGTTTGTGCCATTGAGTGAAATCTGCTTGTTTTTGCTCTCTTATTATCATTTCTCAAATTGCTTCTCATTTGTTTTCGGTTTGTTTAGTGCATCTAGCTCTCAAACATTGAAAATACAAAAAAAAATCTCTTTTTCTTTTGATTGATTAGTGCAAATTAAAATCTTTTCGATGTTATTAGTAATTAGTGACTTTGAAAGAAAAGTTTTTAGTTTCATTAGCTGCATTAGAGATATCACTGATTGTCTTCTGATCATTTTGTTTGTGTAAAAAGCTCTTAACTCTTCTGTAGCTAGCTTTCATCGAACGAAATGATATACTGTGGCATGTAGTTTTGCATTTAGGAGATTTTTGAGACATCACATTCATTAGGGCCTGAAAACTGAAACGTAATTGAAGATAAACTTTAAAATTTACTCAATTTACACTAAGGAAGCATTGAAATCTAACGAAACACATTTAGAGGTCTAGGCTAGAGACGTGTTCCGGCGTCTTAAAACCTAGTAGCTGTCGTTCGCCTCTTGGCTTTAGACAGCGCTAGTACGGACTTGTGCTCCCCGTACCGTCGCGTATATAAAGGGAGAGCCCACTAGGTTTCAATCCTTTATCCATAGGAAGCCGAGTCTGCCACCCTATACCCGTGATACACCGAACACAACATTCGGGGAGATTGCCTGCACGTACGGAAAGTCCTTGGTTGATTTATCTTTCATTATTGAAACCAAGGTGTATATTGCAGTTCACGGTTATTTGGTACACCCTTTTGCCTAGTATTCCTGAGTAGTCATTTGATCTTTTCTGACTCCCTAAATTTGAAAGGATCACCAAGCGCTTGTCCTTTCATGCTTGTGTCAAATCTGAAAGAGATAGAGTCATCTTTTCGACCGTTTCTCGACTCTTAAAACATGAAACGGTGAAGTTTCTTATTTTTCAATGTGGTAAAAAATAATCACCCATGATCACACGCCTTGTTAGAATTTTCTTGTTGACCATTTGATTGTGTGTCTTGACTCTTTTTCAGCCCCGTGTGTGGTTTTGAGTTTTGATGGAAACTTTTTCGGAGTTTACCAACCAAGGAATCCCCTCAGATGGGAATCCTGGTCATTTTCCTCCTTTTGGGAACATTGGTGCTCCCTACATGGCAACATTGTCCCTCCCTGGGTTAACTGTTGGGTTTCCTGTTTGGTTTTTTTCAACCTCTGTGGTCCCGAACGTCTCCACTACTGTTAAATCAGTTCCTCCGCCGGAACAACATCATGTTGATTCCCAGGTGGACCTCTCCCCTTCTTTGCCTGTTTCTGCGTCCCCCTCTTCTACTTCGCCTGGTCAAAGTCTGGATTCGAGTAACCAGGTGGCTAAGAAGAAGAAGAAGAAGACAAAGAAGAAGAAGTCCGATAAAAGAGAGGCTAAAGCTGCCACTACTGTTTCTGAAACATCTCCTCTCGATATACCTTCCAACCCTCCACGGAAAGTCAAGTTCCCCTGCATGTTGTGCACGAGAGACCATCTTCTTCGAGACTACCCTGGCATTCCCAAGGTGCTTGAAGCATGGTCCAATGGCCATCCGCTGTTGCCTTTGACTTCTGGGAGCCAGGTTGGGGGCACGTCTTCAACTGGTGCTGATAAGGCTCCTAAGAAGTAGGGTAAGATCACCAATCCCTGTAAGTTGTGTGAAGGGCACCATGCCATTCACCTTTGTCCCTATATGGATGAAGCCAAGCGAGTTTTGGACAGCCCAACTGTTTCCACACCATGCCTCCCAGCTGGTTATAAACAACTCTCTTTGAGTCTTCCACTTACTGATGATACGATTGGTCAAAAATCATCTTTGGTCGATCCCACTCCCTTAGAAATTCGAATTCAAGAATCCGTCCCTGACCAACCATTGGTCGTGGGATCGGTTGAGCTGGCCCCATCCGCGGTGCACCAGGTCTTTTCTGTCGAGAGTGGATCTCACATCCCTCATGTTCTTCTGGTTTCCTCAGATTCTTCGGACTTGGAGAAATATTCTCCTGTCCCTATACCCCAACAAGTAGCTCCTCCACCTCCCATGATGGAGGTTCTGGAGGATACTCCTCCCGCCTTCGAGATGGAGGTCATGGAGGAGGCTCCTGCATCCATAACATCAGGGGAAGACCTTCTCCGTTCGATGGTAGCCCCTCTGAGTAGTTTGGTCGCTTCCTTTGATTGGAGTCGATTTGCAGGATTCTGCCTTCCGTCTTATGTGCCTTTCGAGATCACAGTACAGGCTCTTGGTCTGGTCGTACCCAGCACCATTATAGACGAAGGCACCTCTGTTATTATTCTATCCTCAACTACCTGGCAAGCTTTCGGTTCGCCACTGCTCGCGCCCGTTACGCAGAATCTGTTGACATTCAATAGAAGAACGAGTCAACCTTTAGGGATCCTTCCAAGGTTACCCGTTACTTTGGGAGGTAAAACCATCCATATGGATGTGATGGTCATTCCAGGCCCCTTGGATTTTAATATGCTCCTAGGGTGCGATTACACCTATGCCATGGGAGCGCTCGTCTCCTCCCTTTTTCGTGTGGTCTGTTTTCCGCATGAAGGATGGATCGTGACCATTGATCAGCTTTTGTTCTTTGGTCCTGATGTGGCAGCTGGCCCACCATCATCCCTTCCTATTTTTTATCCACCCTTTGTATCTGCCCCACCACAAGTCAACTATGTGGCTACCTACCCTGTTCCCGCACTCAGTGACGACGCCGTCGTGCATAGTGTATTCTGAGCATTGGGTCCTGATTTCCAAGATGTCGTTCTCCCACCTGGTGTGGGACTCTTGGAAGCCATGACTTCTTGTTCATCATGAAGAGTATTCCGTCGGAGCATGGTTCGTTTCCTTGTGTCAATATCCTTAAAAAATGAAATCAAGTATGTCGGAGCATGGTTCGTTTCCTTGCGTCAAGCTCCTTAAAAAATGAAATCAAGTCTGTCGGAGCATGGTTCGTTTCCTTGCGTCAAGCTCCTTAAAAAATGAAATCAAGTCTGTCAGAGCATAGTTCTTCCACCTATGTCAAGCTACTAAAACAATGAAACAAGTTGTTTGAGGATAGTTCTTTAAGTGTGTCGACCTCGTTAAAATAATGAAACACAATTTTGTTCAATTCGATTTTTGTTAAATTTAGATCAAATCTCTTGTGTTGAACCTTCACTCCATTTCCAATGGACTGAAGCTTGGGGGGCATGTTCCTCGAATTGAGACGCCATGCTGGGGGGCATGCCCGTTTTCCTCATTTTCAAGCATATTTTGCATATGTGTGTCCATGTGTGCTTTTAAGCTTGCATACAAATGAAAAGTGTGATTAGATACATTGTGTGAACTCTTTCATTGGGTCGTTTGTTATGCAACTAATACATTAGATAACATTGTATTAGATATTGGCATGGCATATAAAAACAACATCACATGAAAAAGAAAGATCCATCCGGAAATAGATATGTATATATATAGATATTGAATGTTTGCATAGTGTGCATCACATTAAAATCAAAAATATACATGTTCGCCTTAATACATCCGGAGACGACATGTCTCTCAAAAAATATGCATGAAATAAAATCCCTAGAGAGTCTAATCTGCATGGTGCTCATGATAACAAGTGACTTCACGCACTAAGCGTCTCAGAAGTCGGTGGAGGCGACTAGGCACTCCCACCGTATGTCTCTGGTACACCATCGGTACATCTGCCAATCGAGCGTAGTCTGGGATCCCTCGGTCAATACCCTTGAGATTCTGGATTAACTCCCCCCCCTCTGCACCCTCTACTTGAGGATCAGGTGTAGGAAGAGTTCTCCGTGCGATAGGAGACATGCCGGTTGGTCTCTCTAGGCCCACGTCTGCATACATATAAAATGTGTTAGGACAGAACGTGTATTACCAAAAAAAAAACATAAAAACATAAAAATCAAAAAGACAAGAGGTCATACCCAAATCCTCGTCCCAATCATCTCCTTCCGGCAGTGGGAGATCTGGGTCTCCAGTGAAATCGGTTCCTGCATATGGCCAGTCTTCCACTACGATCAACTGACACCGCAACCACCCAAAAAACTCCGGCCTCCAGGACATCTGTTGGCCTCCTCCAGCTCTGGGCATCAGTGCTGCCCAGCGAGCCATTCTTGGCTCTCGTGGAATCGGCTCAGCTACTATGGCCCCTTGGCCCTGGAAGATTGGTAATCGTTCCAGAATGAACGATACCAGGATAGAACCATAGCCAAACTGTTTCAGTTTGGCCTGCTTACACTTCGTGAGTTGTCTCTTGATATTTATTGTCACTACTGTGGCCCAGTCGAATAATAGGGGACTCATGCACTCTGAGGCCAATAAGAGTTGGGCCTTTGTTGCCTCGTGCGGTGCCTGCGATCCCGCAGCCCGCATGATGGTATGAAGCACTACCTTGAGTGCTATATCAGGAATAGTATGGACGTCTACCTTTCCACTCCCTGATCCCAGTCGTGCCCCTCGGCACACTCGTGCCATCACTTGCTCCATCTTCTCACCAGACGGTCTGCTCCCTGTCAATATGGGCACTGTACCTCTGCGCGATAGTCCGGTTATGAAGTATACATCAGAAACCTCTAGTTCTAATACCTGGTCCTGCAACTTGAAAACTTGTTCATGTTCATCCCATATGCTGATCAGGTACTGCAGAAGCTCAGGCTAAGCTTGTAAGCAAGGTGTTAGGAAGAACTTCTTAAGCCCACAGTTCTTGAGGGCATTCATGCAAGTTTCATTCTCCATGGCTTGTTAATCCTCTTCACCGTGCTCCCTCTCTTTCCACTCAATGACCATTTTGATCGGTTGCCTACATTTACATGGTCAAAAAACTTCAATTAGACCTCTACTATCCTTAAAAATTCATGCAATTCATTCATTGTGTGGAAATTTCAAACGGAAAATTGGATTGCGCCGCTGGCGTGACTGTTTTCCTAACAGTCGCGCCAGTTTTCACGGGCCCTTTAGAAATAAAATGCCATTGGCGCGGTTCCGTGCCGGATACCTGCGCCAAGGGGCGGAGCCCTAAAAATTCAAAAATTCCTCACAGAAAGTCTAATATACAATAAAAATTTATGAAAAATGGATTGAAATGGAGTACAAAGAAGAGCCTCTTACCTAGAACAGACGGGAATCTGGATGGTAGCCCAGATCGGTCACAATCGCCGTCAGAAGTTCGCACACAAAATGGACCACTGTTGCTCTTCAGTGAGGTAAATAGTGAAAATTAATTTTATTTTTACCATTTGACATATTTATAACTTTTTGAACTCAAAATAGGTTTTGAAAGTTATTTTTCTGAATATTTTAATATATTTTGTCAAAAATGGGTTTTACACTTGCTTTTTGTGCAGCAACAGGTTTTTTACGCGACTTAAACGGTGAAACGAGTTGTATTTTATACTTTTTCAGACTCGGTAAATACACGAAAAAGTCACTTTGGAGTCATCTTTCAGCTCTTTTCTGACTCTCTAAACATGAAAAGATTACCGAGGCCCTTGTCGTTTCGATCTCGTTAAATTGGACATGAATCGACATCTACCTAGTATACGTTTAACCCTTTTTCAGGCTGGGATGGATTGATTACGAAAAAGGAATACCCTAGCCTATCGCGACTAGGAGGTTTTCTCGGATATTGTTTTCTACCTTTTCGGATCTGAGGAACTATTTACGAAAAGGGACCTGTGGAGTTTTCTTTTCCGCTGTCTTTTCAAACTCTCTAAACATGAAAAGACACCGAGTTCTTCCTTTGTCAGACTCGTTAAACCTTGATGACATTGGATTTCGTCGAAATGACGTTCTCCGAGTTTCTCCTTCCTAGGACTCGTTAAATGCACTAGGATGGATTCGCCCGAAGGGCGGACTTATATCACAAGCATATGCTATCCCCTTCAAGCTTGTTATCAAAATAATTGGGGTACTCGCCAGAAATGGTGGGGGAAAATGGAACCATCGTCGTTGTCGTCGGCAGTATGTCGCTCTTGAACATGGCACTTGTCTGCATTCGTGTCGAGTTGGGGACATCTCATCTCGTTGCTTCACTTTGCCTCCGTGGGTTTGGATAATCCCTTTTGACCTCTCATCTGCTCATTGCCTCGTCACCATGACCTCTGATCCGTTGATGTCAAATACTTCCAAATCCACTATTGTGCCGTTATATGTTCAAGAGAAGTTGACCTCTGCAAAGTATCAACCTTCCTCTGATTCTCATATGATCCTGATTCACAAAAAACATCATGTTCCTCTGTCTCGTGTCGATGATGTGGGAAACATTATGGCCCACCTTCGATCAAGGTCACTTCCTGTCGACTTCAGCTCATTATCCAAGAAGTTTATCTAGAGACTCCTTTATGGTACCTTGGAGCCTGCATGCCTCAATGGCAGGTTCGTCACATTCGACGTGAGGTTTTCATCATTGGCCTCCGATCGAGTGATTCTACGAGTGTTCGACGCCAGCTCATTGATTCACATGCCGTAGATTGTACCTGTAGTACCTTGAGGGCCATCGTCATTATTGGTGGTTCCTCTCGCGTCTGTTAATAGCTTTCATCATTGGCTGGTAATCAGACGATGTTCTTGCATGTTCGACTTTAGCTCACATATTCGCATGCTTGAACTTGTACTTTGTTCGGGTCGAGATGGAGCGCAAGACCCTGGATTGTGTCTGTTGTAATCCAGGCTGCGATATTGTGGATTATTATGATTATTTACATGACTCAATGATTGGATGGCTGCGACCATGCCTGAGTATATTCATCGATCTTCACTGGATGGCTATGTCCATGCCTTGGATCTAGATTATTGTATACTCTGTCATGGATGGCTATGCCCATACCACACATATATATCATGTATCTGAGACATCAGTTGTACTTCGCTCCGCAGATTTTTCGATGGCAGTGTTTTCAGTCGGCATGTTCTCGTAAAGCATTTCACCTCTCTCTCTCTCTCGGGCCTCATGCTTTAGGGGGCATCTGTTACACAGCAATTTGTCACCGTCCCTGCCATTCCCCATCCCGCACATTGGAGGGCTCATTCTGTGACCTGTGAGCAGAGACAAGACTTGAAAATACTTTCATTGCATCCCTCTGAAGATGAGATTTCATTGCCCTGAAGACATCTCCCTGCAAAAAACCCTAAAAATAGCTCTTTTTCCATTGGCGCGGTTCCACAGTTCAGCCCTCGCGCCAAGGGGGCAAATCCTCCAAAGAGGGTGCGCCAATTGGCGCTCTGTCATAGAGCCGCACCCGTGCCAACCATATTAAGAGGTGTTTTTTAAAAATAAATGGCGGAAGTTTCGTCCTAACAAATTCCTGGACTGATATCTATCTTGAGTTGGGAGGTTTGGCTACATATTTCCATAGAGAGGAAGTGGTTTGCCACCTCTCATGGAAGCTTCCTTGATGATAGGGCCAATCCCATAATTATAGGGATCCCAACTCCCCTTCCTCCATCTATAAAAGCTTGCTCATCTCCTTTGCAAGCTAGTTCCCAAGAGTTTTCACATCCTTATGCTGCAAGAGCCTTCTTGATTCCCTTAAGGCTAAATCCAAGCAAGGAGACTATTTCCAAGTATCCAGAGAGAGAGGCTTGTCCCATCCTTAACAGGCTTTATCGAGACATGTCTTGCTGACGACCCGCCAAAGGAGAGTGCTGCGTCGAAGCTATGGTTGTATTCTTCTTTTGACTCTTTAATGATAAGCGACTATTGGTTATGGTTCCACTCTTGTTCTTGATTATGTTCATGAGTTATGTCCTCTTCGACTGACATATAGTTGTATATACCGGATTTTATGCTTGCGTTTGTGTTGTTTCTTGCATGTGCAGGTGTCCGATCATGGAGATCGTGAGGATTGTGATCTGCCAGGGAAAAGGAACGGGAGCACCACCTCTTCTACAAATGACAGCGTTGACCTGTGTAAGCCTTCATCGCAAGCTTTCCGTTTATTTGCAATTAGGAACCCGCATCGCAGCGTGTTTGGCTGTTGCGAGACCCGATCCTGGGCTAGTAGGGATCACCTCTGTCCGCAGGGGATTTACCTCCTCGAACAATAGGGGAATTGGACAAGGAAAACAAGGTTAAAATGGGGGCGTTCGTAGGGGAACAAGGGGGCAAATGTAGACTCTTGGAGCACAACTTTTGCAATCAAAGGAGACCTTATAAAGGGAGTCACAGAGGGGAATTTATCAGAAAAGGTACGTGAGACTTCAAGGAACATGTGTCTTGCGTGGGAGATGCATTCCTTAAAGGTTCAAAAAATTAGCCCCTAACATGGTCGCACCTATAGGGGTCTAACATAGTCAACGTATACCTTTTTCGTAAATAGTCCATTTCAGTCTGGAAAAGGGGTAAACTATACTGAAGGGATGACTATTCATTTCCTTTAACGAGTTCAAATAGTCAAGTACTCGGAAATATTTTTATACTTGGAGAGTCTGAAAAGGGCTTAAAAGAGAACTCCAGGGTTTCACTTTTTCGTAATTTTAAAGAGCCCTAAAAAGTGATAAAAGTATACTCATTTGGACGACTTTCAATTTAGTTTATGAGTAGGAAAAGATAGGAAGGACTCAGAATTTTCATGTGTTTTATGAAAATGAAAGATAGAAAAATAATCTCGGGATTTTCATGATTTTAATGAGTATTGAAAATAATAACCGAAATGGACTCAAGATAGGTTTCATTTTTATACAAGCTTGAAACATAGGAAAAATTATGCTTGAGAGTGGTTTCATTTTTACACAAGCTTGAAATGTAGGAAAATTGTGCTTGAGAGTGGTTTGTTTCATTTTTACACAAGCTTGAAACAAAGTAAAAAATCATGCTTGAGATAACTTTCAATGCCCCCCAAGCGTAACGTGCAAGAGCATATGCCCCCCAAGCGTAACCTGCAAGAGCATATGCCCCCCAAGCTTCATTTCATTCACCTAAGTGGACTACTGGTTCATAAGTGGATGGAATGAAGGTTCATTTATGAGATCAAATGAAAGACTTGACTTGACACTTACGAGATCTAATCAAAGACTCGACTCAACTAGGAGAGGATTTGTTTCATTTTTTAATGAGATTGACACAGGAAAAGAACTATGCTCATGGAAACTTGTTTCATTTTTTAACGAGCTTGACACAAGAAAAGGAACTATGCTCAAAGACATGTTTCATTTTTTAACGAGGTTGACACAGTAAAAGTAAATCTCTTCATGGTGATCTATTTCATTTTTTTAACGAGGTTGGCACAGGAAAATAATGATCCTCATCGAAACCTGTTTCATTTTTTAATGAGGTTGACACAGTAACAAGAACTCTCCTCATGGGAACCTATTTCATTTTTAAATGAGGTTGACACAGTAAAAGGAACTCTCCTCATGGGAATATGTTTCATTTTTTAATGAGGTTGACACAGTAAAAGGAACTCTCCTCATAAAGGTCTGTTTCATTTTTTAACGAGGTTGACACAGTAAAATAACTATCCTCATGAAACCTTGTCATGGCTTCCAAATGGAAGTAAGACATGTCAAGGGACACTCCTCGATCATGGCTTCCAAGAGGTCTTCATCGGATGGAAGAAAATTTCTCTGGAAGGAAAACATGTCAAGGGACTCAATAGGGATAAGAACATCGTGTTCAAATAGTCCAATAGCGTTTTCCATGTCAATTACTAGATCTAAGTCAAAGGAAGTCAAGCAAACAGTGAGAGGCTCGCTTGCATTGGTAACTGAAAACATGGGTCTTGTTGCCACATAATTAACCCATAGTGGGGTGTACACCACTTCTGTATAAGGAAAATTCAGGGATGTCGGATTATGGGTAGTCAAATTAAGACTAACGAATGAAAGCTGGTCAACAGTCACAATGTTTCCATTATGAGGGAAAGACATCACGAGAAAGAGTGTCGATACGACAACTTTCATTGCATAGACATAGTCTCGCCCGAGGAGAAAATTGAAATCTAAGGGGCCTCAGACTACCATAAGATCAATATAGATAGTTTTACCTTCCAAGGTAATAGGAAACTTAGGAAGGATCCCTAAAGGTTCAAAAATGGTTCTATAAAAAGCTGGAATCTGTAACAGGCACAAGCTGATGGGAACCCAAAGCTTTCCAAGCAGTTGAGGATAAAATACTAATAGAAGCACCTTCATCTATATTTGTGCGACGCACATTCTTACCACAAGTCTTCACAATTATTTGGAAAGGGATGGAGGAAGGAAGACGAGGTTTTGTCAGCATATTCCAATCAAAGGAAAAGACCTCAGTACTTGGACGGGGTTCTGTAGAAACAGGTGAAATGCTCCCATGCGTAGAAGAATCTGATGTAACAAGAAGAACCTGAGCGGTATGAATTTCACTCTCTTCAGGGAAAGTGGGATCGACAGAATGTGAAATCGAGTCGAACACTTGATCAAATAATGGATCATCAACCTAAGTGATATGAGTTTCAGTCTCCAATGGAAGAGTGGGATTGACTATACTTGGAATTAGATCAATCACTTCTTCAAATGACGGTGAGTTGGGAGAAATTTTACGGTAACCAATTGGAAGTTGTTTCTATGGAACAGTAAGGTTTTCCAACAATTTTGAGGTTTCATCCACGTGAGGGAAAATGTGAGTTTGATGACTCCCTTCGCATAGCCTACAAGGAAACCTAACTTTACCCTTTTTCTCAGGAACCTGACAATCACTGGTTGATGGATCAACAGTAAGTTGATGAGATTTTTCTGACCATACTTCCAAGACCTTAGGAATACCACAACAATTGATAAGGAAGTGGGCACCCTTACAAATCTTGCAGGGAATTTGGGTTTACAATGCATAGTGGAGTTTTCCTCAGCATTACTAACACTTACAACCATGGTTAGTTGGTTGAATTCTTTCTTATCTTGCTTCTTCTTCTTCTTCCCTTTCTTCTTCTTAGCCACCTGGTTACTAGCGTCAAGGATTTTACCAAGCGAAAAGGAATAAAGGGAGGAAGACATGTTGGGTGAAGAAGGTAAAGGGTCAACATGAGGTTGGTGATGTTGAGATGGTGAACTATGTTGAGGTGAAGCATTTGTTTGAGGTGGAAGAATTTGAGTATTCGAGGCCAACGAAGTTGAAAATAACCATACTGGTAAACCTATTGTAAATCCAGGTAATGAAAATGTAGCCATATAAGGAGGACAAACATTTCCAAAGCAAGGAAAAGTACTAGGATTCTCGTTAAGAGGGGTTCCTTGGTTGGTAAAGTCTGGAACTATTGCCATTAGATTCAACTTCAGTGAATTTTATTAACAATTTAAAAATATTAACAATTAAAATTCACAATCCACATCTAAAGTCTCTAAAAAGTAAAAACAAACAAATGAACATGCGCTATCAAATCTAGGAGTCAAACCACACACAAATAGTATATTTCCACAATAAAAACACTAGTTGGTGATGAAATCCAACATCGTGGAAATTAATGTGGAAAACTGGTGGTTGGAATGGTTATGCTGACAACTTTCTTAATGAAACAATTTGGTGCAAGTATCTCCACTATGCCATCTTGAAGTGAAGAGTACCCGCTCGAAAGACCAAGTGAGTCTAGTCAATGTCTGCTCCAGGTACAGTGGGACCTTCCCTCCACTGTCACCTTGGGAAAAATCCTAAATATTATGGCCACTAAGGTCACCAACTGAGACAAATGCACCTAGGGGAACAGTATACGATCCAATATACACGCAAGGGCAGAGCATCACGCTCAATCCCCTTGAAAGCTCCTCGACATGGTAAATCCTAGGTTTGCTAACAAGTGATCCCAGGCTCCTCGACAATGGTTAATCCGAGGTTTACCGTTTGTATTACTTGCACATCTTCTATCTTTACCAATGAGATAGGTACGATTACCTCACTCGATCTGACATGATCTTATGCTTGAATCTTCTAAAAAGAGCTTCCCAGAGCACAATTGCAACAATTGAAATTTTTCCTATCGCAAGATGTTATTGTTTGTTTAGTTTCTTTGGAAAGTTAACTACAACCTATTCCAAAGCACTATCCTAAGCTAGATTGGTGGAAGAGCCCTAGAAAATGTAAAAATTTCTAGATGAATTTTATTTAGCGCTATGTTATTTGGGATGTTATTACTCAAAGTGTAAATGGATATGAAACAAGTGGTGTTATGACCTGACTCAAAAATGAATGCAATTGAATATGATAATGTAATCTTTCACTTTGATGAATCCTAATTAAAGTAAGGAGAGAGTTTCCATTCACTTCCAACAATGCAAAAAATTATAAATAAGAGAAAATATAACAAATTCTCTAATGCACTAATTTTATCAAGAAAAACTAATGCTTATCAATTCCAATTTTTATTTTTATGTTTTTAAAACAAGCATAAAAAAATGTAAATTCAAATCAAAGAAACTAATATAAATCTATGATTGATTTTTCCAGAATGTAAACTATGCAGTTGTAATCTATGCACAATTCATTTGAAAACTATGCAAATATAATCTATGCACATTTTTCATTCATATTCTGAAAATGAGAATTCTAACTATGAAAATGTGATCTATGCAATATAATTCTCAGACACAAGATGATTCTAATGTATTCTAAAGAACCAATCAAGTGTAAGTAAATAAAATTGGGTGCGAATTCCAAAGGTAAAATAAATAAAAACACTCAAAGGCGATTAACTCTCAAACATAATTTAGGAAAAAACAAAAGTAAAGAGATGCAAAATTGTTAAGAGTCTGAGACAAACCTCGAATTAGTGACCAAAAGAAATGAAATTAAGAATTGCTCAAAAAAGAAAATTCAAAACACCCAATTAACTTAACAGAGACTGATGCAAAAGTTGTTGAAAAGAAATTCACACATAAGATTTGACAGCTAAGATAGACTGGGGCAAACATAAAGAATCATGTGATCTGGCTCCTAAAAACAGAATTTTTATTTTTTCAAAAATTTTCCACAAGTCTGCAGTTTCCAATGGAGAACAGAGTGGTACCTCACTGTTCTGAACTAAAACCTGTGGAGGCCGTCACACTGTTTTTAGATGAAAACTGCGGAAGAGAGAAAAAGTACAGGAAAAATAAATATTCAAATTTTCTTTTCAAGGATCCTTAAAATTTATCTACCCAACGTAGTATTAGATAAGTCAAAATCAGAAAACTTAAAAAATTCAAGCTAAAAATTAGAAAGGAAAACTAAGTTTTATTCCCCATCGGAGTCGCCATTTTGTTATGCGGATTAACCCCTCTTGCAGACAAGAGCGATCTCCCTAGTATTCTATGAATAGATAGAAACAAACATGCATTTGTAAATCATTTTCTCTAGATTATTTGCAATTCAGAATTATTATAAACAAATAAAGAGGACATGCCCCTACTTTGAAATTCGATGTTCAGTGCGGTCTTTTATCGAGTCGCTCCAAAGAGGCTTCTTCAGTAAGTAGAACTTGCAATCAAAGATAGACAAAAGAATTAAAAACACCTGCAACATATAATAATTAAGAACATCGAATCTAAATTAGTGATCAAGGAATCTAATTATTGAATTATTGAAATAAGCACAAGAGCAACTCAATGAGAAAATGATATCCATATGTATTATCTTGAATGAAAAGAGTAACTTTACAACCTGATGCCTTGATGTCGTACAAGTTCCTCCCAGGGTCCTGAACAATCATTCCTCCTTTAGATTGACAAGCCTTCCTCTCTTTGAACTAGCATAAAGTTATGGACATGAGTGTGTGATCATTCTCATATCAATAATAACTAGTGTAGAGAGTATGCCCTCTTGAGAATTTCTTCAGAAATTACCTTATACAAGCTACCATGTACCCTTGAGACTGAAACATGAGCTCAATTATGGGGAAATGGAGGTAGTTTCAGTTCCATGAAGAGGGGGATGGATTCCTCTCGTGAAGGGATTTGAGCTCCATATACCAAGGGATAATCTCCATGAGTGAAGGGATAGAGCTCCATGAGTGGAGGGATAAAGCTCGAACTGATCGCGCCTCTAGAAGCTTCTAGTTGGGAGAATATTCGTCCAGCTGGGCTTCTAGAACTTACTTTTTCCTTTATTTGACTGTTTACGGTAGTCCATAGGTTTTATAAGTAGAATGTGTGGGATGTGCCGCAAGCTATAGAACAAATATCTGCGGATCTGCAGGAAAGAGCTAGGAAAAGTTTGGAGTTAGACTTTTAATGGTTTTAATGAGCTTTTCTCCAATTCCAAGACTTGGTTTAGGAACATTAGGGTTTTTGACTTCTAAGGGAGCATAATATAGGTAGTGATGGACCTATATGGACATTCAAATGTCATGGTGAAAAAATAACGTGTAACAAGGATGTTATTCCATGGTCATTTAATTGATTTTAGAAATTAAATACACAAAATAAAACAAAATAGAGGTAACTAGGCATAAGGGTTTACCAAGTAATTGTGAACTTAAATTTACCACCTTAGAAAACCAAAGATTTATTTACGGGCAAGCAATATCCCCGAATTTTTTGTTTGGTGTATCACAATGTAAAAGGAGATTGACTTGGTTACCTATGGTGGGATAGCAACCTAGTTTGCACTTCCAAAATATACCCGAAGGGACGTGGAAGCACAATCCATAGTAGTGTTGTCTAATGCGTAACCATACAATGAGAGCATTCCCATATAGTTTTCATGTGTGGAGCTCCATCCAATATACCAGAAGATACACATAGAATGGTCTTATACACTTACGTACGTGGAACGTGATATCCTCCCCAAAATGTAACACTGACAAAAAATGAAAAATCCTATGCTTAAAGACTTCGAAACACGTCTCTAGCCTATACCTCTAGATGTTTTCATTAATGTGAAAAATGCTCCTTAGGTTGCTTCATTAAATTTTAAATTTTATCTTGAATTAAGTTTCAATTTCAAGGCTCAAAACTTGATGTCATCTTAAAACACCTATGATGCAACTAACAATACAAAAATAATTATTTTCACTTCCCTTTTGACAATGAAAGGCCTAACTAAGTAGGGGAAGAAGAAATCAATCAACAATGCAACAAACAAGTGATGCAACAATCGATCTCCTCACCTTCACTATTCTAATCAAAATCTAAGCCCTATATGCAATGTAAATACATTTTTTTATTTTCTTTCTTTTTTAATGTTTCAAATGCAAGAAACATATGAATGCAACTTGATTTCTGATGAAAAGAAACCGCATAGAATTTAACTGTAATGTAAAAGTTACTTTTCAAATCCAACAATAAATATATGTATACAAACCTGAATTAACAAGAAAAAAGAAAGAAAAAAACAAAATCTTATAAAAAAGGCAATGAAACCCAGAGGTGATTAACACTCATACACAATTCAACCCCCTCATGATTGAGGGAGTAATTTTTTTTGTAAAAATGAAAGAAAAAACACGAAATTTCACACAAGGGATTGGATTTACAGAGACAAAGACACACTCAAAGACAGGAGGAAAACGAACTGGAACAAAATAAATCAGAGAGCATGGCAAGAAAAGAAATTTTCACTTCTTACAAGAATCAGCGTAGGTGCATAATAGGCACCAATGCTTTGCATCACATGTACAAATAAGGAGAGGGTGCACCGAAGTGCTTTATCTCCAGACCAAGGGGTGGGCTGAGGCAGATACAACCAAAATATGACACAAAAAATAAAATCAAGCACATAGAAGGATCTTCCTAGGGTCTATCAAGGTTTGAGTGAGACAATCAAGGTCATTTCAAGAGGTGAAAAAGGTGCCAAGGTCACGGAAACCACTAAGGGAAGACATCGATCCCTAGTGGAATTGCTAATTTGTTATGAAGAATTTATGATTGCATACAAAATTAATTTCCCTAGACCTAGTGGATTGGTCTAAAACAACAAGAAAAAAGAACATAGAGTTATTCCTTAGAGAAATTGAAGAATGGGAAAGAAGCCTACTTGGAATCCATCACAAGATTTTCTTTCCTCCGTGCATGTGAGCTCTAGATGTTATAATTAGAACCTACACATTCAAGCAAACCAAGGCAAGGATCTACAACACCTACATAGCATAATTCAATTAATTTATTCAATGAATCAACAAGGAATTGAAATACATGAGGATAAATATGATACAACACATATAGGAAAACAAGATGCTCTTTGTATAAATAGAAATAGGAGAGAGTTTAAAACAAAGAATAGTAGTTGATATTGTAAGGATCTCCACATGTTGACTTGTCCTTCCTTGTCACGAAGCACACTTCAATGTCTCCCTAATGCATGAAGATGATGACTCTCTTATATTCAAGGCAGCAACATGAGGGCATGCTTAGTCTCCAAAAACCAACCCTGATGTTATGGATGACAATAGATATAATGGAGAGGTAGGTTAGTTTAGGATTTACCATAATGGGCTTGAGATCCACAAATTATGGGAGGATGAGCTCAAGGGATAAGAGGTCAATGATTCGGTTCCGTCAGCTACCGGATTTACCCATGATCTCTTACTTCTATGATGTTGTTAGAATTGCATTTTGAAAGAGCATAAAAGAACACATGTGCATGTTGTAAAGAAGAGAAAACAAGGAAACCATCAACAACATAAAAACATGAGACGTTGATAACGGATTTCACCCAGTGTGGGCTATGTCTCCGAGCCCAGTGTCAAAATGGCGTAGCACGCTTCATATAGTCCTAGAAATGGGAAGATATACATGGATTATGTTGATACAAGGATGTGCCCTCAACATGATTGGTTGTCTCTCCACGAGACGTTCCGCTACAGGAACTCTCACTCACAATGGACCTCCTATCAGCATGACATAATATCACATGAAGCAAAACAAGATCCCACACATGAATTAAGCAAGGATATAGAAATCATAATACATCTCACAAAAAAAAGAGGCACATGATCAAGCTGCATATACCTCAACCCCTGAAGCTGGATGGAGAAGGGGATGCTCACTTGTTGAGTCTGGCTGCATTGTCGAATCCGTGGCATCAAGGGGCATATAATAACCTATCCACACTTGAAAATCTGACATCGTCACTCCACTATGGAAAATGGCCAAAAAATGGGGAGCTTTGCTGTTGAAAAAGACATCACGATTGAGTTCCTGTCATTCAGAGGTGTAAAATTGACATAAATTTTATCGAAAATGCACTCCAGCAGGTTTTGGGCCTCAAGGAATCTTTTTGATTCCCTCAGGATTCCCTAAGATTTTTTTCTATAGGTAATCTACAAATCTGCTACTCATATGGCCATTTTTGCATTACCATCGCGTTCCCTGCGAAATTCTGTTTAAAATGACTGTAAAATTCATATCATTCTGACAAAATGAGAATTTACCTCCCCATGGAATCTTTCAGAAATCAAAGAATATTCTTGAAAAGAGTGCCAACATGGTTCTGCCTCTGTGGATGCGCTCATGGTTCCCCACTCCTACTCCACTTGTTCGTCCTCCTTCTTCCTGATCGACCGCCTCCTCCATTCATGGGTTGAATGGAAAATATGAGATTTTTAATACTTGGTTGTGGGCAGACATTACAAAGTGTAGCCCGTGGGTTGTTGGTGGTAGAGGAGAATAGTGTGGAGGTGGGTCGAGATCAAAACCCTCCCACTCCAAAATATTATGGCGTGTTTTAAATTTCGTTGACCATCCAAATTATTTTTTGGATTATGGTTTGAAACATGTTTAAACATGTTTTGGTTTGGTTGTTGGGTCGTCGTATTGGGCGGGCGAGCCCTCCTGGTCGACGCAGGTTCAAATCCCACCAATCCATATTATATGGTGGCCATTTTTTTAATAAAGGCTTCGGGTGGGGAGGGTTCACTCGACGCAGCCACGATCTGACCCACTCTACTCCCAAAATATGTGTGGTGTGGGCGGAGGGTGCGAAGGGGGTCATGGCCCGCCACCCCATAATTTTAATATATTTGATATAATAAGGGTCCAATGGGGTGGCGGAGGTCATGACCCACCGCTCGTTTTATTTTTTTGATTTTTAAACAATAATGGTAGATTTTGATTTTAATGAAAATAAGGGTCATTGGGCAATTTCACGAGGCCGCAATTTCACCCATTTTCGGGTGCTAGGTTTCTTGTCGGTTGACGGTGAATTTGTGGGAAACTTAAACCTGGCCCACTACCCAACTTTTATGAAAACTTTGAATTGCTCTAACTTCTCCATATGGGCTCATATTGGAGATCCATTCACACCGTTGGAATCAAGGTGATGAGCACTTCAGTATGAACCTAGTTCGAAAGAAATCCGACCACTTTGAATTTTACCATTTATAAGCCCTCTTTGTCTGTTGAGGGTGTCTGAAGCCACCTAGATCAGTGAAGTATCCAAGGTAGGATCATATAGGATTTGATTTCTTATCCATGTTAAATGGTTAAAACAACCCCTGAAATATTCTGGAAGAAGAAGCTTTGGAAATCTTTTTAATTTTCTCGAATTTCTAGAATTAGAGCACCCCCAACAAAGAGAAACTAGTGATGACCAACACTGGTGTAGGAAGAATAAATGAACACTGAACGTAGGTGACCAAAGGGCATGGTGCATTGGGGCTTAAAATGATTCATTTTTAGAGGTTAGACCCATTAGACATTTGGAATGTTCATGCTTAGGGCTTTGTGTAGGGATGAGGAAAACATGGTTGTGAATGTGGATTGATCCAGTTTGCAGGCCTATTGATGAAATGCAACAAAATGGCCTATAAAATGCTCACTCATTGACATATTGTACCCCGTGTTAGCACAACTCTATGCTAATTCATGGGTACGTTTTAATTTTTTTGTTTTTAGGATAAAATTTCTAAATTTAAAAAATGTTTAGAATGCTACCGAAATTTCCAGTAGCGTCTGTTTTAGCCTTTTCAACCAATCTATTTTAATTCTATTTTATGTATGTTTTTCTTTTAACTTGATGCTACCAGAAATTTCGGTAACCTCCCCTGTTTTTTTTTTAATAAAAGAAGTGCATCTTCTTTTGTATTAATCCACGTGTTCCCGTTATCAACTACGTTTTAAACTTTTATCATGAGTTAGGTCACGTGATAGGAACAGTTTATGTTGAGTGATGTTAAGTTGAGTCATGGTTATACGTGAAGCAGGTTAGGTGTCAATCCGCAGTTGTAAAATCCAACCGTTGTTTGTCGTGTTTATCATCCAAGTTATTACATCCACATGTCGAGGTACATATTAAGTGTTAAGGTAGATCGTGGATCTGCAGTTTTAATGTGATGACCATTTGGATTGATCACGCATGAACACTGCCGAAATTTTAGGCCTATCATAAGGATATGATGGAGGTGACTGCCAACTCCAGCTCCATTCATCTCAAGCCACCTATAGCATATCATATGAAACACCGTAGCTAACTGAAGTTAATCATGACTACCACAAGGTGTATTCTACAGTCTAAGACATTTACCATTATGAAAAATTTCATGCATGGAAAGGTGAACTGACATATCTTTTTAAACCACCGAAATAAATGTATAACCATTAGTTTCGAGTTTAACTGTTGGTGAATGAGAAGCTCCAGTGAGCAGCGTGAGGAAGGAGACCCCGATTTCAAACATATTTCATTGAAGACACGACAACACCTGTTAGCTGAGCTCCCCTAATTTTGACACCTATCAGGTTTTAGTAGATAGCCTTATTTATTAATGAATATGACTAAGGAAGGAGGAAAACTAAAACACATTGAACCCCGAGTAGTTGATCTAGTTGATGCTAATCCAAATGTGAGAAGGTTTTTTGTTCAGGCAGGGTGGCATCCATTGTGTTCAAGACTAGGAAGCTCTCATTTAGGAGTAGCTAAGGAATTTTCACTCTCTTTGAATGGGCAGGAAGAAAATGTATATGGCCTAAGATTGTAGGTATCAACAGAGTCTATTTCTAAAGCTTTCAACCATCCACAGGAAGGAGAAAAATGGTTTAAAGGCCAAGTCATCACTAGAGGAGACCTCAACACTTTCATCAAATATGGACACAGAGACCCTAACTTGGCTAAAGGAATTCCAAGCAGTTACCTCAAGAATGAATGGGCTAAGACTGCCAAGCTCATAAAAATTTACCTTACCTGTGAGAGGAGGTATACTATTTTTTTTCTTTATCATATGAGATTCTTATCTCATATTTCAGGTATGAAGACCCTCAACCTACCATTCTTTCTACTGAATATCTTGACAAAGATGCCAGCTAGGATACAAACACACACAGCCGCATCACAGTATATCTTATATCATCAGGCTCTTATTAAAGTATTGGTTGAGGAAGAACTCCAGAAAAGAAACCAGTCATGGGAACATTTTTTGTTTTACAGGGCAGGCCAACCTGCACCTACACTAGATATTCCAGCTTATTTATCTCTAGCTTCACAAAAAAATCCTTAGCCTGTCAAGCAGAAAGAGAAAAATCAGAAGCCAACTACTTCATTAGTTGGTAAGAGAACTAAGAGAAATTCTAAGAAGGAGAACATCCACAAAAAGGCTAAAGGAAGAAAAGAAAAGGCTCCTTCAACCAAGGTTGAAAATAAGTTGGAGAAAGGATAAGTCTCATCAACCAAAAAGCCCAAATCAATGAAGATGGTGCCTCCCATTTCTCCTTTTCCGAAGGTTTATACCAGAGCATGGAGAGGAAAGTCTGTAACTGCAGAAAAATCCAAAGCATAGGTGCTACTAGAAATTTCGGAAGCAGACATTCAACAAAATATTCAGAAGGAATATCAACCCACTAAGTTTGATGAGGAGCTCATAAAATATGCAGGGTATGTTATTAGCAGCAAGAGAAGGAAACATGATGCAAAACTAGTTGCTCGTAGCAGGAAAAGACACACGAGAGACAACAACAAGTTTAGGCTCAAATCTAAAGCCCTGCATAATCCAATTTTGTTGAAAAAAGTCATAGATATAGAGAGAGGCAATATGAAGGGTTACAAACTATAACTCCTTCAATTGCATAGACTAGTGGACCCAAAAAAAAAAGATAAGGGTAAAGCCCCTTCAGACCAACAAACATAATCGTCAAAAAGAAGAAAAATTCCGAAGGGTTCAGAAGAGAAAAAGACCATTGTCAAATAAACAACCACCAAGACCACAAGGTCAAAATCATTTGTTGACAAACAAACAGACTTGGACAAGCTTGCAGAACTTGCAACCCATATGGAAGAGAAATAAAAGCGTTTCCTAATAAAAATACCTTTTTTCTTATTAAGTACATTTTTGAACAACAACTCAATTTTCAGAATGTATAAGTTTGCACAGGATTTTCAAGTATTTGTTGTGTATTTTTGAAAAAGAAATAGAGCGCTACTGGAAATTCTGGTAGCATTACAGTTTTTGCGCAGTTATAGGTTTTTACTGCAATTTCTGGTAGCGCTTGTTTTAAGTGATTTTTGACAGCTGTCAACAGAAATTCTGAGCCAATCCAAGGATGATAAGGACTCATAATGATATGGATATGTAAATTAATGATTGATAAGTGGTTATGAGGTTGTTGAAGGTCACATTTAATGAAGACACATGGTTATTAAAGAATCAAGGTCATGAAGATACAAGTCAACAAAAAAAGGGGCAGCATGTCAGCACACTCAACAACACAATCCAAACTATCTTCTCTTCTCTTATCTACATCTGTCATGTTAGTTATATTTCAATAGGATATATTTTTAATGTCCTATAACACCTATCTAATGTGAGGAAGAGTGGTTCCTTCTTTTTAGGAGATATGGAGTTGGTGCCTCTCTCTCTCTAAATATCATTTATAAATACCATTTCAGGGTTGGATTTTGGTCGACTTGAAGACTTATCATAATAAAGAAAACTCCTTTTTTTCACTTCATGCTGGAGGATTTTGTGATTCAAGGACTATGTAATGTATGGTTTTTTTTCTCATTGTTTTATTCATCTGATTTATGAGTTGCGACACCTAGTAAGGTGTGAGCAAGAGAAATGTTAGAGGATATAATAGTTAATTTTTTAATGTTTAGTTTTCTTCAAATCATATATATGATGTGTAGATCATGTTAGTGAAGGTTTCATGAAATATTTATGAAATAATTTATGCATGTACTCTACTTTCTAAATTTTGTTTCCTTTACATAAAATAGAGTTTGTGTAAAAGGCCACTCTTGTAGCTGTGCGACTGATTTAGGATATGCATATTTCTTAGATTGAGTAAGAGTTGTCTGTCATCTTTCATTTTTTACAATTTGCTCCCCTATACTACCAATTTACTCATACAATTTATAATTGTCACAACTTTCCAAATGCATGAAGGTCTAAAAGAATAAAAATCATTTCAAACTCTTTAAGAAGACATCCCAACACTCAAAATATTTTACTTTTAAATGAACTATGATGTGTAAGGCTTACTCCTTAAAGGAGTGACTCCTTGCAATAACACCCTGAATATATCTTTGGAAATCTCTTATCCTTGGTTCTCGACCTAGTAGCTCCCAAAAACTCACTCACATCTCTCAACATCTGGAGCACCTCTCTAATGGTGGGTGTAGCTTCAAGATCCTCATCCTACTGCCACTACTCCACATGTTGCGAACTCTCCTCTGCACATGTACATGTTCCTGTACTAGTCACTATACTTATACTAGTGTCGTGAGACTAAGATCCCTGTTCATCCCTTGGAGCTTCTGTTTGCTGACTCTAGTCAACTGTTGTTAACTCGCAGGATCCCCTGAAGTCTTTATCCTCCTAGAAATATATGTCACATTTCACAATGATCTTCCTACTCCTTGGAATATAGATCATGTATGCCTTGGAAGTTTCACTGTAACCAATGAAATATCCTTTCTCTATTATTGGATCTAGCTTGGTGTGCTTCTCATTTGGAATGTGACAATATGCAATACTTCCCAAAATATTTAAATGTTTGTGCTACACGCCTCTGCCCAAATATATATAGGCATGTCTTGTTCATATAGTATGGTCCTTGTTGCTTCAATTATTATCCTGTTCTTTCTTTTCGCAACCCCATTCTACTATAGGTTGTATGGAGTTGTCCATTCCCTCTTGATTCCTTCCTTTGTGTATAAATCCTTGAATTTTTGCTCGATGCACTCACCTCCATTATTTGTCTGAAGAACCTTTATATTCCATCCCGTCAAGTTATCCACAAGAGCCTTAAACTCTTGGAAGTAACTAAATACTTCATCTCGTTTCTTCAAGAAGTATTTATCCAAGTCTTCCTAGAGAATTCAACAATAAAATTCATGAAATAGTCATAACATCTAAGAGACTTTGTGGAAAATGGACCAAAATTATCATAATGTATCAAGTCTTAAACACCCTTGGCTCTAATGTCACTCCTTAGAAATTATTCCTTTACAAAATTCCTAAGTACACACCCTATGCACACGTCATCATATTCTGTGCTTACTTCAGGAACACTTTTTATGGTCCTTCTAAGTAGTTTAAGTGCTCCATGATGGATATGACCCATCCTCCTATGCCATAACTCTCCCATATCTATGTTATTGTTGCTGCTAAATAGTGCCTTTGGAGTGTCCAACTACAACCTATACAACTTGTTGATTATCACCCCAATCTCCTTCATTAACTTCTAATCCTATTCTTTTATTTACACATTCTATACTCAAAAGTACATGCCATATCATTTATCCTCAAGAGTAGAAACTAAAATCAGGTTCATTCCTAAACCCGACACATGCATCACATTTGTAACATGAGTACTCTTGCTTGACTCCCTCTGAAATGTGACTCTCCCTCTCCCAAATGGAGTACAGTTGGACTTCTTTCCCATATGAATCCAGAAGCCTATCTCCTCTACTTTGTAGCTAGAGAAATACTCTCTAACCCCGAGGTCCATATGACATGACACCCCACTATCATTATACTAGACTCCTTTGTCATTTCTAAAACCCTAATAAATATGAATATATCTGAAGATAAATTATACGTGAAAATTCATTTTATTTCTCCTTCAAAACCCTTTTGTTTAGATTTCCAATGTCCTTAAGCGCTTCATTACTATGATACCATGTGACATTTCTGGAGATCGAGAAGGTGTTATTAACCTAGTTAATTATTTCCTATTACTTATTTATGGCACATTAATTTTTCTGCAAGAAATAACAAATAATAACATAAAAAACACTAATAAAAAAATAACATTATATGAAATATATGAGAAACCGATCAAAAAATTTACACCAATGCTTTTTGGCAAAAGGTCCCTTGAAAAACCCCAATATGGAGAAAACTAGTTTTCATATCTAAGGGCTTTTTATTATTATCTTCAACAAAATATACTATTGAGAAATACAATTGCTTGACTTACACTAGAAAAGCTCTTGTAATATATTTCTCTTCACTTCTGAACAAGTAAATCTAGGAAATTTCATTATCTCCCTCTACAGATCAACTTGGTCCTTCCTTGCAGTTCACACCTCTTTCCTGCAATCACACTTCTTTGTGCTTTCCTGCAATAGCACTGCACTTTTCTGCAACCGTACTGCACTTTTCTGCAATTTGCAATGGTAAACTTGAAAATTCGGCCTCCTTTTGCAAAAATAATTCAACCTTATTTTGTCACTCAAAAACTTGAAACATTTGTGAAGAATAATATTTGGCAATTTATTTCCCAATCACTACTGCTACAACCCTCTTGGTTTCTCTGAAAATCACTCACTCGATATATTCTCCAATGTTTCCCATTGATTCCTTTTATAATCTCTCATTCATAAATGAATGACCATGATTAGAAGTTCTCTAGATCCAATCAATGGCTAAGATCATCTTACAAAATTTCTACAAGCTTCTAGAGGTAAATCGACCTTATCTCAACTAATGTCAATTAATTATTAACTTTCGCTAATTTAGACTTGGAAAATAATTTAAAAATCACTAATTTACATATAATATATTTGTATTAGGAAAAATTACATGGGCTTGGAGATAATTAATTCCTCCATATTCTTAGCCTCAATGACACCTCTCAAGACTAGAGCACTTGTCCAAGCTACAAAATCTAACATATTACTCTTACATTCGCATATAAGGATCAATAACATAATTTATTACAATTACAATATCAATAGGGTTAAGTTATGGGGATGTTATAGATTGATTTAGGGAGAGAGATATCACCTTTTTAATAAATAACCAATATGTTTCTCCATTTATAGCGGATTTGATGGTATAGGGTGTTAAAATTCCAATTCGTGATGAATTCTTTTCATATACAAGCATAAACCATGTGTTGAAGCTATTATTTTTCTTTTTTTGTGACTAAATGAATCAACAACTAGGTTGGTCTGATCTTGCTCGACATAGGTATGATTTTGATTGATACCATTATAACCTCTAGTTGACGGTTAGGGAGGTGGGACACTCAAAAGGTTTTAAACCAATGACCTTTACAACAAGTGTGCCTTAATAATTCACCCATTCACCAACTATTTTACGCCCAGTGGGCCATGTGTTGAAACTATTAAAAGAATATTGCGCCTAAGTTTGAAATTTTAAGGAGATGGACAATGGATTATTTGGAAGGATAATTTATTTAGAAGAGTCAATACCTTCACGAGATCTTATGGTAGGCAAAAGGTAGTGTTTAGAAGAAGGAAACAAAAGGCGTTGAAGGAGCATCGGGAAGTTTCATTAATGTTTCAACTTAGCCCATTTAGCGAGCAACAATAGGGTAGAGTTGCTAAGCTAAGATACTATTTGGGCCTGAAATTAAAGCAATAGTTCCTTGGGTTAAGATAGGGGACATACTTACCAAGTCCTTTTTCAAATATCTCCCTTTTAAGGTGGTTATAGATGATCTTGGGGCTCTTCAAATTGTAAAGAATGATAGAAACACTACCCTTGTGAGAATTTAAAAAAGCGATTGTTAATCACTACAAATAATTTTTAGTTTCAAGTAATGTCAGAAGAAAGAATGATGGCCTCATTGATTTGTATTTATGTATTCACAAGAAAGATAACACAAGAAAAACAACATGCATGTGACCAAGAATTAACATTGAATGAGTCGTGGTTCCATTAAAGAGATCGTAATTGATGATATATCACTTTTACAAGGCATTGTTTTATGTGGACTTACTAAGGTTACATAAGGCTTTTTGGTTCATATCCTTCTTAAGGTGTACAGAGAGGTTGTTTAGATTGGTACACTTGGTAGATGTATTAAGAAAGTGTCAGTCAAGCTCATTCTAATATCATAAGATAGAGGACAACAAGTCATTTGATTGTCTCATAAAAAATATAGAAAAAGAACTAGACTTAAATGAGTTGCAGATTCTACCAAATATCATAAGACCAGTTGCAAAAAATATTTATTAGAGGTCATTTAAATTTGGATAGTATTATTATAGTTTGGAAAGGCATGGACGTGCTAGGTGCTAGGGTATTTAAATAATTTGATGTTTTATTCTGGAAATTCTAAGTTAGGGTAGAGGGGCCCTTCATCCTTACCAAGTTGAAGGCGCTTGTATTTGGTCCTTTGTTTAACATAAACCTAAAAGATTTATTTATTAAAGCAAGAAATATCCTTTCTATAAACACAACCAAGTTGGAGGAAATATGCCTCTCCCACTACATCTGCCAATGTTTCCCTTTGGCTTTAGATTTTTATATGGTTGTTGCTTAAGTCTTGATAGTCTTCTCTAGGATTATCTAAGGCATCCCATTATTGGCCTAGAGGAAGATCTTAATGTTAACGTACACTTTGTAGATGTGCCTTTCCTCACTGTCCTTAAAGGGAAGCCATTTGTAAACAATACCACAATTTGTTCATAAATTTTCTATATAACCTCTCAATTGAAATTACAGTCTCAAAAGATTGAATGCTATCACTAGAACCATTATGAAACCATAAAATTGATACATAGCTAGAGATGGAAATCATTACATCCTAAATGGATGTTAAAATTTATTGGAAATTCTTTAGCATTTGAAGCCTCCTAAAAAAATTATGAAAAATACTCATGCTAAAATTCTTTAGCCTTTAAAACCTCCTAAAAAATTATGGAAAATACCTTTGCTAAAAGTAAAAAAAATAATTGATAAATGAATTTGAACCACACTTACATTTCTGGCTCTTTGTGATAGATCCCTTTGATCCATGTGTATAGTGAATTAGAAAATCATATGAAAGTGGTTAAAATAATATAAAATTGAGAAAAGTCACTTTCAAAACCTCTATTTTTATATTTAACCATAATATAACTCCTAAAATATTTTTGAGTATTATCCATTCCCAGCCTCCTAAATACCGGTCGTATAACCAGAATGAAACACTAAAGCATTTATTATAATTCTGCAAATATAGAAAAACCACATGTGAGTGGGCATGTAAACTGTGACATTCACGACCCCTGGCCCATATCACCTGGAAGGCTTCTCTTGTTAGGACATTATGTTCCACGGGATGTTGATTTTTTGCTGCTTTGTGTTAGACTTGATATTTTATATCATCTCTGGAAATCCAGAAAGGAAGGTCTTTTCAGCAGTACATAACACATCACAAGATTTACTCGCAGGAAGGTTTTGTAATTTGTACTTGTGTAGATCCAGGTTCAGACGCAGAAAATGGAGAGCAGATATAATTGCGTTGATGGATTACTGGACTTTTCGACCAGCGCTTTGAAGGGTATTTTCGCTTACCCAGAGGAGAGGCCAAGCTTGAAGGGTATTTTCTCTTACCCAGAGGAGAGGCGAAGCTGTTATAAAATGCCGATGTAATATAAAATATTTCATTAAAAAATAATATAAATTATTTTTGTTTGATTAAGAGTTTAATTTTTTGGC
Organism: Pinus albicaulis; assembly: GCA_034641835.2. Classification (NCBI taxonomy): domain Eukaryota; kingdom Viridiplantae; phylum Streptophyta; class Pinopsida; order Pinales; family Pinaceae; genus Pinus; species Pinus albicaulis. Next base: position 1,032,026,370 of record CM076584.1, read on the forward strand.
AGAATTTTTTAGAGATATTTGGCAGGAATATAAATCACAATTAGTAAGTCATTAAGAGTGTTTTATTTTTTTTTTAATAATAATGATGTAAAGATATTTGACAGGAATATAAACTATTATCAGTAAATCATTAAAGATAATTTGTTTTTCCTTAAATAATAATGATACATTCTGTTCGGTTCGGTCCAATTATCCTTGAAAATTCGATTCGTCTTACTCTACTAATTATATAGGGGGGAGACATCGAAGTTGATGATGGGTTGATCAAAAATTGGTTTCTCTTGCTTTCAAAGATTAAAAAAAAATATTAATGGCTTGTCATTTATATTTCTCAAATCTCAGCAACTGGTTTCTCCTGTGTGTAAACATTAATGGCTTGTCGTTTATATTCTTCAAAGCTCAGAGAAAAGGAGCAGTCTGATTGGTTATCCACAACAATAGGCATTTTCACTGAGGCAGCAGTCTGATTGGTATGTCACAACAGGGATTTTTATGGATTATAAGTAGTTTTGGTAAATTTTGAAATATATAAATATTTTTTTGAAGTATATTTAAGAATTTTGTCTGAATTAAAAAATATTGAATTTAATTATTTTCATATAGTATTTTATTTGAATTTAAATTTGGTAACTATGATTTCAGGTTATGTGAATTTTTGTTTTTAAAATATATTTTTAAATGCATAAATGAATTTAATGTTTTTTGAAAACTAAGAACTTTTAAATTTTACATACTAAAGAATTTAAATTCAAATTTTTAAAAATCTCTAATTTATTTTGATTAAAATTAACAAAAAAAAAATATTCAGAAAAATAAAATTTGATAAATTTAATGAAAAAAACAAAAAAATCATTTTGTAATTAAACAACTTATAATCTACATTATACAAATTTACAATTTACAATGTGAAATAAATAGCATTTAAAATTATTTTATATTTTAATTTTATAAATTTGACTTTAAATTTTGTTTGAATTATATTCATTGCTCAGTAAAGTTTAAGTCTAACTCAGTAAAACTTGATTGTTACAATTTTAAAAGACGATCAATATAAATAATTAAAAGAGAAAAATCAGAACACATATAAATAACCATCCTAAAAAACAAATCTCATAAAACAGAAACTGTGTCTACCTATGCTGATTTATCATCACAGGTATAATCATCAAGTCTTCTTGAAAATTTTCCCCTTCCAATTATTAGCACAGGAGCAGCCTCTGGCCTTCATGATAGTCACCGGGGAAAGATCTTCTCCATGCAAAACCCCTCTTGGTTCCAATATCATGATAAAGACTTACAAAAACAAAGTGGATTACTGTAATATCCACGGTTGCAAGGTCTGGTATGCACTGGAGGTGTGGGAAAAAGGATTCATTGGCACATGGGTTAGGTATCCTCTTCTTCTACGCCTTATGAAAGCCAACCCTTCTGTTACCTGGTTCACGTGGATGGACTTAGATGCCATTTTTACAGATCTCAATTTTTCCATCCCCTTTGACACGTACAATGGCTGGAACAAGAATGTGGTTGTCTCCGGCTTCTGGGAAAAGGTATATGATACTTACACTCTCTCAATTCTCATTTGGCATCCCACTATTGTACAGCCTACATGGGTACTGGATTACAGCCTACATGGGTACTGGGAATACATTGTAGATAAATTGGAGGACATAATTTCAGGAAAAGAAAAGTGGCCATTCGTCACTCATTTTTGTGGATGTAACTTCTGTGGTGGACTGGCTATCAGCGACCGATGCTCTCAGGGCTTCCAGAGAGCATTCAATTTTGCCTATAACCAATTGCGTGCGCTTGTGGGACTCAGGCATTCCAATGTGTCCACTTCTTCGCTTCAACCCATCTCATCGTTACCCGATTGATGAGTGGGTGTTTGCCCATTTTGAACAGCTCGTTCCTATTCAGTTCAGATTCAGGAAAATAATATGATTACAGCGCAAACATAGCCATGGTAGAAGGAAACATAAATGATATATTACAGTAGTCAATTTAATTCTTGCAATTTAACATTGGTGTCCTTATTGTTCTTTTTCTGGCAGTAAAAGTAAGAAAGACAGTCCATCGAAATTGATATTTGTGGCACTTTAGCATCGTGTTGAAAATTAATTGGTGAAATTTTTTATTCAAAGATTCAATTCATATATATTAATGTAGTCATTTTTCAATGAAACTATTTATCTAAATTTATGGGTGCCATTTTTCTATGAACAAAGATCATATGATTATTAATATAAAATTAATCTTTGTATAGCTATTTATGGACACAACTAAGGATGGTAACTTGAAAAAGCATTTAGAGGAAAATGATCTTTATTTATATGTTAAAGATAAGAAAAAATAATCTTCATATGTATAGAATTAGGAAAATATTCAATAAATTATATGTAATTTACTATTATTGGCAATTGCACCAGGTGTTGCAAAGGAAACGCCGTAAGAAATAAATTTGAGAAGAATCTTCAAATATAAAAAACCATTGAAGATAAAAATAATGAAATATAAAAAATTATTGAAAATAAAAATAAACGAAATGTCATTCAAACCTAGAAAATAAAGAGAAATCATTTACCTCAACAATATCAAAAAAAATTATAAAAATAATTAATTGATTTGTAAGTATTACATTAAAATTTTCATTTGAACCAAATTAAATCATTTTCATATCAGATTTTAAAATGCTCATGAGATTTATTTTTGGGAAATATTAAGAGAGCATAATAAAATTTATAAAAATAATTAAATGGTTAGTAAGTATTACATTAAAATTATCATTTGAACCAAATTATTAAATCATCTTAGTATTATATTTTGAAATGATCATGAAATTTATTTATGGGAAATATTAAGAGAGCACAATTTACAGATGACAATCTCAGATTTATTTGTGGGAAATATCAAGAGAGAACACTTGAAATATTAAGAGAGGACAATTTACAGATGGCTCGAAAGATCTATTTATGGGTAATATTAAGAGAGCAAAATGTACAAATGAGTGGACCATATGAGATTTATTTGTGAGAAATATCAATACAACACAATTTACATATGGGCGGACCATTTGAGATCTATTTGTGGAAAATATTGAGAGAGAACAATTTTCATTTTATGGGAAATATTAAGAGAGCACAATTTACAGATGACAATCTCAGATTTATTTGTGGGAAATATCAAGAGAGAACACTTGAAATATTAAGAGAGGACAATTTACAGATGGCTCGAAAGATCTATTTATGGGTAATATTAAGAGAGCAAAATGTACAAATGAGTGGACCATATGAGATTTATTTGTGAGAAATATCAATACAACACAATTTACATATGGGCGGACCATTTGAGATCTATTTGTGGAAAATATTGAGAGAGAACAATTTTCATATTCATGGAGAGAAGATTTATGAACTGATTCAAACACTTCATACACATGGATAGATTCTTAGACAAGACCTCAATGATCTAAATGAGACCACAAATCCATCTGCAAATAATACAGTAGAATATCACATCTTACATGAGTGAAAAGCCAAACCCATGATTTATATGCCAATTTAAACTTCAAGCTCCAAAATATGACGATATGATATAAGGAAAGCATTCCAACCTCGGCTAGGGACAATATGATGGTACGATATAAGGAGAGCATTCCAGCCTAGGGTGGGGACAAATCTAGACACTGTAATGCCTCACCGTCTTCAATAGAAAATACCCATAAAGATGGACATATGGAAAAATTGAAGATAACATATCTTAATTCTAACAATAAGTTATAGGAAATGTTATTGACGATTGAGCCCAAAAGAACCTTTGGGAGTTTTAATGGAAAATATGAAAGACCTCCAATTCTCATGGAGGTGCCAAGAAGAGTATGATTTCTTTTGGAGGCACATCTAATCCTTTCTTAAAATAATGAAATCATGCTTGCTTGATCCAATTTTGTGTGACATTAGTATAAAAAGTGAGTCACGAGTGATGTTAGTTTTTGTTTAAATTTTTGGAACTTACAATCATGAGGATGTACAAATCCACAAGTATCCCTAAATATGTAGGAAAGTATCTGGTATGTTTTTGTAAAATGGCTACCAACCATATGTTAAAAAGCCAAAAACTATATCTATATATATAAAGGACAATATCTTTCTTTTGGGAATTTGAACTAGATTAGAAGACCTGAAAAATATGTGTATAGCATGTAAATTCAACATTACAATCATATAATTTTAAATTTCATTTCATTTTAATTAAAAGAAAAAAAATGTTTTATTTTTTATTTTTTATTTATTTTGTGTGAATATCTATCAGTGATTTATAGATAAAACACAAATTTATGTTTATTTAATAAATAAATATATATTATAGGATAATATTTCAAAAAGGTTTAAAAGTAAAAATAGGTAAAATATATTTTAGGATTGTAGAAATAAAGTGTGGGGATATAAAATCAACCATAATAACTATCAATAAGACATTTTCATGAGATGATATTACATAAAACTAGCAATTGCAATGCATATTTTTAGGATTTAAAAGCTTTAAAGGATTACCTGTGCCGTTCACAGCAAAGGACGTGTGTTTTTTCCTTCAATCAGCCAAGACCATTGTTTATTTTCTATATTTCTCTTTCTGGTTCAGAGGTCATCAAATCACCTTTTTTTCATGTCCCAGAATCGCTGTTAACGTTTAATAAAAGGGTGAAAATGTGAAGCTCGGTTACACTTTTTGCCATTTTTTGAGAAAAAAATTTCATTTTTTTCGGTTCTTCAACTTTCTGCAAACTATAACAATTTTTCTGTGTAGAATTTCATTTTAAAATAAAAATAAAAGTTGTGAGAAATTTTGTTAGCTTTCTATTACTTATTTTTTGAAATTTTTTTATGCAGATTTGATATGTCAACTTAGCGTTTCTTTGAGTCTGTGTTTCTTAACAATCAAAGGATTCATGAAGTCATGTTATGTGGCGACGCTGTATTCATTGAAAATTTGTGTTTTTGAAAAAACAAAATGTGTTACAACAATCTAGACAGAGTCTACTTTGGTTTCGTCATATTTACAAAGCCAATGGATGCATATCATAATTACTAGAATTTTTTGAACTGATCCAATTACGAAAAATTGCGTATTTTGGATATGTTTCGCGTGGCGAAAAATTTCTTAACATATAAGTTATAAACTAAAAATCTAAAAGCTACCCATTAGAGTCGACGGACCAATGTAATGCCCCATAATTTTTTCAATTTTTTTTACAATGTATTTTGGGAGATACAAAATTTTTATTTCACTGAATCACAATGACCCTTAGAAATTGTTCGCACCCATTTTTTTAGAAAAATAATTAAAATTAATAAACGTTTACGAAATTCCATAAAAGTTATATTTCCTTAAAGTAGATTCAATTCTGAAAATGCTTGTCTTAGTTCCGACAGTTAATTAACAACCTTTCATGGAGTTTAATCAGTCCAAAGTTGCAGAACCGTTTTCAGAGCCTGGTTTTTGCGTAATGGTGACGCGTTAGTTCGGCCGAACTATGTTTTCCGTTTCAAACTCGTTAAATCTAACGTCATAATAGTTCGGCCGAACTCTTTATGAAGACTTCGGCCGAACTATTGTGTAACTCTCCGTCGGCCGGAGAAATTTTTGGAGCCCCCACTAAAAACACAATTCGCGTCAATATAAATTGGTGTGAAATGATTCACAATTTTCGCACATTTCGCACTTCATCTCATTTTATAAAGACTTGGGTTCAAAAACTTTTCTTCTTGGTTTGGGTTTAAGGAATTTTTTTGGAGGACATTTTTTGGAGGCGGCGTGATTTTTCTTGAAGGTATGTACATGTTTTGTGTTGAAGTAAATCTTTTGAACTTCTTTGTTCAAAAAATTTTCTTCAAAGTTTGGGTTTAAGAGCATTTCTTGAAAGCAAATTGATTTTACAATTTTGAGTTTAAAGAAATTTTTTGGAGGACATTTCTTGGAGGCGGCGTGATTTTTCTTGGAGGTATGTACGTGTTTTGTGTTAAAGTAAATATTTTAAGCATCTTTTCATTTTTATAAGACATTTTTCTCTCAAATTTTTTAAAGTGTGTTTTGGATTGGAGTACATATTTTTTACAAAAAATTTACACTGATTTTTTTTAAATTAAATCTTTTGTGATATTTTTTGTAATTGAGTTATTGTCTAATTTTTTGAAGGAAATTTTTTTAACGTCATACCCTATTATCATGGGAAATCGAAGAAATTGTACGAGAAAATTTGATCGAAAAAGAGATCCTGAAGAACGTAGAGAAGAGATGAGACAATATTGCAAAAGAAAGTTAGAAGCCCTCTCAAATATTGAAGAGGAAAATCAACCTCAAGCAGATATTGAAGCAGGTATGTAAATGTAAATATTATGATCTATTGATATATATTTAAAATTTTCCTAATGTAAAATGTGAAGCTTAATTTTTATTTGATGTACTAGTTTGAAAAATATTTTGTTTGATGTAAACAGACAGAGATATTCCTCAAAATATTGAAAAAGAAAATCAACCTCGAGCAGAAATTGAAGCAGGTATGTAAATATAAATATTATGATCTATTGATATATTTAAAACTTTCCTAATGTAAAATGTGAGATTAATTTTTATTTGATGAACTAGTTTGAAAAATATTTTGTTTAATGTAAACAGACAAAGATACTCCTCAAAATATTGAAGAAGAAAATTAACCTCAAGCATAAATTGAAGCGGGTATGTAAATGTAAATATTATGATCTATTGATATATTTAAAATTTTCCTAATATTTATTGACATATTTATTAATTTAGTAATTTATTGAATATGTACTATTTTTTCGAATATGTATAGATGAAATCACTATCGATAATGAGGAGTTAGAAAATGTCGACACTCACACATATGGAGATAAAAAACCTGACCATTTTATACGATATCGTGTCCATAAAATTTTTGAAGAGTATTTCAAAAATGAACAGGTGACATTTCAAGCTCAAATGTTGAAAGGTCTCCTATCATCAAGGAAATTAAAAGAAGCGACGACACTATTGGGTATTCGAAAATCAACCAAAGATAAAAAAATGAAAGAAGAGGTAATAAAAAATATGAGTAGTGCTATAAAGTTAATTAAGAGATCTAGAGATAAAGATGTTTCAAATATACGTAGAGGAATACAGATGGCAATGGTTTCACCAAGAACTCAAGAGAATCGTATGATAACATCTATGGCACGAGCACTAGGAACCTCGCGAAAAACTCTGCACAAACATCAAAAATTTCGACTGCAAATAGATGTAAATGATGAACTCGCTTGTTGGAGAGCTATTTGTAGACAACCATACAAAGATAGACTTGGAGAAGACGTTAAAAAAATAATATATGAATATTGGAAGAACAATTCGCGTGTTTCACCAACTGCAAGACATGTGATGCGAAGAAGAATAGCACGAAATCAATACGAAGAACATGAAAAACATCTCTTGGAAACCACTCAGATAGAGTTATTCAACAAATTCAAAGAAGAGAATCATCAAATTCATGTTTCACTCAGTGCTTTTGTTCAACAAAAACCATGGTATGTAAAACCTATCACCGTACGCGACACTTGTTGTTGTCGTTATCATGTGGAATTTGAGTTATATTATGACACATTCCTCGATTTCGGTAGAACATTATGGAAGGATTCACCTCCTCCTTCCACTATTCATGAATTCATATCTCAAATTCTATGTGAAAGAGAAAGCGATGAATTATTTTACAAAAAGAAGTGTGTTGGTGGTAAAAAATGCGATGATTGTGGAAATTTGACTAAATTTCAAAACAAATATCGTATTGATATAAATGATCAATCATTGTCCAACATGAAAGTGAAATGGAAGAGATATGAATATATAGGTACATCGATTCAAGGTGCAGATACTGTTAAAAGAATCGAATTACGAGTAGAAGAAATTTTTCTGATAGATTTTTTTAGAAAGTTTGAGGCGAAAATTTACAAATACACCAAGCATTCCCATAGAGCTCGATGGCAAGACTTGCAATTCAAAAAATCTCGTGAATTTTTTTCACCAGGGACCATTTTGTCAGTGATTGATTTTGCAGAAAACTACACATTTGTTCCACAAAAAGAAATTCAGAGTGAATACTATCACTCTGACCAAGTCTCCATGCTCATCCATATTCTATATAGACATGCTGAACAAAATGTCGATCATATAGAAAGCACGAGTGAAAATCGACATATCATTAAAGAATATCACTTTTATATCAGTGACGATCGTACACATGATACATGTTTTGTACAACATTGTTTTGGAAGAATTTATGATTCATTGAAAAATCGTGGAATAATATTCAATGAACATTGGATATGGTCAGACGGATGCGCAGGTCAATTCAAATCCGCACGATCATTTTTTTGGTTGTGTCGTCTTCATAAGAAAACATGCATTAAACATTGTTGGAATTTCTTTGAAACTGGCCATGGAAAAGGAGAACATGACGGTGCAGGAGCATGCATAAAATGAGTACTTCGAAGATATCAAATGAACCACTCTGCACACCGACTTGTGAATGCTGAAGAAGTTGTTCAATGGTGCAACAATGCTCTAAGCCATGAGATTAACCCATCAAGAGAAGTGAAAAGGTACATTCAATTTAATTTATATTGGAAATCTAATTTTAAACATTGTACATTTATCATGCAATGATTATTTTTAATTGTTTTTTGATGATTATCATGCAATGATTATCATGCAATGATTATTTTTAATTGTATCATATTTACAAATTCTTTTTTTAATTTTCCATATAAAGGTTTTTCTGGCATATTGGAATCGGAGACGTAAATAGATCAATTGGAAATGACGTTGGAACAATAAAAGGGACTCGAAAATTGCATTCAATTCAAACAAAGTCGTCCACAAATGTGTTTGCATTGGATAAAAGAAAATATTCTTGTTTTTGTGATGTTTGCATAGACAACACAAAATCCAATGATGTTTGTGAAAACAAAATGTATGTGAACGATTGGAAACATACAGAGCTAAATACAAAGGGAAAAATGTCTGTTGAAATGTTTGAAGAAATGGATTCAAAGGAAACTACAATATCATCCGATGGTGATCGAGTTTCTGATCTTGTTGGAGAAGGTAACATTTGAATTACTTTCTAATGATTTAAAGATCTAGAAATAAATTTAAATATGCATAATTAAATGTTATATTTATTTTATTGTGCAGGAGATGTTTTTGCTGTAATTGCACCTATTGACAACGATGAAAATGTGAAGTATTATTTGATGCGTTGCACTGAACAAAAAATGAAATTATTACAAGACTATAATGATCACGGATTTCAGTATGACAAAGGGTCTATTATACCGAAAGGTTATTTTTTCAAACAAACTCGTCAAAGTGGAGACTTTGTTTACTTCGAAGACTATGAACCTAATTCCATAAGTTGTCAATATAGTCACTTGGTGTGTGCAGCACGCATAAAGTTGATAGAAGTTCAATCAAAGAAAAAATCAAAAATTAAAAAATGGAAAATGTCAAAATCCGATCATGAACGGATTATTGAGGATGGAATTCCATTAGAATTTTTTTGAGTGAAGTGTCCAACAATTTATTATCTTTGGATTAAATATTTTTTAGAACTTCCAGTACTCAACTAAAAATTGAGCTGCTTATGTTATTTGTGATTTGCACATGTTACAAATTGTTTGAGTACAAGCACGTGCTCTAGTATCAACTGAAAGTAGTTTTTTTTATACATGTGCATTGATGAAAAATGTTATATATATATATATATATATTCTAGAATGAAATTAATTGTTCTTGTATATTAATTGTTCTTGTATATGTTCTCCGACCATATGGTACAAATTATTTCACTTTATTTTGTAAGGTCAGATTCGGTCCCCATATGGCCTAGCCTCCAAGGGACGAGATAAAAAGTGGTTGTCCCCACTTGCCCGAATCTCAGCTTTTAAGTACAATTTTACTGTTTATGTCAAGCATCTTACATGATGTCCTAGCCAAAGATAGATTCTCTTTGTTTCAAGTTTCCAGTAAAAGTTGTCACCGAATGACTTGCTCAAACTCTTGTAGTAAACACCATACCTTATCTCTCTTGCTCTCCAATATTATTAGGTTTAATTATTATAACACAAAAATCGTTCTACATTGTCAATAATTTTTTGCGCTTACACTAAAATCAATGAACACTATTAATCCAATGTCTTTACAAGTATTGTACCATCATACATGCAATTATATCAAATTAGAAATCAACATATACAATGAAATCAATGGGGATTTTCTTGTTACAAGTAACATAATTTCAATTTACCATATGTGCAAATGTAGGTTGAAACCATCCAAAACTTTAAGTTGTAGATTGAAACCATCCAAAACTTTAAGTTGTAGATTGAAACCATCCAAAACTTTAAGTTTTAAAACCCTTTTGATTATATATTGTGCAACATTAAAACATTAAACATTTAAAGTTCATTAAATATCACATGCAAAATGTAGATTTAACCTACTTGGTTCAACCTACTTGGTTTTTCACCCAAGAAATTCCAAGGATGGACTATCTGGACAAACTGCTGAAATTGAAAAGCATGACATGGAGATACGACAAGGTGAACAAAGACTTCAAGAACTCTTTATGGAAAGGGCTCACTTGAAGGAAATAAGCACCACGTTGCAGGCTAAAGTCATGAACATGGAAGATAAGATCAAGAGGGACTTTCTTGATCCGAAACCTATTGGTTTGAAGAAAGAAAATGCATGTGTTGGCACACTTGGAAAAGAAGACGACCACACTATGAGGATTGTATGTCGTATTGGAGAAATTAGACAAAATTCGAAAAGGAAAGAGCTTGAACCAATTCAAGCAGACCCAGGATTGGATTGTTCTATGGAGCTTCATGAGAAGAGATATGTGAAAAGCACTGTTAAGCCAAGGGCTAGTTCGAAAGACATATTGGAAGAGGAAATGTTGAAGAATATTGCAGAAGTAAGGCACAAGACAAGGAGGAGGAATGATGATGAAAGTTCCTTGGACTTGAGATTCGTGTCTACAACCGTACATAGGAAAAATTTCTCTGCTTTGATAGACACGGGGGCTACCCATAGCTTCCTAAGTCGAAAGGCAGCTTCATCTCTTAGAAAGAGGAAGGCTAGCATCGAGAAAGAGTTGAGTGCTTTCAATACAGTCAATTCGAGGATGAAAGCAGTGACTGGTGTCATGAAAGGTACACATGTGAGAGTAGGGTCATGGTTTGGAAAGATAGACTTAAGAGTCATTGACATGGATGATCATTCTATGGTGTTGGGACGAGACATTCTCTTAATTCTTGTGATCAATCTTAAACTATTTTCTGAACAAAAACATTTAACATTAAATATCACATGTCAAATGTAATTCAGATGACAACATTACTTCACATTCACATGACAAAAGTACTAAAACCATCAAAAGAACACTGAAATCAATGAACACTATTAATCCAATGACTTTACAAGTAATGTACCATCATACATGCAATTATATCAAATCAGAAATCAACATATATTGTAATGAAATCAATGGGGATTGTCTTGTTATAAGTAACATTTCAATTTACCACATGTGCAAATGTAGGTTCACATTCTACCATTCATGTATTTTTAAAAACTTCAGATGCCATGCCAATTATAATTCAACTATCCAACAAAAACATTTAACATTAAATATCACATGTCAAATGTAATTCAGATGACAACATTACTTCACATTCACATGCCAAAAGTACTAAAACCATCCACAGAACACTAAAATCAATGAACACTATTAATCCAATGACTTTACAAGTAATGTACCATCATACATGCAATTATATCAAATCAGAAATCAACATATATTGTAATGAAACCATGGGGATTGTCTTGTTACAAGTAACATTTCAATTTACCACATGTGCAAATGTAGGTTCACATTCTATCATTCATGTAGTTTTAAAAATTTAGATGCCATGCCAATTATAATTCAACTATCCAACAAAAAAATTTAACATTAAATATCACATGCCATGCCAATTATAATTCAACTATCCAACAAAAACATTTAACATTAAATATCACATGTCAAATGTAATTCAGATGACAACATTACTTCTCATTCACATGCCAAAAGTACTAAAACCATCCAAAGAACACTGAAATCAATGAACACTATTAATCCAATGACTTTACAAGTAATGTACCATCATACATGCAATTATATCAAATCAGAAATCAACATATAATGTAATGAAATCAAAAACATTTAACATTAAATATCACATGCCATGCCAATTATAATTCAACTATCCAACAAAAACATTTAACATGTCCAAAAATATGTCCAAAAAACTTATTGTAATAAAATATGTCCAAAAATTGTAAATCTCGCTTGAGTATCAAACTGTATCAAGTTTAACAAATTTTAAAACCATCTAAATTTTGAAATCAAATCAAATCTACTGTAAATCTTGTCCATCAAATGGAGGCTGTAGCGTCTGGGTCTCAGGTAGCGCCCTATCCTGTAAATAGGACACCTACATACACAATGCACATGAACATTAAAATTTGAAGTTTTAAAAATGAATGAGAATATATATATCTAGAACTTCACATAAAAAACAAAATATAACAAAAAAATCACGCAATACCTCATAAGGTTGCCTCTCCATTTGATGAACAGGTTCTGCCATAGAAACATCTGCAGTAGTAACCTGTACAATATACATGTACAGTTAAATATAAATATATATATACATAAATAATTTATATAAATTAAAAACTTTCAAATGAAAATGCACGTGTACATATATAAACTTATTTGAACAATAATATTAAAAAAAAGAACTAAAGACAACTTCTTCAAATGCCGTGGATGTTCCTATCTCCGTCGCTAAAGTCCTCGGATTAAAAAAATCTTCTATACGAACCTAAATTCAAAATTTTTTAAATAACTCAAAATATAGATCTCTCTCTATATATCTCAATTTTTAATGGAACTTTTTGAGGTAACATAGATTTTGAACTTGTGAAAAATTGTCCATACTTGTACATCTCCCAATGAAGTAGAAGGTATATCTCCTAAGGAAGAAGAAGGTACCGGCATCCCAAAAACCTCAGACGGAATCGATACCTGTTAAAACATTTTATCAAATTATATATATATACACATACATGTACATGTGTGGCAACAATTATTTATTTTAGAGTCACTTAAAAAACACTAACATACATGTGCCAACATATCATGATGGTCAGACCCATCTGCATCGTTTGAGCCAGAGGTCCCGAACGTAATATTAACATTTTCATCACGCATCATGCCTCAGAACTGCAAATGGTGTTTTAACATATAATCATACATTTTTATTAGATTAATGTACACATACAAATAAATGTATACATGTACATACACATGTATTTATTACAAATTGTACACATGTATATGTAAATATAATTTCAAACCCTAAGGTCACTAACACATACCGTTCCGATGCCCTCTTCCTCATGAAAAATTAGGTCTTGCAGACCATTGCGACAATTTATTGCGTATGTTCAGAGATCTTCAACATTCATGTTGTAAATCTCCTCATCTGTACAATAAACAAAATTGGCACGTGCATTTTCACGTGCTCTTTGTCGATTTAAACCAATATCGACTCCACTCAATCCGCTATGAACATTTTCGATCATAACATCTCTTGCTTCACGACTTATATGAGAAGTCACATCCATCTCTGATCGGAGGGTTTTGACTCGAAACGGTCGACTCACCAATGGAGGCTCAGGGCGAGGCAACTCCACATCTCGCTTGGCACCCTTACGTTGACATAATCGACCTCTCCCCGGGCCAAAAAATTCTGAAGGAAGGTCATTGTAGTCGAGTTTCATACCCAAAAAAAATTCTGCATAAAACATTTGTGCAAAATAAACGGGAACCTCATCGTTCCATGGAAGCCTTCCAAAGGCCGCAAGATGTCGACTATACAAATATTTTTCTTTGTCTGGGTGCTTGAAATACTACACCTTCAACATTTTTCTTTTTGGCCCTTCCTTATAATTAAACATTGACTTAGCATCATCTCTTGAAACTCTTTTTTTTATGTCCTGCCATTTATCGGGACCTATCACTGTTTCTTTTCTCTTTCTCATCACTTCTACAAATGAATCAGTCGTTGGCCCCAAATCTTTTTACACTTTTACCATTTCACTCAATGAATGTGTAACTATTTCTAGGCTTTGTCTACTCTCAGCAGGTAGAGACAAAGACTCAAGATCTCTTTGCAATTTTGCATGAAGGCTTTGACACCTTTGTAAGGTGCATTCCGCCATGTTCATTTCCCATGGTATATCAGTAATCTCAGCCGGATAAGTTGTGGTGGGTTGACAGCCTTCTTCTTCAATGTAGCATGCTTCCCTGTGTCTTTTTTGACCACTGGCTCGAACATTTTCAGCCTCTGCATCAATATATATAAAATTTCGTATATTAGAAAAAACACGTGTAAAAAAAGTTGTACAAATTTAATGAAAAAATATTGAAATTGATGGCAACCTTGATGTTGTTGGTTAAAATCATCTCCAACATGACCCTGCTGAGAACCAACCCCAGAATGACGCTGCTGAGAACCAGACCCATAGTGACCCTGTTGAGAACCAGCGGCCGTTGATTGGCCTTCGGGGGAATAAATATCACCCCCTTCTCGCAACCTGCTACCACTCGTCCCTCGACCGATTGAACCTTGGCGATGCTCCATGGATGGAGTAGATACCCTTCTCCTCTTGCCTCCTAAAAATTAAAATATGAAACTTATTAACAACTAATTTCACTCACAAAGTTAATAAAAAAATCAATTCCATATGTACACACATGTATGGAGATTTAAGATTATATTCAAATACCATGAACATCCTCCGATCCCTGAGCCTCCATATGGGATTCGGCTGATCTTCATCTTTCATCCTCCATGATATATATCTATTGGTCGACATTCACAAAATAGATTTCAAAAAATCAATACCTCAGAGTAAAATCCAGTTTGGGGCTGTTAAATCCAGTATGTTCTATATTTCTTACATTTCTGCCCTCCTATTTTTCTTTCCAATCAAGGTTTATAAAATAACATGAGAAGCAACATGAGACTTAGAACAATCATTTTCTTTATCTATATGGAAGGCAAGAAGGATTATATCCCCTTAAGCTTAAGCTTATGTAGTTTGTCAATTTTTATCATATATTTTTTGGTAAGTGTAAATGTTTTTTTATCTATAGTACAAGTCATGAGTTGCCCAATTTTACCTTATGTAAAGCATGATTCTAGGATTACTAAAATTTGTACTTGGTTTTTTAAGAATATATCAAATAAAGTTTTGGAGAAGCAAATATGGCTTGTTCCTTAGAATTTGGCACTTAGAATTTCCATAACGCTTATAACCCCATCCTTACAATTTTTATAATTTCCATGATGAGACATTTGAATTTCCTTCCCCATATTTCTTGTTAATGATTATAACCTTAAAATGGCTAATATTGGTTTGTCATCATCATCTAAAAATGACTTGGCAAATGAAAATTTACCATGTCAATCATCATCACTTCACACCATCTCATACATGACCCCTTCTACATATTATATGCATGAATTTTTGGAATGTCATCCTCTCTACCTATCCCATGAATGATTGTGACAACAAGTGAATAAAATACAATTTATAAGCAGAGGATAGTTTCTAGTTTGTCCTCCTCCATCCGCCCCATAGCTAGTGATTTCTCAATTTTCCACTTCCAACTTTCTATTCTCGAAATTCATTAGCAACTAATTTTATCGATAGCCACACCACTATACATATAATTATCATATACACTACTACATTAATGAACTCTACGTTGTTTGTTATTGTAAAGTCCAATAACAAACAATGTTAATTTAGTTTAGTAGTGTATATAACAATTTCTTTGACTTCCAGGTGTGTTGTGACTATTAGTAGAATTAACTACCAAAATGAATTTCCAAAATAAAATGTTGGAAAAGAAAAAATAGGCAATCACTGAATATAGAGTGGGTGGAGGAGGACAAACTTATAGTGATCCCTTCCTTATCAAATTTCTTTTATTCACCTAATGTCACAATGAATCATGGTCTAGATAGAAGAGATGACCTACCATAATTTCAATCATATAATGTGTAGAAGGGTCATATGTAGATGGTGTGAAACGATGATTACAAACATGGTAATTTTTCATCTACTAGGTCATTTTGAGATGATGATTACAAACCAATGCTAGCCCATTAAAAGTTATAATCATTGGTGCCTAATGTGAGGTGGACAATTTAAATCAAGTTCGTATCAAAGTACAATTTAGCTCATTTTAGTCAAGGTTAGTTAGAAGAATTAGCTATTGGTTTCTACCTTCAATTTCCTTTGAAAATGAATGTGTACGTGCTTTTGAGAGACATTAGAGGAATAGGGTCCAAATTTTTGATGAAAATGTGAGCTATGAAAGTAAAGGATTTTAAAGGCAAGCATGTACAAGGCATAGTTGAGCCAAATGTTCTTCAAGAAGGGCCTAATTATTTGGGTCTTGGTTATGGAAAACATGGAAAATGCTCCAAAGCCAAGGAGGCTTGTGAGGTTTGTGTTCATGATGAATGGAACATGTACATAGTTTACTTTAAAGTTGTTGTGTTTTACGGATATTAAAATGAAGAACTTCTATTTAGATCCATTCGAGAGATTGACCGCAGGGGCATTTACTAGATATGTCACCTTTCATAAAAGATGAGATCCAGAGGCTACCTGGCCCTTTACAGACTCTGCCTATAGAACTTGTAGAAGTAAACACTAGAGGCATTAACAATATCAAATAACGTTTTCATGCTCAGACATGGGAATGTGTCTCTTTCCCTAGATGCAAAAAAATAGTTCTTGAGGTAGTTAATCTTCATAGACATGTCATCAAGCAAGTCAATGTGATCATCCCTCCTTCCCTCCCTTGTAAAATAATTATGTTTTGCGAGTCAAAAAGCCAAAATATGGAGACAATTATCACCAAATCCAACGTACGATTATGCATGATGAAGAATATTTAGCGCTTTCTCTTGTTAATATATTTAATAATCTCAATATTTATTTAAAAGTATCAATAGTATTTCGACGACATCACATTGTTCAAATCTCATGGTCGAAATACTATCGATACTTTTAAATAAATATTGAGATTATTAAATATATTAACAAGGGAAAGTGCTAGAGATTCTCCATCATGCATAATCGTATGTTGATGCTTATAGAGTGAAAAAACTGAAAGAATCAACTTGTAGGGTCATTTTAATGGGGGGTGGAGAATTCAGGTCTAAAACCTTTTGGAGTCATTTTGAGGTATTGAATGACATTTCTGGGGGTCAAACGATTATATAATTTAAGTTGAAGGCCCATGAGATAAATATTACTTTTATGTGACATTTGTAAATTAAATCATCCATTTGTTGTGTTATATGAACAAAATTGGTACGCATATCTAAAGAGTCCAAATGCTCATTCAAGACCATATGTAATCCTCATCTAACTTAGCCAGGGATTTGCAATACTATATTTGAGTTGGCTAGCTCCATTTCAAGATATTATGGTTAAATCCAAGAGGGGATATAAAAAATGAAAAGAAGAATGGAAAAGAGGATTTCATAATCGATGAAGGTCAAGATGATTCACATGATGAAGTGCAACTAAAAGAAGCGCCATTGAAATGGTTTGCTGACAGATGGTATTTTGATGTTTCATGAATTTCTTTGCAAATTCAAAGTATGGTGCATGTTGCATGAAGCAAGATGTTGAAAGTAGAGTTGTGTTGACACACTTAAATGCAACAAATATGGAAATTTGTACATGAGCTCTATTATTTGACTTAAGAGTCAGTTGTTTGAAGAGGCGGATTAAAGTTTTATATATTATATGAGTATGCTATGTATTACATATGGTCTTGAATGAGCTTTTAGACTCTTTAGATATATATCTAAAGAGTCCAAATGCTCATTCAAGACCATATGTAATCCTCATCTTACTTAGACAGGGATTTGCAATACTATATTTGAGTTGGCTAGCTCCATTTCAAGATATTATGGTTATCCAAGAGGGGATATAAAAAATGAAAAGAAGGATATTGAATTGTAGGTTATCCAAGTTGGACATATAACCAGTGGAGAAACATGAGGAAAAACTATGTTTTCAAGTCGAACCTTTGTAGAGGTTCCAGTACCTGAGCCTGCCATTTTCAAATTTATTTTTAAGGCTAGATTTCACATGGGCTAAAAATTTAGGGTCACAACCAATGAGTATAAAGTCATCAACATAAAGAACAATTATTATGACATGGTTACTACTTTCTTGGTATAGTCATTGTAGTTATAATTGCATATATAAAAGTAAGTATTAAGAAGAAAGTTGTTCATTTTAGCATTCCAAACATGAGGATCTTACTTAAGTCCTAGAGAGATTTCTTCAGGTGGTAAAGAAATATAGTCATTTTGAATATAGTTAGGAGGTTATTCCAAGTAAATTTGCTCTTGCAATCCCCATGCAAGAAGGTGGATTTAATGTTCATTTAATGGACCTACAATTTATATGAAATAATAAGGGCTAGAACAATAAAAAGGGAATTAATTTTTTCTATAAGGGAAAAGGTTTTATTCTAATCAACCCCTTTTAGTTGAGAAACTTTTATCAACTATATAAGTGTTATGTCTTTCAACACTTCCATCTAATGAACACCTAGTTCTATGCACCAATTTACATCTAACAAGGTTTCCTCCCAGAAGAGGTATTAGATCCCAAGTATCATTCACCACTAAGGAAGGAGGAAACCTTGTTAGATCCTTGGAAGTTTCTATAAATATTTTTAGATCACAAGCCTTTGAAAACTTATCTAAAAGAGAGAAGAATATGTTATCACTAAGCTAGAACCAATTGGGTTGTTCAATGGTCAACCTTATGTAACTATGTCAAATCACTTTGGACTGAAAGTTAGCCCTTCTAGTTAGAGAGGGCTCTCTCAAAGAAAACAAATGAATACTCAAGATCAAATTTATATTGCAAATGGATAACTCTTTTTGTGTTTTAAGTTATTTTGCTGGTGGAAGATGTATGAAAGGCTACCAATAGATCGTTGTTACAACGGTCTGCCACCTAGGCTAGACTTCGATACTGACCTAGAGACCTAATTCAAATAGGAAAAATAGGGGTATTTCAATTTTAATAGAGTTGGTAATAAAAGTGCCTATTTTTTTTGTTAACATATTCACTTCCATTATATACTCCTAACTTCTAAAGTTGATGTCCTAATTGTTTTTCTACAAGAACATGTAAGCCAAAAAGTTCACTCTTAAGTTTTAAAAAATAAATCTCGATGTCTCTGGAGAATCTATCAATAAAATTTAAGTAATTGAAGCTATAGAAATAAGTAGAAGGAAGAGAATCACAAAAATCACTATGAACAAGCGACAAGGGGGGAAATTAAGAGGAATAATTTTATTTCCATGGTAACCTAGTAAAGTCCCTACTTCTTGTATATCTTCAATATATAATTTCCATGAAAAGTAGTTTTAATTCGTAAGTAGGAGATTACCTAGACTAGCCATATTACAATATGCAAATAAGATTATTTCAAAAGAAAAAATTAATTGTTGTGAAGGGGAGTTCTCAAATAAATGGTTAGTTTTATGAAAATGACACTACAAATGTAATTTGGATGTCAAAATTATACCATTTTGAAAAAATATATAAAAATGAACAAAAGTACTATGTGGGAAGTGGAGGTTGATCAACGCAATGATGGTTGTACATTGAGACTATTGAGTTAATTTACAAACCCAAAAATATAAAATTAAAACAAAGAAATTTATAAAATAAATAAACATATATATAAAAATTTTAAAAAAAATTAAAAAATAAAAATAAAAATAAAATAAAATAAATAAAAATAAAATCATTTCTTCTCTAACTTTCCTTATAAGCTCACATTTACAAATATACAGTTAGTTACTTGTATTAATGCAAGTGACTCACTTTTATAAATAAGTGAGAAACATGTTTACAATAAGGTCACTTTATAAATTAAAGTCATATGAAAAAAAAATAGAAAAAAATATAACATATAAAAAAATTTCAAAAAAAAAGGTGAAACAACAACCGCAACAATTTAATGAAAAAGGAACTACTTGTAATTTAATAAAGTAAATTTTAACCTATTGAATTAATGCATATATAAAAAAAAAGTTAAGAAGGATAAAGGATGTTGTTTCTTTTTCTTATTCTCTAAGTATGTGTTTGCCTAATGCTTATGTATTTGCTTGCAAAAAACTTCAACATGGTTGCATGCAAAAACAAATAATTTTTTCAAATAAAAAAATTGAAAACTTTATAAACTTGGGGTTAGATTTAAAATGGTCTACGCAAAAAATAAATACCAATTTTCTTTTTTATTTGTGATTTATCAAGATCAAAAAGAGTGAAGGAAAAGAAAGGAATACACACAAACTGAGAATAAAAAATAGAAAATAATATAATAGAAAAATATAAGAATACACACAAAACAGAGATAGGAGCCAAGAAGCAGATTTGAAAAAAGATTGGTAGTGGCCAGTGGGAAATCAAGGAATGTAAAGAGGGTCTGTTCAGCCTTCTCCAGCTATGCCCCTAGTACAAACTGACTCTTCTCTATTTTCTCATTATTGGCTGATTTTTTATTATATATATATATGAAGAAGGCAGTATCATAGTTTTGGACCCTTCACAAAGATGGTAAGTGGTTATTTTTTTCACTCTTCTGTAGCTTCATGATATGCACACAGGACAACAACTATGTATTTGCTTAGATTGATTAAAAGAAACTGAAACGAAGCATTTTGTGGACAGATCCAGTTCTCTGCACACCACTGGATATGCTGAGCAAGAACATGTAAAAGGAAATCTGAATATTGGGCGTACTCATATAATATATAAAATTTTAATCCATGTTCACTGTTTATGCATAAAAGAATACACACAAACTGAGAATAAAAGTACTCATATAAGTTTATGCAGAAAAACTTTAATCCATAATCACTGTTTATGCAGATGAGGACCTTGAACTACAAAATGTTTTCTTTTCTGGTTTCTTCAGGGCGATGGACAGTTTTACAATGGACAATTTTGACAGATTGCAGTGGGTCGAAGTCTCATCTTGTTTCAAAATCTTTCTTTGACTTTCATGGACAGTTTTCATTGGACAGTTTGACAGAATGTTGTGGGTCGAAGTCTCATGATTGGTTTCAAAATATTTCTTTGACAGTTTGACAGTAAATGCGCATTCTCTGTTCTTTTGTAAATGGTAATGTTTTTTAATTGAGACATTCTATTTCTCACTTTCATCTTCAATGTAGAAAAAAATTCATATATTTTATCACATTTCTCTTCTAGGCTTATCTAAAAAGTTATACGCTGGTAGGCTTCTCCAAGAAATTATAGGCTGGCATACACCTTTCTGCAGGGGTGGTAGGCTTATGTAAAAAGTTATACGCTGGTAGGCTTCTCCAAGAAATTATAGGCTGGCAACACCGTAACTACTCGGCCTTGTTTAGAAAAAAAAATACAGGAGTTTTAATGAGTTAACCTGAATGCATTAACTCTTTCTAATTGAAAAAAATTCCTTTCTTCAATAAGAATATTAGATTTGCAAGAAAAAAATTTTTATAGAAACTAAAATGTTGAAATCAATTTACAGAATATCACAAAGAAATTTTATAATTGTACGAGTGAAATATTTAATTTTTTCTTTTTCATTCATATAGATCGCAAAAATCTTCAAGAAAAGAGATTATCAATGAATAAAACCATTCATGAGAATTTCCTTATAAAATTAGAATAAACAAAATCATAATATCCGTGAGGAGGTGGCTGAACTACATACCCGAGCGCGGACGTAACAGCAAAAACAGAGCCCGAGCGCGACGGACGTAACAGCACGAACAGAGCCCGAGCGCGGCGGACGTAACAGCACGAACAGAGCCCGAGCGCGGCGGACGTAAGAGAGCTGCAAAAATCGCGGCAAATACAAACAGAGCTCCAAAAATCGCGCGAACAATGAAAACAGTATCATTCGCGGGAGATATATTTATAAAAACATAGTTCGGCCGAACTCCTGTTGCCGGTTTTCCAAACCTCCGGCAAAAATTCTGTTTGTTGCGCCGTCACTGTGCCGTCAATCTAAATGGACTCAAAAGTTCGGCCGAAATCTTTAAGAAAGTTCGGCCGAACTATTATATAGTTCGGCCGAACTATTGCCGAAAAAATTTCTCCATTTCCGATTCTCACAAAAGTGTAACCTGCACTTCACATTTCCTTCCCATTATCTATATCCTCAAAAATGATAGAAACAAAAACACATCAAACTTAGAGAATATACTATGAAAAAGTATATTGCAATTTCAAGATTGGATTTCAATATAAAAAATATGATTCCCAATAGAAATTAAAATTATATAGAATAAGAGCATAGATGAAGAGATATGATGTATTACAGCTTTGAGTAAAAAGAGAAAAAATTTGTTGTTGCTAGGTGACATCATCGATAATATTTTTTTCAATTACATCATCCAAGTTTTAAGCTGCTAACCTTTTTCTTTCGGACGATCGTGAAGATTTTTTTTCTTTGGAAGTAAATTAATGGAAAAAATTGTTAACAAATCTCATCCGATGCTTGAAGATAAGTCTCTAGTAGTTTTCAAGAAGGAAAAATTCTTCTTTCCATTAAACATAAAGAGTACATAATCGTAGTTCAACAACAATGCAATCATCATGTTCCAAGTGGATCAAGGTGTATTACAATGAAATTTATGTTTTATATACCAAAACTATATATCCCATATATAAGCCTTCTCAAATACATTAATATAAAAATTTAAGATACTAAATAGACATTTTTTTAAAATAAATTCAATCAAATTTATTTAAATAGAAAAAATTGTAATTATAAATTATTAAATCTACATAATTTGAATATCATAAAAATTTTGAACTCTCAACCTACCAAAGTAAGAGATATTAAATGTTTTTAAGTGAACGTGACATGGACAAAAAGCATACTCACTAAGAAATGAAAATTTTTTAGGAGAACATGGATTGTGACTTGGACACGAAATGATACTATGTAAGAAAATGGAAAATTTTTAGGAGAACATGGATTGAATGAGGTGAATAACCACTCTAAGATATTACTCTAAAATACAACCTACCAAAAATAAAAAAAATAGTAAATTTTTAAGAGAACTCGACTGAGAGACAAAGGTGATTAATAGTAATCATGCTTAAATCGTAAATAGTAAATGTTTAAGAGAACATGACTTGGAAAAAGGTGATTAAGCAATGTATAAAGGGAAATTATACCTTTGAAACTTTGAGAGACCTTCAATTAATTAATATCTGACATGTCCTCAAAGGTGAGAAAGTGACTTGGACAAAGGTGATTAAGCAATGTGTAAAGGGAAACTGTACCTTTGAAACTTCGAGAGACTTCAATTAATTAATATCTTACATGTCCTCAACGTTTTTTTAATTCATTAGTCTGAGAATATGCAAAACTTCAATTCATTAAACTGAAAATATGACCATAAGGTCGTATCTCATGAAGGAAAAGACTTCAATGACATGGATATGTGATACTTCAATTCATTAAACTTAAAATATGACCATAAGGCTGTATCTCATGAATAAAAGACTTCAACGACATGGATATGTGAGACTTCAATTCATTAAACTGAAAATATGACCATAAGGTCGTATCTCATGAAGGAAAATACTTCAACGACATGGATAAATAAATTGATTGGAGACTGATCAATTCTCTCTCTGAAAATAGAGCAATCACATTCTTTCAATGGACTATTAAAACGTTTGCACGGGTCGTATTAAAACGTTTGCATGGATCGTATCTCATGAAGGGAGAGATTTCTTGCATAGGCTATATTTGATGAAAGCAGAGACTTCAATTAATTTCAATGGCATGGTTATATAAATTAGTCGGAAACAAATCTTCTCTTCTAGAGAATAGATCAATTACATTCTTTCAACAGATTATTATTATTTTTTATCTCAGAAAGACCATTTCTTAATTAATGTCTTTTGACTTTTAAGACAATGTAACCTGAGATTTTTTTAATTGTTTTTCATCAAATAAGGATGATATTTTTTTATCAAATAATAAAATTCTATCATTTAAATTGAATACAATTTTTCGTTATTATTTGAAATTTTAGTTATTTGTTCCAATATGATGTTTCAAAAAAGCTTATAACCACACGGGGCAAGGTCACGTAATCAACTTTGCAAGGTCATGTAATCAACTTTATTTATTGACCAAAAAAACTATCGAAAGAAGCAAACCTGCAAATTTATAGAAAGTGCAAAATGAAAATTGATAAATACGACATTCCTGGAAACTCTTACAACCAACAGTTGAATAAAAACTACTCACTCCATAGGCACACATTAATTTAGATATGGTGTTTCTAAATTTTTTGGAATCTTCAAGGATCTTCAGAGGAAACTGAAGTGCCCAAAATTCATTTTATTACATGCATTCTTCAAGGAGCTTGACAAGCATTTCAAATATCATGAAATCAATTTATTGCATTGCATTGAGAACTGTTGATAGGAAACACATTATTCAATGATATTCAACCCATTATGTCTCCACATATTATAAAGGAATTAAATTAACTAGTTAGCATTGCCTGGATTTATCCTCAAGATAATTAAATAATTTTCTCCCAAGATAATTACACAATGGAGCACAAAATAAGAGTAAAGAAATAAAATGCCAAAAAGACACCAGTTGGTTTCAAAGTTCTCTACAATGTCCAACATGTCAATATCAAATTGAATGCATTCAAACTCATTGAATGCATTCAAATTTAATTTGGGTTGTCTTCCATATATGTATGAATAAAAAATAGAACTGAACTCATGGCAATACCTCAATTGTAAAAAGATATAAAATCTTAAAGCATGCACTGATTTTTGAGTAATTCATTGCAAAATTCAATAAAAGGCCATCAGAATACATACAAAAAACCTGAATTTCAAATAGGAGGAGAGAATAATTTACTTCCCTTTCCACTTACTTTTGCTCTTCCTAAGGTGATAATTAGGCCACTGAATTCCACATGGATGACTGCTCTTCCTGCATTTTTAAAGATAATTGTGAGCTTTTAACTTCTTTAGGTGTTTTAGTAAACTTTAAAAATAAACAATATCTAGGAAAATTGTAAAATGCAAAAAATACACCAGCTTATCATTATAAGGTTCTTTGCAATCTCCAGTAGGTCAATAAAAAATTGAATGAGTACAAAGTCCAGCAAGGTCAATATCAAATTGAATGCATACAAACTCCACCAAGGTCAATATCAGATTGAATGCATTCAAATTTCATTTGGGTTATCTTCCATACATTTATGAATCGAAAAAAAGAGAGACCTGAACTCATGTCAATATCTCAAGGGTAAAAAGATATCAAATCTTTAAACCATTGGCTTTTCTTTAGAAAGCTAGGGAATCCATCCCTAAAACCCTAAGTATCTCCAATAAAAATCAAGATACAAACTCACCAGTACTAAATTTCTATAACAGCGTGAATGCTTAGCCACACTATCGTCATCTTGAACAATGTCTCCACACAGTGGTTGAAATTTGCAATAAGAAACAGTGAAATTGGCATCCAGAAACAACATCCAGAAAATGGCATCCAGAAATGGCTACCATGGAGGCTTTTGATTTATTTATTTCTTACTTAAATTAGAAGAAATGTGTGTCAAATTTATTTATCCCTTAAATAAATTGGACAATAAATTGTACTCTTATCTCATAATCACTTGTAATAGTTAACTGAGTCTGATAGACTCGACTAGCTCATGAATTTCGAGATGAGGGTGGTTGGTGAGGCATGCAGAGTGATCCTATTAGTTATTGAGTCCAAGTTGCAGTTAGTGCATTATTTTAATGCATGAGAAATCAGTTAACTCAACTAATTGAGTTAAAATCAGTTTAACTAGTTGTAACTGATTGTTGCACTAGTGAGAGGTGAAGTGAATTAAATCAGATTTAATTCACATGCAGTGATTTGTCAGTTCTGATGAAGACCCAGTTGAGACAAAGGTTAAAGGGAAGTTAACTATCAGTTGTATTTTTAGCAAACTACCCAGATGTAGTTAAAACACCATAGGATTGCCCATGATGTTTGCGCAGTCAAGGAAGGCTGAAATTACTAAAGAATAGAGATTGAATTCCACATGAATTGCGCAAGCATGGCAGGATGAGAAGAGGCTGAAAATTGGCTAAGTGTTGGTCGATTTTGTCCAGATCAATGTGAGACAATTAGCAGAGTGCAACAGACTCTTGTGAGAAGAGTGCATTGTAATTGTTTCATGATTCCTTGGTTCATTATGTTGAGATTCAACAAGAAGATCCTAGTGAAAATTAAGCACCTACACTAGGATGGAGCCTCAGACTATTTTTAGGTGGATGTCTACTTATAGATGCATGAGCAAATTTTATTTATAGATGCATGTCTATTTATAGATGTTTGTGCAAATTCTATTTATGGATTGCATGTCTATTTATAGGTGCATGTTTACTATTTATCCCTTAATATTAGTTGGACAAGAAACCATATTCTATTCTCAAAGAGCACTTGGAAATAGTTAACTAAAGTGGAAAATCAGTACGGTAAAGGAATTTCAAGTTAAGAGGTTGGTTGGTGGGACATGCAAGTGGAATTAGTTGTAACTGAGTGATTTGAAGTTGTAATAGAGTTGGAAGTGCAGTTATGCAAGTTGTAAAGTAGTTTAACTCAGTTAAGTGAGTTAAAATCAGTTGTGCTAGTTGTAATTGAAGATACACTAGTGACAGATCAAGTGAATTAATTATTAATTAATTCACAATCAGTGGTCTCACATGCAACTGAATATTTACTACTATTAACTACATGCATGTCAGACCCAGTGGAGACCCAGTTGAGTTATAGGTGAAAGGGAAGTAAACTATCAGTTGTGACATTATCCGGTTGCACACATGCAACCACACACACATTGGATGTGCCCATGAGGATTTTTCAGTCAAGGCAGGCAGGATTGCATTCATTCATGGATTGCTATCAGCTCGGATTGCGCAGTGGAGACAGGCTGTCTAGAGACAGTAAATTGGCTAAGGTACTTGCCAATTTTTGTATGACAGTGTGAGACAGTTAGCTCATGTACTGAGAGCTCTTGGATTAGAGCTTTGTATGTAATTGTTTCATGATCCATGATATAATACATAATGGAAGATAGTGGGGTTTTTAGCTATAAGCTTTCCCCGGGTTAATTATCTGTGTTATGTGTGATTGATCTTTCTTCATGATATTATGATTGGCAATTGTGTTTTAAATTCCACAAAGATTTGTAGAAGCGATTTTGTATTTAACAATATCATATTGTTAGATCAAGAGAATCCAGGATATACATGTATTTTGTATTAAATTTCTACACATTATACAATAGAGATAGAGGGGTTTTGAGCAGCAAGCTTTCCCTAGGAAAAATATATGTGTTGTGCAATTAATTTGCTTCTTTCTCTTACTTTGTGTGATTGTGCGACCGTGTTTATTTTCCGCAATTAATTTGTAGAAGGATTAAGTGTCTTGCTTTAGAATATCGCATGATCGGATTGAATCCATTGGTATACACATTGTTTGTATAATTTCTACATGGTATGGGAGCGCCAGAAATCAAAATAGTGGAGAAGAAATTGAGTTTTTTTGTGTTGAAAATTATTCAAACTTGTAGATACTTTCGTTGGTGCGACAAGCGGATCAAGATGACTTTCAATAGATTAATAT
Source organism: Pinus albicaulis (assembly GCA_034641835.2). Lineage (NCBI taxonomy): Eukaryota > Viridiplantae > Streptophyta > Pinopsida > Pinales > Pinaceae > Pinus > Pinus albicaulis. The sequence continues at coordinate 1,032,054,319 of CM076584.1, forward strand.
TGGAATATGCACTCGAGGGAAGTTCTAATTATATTGCATGGAAATATGGAATGGAGGCAGTTCTAGAAGACAACAGGTTGAAATAATTAATTAATAATGATATTTTGAAGCCCGCAGCAGCAGATGCCGCTCTTCTTGATGCTTGGAAAAAGAAGGTAGTAAGGGCGAGGAGGATCTTATTAGAGGGAGTTCGAGATCACATTTTCTCGAGTCTCCATGGCAAGGTGACTCCATATGCAATGTGGAAGGCCATGAGAGATCTGTTTCAGAACAACAACGACCAAAGGAAGTTGGCGTTGAAGGACAAGCTCAGGAAAATCAAGAAGGAGGAGTACGAGATGGTACCAACATACTTGGTGAAGTTCACTCAATGTCGAGATGAGCTTGGATGTGTTGTTGTGTCTGTAGCAAATGATGACTTGGTGAGCCCAGCACTTCTATGCCTTCCCAAGAGCTGGCATAGTTATCAGGATTCTGTCAATGGGATGGAAGAGTTACCAGATTGGGAGCGAATTTGGTCGGATTTGGTACAAGAATAATTCAGGCGGAATACCAGGGATGGATCCTCATCCAAGACTAATGACGAGGATGATTCTGCCTTGGTTAGTAAGGCAAAAAGGCCAAGGAAAAGAAATCCCAAGGCGAAGCGGGGAAGAAAGACTTGTCCAAGATCAAATGCTTTCACTCTCATGAGCCTGGGCACTATGCTACAAATTTTCCACATAAGAAAAGCAAGAAGGAGCCTGCAGTTGCAGTAGGTGAAGCATTGGATTCACAGTTCGAGCTTGATTTTACTCTCATTGCATGCATGGTCAACACTATAAGTGGATGCATGTGGTATCTAGATAGCAATGCCTCGTTCCATATGACGGGGAATATATATCTCTTCAGTGACTTGGAGGAGAAGGACCTCCAACAGAGCATAGAGTTTGGATATGATGAGAGGTATAGCGCTGCCGAAATAGGTACAATTACATTTCAAAGGGAGAATGGATCCCATCTCAGACTACCAGATGTTTTGCATGTTCTAGGCCTAAGGAATAATCTTGTATCCGTAGCGGTATTGGAAGAATGTGGTTATGAAGTAATGTTTAGAAAAGGGAAATTTTTCCTTAAACACATAGCCATGGGAGAGGTGAAGCAGATCAGTGTAAGTGTCAAAAACTTGTATGCTCTCGAGGTTGAGGATGCATGCAAGGATTTGAGGAGAAAGGCAATGGTTAATGACTTAGTGGTTGAGATGCAGCAATTATCTCTCAACATGCAATCTCAGAAGGTTGTGGAGTAGGCACAATTGGAGAAGTAGAAAGCAGACTGAGTGGATAATTCCACTCAAGAAGAGACCTCCAGGAGGGGGAAATTTAGAGCCAGAAGGGAAGAGGGAGTACGTGCAACTATACCTCCAAGTGTGAGGTGGAGCGATGTGCAGAATTAATTCTAAGAAGAAATTTGGGCAGGGTTCATTGAGATGGTGTGTCTCATGGATCTAACCTGGCTACGAGGAGCCCATAGTACAGTAGTAGTAGGAAGGATCGGTTATATTGATGCAGTCAGATGTAAGGAGGACAGAAATCAGAGTGATAGGTGTCGGATATTGGAGCACAGATCAGAGTTGGCAGCAATGCAGAGTGCATGGATGCAAATGTCAACATCGCAGAGAGTCCAGTAGACATGTGCAAATAGGTACTATTAGTGATAAGACTTTGATGACAGATGCATTATAATGATTCATTTGTTTGGAGGTTATTCAGTTTCAGGATAGTTGCATGTGCACATGCAAGAACATTTCAAACGTACCAGATCAGGATAGATTGATTCCTTTCTTGTTGAGAGGGAGTGTTGCAATTTGCAACAAGAAATAGTGAAATTGGCATCCAGAAACAACATCCAGAAATGGCTACCATGGAGGCTTTTGATTTAATTATTTCTTAATTAAATTAGAAGAAATGTGTGTCAAATTTATTTATCCCTTGAATAAATTGGACAATAAATTTTAACTTATCTCATAATCACTTGTAATAGTTAACTGAGTGTGATAGACTCATTTAGCTCATGAATTTAGAGGTGAGGGTGGTTGGTGAGGCATGCAGAGTGAATCTATTAGTTATTGAGTCCAAGTTGCAGTTAGTGCATTAGTTTAATGCATGAGAAATTAGTTAACTCAATTAATTGAGTTAAAATAAGTTTAACTAGTTGTAACTGATTGTTGCACTGGTGAGAGGTCAAATGAATTAAATCAGATTTAATTCACATGCAATGATCTGTCAAGTGACTTATGATTTACTATTAATAGTTGCATGCATGTCAATTCTGATGAAGACCCAGTTGAGACAAAGGTTAAAGGAAATTTAACTATCAATTGTATTTTTATAAAACTGCGCAGATGCAGTTAAAACACCATAGAATTTCCCATGATGTTTGTGCAGTCAAGGAAGGCTGAAATTCCTAAAGAATAGGGATTTCATTCCACATGAATTGTGCAAGCAAGGTAGGCTGAGCAGAGGCTAAAAATTGGTTAAGTGTTGGTTGAATTTGTCTGGATCAGTGTGAGACAATTAGCAGAGTGCAACAGACTCTTGTGAGAAGAGTGCATTGTAATTGTTTCATGATTCCTTGGTTCCTTATACAATAGAGATAGAGGGGTTTTGAGCATAAATCTTTCCCCAGGAAAAATATCTGTGTTGTGTGATTGATTTACTTCTTTCTCTTACTTGGTGTGATTGTGCAATCATGTTTATTTCATGTAGTTAATTTGTACAAGGATTCAGTATCTTTCTTTAGCATAGTGAATTCTAGAATTGAATCCATTGGTATACATATTTTTTGTATGATTTCTACATGGTATCGAAGCACCAGAAATCACAATAGTAGAGAGGAAATTGAGTTTGTGTTGAACAGTATTCAAACTTTCAGATACTTTCATTGGTGGGACAAGCAGATCAATATCGCTTTCAATGGCTTAAGATTGGAATGTGCACTCGAGGGTAGTTCTAATTATATTTCATGGAAAGACAAAATGGAGGCAGTTCTGGGGGACAACGGGTTGAAATAATTCATTGATAATGATATTCCGAAGCCCTTAGCAGCAGACGTCGCTCTTCCTGATGCTTGGCAAAAGAAGGTAGCAAGGGCGAGGAGGATATTATTAGAGGTATTTTGAGATCACATTGTCTCGAGTCTCCTTGGAAAGGCAACTCCATATGCAATGTCGAAGGCCTTGAAAAATATGTTTCAGAACAACACCCACCAAAGGAAGTTAGCGCTGAAGGACAAGCTTAGGAAAATCAAAGAGGAGGAGGGCGAGACGGTACCAACATACTTGGCGAAGTTCACTAAATGTCGAGATGAGCTTCGAAGTGTTGGTTTGACCGTAGCAGATGATGAATTGGTGAGCCTATCACTTCTAGGCCTTCTTAAGAGATGGAATAGTTATTAGGACTCTGTTAATGGGAGGTAGAAGTTACCATATTGGGATTGACTTAGGTCAGATTTGGTACAAGAAGAATTCAGGCGGAATACCAGGGATGGATCCTCATCCAAGAATAATGACGAGGAAGATTGTGCCTTAGCTAGTAAAGAGAATAAGGCCAAGAAATCCCAAGGCGAAGCAGGCAAGAAATACTTTTCCAAGATCATATGCTTTCACTGTCACGAGCATGGGAACTATGCTACAAGTTGTCCACAGATGAAAATCAAGAAGGAGCCTACAGTTACAGCAGGTGAAGCATTGGCTTCATAGTTCGAGGTTGATTTTACTCTCATTGCATGCATGTCCAACAATGTAATGGGATGCATGTGGTATCTATATAGTTGTGCCTTGTTCCTTATGACGGAGAATAGAGATCCCTTCAGTGACTTAGAGGAGAAGGACCTCCAGCAGAGCATAGAGTTTGGATATGACAAGAGATATAGCGCTACCGGCATAGGTATAGTTACATTTCAAAGGGAGAATGGCTCCCATCTCATACTAGCAGATGTTTTTCATGTTCCAGGCCTAAGGAAGAATCTTGTCTACATAGCGGTATTGGAAGAACGTGGTTATGAAGTAAGTTTTAGAAAAGGAAAAGTTTTCCTTAAACACATAACCACGGGATAGGTGAAGTAGATCGGTGTAAGAGTCAAGAACCTGTATGCTCTCGAGGTTGAGGGTGCATGCAAGGATTTGAGGAGCAAAATAGTGGTTACTGACTTGGTGGTTGAGAGGGAGAAATTATCTCTCAACATGCAGCCTCAGAAGCAGTCTCAGAAGGTTGTGAAGCAACCACAATTGGAGAAGCAGAGAGGAGACTAAGTGGAAGATTCCACTCAAGCAGAGACCTCCAAGAGGGGTAAATTTCGAGCTAGAAGGGCAAAGTGAGTACATGCAGTTATACCTCTAGGTGTGAGGTGGAACGATGTGCAGAATTAATCCTAATAAGAAATTTGGGCAGGGTCCATTGAGATGGTGTGTCTCATGGATCGAACCTGGCTACGGGGAGCCCACAATATAGCAGTACCAGGAAGGATCGATTAGATTGATGCAATCAGATGTCAGGAGGAAAGAAATTAAAGTGACAGGTGTTGGATATTGGAGCACATATTAGAGTTGGTAGCAGTAGAGAGTGCATGGATGCAGATGTCAACAACGCAGAGAGTCTAGTAGACATGTGCAGTAGGTACTAACAATCAGAAGAATCTAATGACAGATGCATTATACTGATTCAATTTTTTGGAGGCTATTCAGTTTCAGAATAGTTGCCTATGTGCATGCAAGAAAATTCCAAAGGTACCAAATCGGGATAGATTGATTCCTTTCTTGTTGAAAGGGAGTGTTAAAATTTGCAACAAGAAACAGTGAAATGGGCATCCAGAAATGGCTACCATGGAGGCTTTTGATTTAAATGTGTGTCAAATTTATTTTTCCCTTAAATAAATTAGACAATAAATTATAATATTATCTCATAATCTCTTGCAATAGTCAACTAAGTGTGATAGACTCAATTAGCTCATGAATTTCAAGTTGAGGGTGCTTGGTGAGGCATGCAGACTGATTCTATTATTTATTGAGTCCAAGTTGCAGTTAGTGCATTAGTTTAATGCACGAGAAATCAGTTAACTCAATTAATTGAGTTAAAATCAGTTTAACTAGTTGTAACTGATTGTTGCACTAGTGAGAGGTCAAGTGAATTAAATCAGATTTAATTCACATGTAGTGATATGTCAAGTGACTAATGATTTACTATTAATATCTGCATGCATGTCAGTTATGATGAAGACCCAGTTGAGACAAAGGTTAAAGGGAAGTTAACTATCATTTGTATTTTTATCAAATTGCCCAGATGCAGTTAAAACACCATAGGATTTCCCATGATGTTTGCACAGTCAAGGAATACTGAAAATCCTAAATAATAGGGGTTGCATTCCACAGGAATTGAAAAATACAGGCAGGCTTAGAAGAGGCTGAAAATTGGCTAAGAGTTGGTCGATTTTGTTCGGATCAGTGTGAGACAGTTAGGAGAGTGCAATAGACTCTTGTGAGAAGAGTGCATTGTAATTGTTTCATGATTCCTTGGTTCATTATACAATAGAGATAAAGGTGTTTTGAGCAGCAAGCTTTCTCGAGGAAAAATATCTGTGTTGTGGGATTGATTTGATTCTTTCAGTTACTTGGTGTGATTGTGTGATCGTGTTTATTTTTTGCAATTAATTTATAGAAGGATTTAGTATCTTGCTTTAGCATATCGCATAATCAGATGAATCCATTGGTATACATATTGTTTGTATAATTTCTACATGGTATCAGAGCGCCATAAATCACAATAGTGGAGAATAAATTAAGTTTGTGTTGAACAATATTCAAACATGCAGATACTTTCGTTGGTGTGACAAGTGGATCGTGATGGCTTTCAATGGCTTAATATTGGAATATGAACTCGAGGGTAGTTATAATTATATTTCATGGAAAGATAGAATGGAGGCAGTTCTGGAGGACAACGGGTTGAAATAATTCATTAATAATGATATTCCCAAGCCCGCAACAGTAGATGTCGCTCTTCTTGATGCTTGGAAAAATAAGGTAGCAAGGATGAGGAGGATCTTATTAGAGGGAGTTCGAGATCACATTGTCTCGCGTCTCCATGGCAAGGGGACTTCATATGCAATTTTGAGGGCCTTGACAAATCTATTTAAAAACAACTACAACCAAAGGAAGTTGGCGCTGAAGGACAAGCTCAGGAAAATCAAGAAGGAGGAGGGTGAGACAATACCAACATACTTGGCGAAGTTCACTCAATGTTGAGATGAGCTTGGAAGTGGTTATGTGAGCGTAGCAGATGATGACCTAGTGAGCCTAGAACTTCTAGGCCTTCCCTAGAGTAGCATATTTATCACGACTCTGCCAATGGGAGGGAGAAGTTTCCAGATTGGGAGCGACTTTGGTCGGATTTGGTACAAGAAGAATTCAGGCAGAATACCAGGGATGGATCCTCATCCAAGACTAATGACGAGGAATATTATGCCTTGGCCAATAAGGAGAAGAAGGCCAAGGGAAAGAAATCCCAAGGTGAAGTGGGCAAGAAAGACTTGTCCAATATCATATGATTTCACTGTCACGAGCATGGGCACTATGCTACAAATTGTCCACAGAATAAAAGCAAGAATGAGCCTATAGTTGCAGAAGGTGAAGCATTGGCTTCATAGTTCGAGCTTAATTTTACTCTCATTGCATGCATGGCCAACACTGTAATGGGATGCATGTGGTATCTAGATAGCGGTGCCTCGTTCCATATGACGGGGAGTAGATATCTCTTCAATGAATTGGAGGAGAAGGACCTCCAACAGAGCATATAATTTGGAGATGACGAGAGGTATAGCGCTATCGTCATAGGTACAGTTACCTTTTAGAGGGAGAATGGATCCCATCTTAGACTAGCAGATGTTTTACATGTTCCAGGCCTAAGGAATAATATTGTCTCTATATCAGTATTGGAAGAAAGTGGTTATGAAGTAATGTATAGAAAAGGAAACGTTTTCCTTAAACACATAGCCACAGGACAGCTGAAGCAGATCAGTGTAAGAGTCAAGAACATGTATGCTCTTGAGGTTGAGGATGTGTGCAAGGCTTTGAGGAGAAAAGCAGTGGTTAATGACTTGGTGGTTGAGTGTTGAGATTCAACAAGATGATGAGCTTAGTGAAAAGAGTCGCCTTCACTAAGTGGGATCCGCAGGCTATTTTTGGCGCAAAGTCTATTTTTAGACTATGTCCATTTTTAGACAGGGCGATCATATTCTATGAGTTGCAGGATGCTATTTGTGGATGGTTGTTCAAGTTGGAAAAATAGATGGACTTCTATTTTTTAGACATATTGGGCGAAGTCTATTTTTAGACTGCCAGTATAAAAATAGAAATGTCGGATATTATTAGCTCTTAATAATATTTGGACTCTAAATATTATCTTATTCTCTTGGAGCACTGAATTTCAGTTAACGGATGGTTCAGATCAGCTAGCTGAAGGAATTACGCAATTCCTAGAGCTACTGGTGGTTCATGCATGGAGGACTTCAGTTAGAACTCAAGTGGCAGAGTTTGGTGGAGTTGGAGAAGTAGTTGGTGGAGTTTGTTTCTAGTTTAACTACATCTTTGGAGTTAAACTCAGTTGAACTGATTGTGTCTATTTCTAAATGATTGATACTTTCAGTGGAGTTGAGTGAATTAATTAGTTAAATTAATTCACTAAATAATAACTCATTATTTAACTAGACAGAGACAACAGTTAACTACAGTGCAGAACAGATCAGTGGAGACTCGGTGGAGAGATAGGTGAAAGAGCAAGTGTGACTATAGTGTTGCATTGTATGCACCACACATTCATTGGAGATGCCAATGAGAATTGCGTGAGCAAGGCTGGAGCAATTCGAACTCATCCAGAGCCATTCTTCAGCAGGGATTGTGCAGTAGAGGCGGGCTATTAGGAGGGCAAAAATCAGTGCAGATTTTTGCTGATTGTTCTTGATTAGTGTGTAGCGATTGTATTGTATTGAGAGCTTGATATGATCAGATTTGTATGAGAATTGTTACATGATCTCTATGACATATATTATATACAGATGTTTGGGGTTTTTAGCTTCAGGCTTTCCCGTTAAACAACTGTGTTAATGTGTGTGAATTTTTATTGTTTCATGTGTGCATTGCAATCTTGTTTTAATTTCCGCATATGATCAATGGTGGAATAGATTCTGTATTTTGCATAAAGAAAAATAGTGTGATATCAAGAGAATCTTGGACATATAACTCATTAGTTATATAATTTCTACATGGTATCGGAGCTGTGTTGATCATTGGAGATTGCAATTATTGAAGCGGTTGATTTTTGTGCTGGTGGAATTCGAATTTGCTGCAGTGTTTTCTTGGTGTCGAAGTTGAGCATTCATTGAAATGTATTTCAACGGATTGGAATTGGAGTATGCCCTTGAGGGCAGCTTGAATTACATAGCCTGGAAGGACAGGATGGAGGCGGTGCTGGATGATAATGGGTTGAAGGAGTTCATAGATGTTGATATTCTGAAGCCTGCTTCTAGCGACGCAGTCGCACTTGACGCATGGAAAAAAAAGGTAGCAAAGTGTCAAAGAATTCTGTTGGAAGGTGTGAAGGATCACATTGTGTCTAGCCTTCACGGGAAAGCCACTCCATATGGAATGTGGAAGGGTTTGACAGATTTTTTCCAAAGCAGCAGCGACCAAAGGAAGTTGGCGCTAAAAGACAAGCTTAGAAAAATAAAAATGGAGAAGGGCGACGACATACCCAAGTACCTCACAAAGTTTGTCCAGTGTAGGGATGAGCTGGGAAGTGTGGGGTTTACTGTTGCGGATGAAGACTTGGTTAGCTTGGCTCTCCTTGGATTGCCGAAGAGTTGGCATAGTTATGAGGACTCTGTCAATGGACGGGAGAAACTACTGGATTAGGAGTGACTTTGGTCGGATCTTGTTCAGGAGGAGATAAGGCGGACGACCAGGGATGGATCCTCATCGAAGAATGATGATGAGGAAAATTGCGCTTTGGCTGCCAAAGCTCGGAAAGGAAAAGGGAAGAAATCTTCCAAATCTGAAGCTAAAGGCAAGAAGCAAGATTTGTCTAAGGTGAAGTGTTTTCACTGTCACCAGCACGGGCATTTCGCCACTAATTGTCCACAGAAGAAGAAGAATAAGAGTGCTGCTGGTTCTGCAACAGGAGAGCCTTAGCCTCATAGTTTGAGCTTGACTTTTCTTTGATCACATGCTTGGTTTCAAGTGTGATGGGATCGATGTGGTTTCTTGATAGTGGTGTGTCTTTCCATATGACTGGAGACAAAGATTTGTTTAGTGTTCTGGAGGAAAAGGATCTTGGAGTACACATCGAGATGGGCGATGATGGTAGATATAGTGCGACTGGTATCGAAACCATTTCCTTTGAGAGGGAGTCAGGAAAACCTTTCATCTTGAAGGATGTCATGCATGTTCCAGAATTGAAGAAGAATTTGATCTCTATGGCGATGTTGGAAGACAAGGGTTATGATGTTGTTTTTAGCGAGGGAAAAGCTTTCATGCACCATAAAAAAACTGGTCAAACCAGGAGGATAGGGATTCGAGTTAAGAATATTTATCAATTGGAGGTAGATGGATGCGCTACAATGGCAGGCAAAGCAAAAGGAGTGGTGAGCCGAGATGAGGGCGAATTGTGGCACAGGAGATTGGACCATCTTCACCATGGCACTTTGAAGATTTTGCAGCAGATTTCTACCGGGCTTCCCAAAGGTACATTTGCGCAATCAGATCAGTGCAAGGGATGTACTTTGGGAAAATTTGTGAAGACCACTATTCATGATAAGGATAGTCGTGCCTCAACGATCCTTGAGAGAATTCACATAGACATGTGTGGACCTTTCTCGGTTGCTTCAACAGCAAAGCACATGTATTATGAGATATTTGTTGATGAATTTTCTCGTAAGTGCTCGATCTTCTTCATGCAGAAGAAGAGCGAGACATACTCAAAGTTCTATGAGTTCAAGGCAATGGTTGAGAAAGAGTCAGGGAAGCAAGTGAAAGCTCTCCGGAGTGATCATGGTGGTGAATACATCTTTGGCAAATTCAAAGACTTTTGTAGCAAAGAAGGAATTCGAAGAGAACTCATAGCGCCTCACAACCCACAGCAAAATGGGGTCACTGAGAGGAAGAACAGAACGATCGTGGGCGCTGCACGGGCGATGCTGCATGATCAAGGCCTACCCATACACTTGTGGGCTGAGGCATGCAACACTGCGGTTTATGTGCAAAACCGTTGTCCTCATAGAGTACTTGGCATGAGTACACCCGAAGAGGCGTTTTCTGGTAAGAAGCCTGATATTTCTCATTTGAAGATTTTTGGCTCACCTGTTTACATTCATGTGACGAAGGATGCCGGGAAGAAGCTCGGGAGCCGATCGGCAGAGTTGGGATATTTGTGGGGTACACGTAAACACCCCACAATTATCGTGTGTAGATTGTCACATTGACGCACTGCCGCGACGGATATCAAATTTCATGAGGAGAAAGCTACGAAGTTGTCGCTTGGAGGAGCCACAAGCACTTGCACAGGAGAGCTACTTGTTCCTAAAGATGCAGCCTCAATAAGGGATCAGCCACAAGAGGAGGTTCATGGAGTGGAAGAAACCACTCATGCAAGCAAGCCAAACACGTAGGAAGCATTCATTTAAGCCGAGCGATTGAACTTCCTGATGAAGCAAAATGTGAGAGTTCCTACATCACAAGACAGAAATGTAGACAGCTACTGATCGATTTACTAGATACATGTCTCGATGGCTAAGTGTATCGTGACGGAGCCATACTCTTCGAGGAAGCCGTGAGGATTCGCATGAGCAGATGCCATGGTGGGAGAGTATGATTGATTACCGAAATTACTGGGAGGATTGTCTCCAAGGCTAAAGGGAAATCGCGGGTAGGTTCGAGATGGATATACAAGGTAAAGCAAGCTGCTGATGGGAGTTTGGAGAACTAAAAGGCCAGATTTGTGGCCTGGGGTTTCTCACAGATCAAGGGGATAGATTATGATGAAACCTTTGCACCTGTCGCACGGTATTCTTCCATACCGACCATCCTTTCTCTCTCAAAGCAGATGGGTTGGCACATTCATCGGATGGATGTGAAGACTGTGTTCCTTAATGGGATCATTGAGGAAGAGGTGTACATTAAGCAGCCTGAAGGGTTTGATATCTTCAGCAGCGAGTCGCATGTGTGTAGGCTCAAAGAGCGTTGTATGGGTTGAAACAAGCACCTCGTGCTTGGTACACACGGATAGATAGTTATTTCACCGGACTTGGTTTAGCCAAGAGTGAGGAAGATCCAAACCTATACCAGATTGTGGTGGAAGGTAAGCTTTTGATCATTGTACTTTATGTAGATGATTTAATACTAACGGGTGATGAACTTTTGATACACTCATGCAAGGCAGATCTTGCAAAGGAGTTCGAGATGAAGGATTTGGGTGTCCTTCATTATTTCCTAGGATTGGAAATTTGGCAGTGGAAAGGTGAACTATTTGTGTCTCAAGGCAAGGACGCCCGGGAGATACTGGAGAAGTTTCACATGCAAGGCTACAAGCCTACCGACACTCCTCTTCCCGGTGGTTGGAGGAAAGAGGATGCTACATCGGCAGAGGTAGTGGATGCCATTGTTTATCGACAGTTGGTTGGTTCGCTCATGTATTTAGTCAATACGCGACCAGACAAATGCCATGTTCTGAACCAGCTTTCACAAGCGATGGTGAAGCCTACCAAGCTCTTGTGGAAGGCAGGAAAGCATGTCTTGAGATATCCCAAGGGCACATTTGAGTATGGATTGTGGTACAGAAAGTCGGATGAGGTGAAGCTGCATGGCTTCACGGATGCAGATTGGGCAGAAATCCCAACGGATAGAAAGAGCACATCTGGAGGGATTTTCAGTATCGGATCTACAACATTTTCTTGGTATAGCAGGAAACAAATATCCGTGGCACTCAGTGCAGCGGAGGCCAAGTACATGGCAGCAAGTTTGGCTGCATGCGAGGCTATATGGATGAGGAAGATCCTGGTTGGTTTGTTCGGTTCTCATTTAGATCCTTCTGTGATATATTGTGATAATCAAAGTTGCATTAAACTCTCAGTTAGTCCAGTATTTCATGATAGATCTAAACATATTGATATACGATACCATCATATAGAAAATTATGTGCAGCGGAAGATCATGTTGCTTTCTTACATTCCTACGGAAGATCAAGATGCAGATATTCTGACGAAGGCGCTCACCAGGAGAAAATTTGAATACCATAGAGACAAGATCGGGGTGACAAATAATCCCTATCTTGTTGAGAGGGAGTGTTGAGATTCAACAAGATGATGAGCTTAGTGAAAAGAGTCGCCTTCACTAAGTGGGCCCTGCAGGCTATTTTTGGCGCAAAGTTTATTTTTAGACATGGCAATCATATTCTATGATTTGCAGGATGCTATTTGTAGATGGTTGGTCAAGTTGGAAAAATAGATGGACTTCCATTTTTAGACATATTGGGCGAAGTCTATTTTTAGACTGCCAGTCTAAAAATAGAAATGTCGGATATTATTAGCTCTTAATAATATTTGGACTCTAAATATTATCTTATTCTCTTGGAGCACTGAATTTCAGTTAACGAATGGTTTAGATAAGCTATCTGAAGGAATTATGCAATTCCTAGAGCTACTGGTGGTTCATGCATGGAGGACTTCAGTTAGAACTCAAGTGGCAGAGTTTGGTGGAGTTGGAGAAGTAGTTGGTGGAGTTTGTTTCTAGTTTAACTACATCTTTGGAGTTAAACTCAGTTGAACTGATTGTGTCTATTTATAACTGATTGATACTTTTAGTGGAGTTGAGTGAATTAATTAGTTAAATTAATTCACTAAATAATAACTCATTATTCAACTGGACAAAGACAATAGTTAACTACAGTGCAGAATAGATTAGTGGAGACTCAGTGGAGAGATAGGTGAAAGAGCAAGTGTGACTATCAGTTGTGACTATAGTGTTGCATTTTATGCACCACACATTCATTAGAGATGCCAGTGTTGCACAGTAGAGGGAGGCTATCAGGAGGGCAAAAATCAGTGCAGATTTTTGTTGATTGTTCTTGATTAGTGTATAGCAATTGTATTGTATTGAGAGCTTGATATGATCAGCTTTGTATGAGGATTGTTACATGATCTCTATGACATATATTATATACAGATAGTTGAGATTTTCAGCTTCAGGCTTTCCTGTTAAACAACTGTGTTAATGTGTGTGAATTTTTATTGTTTCATGTGTGCATTGCAATCTTGTTTTAATTTCCGCATATGATCAATGGTGGAATATATTCTGTATTTTGCATAAATACAAATAGTGTGAGATCAGGAGAATATTGGACATATAACTCATTATTTATATAATTTCTACATTGAGATGGAGCAATTATCTCTCAACATGCAGCCTCAGAAGCAATCTTATAAGGATGTGGAGCAGCCACAATTGGAGAAGCAGAGAGGAGACCAAGTGGAATATTCCACTCAAGACGAGATCTCCAGGAGGGGGAAATTTCGAGCCAGCAGGGTAGCTGGAGTACATGCAACTATACCTCCAGGTGTGAGGTGGAGCGATGTGTAGAATTAATCCCAAGAAGAAATTTGGGCAGGGTACATTGAGATGGTGTGTCTCATGGATAGAACCTGGCTACATGGAGCCCATAGTAGAACAGTAGTAGGAAGGATCAGTTAGATTGATGCAGTTAGATTTTAGGAGGACATAAATCAGAGTGACAGGTGTCAGATATTGGAGCGCATATTATAGTTGGCAGCAATGCAACGTGCATGGATGCAGATGTCAACATCGAAGAGAGTCCAGTAGACATGTGCAGTAGGTACCAACAGTCAAAAGACTCTAATGACAGATGCATTATACTGATTCAGTTGTTTGGAGGCTATTTAGTTTCAGGATAGTTGCATGTGCGCATGCAAGAACATTCCAAACCTACCAGATCGGGATAGATTGATTCCTTTCTTGTTTAGAGGGAGTGTTGAAATTTGCAACAAGAAAGAGTGAAATTGGCATCTAGAAAAAACATCCAGAAATGGCTACCATGGAGGATTTTGATTTAATTATTCTTAATTAAATTAAAAGAAATGTGTGTCAAATTTATTTATCCCTTAAATAAATTGGACAATAAATTGTAATCTTATCTCATGATCACCTATAATAGTTAACTGAGTGTGATAAACTCAATAAGCTCATGAATTTAAAGTTAAGGGTGTTTGGTGAGGCATGTTGAGTGATTCTATTAGTTATTGAGTCTAAGTTGCAGTTAGTGCATTATTTTAATGCATGAGAAATCAATTAACTCAATTAATTGAGTTAAAATCAATTTAACTAGTTGTAACTGATTGTTGCACTAGTGAGAGGTCAAGTGAATTAAATCAGATTTAATTCACATGCAGCGATCTTTCGAGTGACTGATGATTTACTATTAATAGTTACATGCATCTCAGTTCTGATGAAGACCCGGTTGAGACAATTGTTAAAGGGAAGTTAACTATCATTTTTATTTTTAGCAAATTTCCCAGATGCAGTTTGTTAGTCATCAATATTTTTCACTATCTTTGGATGACTATAGATTGGTGGCAGCCTTCTGAAAACAATATTTATTGAAACATTATGTGTTTTCAGAAGTCTCACTACCTTCATTATCCTTATAAACCTATTTTCACTATCTATCATTTCATACCTCTTCAGTTTACCCTATCACTCTAAAAAAATCATGTTTTACCTCACAAAGCCTGTCATTTACTTCTTTCCCCTGCCAAATTGCCTTTTTCCCCTACCAAATTGCCTTTTCCCCCTACCGTACACTTCATTTCCTCTCAAAAACCCCTTTTCGTTTGATCATTTCCCTTTTCTTTCATTAAAACTATGTAAAAATCCTTTTTACATAGTTTTAAAAGCTAAATTAAACATTAGAAACCCTTTTTTTTTAATAAAACCCAACTCCTTTAAACTTTGAACTTTCTCCCATTACCTTAATAAACAAAGCGCATCCGCTTGTTTTCTTTATCTAGCCTCCTTCTTCTAAAGCCCCTACCCTCATATGCTTAACCCACGACCATAAAACCTTAACCTTGTCCCAAGAATATGCCCCACCCCCTGCTTCGTTAAAAACCCTCTCATATAACCCACTCTCCACCAAACCCTGCATTCAAATGAGACTCTACCACCTGTCCCTGGGCTCCCGACATGTCCATCCTTTCAAATATCCTTATGTCCGTTGATCTCATCCTTCGAGATTCAATGACCCACGGCGCATATCGAAAATATATGTGCACGGGAGTTAGCGTTTTCAAAACACGCGAAATAGGCGGCATCCCTCCGCCACATATCGTCGTCTATGTGGGATCGCATCCGCTCACCCAAAACCATTACCGCCCCTCCATCTATGCGAAAACCACCTTCTCAGCTCCTAAAAACCACTCTCCTACTTCTCGCCAAAACTTCATATCGCCACCCGATTCAAATGATCCAAAGCCCTGTGGCTCTGCGATAAGGCCCAAACTGCCATTTTCGCCTCCACAAGTGCTCTGATAGCCCGAAAAACCCCGAAAAACCATAAAACACCCACAGAAGCCCGCATTCCTCATTCTTGGACTCTGTCCAAAGCAAACACAGGTTTTTAATTAATAAAATTGGTTGTTTATGTGTAGGTAATCAAACCCGAATGCATAAATCGCATTCTAAGGTCCAAAATTTTTTTAAATCAACATCTTTGGGTGACAATCCAGGTATTTTTGATTCATCAAACGGACAAGATGGTTAGTAGACAAAGGGAAGCAATGAAGCATGATCATTACTGGCCTTTCAAATCCTTCAAAGGAAAAATTAATAGGCATAAATGAAGAAACACCGTGAAAGGCCGTGACAGTTGAGATTGAAAGAGATTAAAGGTTATTAATTAAAATTTAAAGCTAAAGCAGAGTTAAAAGACTGGTTTAAAGGCTAAAACACAGAAAATCGAGGATAAAAACAGTGACAACAGGACAAAAAAGGGATTAAAAGAATAAGAATGCAGATCAGAAACTTAAACAGAGGTTGAATGATAAATCAGAGGAAAAATGATAGCGGAGACAAATCTGAATGAATGGAACACTTAAACATTACTTCCTCAACCACCTTTTGCCACCTAAAGTCTCATTTGACTTTAATCAAAGCAACTACAATTGTAAAAAGTAGTCAGAGATATTTTACGCAGCTCATATATTATGATAAAGTTAATATAAAGCCATAAAAGTAAAAAATATCTAGAAAGTTAGCTCAAAGCAGTTAAGTTAAAGTTGTTACTTCAGATAGACAGTTAGTCATATCTTTCCTTGGGCCTTGCATGGTCTCAAAGGTCAAAAGTTCATTTACTCTGCAATAACTATAGTCAGAAGCCCTAGAATAGGATCACCTCCTCATTTTGTAGTTCAATACTGCTTGTACGATCCATTATTGTTGTTGGTTGTTGGGTTGAATACTATATAGACTCTAAGTTGTAAAGAAGTTGGCTTTGGAGCGATGTAATTGTTTTGGACTGGATATCAATAGAACAAGCACATTCACAGGATTCATGAACTAGGTTAAATGGTGATGTTATTATGATTTTGTAATTGTTTCCTTCTGTTTTTCATTTTTTACATCAATTTCCCTTATAACAGAACAAAAAATTTAGGCTAATATACGTTGTCCAGCACCTTAAGTCTGTCTACTTGCTGTTATTTAATTTTTTTCCTTTGCTGGGTATGATTGGAGAATTTAGGAGTTCCTTGCTCTCTAGTTCCACCTAGTTTGTTTTCTTGAGATCAACTTAGTAAAGTCTAGCCAAAGAAGTTTATGGTTTTCCCCATCCTTTGGTTCTGCATGAAATGTTATTCTCAAGGCTCTCTTTGAAGTTTACTTACTAGAGTTCGGCCAAAGAAGTTTATGGTTTGCCCTATCCTTTGGTCTATTTTGAACAGTCACTTTAAAGGTATTTGAAGTCTGATTGAAGAATTTAGGAGTTCCCTTCTCTTTAATCATTACTGAATTGTTATCTTAAATGTTTTCATTGTCTGAAAGTGAATAGCTAGAGAATTTAGGAGTTCCCTACTCTCTAGGATTTGCTGAATTGTTGTCTTAAAGTTTACTTGGTAAAGTCTAGTCAAAGATGTTTATGGTATGCCTTGTCCTTTGGTTCTTTCTTAAGAATAGTGATCTTAAAGACCCTTCTTGTTCTAGTACATGTTAAAGGATTCTTAATTTCCCTTTAAAGCTACTAAAATTCCCAACTTAGTGTTCATCTCACATCCATATAAGCTATTAAGATCCATTTGATTTAGTTAGCTTATCCCGTGGAACACCCTTGATCTTTATTGATGTACTCCTCAAACCTTTTACAGACTCCATAACCCAATGGTTTGAACTTCTCTTACTCTATATGTTCTTCCTAACAAGCAACCAAACAAAAAAAACAAACAATCCCTATCCTTTTAACTAGCCTAAAATCAACATCCTAGATTAGTCAAGTTATATCTTTTATATAAATATAGAGAGAACCCTCTTGAGTCCAAGAAGGTTAGGTCTTAGGACTCCAAAGTTGGTTTTATGTTACCCTTGTTTATTTGGTCTTACCAATCTAAAAAATTACAGGGACATAACATAATGGTGACTCCACTGGGGAGCACTTATTGAAAACCTTAATGTTTTATAAAGAACTCAGAAAATCCAAAAACATCTCAAGATTGGTATCTAGTTGTTGATGGTGGACAACAAAAAAAATCCTTAAAACAGTTAAAATCATCCACCTGGTGACTCCATTGGTTCTCACAGACTCCCTTGGGAATGTATTGAATCAATCCTAAATAGTATAAAACCCAGTCACATACTTTGTGAATTTATAGATTGGTTTGTTTTCAAAACTATTATAAACTTTCATCCTCTCTGTGTTGTGGGTCTAAAATCTGGCTTCGCAAAGAATCTACACCAGATCTCACCCTGACTCAAATCCTCCTGCCATAGTTGATAACCGTGAAAGAATATTAAGAAAAACTTCCAGAACTGAAGATTCAACTATTGTCAGACCAATTCACAAAGCAAGTTCTGTTCCTGAAAACCTTACATCCTTGCAAAATATCCAATTTGACTTATACCATATAAGAAATCTATTCAGAACCAAGTCTCAAAGTTGGATAGACTAGACAAATCTTGATCCTACCCACTTGCAGCAGAGTCCTAGTAGAGAAGCTTCTCCTTCCACTCCTCCTGATCCTCAGCTTCTCCAAAACTTTGACTCCTTTCATTCCAAATATGCTCATTATCAGCTAGCTGGTCCAAGTACATTTGCCACTCCCACTCATACATTCAGTGTTCAAACTTCTTCATTTCATGCTCCACCTCCACCAATAAACACTCCTCTTGTAAATCCTCCTTGGGTTCCATTACCTCCTATCATGGAAGCATGGTATGCCCCTCTGGTACTACCACAACCTTTACTGCCTATGCCACAAGACTATCAATCTAGAATACCTCATTTTAATGGAACTGATCCTACAACTGCCCAAAAACATGTAGACAAGATGAATGATGCTTTTAACTACCAAGAAATAGAAGATGAGACCATACAAATGAGAATGTTTGCCCAAAGTTTAGGGGGAGAAGCAAAGAAATGGTTCAAACGCTTAACCCCTAATAGCATTCAGGATCTCCCTTCCCTTGTTGGATACAGTGAAGAATCCAAAGCATACATATTGTATAATCCATCTACCAAGAAATTTATGATAAGCAGAGATGTACAATTTATTGAAGAAGAAGCTTGGGATGGAAGCATTGAGAAAACAATGGATTTCAAAAGTTGTTTGTCTCATGATGAAGATGAGGAGGAAATGGCTGAAAGACATCCCTCATTAGCAACACCACCACCACCAACACAAGGACAACAAGGGACACCACAAGAAGGTATAAGAACACCCTTGATAAGTGATGACATTGCTTCTCCAAGCACATCATAAGGAGCAAATTTGAGTGCTTCTACAAGCACAAGTTCAGCAAGTGAAAGAGGAACCAAATTCAGAAGTCTGAATGAAATTTATGAGCAAGAAGAAGGTATGAACTATTTATTTGCATTATATTTTCATGTAGAAGATCCTATTCATTTTGAAGAAGCAGTAAAAGATAAGAAATGGATAGATTTTATGGCTGAAGAGATAAATGCCATAGAGAAAAACAAGACATGGGAATTAATTGATCTCCCAAAAGGCAAAGAAGTAATTGGAGTAAAATGGGTTTATAAAGTCAAAGCAATGTTGAAGGTAAGATTGAAAGGCACAAGGCCAGACTTGTTGTCAAAGGCTACAAGCAGCAACAAGGAAGAGATTATGAGGAAAATTTTGTGCCAATTGCAAGAATGGAAACAGTAAGAGCAATGTTGTTCATAGCAGCACAACACAAGTGGAAAGTTTACCAAATGGATGTGAAATCAGCTTTCCTAAATGGAGTATTGATGGAAGAGATCTATGTTGAAAAACGTCTGGGATATGAGAAAGAAGGCCAAGAGCACAAAGTATGCAAGTTGAAGAAAGCTCTGTATGGGCTGAAACAAGCACCAAGAGCATGGTACAGTAGGATAGATGCTTATCTACTAGAAAATGGGTTTGAAAAATATGAAGGAGAACCCACATTATCCATCAAGGAGAAATATGATAAGATGCTCATTGTTGTTTTGTATGTTGATGATGTTATATTCACAGGTAATGATACTTACCTCATTGAGAATTTTAAGACAGTCATGAAGGATGAATTTGAGATGACTGATATGGGATTGCTGAGATACTTCTTAGGAATATAAGTAGAGAAAAATGAAAATAAGATTTTTATCTCTCAAGCTAAATATGTGAATGAAGTTTTGGAAAGATTTAATATGCAGGATTGCAAAGCAGCAATTACTCCTACAGTGATGGGATTGAAGTTAAGCAAAGAAGACAACAGCAAGGTCATTGATCCAAGTTTGTACAAAAGCATAGTTGGCAGCCTCTTGTATTTGACTACAACTAGGCCAGATATTATGCTTGATGTAAGTTTAATTTCCATATTTATGGAAAGGCTAAAGGAGGCACACTGGAAAGCAACAAAAAGAATTCTGAGGTATGTGAAAAGGACAAAGAGGTATGGTATTTTATACACCACTTGAGAAAATTTTGAATTGATTGGATATACTGACAGTGATTGGGTTGGAAGTATAGATGACAGGAAAAGCACCTCTGGATATGTTTTTCATATGGGCTAAGGAGCCATCTCATGGGCTTCTAAGAAACAACCAATTGTGGCTTTATCAACAGCAAAGGAAGAGTATGTGGTAGCTACAACAACAACATGTCAAGCAGTATGGATGAGGAGAACGTTGAGAAGTTTGTGTCATGAACAGGTAAAAGGCACAACAGTTTATTGTGATAATAGCTTAGCTATAGCTTTATCCAAGAATTCAGTGTTTCATAAGAGAACAAAACACATTGATGCAAAGTATCACTACATCAGAGAGCTAGTGAACAGTGGAGAAATTGTTTTGCAACATTGCAGAACATAAGAGCATTTTGTTGATATATTAACAAAACCATTGGGGCATCAAAGTTTTAATTACCTAAGAAAATGTCTAGGTATGGAAGAAAGTAGCAGTTGCAAATAAAAGGGAGTGTTGGAAATTAATTCCAACTGCAACTGAGCAGAAGGAGGATTGAAATTAAAGTTTGATGGAAATATAAAGGACGGAAGCAAATTAAATATATATATATATATATATATATATATATATATATATATATATATATATATATATATATATATATATATATATATATATATATATATTTTTTTTTTTTTTTTTTTTCACACCACCATGCATTCAATCCGGTTTTGAATAACCTTGCAAATAAATTTTTGGTTCACAGGCCGTAGCCCTGTTCTACATTTAAAAGGTGTGGTTTGACCACGCAAACCAACTCTCAACCTCCGCATTCATAAACCATTCATCTACCGCTTTAAACCCTGCACCAACTGCCAGTACACTTCACGCCATTTGTTTTAAGTTTGAATCCCACCACTTCATAGTTGTGGTCCCCACGAATCCACGTCCCAAAACCTCCCTACCAATCAACGAGCTATCGCATGAATCTTTGCCTACGTCACCAGTGGCTCAAATGGATGCGATAGCCTTTATGAGATATGTTTGAATTACGTTTGAAATCTGCCAACGTATCAGCCTCCAACCAATAGCAAACGCATTGCACAAGTTCGATGACCAGTCAGCAAATGATAAAATGGATGCGATGAATTATTAAAAGGAGTTTTGTTTTTGAAGTTCGAAATTTGCGAAATGAATTTGTTATAAGGTTTAAAACCTTGGGTTAAGGATTAATGTTTTTATTATAACGCGCCAAGACATAAGTTTCGTTAAGTTTTATACTTTGGGTTATATATATATATATATATATATATATATATATATATATATATATATATATATATATATATATATATATATATATATATATATATATATATTATAAACATTATATGTTTATAATATGTATAAACAGCAATGTGAAATGCAGTTATATATGCAATGTATGCTCGAAGGAATAAGAGACAGAGAGTGTAATACAGTTACAACAGTGACTGTGTTAAAAAGACAGAGAGAGCAGAAAACAAAAGTTTTTTTTAAGAAGCACTGTGTTTTGTAGCAGTGAAGAGAAAGAAATATTTGCATTGTAAATCCAAAACAAGAAAAG
Source organism: Pinus albicaulis (assembly GCA_034641835.2). Taxonomy (NCBI): domain Eukaryota; kingdom Viridiplantae; phylum Streptophyta; class Pinopsida; order Pinales; family Pinaceae; genus Pinus; species Pinus albicaulis. Next base: position 1,032,076,150 of record CM076584.1, read on the forward strand.
TTCTGAAGAATTTTATTTTGTAACAACTTATAGTTTGTTTAATGAAAAAGTGTCTTTATTCCATTTCTCTATCCACATTGTTTCATTGATTTCTCTGTGTTAGTAGAAGGAATTTTTTTTTTTTTTTTGTAAATTTAGTAGTGCCTTACTATTTTATATTTATCTTTTAAAAGTAGGTTACAGAGATAGAAATTTTGCAGCCTCAACCTGCCCGTAGGAAACCAGGTCTATTGGCCACCTTAGTGCTTTAAAAGCCATCTGAAACTGAAATAGTTTCATTCTACTGCTTGTTTCATACGCTATCTGACTATTTAAGCTATTATCAGAGTAACTGTTTGGACCTATAGTCCTTTGCAGAAAACCAAAATTCATGCTATAAAAGAAACTAAACTTCTATCCATCTGAAGATTCAATTGGGGCAGGATCCCTTGCAGTGGATCCTGGCATATCAGCTTGTTGCAATAATTGGATCTGCTTCTCCATTCTTCCAATACAATCATCAATTCTACCAATGTTGTCAGTGGCTTGGTACTGAGTAACCTTGATGTGTTGCAGCTGAATATCAATATCTTGTAGCAGTTCTAACATCTTTGGTTCTGGCTTCTCTCTGGTAGTATTAAAACTCTACATTGCCTTGGCTATCAGACATTTGACAATCCAATACATGTGGACTGTTTGATTAAAAAGTGATAGGCGACCTCTAGTATTTCCGGGATCAGTCATGAAGTCCAGAATATTTGCTTCTGCATCATTGTCTTCCTCATTTTGCTGGATTTCTCTTTCCCAGCCATGTATTTCCTGTCTGAACCGTGATGAATTACCAAGTGAATAGGTGGTGGAGAGGTTCATTAACACCTCTTCCTTTGTCTTCCTCCCTCTTTTCCTGTTCTTCTCTGCTCGTTGCACCATCTTTTGTTTCCCTTTGTCAGTAGTATAGGCCGACGAATTTCTTGTTTGCCTCTTAACCATTATGAGTTGACTTACAGGTAGCCTGTGCTCTGGAATGAGAAAAAGCAAATAAGAAAAGGAAATAACAATTAAATTTTGTAACTCGTTTCCCATAACATCTTTTGGATGGTTCTGAAGCTCCTCGACGTTAGTTTGAATCTGCTGAGTCCAGAAATTATAAAGAACCCAGTGAAATACAGAGCACCTACGAGCAATTATTTCATGACCGAGACTGTTTGAAAGGCTACAAGGTTGAGACAACATATGACAGAGAATAGAGTATGCCCAGACTCGTGACCCCCGAAAACAATACCTATAGGTTTTGACCAAGATAATAATAATCCCCCAGCAATCAAACCCCAGACTAAACAGAGCTTTCAAAAGAAAACTGAAGCTGTTTTCCTTGACAGTAAAACTAAAATTCTCGACCAGAAAGCAAGGTGTACAACTAAAACCTTGTATGCTACAGCAGACCTTCCTATCGGCTCTATTCATATTGGAATAAACCACCATGCAACCTCTGAATTTGAAAATAAAATAAGGATGACGCTACCTACTTTCATAAATATGGTTCTTAGGCTTGTTAAAGCAGGGGTCACGGAAGCATGGCTCAACCGATTGTAACTGAACTAACACAAACCAAACAAAATAGCTATTGCAAGAATTTCCTGAACTCTTCCTAACCAGATACATTTCCCTGTTTTTGGTAATAAGCATGGATTTAGGAAGGAAAATTACATACCCCAGTAGAACAATGAGCCTAGCGCTGATGAAGACCGCTACCGTCCTTGCACTCCTGTGTTCGTTTACTGCGACGGATGGTTTGCTACCTCTGTTATTCCTTTTACAGGTCTTAAACCATTTTGAGGGATTGATGTTTCCCTCTCCCAACTCTGACAACACAGGCTGTCTTACCCACCCTGCCATCATTTCCTTATCCGTCACACGCCTCCATGATATCACGCTGGATGGCTCGTACATGGTTCATTAATGTGCATGAACTGGAGATGTCACTTGGCGAGGTTCATGACCGGCGGCCACTATTTAATGATCACCCCGATCGAGGGTATCTTTTTCCAATATGATTTATAGACGATGAAGTTCCACATTCCAAACTTGGTGATTTTGATTAACATCCAACCTCTGATCTTCATTTTTGCAGGCCCAATTTGCTAAGTAATCAGCTGCTTGATTACCTTCTCTAAGGACATGGGTTGGAATGACATATCCTATTCGACGGATAAGATTGCCAATTTCTTCAATTAGTCTAGCTGTTCTTCAACTTTTACTGATCTTTTCCTAGTTTCTTCCCTGTTGAAGCTTTTGAAGAATTCCAATTGTCATTGCAGAGTCTCCTTCTACTATGAGTCTTTGATAGTTCTCCCTTGTTGCAATAAGGAGACCCTGTTTGACTACCATTAATTCAGCTTCATTATTAGTTGCAAATCCTATGGGGAATGAATAAATTCTAACAACGGATGCTTGCGAATTTCTAAATATACCCCCTATCCCTGCTTGGCCTGGGTTTCCTTTAGAGGCACCATCAAAATTAAGCTTCAGAAAGCTTGTTGGTGGTGGCTGAAAATTTTTCGTTATATTCTCCAGATTTGGTTTGAACTTCCATAGTGATGGGGATAACATTTGAGGGTTTAAATTCAATTTAGCTAAAATCCTCGCCTCTGTAGCCTCTCCTTTCCAATCATCCTCCAACTAGCGTTCTACCAAAATGGTTTCTCGTATATTTTCAATTATAATGTTCCATATCAGGTGTACCTGTTTTTCTTCTCCTCAGAATATGCGATGATTTTTCTCTTTCCAAACTCCCCAAAGAATGAATCCTATTGATAATCGCCAAGCACGGTTAACCACTTCACTCTTATACCCTCCTTTCCTCCAATTATAGATGGTTGTATTAATGCTGGTGTTATCCCTATCAGACTGTTCAAAGACTGCTTCATGAAATTTCCAAATTTCATTTTCCAAGGTACAACTATTGAATAGGTATTCTATATTTTCCTCCTCCCTTTTGCACATAACACAAATAGATGGGCCTTGAATGCCTCCATGTTGAAGATGATCCCATGTTAAATTTTTTCTATGAGTTAATAACCGCATGAAATATTCAACTTTTGGCTAGAATTTCACACTCCAGATTTTATTCCAAATTGGACCTGGCGGTGCTTGATAGTTATTTGACTTAATGTGGTAAGACTCTTCAATTGTGAACATACATTTCGATCGATAACCCCACCTTAAAATATCATCCCCTGTTGCTTTCAACACTATTCTAGTTTTCATTTCTTTGGCAAAGTTATTCCATTGTTCTGTGAGTGGTGCATTTGGCCATTGCTCTTTTCTTTTCCATATTTTCCATTGGCTTTCCTCTACAGTATTCCAATATTTGTATATTAATTTGTGGGTTGGAGTGTTTGTGAATAAGAATATTTCCCCTAGGTCTAGGCAACTAAAGAGTTTCTCTCTCTACTGCCATGAATCCTCCCAAAACAATGTTGTTTTGCCTCCGCGCACTTCCCAAAAGCTATGTTGTCATATTAAATCTCTGTTGCTAGCTGCTAGGTTCCAAATTTCAGATCCTTTAGGAGTAATGTCCACTTTCAGTTTCCCCACAATGGTAATTTTATTTCCTCTATGTTGTTAGGAATAACCAGAAATTCCAACATGCTTTACATGCACATAGTATTAGAGCACAAATATGGATCTAGTTGAAGAATAATTGCACAAAGTTGCGAAGTTTAAAAAAAAAAACAATTAGGATTGAGAATGAGATTGATTTGTCAATATTAGTTTTAGAATCAATATATAAAGCAACTAAGTTAAGCTTAGTTGTACATACAATAACTATGGATAGTTAAAACTAACTGAAGCTAAGTGTGCTTTATGTTATGCTAATGTGCACAATGTGCACCACATGCAAGCACTAGAGTTAACTAATTAAGCCAAGTGCACATCGCATGTAAGCACTCAAGTTAACTAGCTAAAAACAAGTGCACATCACATGCAATATCTAGAGTTGAACTAAAGCTAATTAAGGCTAACTATGTGCATGCAAAGCACTTGAGTTAACTAGCTAAAGACAAGTGCACATTGCATGCAGTGTCTAGAATTGAACTAAATCTAATCTATGTGCATGTACACCAACAGACCTGGGCATTTCAGGGATCAAGAATATGGAAAAAACCAGTCATAAATCAAAGGAGTTACACCACATCTGACAAATTGAGAATTCCATAGGTATTTTGAACCAATCTGCCTTTGATACCATGTTAAAAACAAACATGGTGAAGATAGAAGAGAGGAAAGATAAACATTGAATTCATATCTATTCACAATGATACACATTTATACAAATCTAGTGACCCTTCGTTTCATATTCCAAGTGGTCTCTTAAACTCCCTTTGACTATTCAACTTCCACACCAACCCATCCTTAAAGGATTAGGTGTCCAACATCTTTAACTATATTTTTTCATACATATGAATTTTTAATTAATTTTCGTTGATATTGGTATTGAATTATGTGTATCTTCTCAGGTTGCAACTAAATAATTTATGTTTTCCAATAAAAATATGTCAATTATCTCCGTATAGTTGATTTAGATTCGTGTTAATTATGAATCCATGAATTGTGTGTATGTTGTGCAGTATTAGGGAAACAATTGAGAGGTACAATAAAATCCACAGGGAAAACATGCAGCAGGAGGGAGCTCTTATAGAATTTGATGTAAGTTGATTCGATCTTGATAGTCAAGTTTGAACGTTTTTAGTCAAAGTATTAGCAGTATGCAATATGTTGTGAATCTAAGGAATTTGCACCACGTAGTATTTGCAACAGGAAGCAAGAAAACTCAGGCAACAATGTGATATTCTTACAAATTCCATCAGGTTAGCAATGTTGTCGGCTTAATACTGTGAAAGTACTAGTGATTGATCAATGGATTTTATTTTGAAACAAAATATTTCACTTTCCGATCGGCAGATACACGTAACAGTAAGATATTTTGTAGCACTCAAGCTCATAAAATAGACTACATCCTCGCTTGATCTTGATGGTATTTACATTGTTTGTTACTCTTTTTTGGCTATTGAAATGATACAAGGGAAGAATTCACTGGTTGTGCCATCCTTACATTATTGGTTGCAGTAAGTTTGGATATTGAAATCCTCCTTTCCATAACTCTTTTAGTTTTAATCGAAAAAAAAACGAAAAAACGTTTGGTTTGTACTAGTACAACTTCAAAAGTTTTCATGTTTGTTTTATAGTCAATCTGTTCACAAAAGTTCCATAGTGCTTGAGCTTAGAAATAAGTCTAAAACTAGTCAGGCATCCTCTGCATCTAAGTACAATGTGCATTACATATTCCAAATGCCATTTCAATCTAAATATGTAAGTAGACATCATTATAAACTCTCTAACATAATTGTATTAAAAAAAAAAAATCAGAAGCCTTCCTTCACAGAGAAGAACCATGCCACGAAAAACTGAATGTGCTCAGACCATATTATGAATTTGTACGAGAACAGCTTCCCGTACCCTGTGTAGTCATCCGGAGCTCCTTAAGTGTTCCTGTGGGTTAGAAGAACACCAATATTCCCTTACAGCACTAGGTTTTTTTTTACAAGTTTGGCTAGTTTTGACTTTCTTAGTTGTTATGATTTCATCACTTTTAACTAAGCGTTGGTGTACATGCACATAGTTAGCTTTAATTAATTTCAGTTTAATTTTAGTTCTTGTATTTGATGTGCACTTGGTTTTAGTTGGTTAACTCTAGTGCATACATGTGGTATGCCCTTAGTTAGTTAGCATTTACTGTTTACATGTGGTTCATGTGCATATTAACAGAACATAAAGCACACTTAGGTTCAATTATCTTTAATTATCTTTACTTATTGCATGGACAACTAAACTTAACTTAGTTACTTTACGTATCAATTTTGTCTAATCAAATTCATTCTCAATTTCAAATGTTTTTTCCAATTCTTGTAAATTTGAGCAATTATTTTTTAAATCTATGCTCTAATAATTTTACATTAAGACTGTGCTCTGTTTTCTGTTTTCTTATGGCATTTTCCAGGGCCTTTTAGTCATTAGGATATTTTGGTTTAGGATATCTTGGAGTATATGTTTTTTTTTTTTTTGGTATTATGTATCCAGTTTTTTGGACTGATTCTCTATTCCTCTCATGATTGTTGTGTTTTGGTCATTTGCAATTATTTTCTGCTATATCCATTGATTACCATGTAATTTTTTTTTTTCCCATAATGAAAACAGTTCAGTTTTCTCTTGTAAAAATAACAAGGTTCAACCTATAAATAATTAAATTAAATTAAGAAAAAAAGATAATAGAAAGACAATTAGCAAGCATAAATTCAATTGACATTAATTAGCAGATGTTTTTGCTTCATTACATGTCATAACACAGATTTTTTTTATTTTTTTTTTCATTCCTTGTGTTTTTGTGGGGGGCTCTAAATAAAACGGGCTTAAAATGGAGTATAGGTGATGGTTAGTTATTCTAGGCAGGAAAATTGGTGACTGAATGTATAGCTTATTAGCAGGCAATTAATGGGTGAAACTCCTAACTCAATAGGCATGGAGGAACTCAAGCAGATTGAAATTCAGATGGAAAAGAGCATCAGTCGTGTATGGTCGAGGAAGGTCACTCAAATACAGTAACTCAAATACAGTAAATTAATACCCATAGCTTCTGAAAAAAACGATGTATATGTTTGGTTTGGAAAAGTGCAAGCTACTTACCTTTCCTTTATTGTTATTAAACAGAATGAAGTGATGCTTGAGGAGATAAAGAATCTGCAAACACATGTATTAATACACTACATATTGAATGGTGACTTGCCAAGTTTGATATTTTTGTGTGAGCTTCCTAACTATAGTTGCTTTCATTATTTTGCATTGCCATTGGTTGATCAGACATTTAGATTCAACATTCTGTTGATGTTTCAGGAATTTATATTAATGGCTGAGAACAAGCTCTTAAGCAGTAAGGTAGCTCTCTCCCTCTGAATTTTTAGTATTGTGTATCTGTATCTGAATCTGCAGTTTATTTGTGTTTTAATGTAGATTCGGGGAATGTCTTAAAATTGGATGGAAAAGTGAAGTCCAATATTGAATTCGTTTCATCAATTATATTCTAAAATATTTCTAAGAATTTGTCAAAAAAATAAAGTTAAATTTAAACTTAATTAAAAATAACTATTAAGCTAACTGAAAACTAAATTAAATTATTAAAAAAAGTAATGCTACTGACTAAAGATTATTTTTTAAAGATTGCTAGCTTCTTTAATTTTGTTGTTTTTTAATCTTATTTGTTAAAGATTGCTTCCTTCTTTAATTTTGTTGTTTTTTAATCTTTAAATTAGCTAGTGAAGTTGAAGCTTTTAGTGTTCCCGGAGATTTCCATATTTAAGAGTTATGTTTGATAGTATTGTGGGTGGTTTATAAGAATGGTGTTTCGGAAAAGAAACTAGAAGAAAGATGAAAACTGGTTTTGAATATGAGTATTGAGATGTTTCATCATTATAACTTTATTCTTTGGAAAGTAAATATGATATATATATATAGTCATTGAAAATAGATTGTGGACGGTTATTGTCATGAGAATCAATATAAGTGTTGTTCAAGAAATATATGGTCACTAAAAACATATGGTGGATTGTTATTTTCAAGAGACCAATCCATATAAATAATGAAGAATAAATTAAACTGGATAAAAGAGCCTGATTTACAATCCACTTTTGCTTTACATACTCTTGATTATCAATGTTTCTAACTCTCATCAACAAAGTAGGCGGGGAAGGTGTGGAAGGAGTTAAATGTTTTTTAATCTTCTAATGTCATTTATTGTTAAAATGTTATTTAGAAAAAGGGTTTGAAGGTGTGGAAGAAGTTAAATGCTTTTCTAGTGTCATTTGTTGTTAAAATTTTATTGAGAAAAAAAGGTTTGAACACTAAAAATAAAGATACAATATTTGTTGATAATTTAAATGACTTTAACGTGTTGATGAGGTATTTAATATGCATTGTACATCAATCAAATTATAAGGATTAATGCATTACTTAGTTTGAAAGGCTTATGGAAGAATTTGGTAATAATTATTAGTGGATTCTATGGGGATAATTCAAAGCTTAGGACTATAATGAGATAAATACTAAATGAGAAAACAAGAAAATGATTTATAGTAGAGTCTTTATGTTTACTACTATTATTTACAATATACTTTTCTACATAAAGGAAAAAAGAATGGACTTTATTGAAGATTTAAGTTCAAGCATAAATCATATAGTAGGAAGAGGAAATTTGAAGTGATTTGTTATAAATGAATTCCAAAAGGGCATATAAAGAGGGATGAACTTATCTGCAAAGAAACAATAAATATAATTCATGATGGTGGTGTTTACAAGTAAGGATGCCTACAACAATATGGATTTGTATTTTTGAAGCTCTTTTTTATCCACTCAAGCCTATAATGAATCCTAGCTTATAGCCTCTACAACAACATTCCATGTAACTTCACATGCCAGAGTTAGTTGATTCCTATGGAGAGTTTTATGTAGGGAGGATCTTTGCAGTAGCTAAGAGAGTCCATAATGTAGTAGGTAGAGAATCCATTCCAATAAGATATAGAAATTGAAGAATTAGGTATTTTCTTGATGTGAGACACGTACCTAGGGTGAAAATGGATCTCCTTTCAATTAGCTAGTTCAATGATTTAGGGGTTGATGTGATTTTCACATGGAATATGAGCATGATTAATAGAAGTACATTAATATTGGCTAAGAGTATCATAGTTCGTACTTTCTACAAAATGGATGATACCAATAATGTTGAGGCTAATACCAATATCTAAATGACTTAGAAGGGTCTCGAACTACCAAGGAAGAATCTCAAGGACCTAAAGGGAGCATGCTTCAACATATGAGGATGGGCCACTTGAATGAGAAAAATATATAGGACATCCAGTCCAAAAATAAAATGGTTAAGAAATGAATTTTAAACTCTCATAAAGATATCTAATGAAGTTAGACATATGTGGCCCTATATATGTGGCCTCTATTAGTGGTGTGCAATATTTTTCTATTGCTACAAATGATTTCAATTTTAGGAGGACATGTGTTGTGATTATTATGAAGAAAAGTCAAATCTCTATGTTTATCAAGAATTCTATTTCCTGCATGGATAAGAAGCAACTAATAAAAATGGTGAACTACATAAGAAGTGATAATATTGTGGAATATTATTCAAAATAAATTGATGTGTTTTGTGAAATGAATAGGGTTGTAAGGAAGACTTGACTAAGCCATATTCTCCTCAATGAACTATAGTGGCAAGGAGGATGAATCAAACTCTAGTAGAGAAATCAAGATACATGAAATGTGATGCAAAATTGATTAGAGGATTATGGGATGAAGAAGTTACAAGAATTTGTTACTTGGTAAATTTTCTAACTTATTCAACCTTGGATGACAAGATACTAAAAAAATTGTATATACGTGTACTTAAAGGAAAATGAATAGCATGAAGAAAAATGCAAAATGTGTTCATTGAATATGTAGAACTAACTATACAAATTGATGTGTTCATCTTTGTAGTGTTAATGTTTTTTGTTGGTTGGTTCCATTATCACAAAGTTGACCCAAAATTGGTTTGGTTCCAACATATAGAATCCATGTTGAACCATCATTTAGCAAGGTTACTATAACTTGGGTCTTTATATTTGGCACAACACCAAGCACATGTCTCTCTACCCATTAACCAACTTCTAGACGTTGGAGTGGAACTTAAAGAGATATCAGTTCCTCATGAATTCATTTGGAATCACGACCTTTTGGCTCAAATTTATCTCATTTTTGTTGAGGGTGTTGTGGCTCATTTGCAATTTCATTTTCAAATGTTTCTCAAAATACAAAAAAAAAAAACATATAATGTTTAAAAAAAAAATGAACCAAAAATTGCATATGCCGAAAATGATTTTGATTTGTATGTTGAAACATCAACATTGTGTTTCAAAAGATGTGTAAGGTGGGTCCGACCCTTATTTTAAAAAACGTGCAACTCATCGGGCGGAAAGGAAAGGATGGCAAGTGAGACCTGATTGAAGGAAACCCGTGGGCACAAATAGTCCGACATATAACTCTGGGGTGCCTTCGCCGTTGATCGTGACATAAGCGCTTAGACTCAACTCAACGACTCACGTTCACTACAGAGGCACACCTCCGAAGAACCTGTCGTACCCAAGAGTGCCCCCACGGTGACGTAGGCAGCCGGAGACAACGTCAGCAAGCGAGCCAACTCACTGTCCATGTCATGTTCCCGTACCTATCTTGTCATGCATTTAATTGCCTTTTCCCCCCCAAAGTCCTGTTGTGCTTATAAATAGTGAGTCAAAACCCCGTTCTTTTCACATGTAGGTTTCAGTTCAAGTTGTCCAAACCATCCAAATCATCTTGCCCCTCATTTCTGAGTCTGTTCAATCACCACCCTAAGTGAAAAAATGGCCAAATAGTCATCATTATCTAGTTCTTCTAGTCACATTCTTCTCATGGATACAGAGCAATATGTAATGGACACTTGTTGCATAGTATAACATTTTCTTTTGTACCAGCAAGTCGTTCTTAATCAAAAAATTCTCTTGTCTTCACAACTATGGTAAGGTCTGGAGTCTTGTCTACACGTGTCTCGAAAAATCATATTTTCCCAGAATTCATACACTGGCTAGCATCAACATTATACCCTAGCAAGTGTTTTGTAATGAACCACTAGGGAGAGAGTGTCTTCCAAGTTTCATCCCTGCTAATTCGTCAAGCCTTCTACTACACGGAGTCTGAGTCCTATGTTATTTTTATTGAAGATTCATCGATAGTATATAATGACAATCTTGCAGGGAAAGATTACATGCAGATTTTATTCTTTCTGAAACCAGAACAAGGACATTTTTCTTTAGATGAAAAAGTATTTCCCCTGGAAATTTTTGATGCAGATGTCAAGCATGTGTTATAATTTCTATCAAAAATACTTGGAAAGGAAGATGCTTCCCAGATTGGCAGGTCAGTGCTTGGGTTGTTTTCTTTGATGATGAAACCTGAAGTAGTGTTGGACATCCCATTCTTTTGCCAGGAGAAAATTAATTCTCAATTTATGAGCTTGGCTCTCACTGGTTCTTTCAAGTTTCCCTCAATTATTACTTATTTGTTCATGTATAAAAATGCAGAAGAGATAGTGAATTTGGGGATAAACATTATGGATTCAAATAAGAAGAGGCAACCAATAGTGTTTTGGATTGACCTAATAAGAAATGAACCTAGTGATGGAGGATTATTTGATTTTGGTGCTTATTACCTGCCAATTTCCTATAAAATCTTGAATGGGACTGCTCCTCCATGTTTTCTGCCAAAAGCTTGAGAATTCCTTTAACTCAGTAATAGTTTCAAATGTGGAGATTGGTTTGTCTTTGATGATTATTCAGAAATCAGATTGTATGGTGCAGGGGTTGAACCTTATAGATTTCCTACTTTTGTCCCCATGAGAATGTTTTCTTTAGAATTTACTAGACATATCTTGAATGTGGACCAAATCCACATTGTGCTAATGAAGAAAAGGCATTTGTTTAAATTACCCATGATTGTTGGACCTTTCATAGTGAATATGAGGCAAGATGCAAAATAGGAATACCAAATGTTAGAATACGTTCATCTATTACTAGGTGAAAAGTGGGCTTATGATCCACATTAGGTGATTTCCAAAAGAAGGGTTGAGAATGGTTACTCTAATTTTACTCATGAGAGTAAGCCTGAGAGTGTTGATAAGGTATTTAATATCCATTGTAAATCAATATAATTAGAAGGATCAACACTTAACTCAGTATGAAAGGCTCATGGAAGAATTTGGTAATAATTATTGGTGGATCCTATGGGGATAATTCAAAGTTTAGAACTATTATGGGATAAATACTAATTGAGAAAACGAAGAAATGATTTATAGTAGAATCTTTATATTTATTAGTATTATTTACAGATAATTTTCTATATAAAAGAAAAAAGAATGGACTTCATGGAAGATTTAAGTTCAAGCATAGATCATATAGTAGAAGAGGAAATGTGAAGTGATATGTTATAAATGAAGCCAAAAGGGGCATATAAAGAGGGATACCCCTCTCTACAAAGAAACAACAAATATAATTTCAAGATGATGGTGTCTACAAGTAAGGATGCCTACAACAATAAGGCTTTGTATTTTTGAAGCTCTTTTTTATCCAATCAAGCATATAATGAATCATAATTTATAGCGTCTATAGCATCATTCCATGTAACTTCACATGCCAAAGTTAGTTGATTCCTCTGAAGATTTTTATGTAGGGAGAATATTTGTAGTAGCTAAGAGAGTCCATAATGTAGTAGGTAGAGAATTGATTCCAATAAGATATAGAAATTTAAGAATTAGGTATTTTCTTGATGTGAGACATGTACGTAGGGTGAAAATGGATCTCCTTTCAATAAGATAGTTCAATGATCTAGGGTTGATGTGATTTTCACATGGAATATGAGCATGATTAATATAAGTACATTAATATTAGCTAAGAGTATCACAGTTGGTACTCTCTACAAATTGGTTGATACCAATAATTTTGAGGCTAATACCAATCTCTAAATGACTTAGAAGAGTCTCAAACTACCAAGGAAGCATCTCAAGGAACTAAAGGGAGCATGCTTCAGCATATGAGGATGGGCCACTTTAATGAGAAAAATCTATAGGACATCCAATTCAAAAAGAAAATGGTTAAGAAATGAATTTTAAACTTGAATCCTATGAATTTTGTGAATCATGTGTGTTGGGAAAACATGCAAGGGTTAAATTTTTTCTATTAACTTTGATAGATATATGTAATGTAGTTAGACATATGTGGCCCTATGAATGTGGCCTCTATTAGTGGTGTGCAATATTTTTCTATCATTACAAATTATTTCAATTTTAGGAGGACGTGTGTTGTGATTATTATGAAGAAAAGTCAAATTTCTAACTTTATCAAGAATTCTATTTCTTGCATGGATAAGAGGCAACTAATAAAAAAGGTGAACTACATAAGAAGTGTAATTTGGTGTGGAATATTATTCAAAATAAATTGATGTGTTTTTTGAAATGAATAGGGTTGTAAGGAAGACAACTAAGCCATATTCTCCTCAATGAACTAGAGTGGCAAGGAGGATGAATCAAACTCTAGTAGAGAAATCAAGATACATGAAATCTAATGCAAAATTGATTAGAGGATTATGGGATGAAGAAGTTATAAGAATTTGGTACTTGGAAAATTTTCTAAATTGTTCAACCTTGGATTACAAGACACTAAAAATTATTATATATGTGTACTTAAAGGAAAATGAATAGAATGAAGAAAAATACAAAATGTGTTCATTGAATATGTAGAACTAACTATGAAAATTTCCTGCATTGCAATTGGTGCATTGTTTTTTGTAGCGTTAATGTTTTATGTTAGTTGGTTCTATTATCACAAAGCTACCTAAAAATTGGTTTGGTTCCAACATATAGAATCCATATTGAACCATCATTTAGCAAGGCTACTATGGCTTGGGTCTTTATCTTGGGCACAACACCAAGCACATGTCTCTATACCCATTAACTAACTTCTAGACATTGGAGTGGCTCTTAAAGAGATACCAGTTCCTCATGAATTCATTTTAAATCAAGAGCTTTTGGCTCAAATTTATCCCTTTTTTGTTGAGGGATTAACCCCATTTTTCACCCTGAATTGGTCAGAATATTTAGAATTTTGGACTTTTTGTGGAGGATTAAATCTTGTAACTAGGATCAGTCGTTGATTGATACTACACGTCATCATTTGGTTATTGCAATTATTTTCCTAATAGCCAGTCATATGTATAAGACAAATTGGCACATTGGCCATAACCTCAAGGAAAGTTTACAAGCTCATAAATGTCCATTTATGAGGGAGGGACATAAAGGTCTTTACACGATCTTAACTATCTCATGGCATGATTAATTACCTATTAACCTAGAAATGTTAGGATCGTTAATTACTATTGTATCTCACCACATGTATTCGATGCCCCTCTATCCATACCTAGCACTTAACTATGGTACCCAACTCTCTCTCTTCACACATCATATGTGTATTGGTGGGATTACCATATTTTTCATTGTTATATATATATATATATATAGTCACAATAGAATTGAGAATCCAAACTAAGGTCATGGCGAGATGAGTCGTTTATCATTACAATAGGTATCAAGTGGAAGTACAGCGATATATGTGCCCGAGGCATCCTAACAGACTGAGATATTTTAACATTGTTCCTACATGACCAAATTGATGTGATCGGCTACCAGGAATATAATATTTTAGATATCATTTTTGGGATTCAACTGTGTTAAGTAAGTCATTCATCTATGACCATTTCCATGAGAGGTAGTCGTAATTGAACCATTCAAGCCCACAATCAAGCCCACTTAGCTTGCTACCCCATTTGTAAAACCTTAGCAAGTATTGTGCCTCATGAACATTCAAGTAGAGCTCCCTTTACTCATGAGAAGCTAGTCAGTTACAACTACCTCTCATGGAAATGGCCATAGATGAATGACTTACTTAACGTAGTTGAATCCCAAAAATGATATCTAATATAATGCACTGCGAAAACACCTCATACATATAATATTTTATTTGTTTGAAACTATGAAACCAAAAGCTCTACCCTCCCTATACATCAAATAGAAGGGAAGAGGTGGGTCTTCTACCTGGAAAGGACACCCCTTCAATGTCATTTTAATAATTGGAGCCTCGCAATCATTAGCCAATATGCCTTTCTCGCATTTATTCCTTTCTTCATTCATGGTTTGAATTTTTGGTGTCCCGGGTTTAGAGGAACCACACCAACTTATCTCGAACTTGATGATTAAACTCTATTGTGGTGACGCTATTATAGGGGAAGACCTGTAGGAAAATAGTTCATTGCTAAGATGATAAAAATCTTAAAGCCCCTTCTTCTCATTAGAAGTTTGTTTTCTTTGAAACCCCATTTTTGACATTTTTTCTTTCCCACTCCACACTTTACTTTTAAATTAAATACCTACACTCACTCATAATGATAAATTTGTTTATGTATCCTCTTACCTCGAATAGAGAAATCCCTCATTTTGGGAGGGACTCCTGGGAATGAATCTAGTGGAGACGAGGCCTCTAGATCAAAGGGTTAGAGCACATGGATATGAACCATGATGTCGGGGGTTCAAATAAATCCTTTCCCACCCCAAAAGGGGACATAAGGGAGGCCTTTCGGGGGTAGGGATATTATTATTGGGATAGAAGACACAAGGCTATGGAACTTAGTCTTCACAAAGGGTCATTAGTCGAAAATGGTACTTATTACATATGAGAGTAGCAAGCATATTTGTGTTTGACTTCCTATAAATCTTCATCATTGCTACCAGGATTGGGCACAGTATTAATAGCAACCATACATACATTTATCATCATTAACACGCTTGTTGTTGGGTCATGTAATTTAGAGAAAGTGGATGACTGCATCTTTGATAAATTGTTAGTACATTATCTGATAATTATTAGTTGGAAATAACCTTAATTAGATTTATATTAGGGTTATAATACAAGAGATTCTCCCAAATTCGAGGGGAAATATATTGAGAATTTGTATGGAAAATTCAGTTTGCCTTTTTCTGGCAGCGTGACTACTCTTTCTGCTGGGCTGCTACTTCACTCTTGTCCTCGAGCTTATATTGACCTCTGTTATTTCTCTGTGAGCACAGATGAATTTCAAATGTTGCTCTCCATAGAATCTTATGAAACTTCTCGCTCTTATACCATGTTAAAGATTGTAGAAATGAAAATAAATAAAAAAATATATGTATATAAAGTGAACCACACTTAAGCCCCAAGGGTTAGCTCAATCGGTGGAGTCCCCGCTTGAAGTACTCCCCGATTGGGAGGTCCGAGGATCAAATCTCGTTGACACCCACGGGGTTAGGCCTCAGTGTTAGGCCCGACAGTAGATCCCCCTGGGAGGATGTACTGTGATTTATTAAGACCGTGGATGTAGCCAGTACGTGTGTGCGGGCACATAGGAAAGTGAACCACCTGGAAAAAAAAAAAAAAAAAAGTGAACCACACTTCTTATTATTGAGTAACAACTAAATAGATTTCAAAAGAGGTACAGAAACAACAAAAATAAATTATTGGAAAATGTCCCAAGTAAAAGTCAACTAATTTGAGTGAATGAAAATTAATTATAATAATTAGTATACAATGAAATTAAGGAGTTGTCTGGACGGCAGTTTTTTGTTGGAATCCGCTAAAAAAAATTCAAAAAGTCGGTAGTTGGAGTGTTTGAATTGCATTTTTGATAGTAGAAATGGATTTAGCACTATCAAAAACCTTTAGAACACCCAAAATACTGAAGTTTAACAACTATAAACAAAATTCTGATAAATCTTTGCCAAAATTCTAGTAAGATTCTAGAAGTTTGATTGCTTAAGATTTCATGTAAAATATGTCAACCCAAAACCTAATGGCATAGTTGGTTATCTATGTTTTGGAAGTCTTTCTTAAAAAAAATTGTTAAATTCATTAAACTTTGAAAATTGGTTAGAAATATAAAAAAATTAGATCGAATCATTTATCTATTCAAAAATTCATTTTAAATAAAAACAATACAATTTAATTAAAAATCATTAACAAAATTCCAATTAAAAATCCAAAACAGAGAATAATTAAACCACCCCGTTTCTTTCATGGCTATATTTGTCCAAGTGTCCTTATGGGCCGAGGATAAAGGATATGTGCATAGCTCACCATTATCGATTCACAGAGCTAGGTGTTTGGAAGTCCAATCAAATAGTGGTCTTAATTCATTTCTGGTCAACTATAAAGGTCATTTTAGTCTTGATGACAAAGTTTAATTGAGTCTGGGAGGTTTATTTTACAATTCATTATGAAGAACATGTGTAAATATATCACGTCCTAAAAAAATAATAAAAATAATTTTTGCTCATATTGATCCAAAAAAAAATTAATCATATAAATAAATAATAAAAAATTTATTAACAAAACAATTAACTCACTTGTTGATATTTTACTTTCACTATTTAAGTAATAAAAATAATTTATGTCCACCAAAAAAATTTAAATAAACAATTAAAAATATATTAACAAAACAATTAACTTAGTTGTTGATATTTCATTTTCACTCTTTAAGTAATAAAATATGGATATAATTTTATAGAGATAAAACATCCAATATGAATTATGAGTAAAATATTTTAATATGAATTAATACAAAATTGCTCAATACATATGTTATGTAATCTTTATAATATTCAAAAATGCAATTTAAACACTTAAAAATTACACATTATTTTTTGTAAGTTTGTAACAAAAGAAATTTGATCTCTCGGCTCATATTAGATCCATACATTAAATAGATCTATATTAATTTTTATTCAAGTGAAAATATATATATATATATATATATATATATATATGATATCGAAGCATTTTCACTACCTCAATTTATTAGCTGAATAGGAAGTCAAAGTCATCAAAGAGAGCTCAATTTTATCTGAATATTTTAGATATCGATATCGACATTCATGGTGGAGATTCTATAGAATTATCTCTTTGCCGTCTTCATACTCTTATACTATGTCACATCACAAACTTTGTCAATTTAACGAACTCAACCCAACTGTTATTCAATTTTGGTTGCATGAGATTTTGCCATCAGTTAAAGAAATTCAATGGCCACCCCAAAAGAAAGTCAATTATATCTAAACAAGATTATCTTGCTATGATCTTTTCGTTAAGATTTCTACATTAAATCTATTTGAAGATGGGGAAGATTAAATTCGAAATAGAATAAAATGGAATATGAAACAAGTAAGGTGACACAGAAAATAAAAAAAATGCTGACATCTAAATATTATTGTTGCAAGTTTACTAGTGCTTTTTTCAAATTGAGATGAGTAACATTGTAAAAAGGTGCATTTTAACATTGTGTATTTCAAGTAGAATTCAACATCATTTATTTGTTGAATTTAAATTGTTAGTAAATTGACTTAAATCACGGAATTATTAAAGTTATTGAATAATATAATATTTTTTATAGTTAATAATGAGGTTATAGTTAAAAAATATTTATGTTTGGATTTATTTATGAGATATGGAGGACCAAATCTATTTTTCGTAGTTTGAATCATAGCTCTAACAAGATGAACTATAACAAAACAACTAATATTCTAAATTAGTACTCGTTGAAAAATTTAAAGTTTGAGAAAAATCCATGTCATCATCTACAACATGATCGAATCAGTTATGCTACTTTAGAAGTAAATTCAAATGAAGGTGAAGTTTGTAACAAACATGTTCTAATCACACTTTCCAAGTCCATCTTCAACAATAACCATAGAATAAGCCTTTGACACAAAAGGGAGTGGTACTTCACATTTCATACTATTCCATACCAATCCAGTTCTAGAGTGATATATTTTTTGAAGGAAATTCCTCTTGAACTACTTAAATTCGTAAAAGGAAACATTTTCATCTACTTGACAACATGGAGGATGAGTGTGTTTGTTTTTTGTTTTTTGTTTTTTTTTAATCTGTGGGAGGGATAATCATAAATATTTTTTAGACAATGTGCACAAATAAATATTGATTAAGGGTTCATCACTTATTGGAAATGGTCATCTATGACTAAGAAGATATATTGGTCATGCCACAACATTCCTGAGTATTGACACATCTTGCAATGCAGATATCAGTCTTGAAAACTTGTATATGGGACAGGGGATAAGTCATAGCTAGAGCTAAAGCCAACAACTAAAGACTGAATAAAGAGTTGGCCAAAGCCATATTTAGAGCCATATTCCATGAGTGTGAAATGGTTTGTGGTCAACCCAAAAACACCATTCAGTTTTTTGTTTTCCTTAATTCACCATTTAGTAGAAAACTTGCATCTTTTGCTAGACGTGATTTTGTCATCATCTTCAAATTGTCATCTATGAACACTACATTTGTCAAAAGACATCAACTTCTAGAAAAATTAGGAAATTTTCTAGGAATATTTAAATCTTAAAGTGAATTTACATAGTTTGTGGTCATCGTTAAACCATCATTTGGTAAAATATATTGGATTTTGTTAACCATTTAGCTTGTGGTCGTCCCAAAATAACCATATTTATAGAGCACAATCAACCATTAGAAGTTTTCCACTTCTATATTCGAACTCTCTTCTTGGACTCACAAACACCAGTTCAAATTAGGGGGTTAATGATAACAACATAATTCTTAGGTATTATAGTAAGTTGTATCTAAACAACATCATATTTCTATAAGATTTCTTTTTTCATGTGACAATATGATCTTTCCAATAAGATTATTAGACCATATCTATTTGAAGATAGAGAGAAATTGAATTCAAAAATGAAAAATATGGAGCATGTAAGCTAACAAAGATATGATGGAAAAGTGCTAACATGTAAATTTGTTTGCACCCTTTTGAATGTGTGATGAACTGCATTGTAAATGGCCGCATTTTAGGTAGAATCCAACATCCTTCATTTTTTGAGTTTAAATTCTTCATAAAATGACACAAAATAATAAATTATTAAAGTTATTGAATATTCTAATACTTTTTTATTTTCAATAATACTGTCATAGTTGAAAATTCCTCATGTTTTAATTTGTTTACAAGATAAGCCCGAGGAAAAAATCCGATTTCCCTGGTCTGAATCATATCTATAGCAAGATTAACTATATCACAATAATCAATATTCTAAATTAATTCTTGTTCTGAACAATTCTCTTTCTAAATTTGAGAATGTTAGTTCCCTATAATACTGGTGTATCCCCTTATTGTTATTGATAGTGTATCCCCCTTATTTGTATTTTTGTGCCCATGTAGTCCAGATAGTGTTATCATTGTGTCCCATAGAAGCCCACTATTGTTATTTTTGTGCCCTTACATTTTTATTGTTATGTAGGCTCTGATTATATTGGGACCCCTTAGACTCCTATATATAGAAAGTAGGTTTTTGTCATTTGAATCATCCAAGAATTGTTCATTTATGTAATGTAAATGAGGTTTACCTATCGAATAGGCTGATTTCTAAGTCTTTGATCTATATTTTCTTCTAGTTTTTGAGTTGGTTGCATAACATTTGGTATCATAGCTTGGGATTCTAGAGTATCACTTCTCCAAACACGTCATCTTGGCATTTTCGCTATAATTTTTTTCCTACAAGGACTCGGAAGCTGAAATTTGTACCATGTGGATCCAAAAGCTTGATGAACTTGGTGTAAACATTTCAGACTCTGGTTCGCAATATTTTCAGATATATTCCCTGTGGAAGTTAGGGTTTTTGCAGGCTCCATAATTTCATCTCAAACAAGCGACCTAGGTAAAATCGTCATAATTTGGTTTCTGGAATTGGACTGTAATTCTTTAATAAGTGGTCAAAATTGCACGGACTTTAGTTTCTTGCATATCGATTTCAAGGCCAAAGGTTGAAAAAGTGATACACGGCACGACGTACAAGTTAGCTCTTTTGAACCAGTCCATAATTAGGTCACTATGGGAGATCGACATAACTTTCTCTTGAATAATCCAAATTAGTTATGACCTGTGGAATTGGAAAGAAGACTCAGAGGGATAATACAGGACCTGAGTTCAAATCTTGGGGATCCGAAATCACAAAGATACATTAGTTTCAATATCGAGCTCCTCAAAAGAAAGAAAAATGTGTGTTTTTTTTAAATTGTAAAACTTTTGTTTAAAAATATCAGTTTGAAGTGATTCCAAAGGGAATATTGAAACATTGATATCTATATTGGGTTCTATAATTCCTCCCAAAAATAATTCCTTACCCATTAAGCCGTCATAAAGCTCTACTATGATGCATGAAGAGGAAGAAGTACAAAATGATATATCAAAATTACAAGACCAAGTGCAATAAATTTCTCTCTCACAAAAAGTAACCAAAAATGAAATGGAAGCTAAGATGGATGGTTTGAATAATGGCATGGATGGCATGGAATCTAAGATCAATGGTATAGAAGAAAAACTGAAAGGAAACATGGAAGACATGAAGAATGGTCTAAAAGCACACATGGAAGGTTTGAAGGAAGGTTTGACAAAGTTTCTACAAGAAATTATTCCTAACGACGAAAGGGTAGTAGATGAAACTCATGATGAGAACAAAAGAAATGTTAATCATGATTTCAGAGACTATAAAGTTGGATTTAATTCTCACCGTTATCAAAAGATCGATATGAGGAAGATTGATGACAAGGATCCGATAACATGCATACTACAAATGGAGCAATAATTTGAGCTCTATAATGTGCAACACGAACAAAAGGTACGCATTGCAAATTTATATTTAGACCAAAATCAGTTTGTATGGTATCAATGACTTTGTTCTTGTAAACCACTTGTCACTTGGTCATTTTTTACGGAGCAAATGGTAACACATTATTAGGATACAAAGAGAAACACCTTCTTCAGCCAATTGATAAATCTTAAACAAAAGGATTCAATGATGGAGCACATTGAGAACTTCAAAAAATTGAATATAAGGGTAAATAATATTCCAGAGGAATATAGGATTGATGTCTTCATAGGGAATTTAAAGGATAACATCCAACATGAGGTTCACCATTGGGGACCCGATTCATTGGAAAAGGCATTCAGGGTGGCAAGAAAAGTTGAAAGCAAAATTATGGCAAAAAGGAAGTCTACCAATCACAACTATAAAGATGGAAATTTTTTTTCTCCTACCCATCCTTAACCTACAAGGTGGACACCACAAAAATTGGAGGAAAAAAGAGAAAAAGGGCTTTATTATAGTTATGATATAAAATACACTAAAGGTCATAAGTGCGCCGAGAATAAATTATTTTACATAGCTTGTGAACAGGAAGAATAAAATGAAACAGAAACATCAGAAGAGGGGGATATATACCAGGAACCAACCCTGGAGAAGGAAGAAATGAATCTAACCATATATTTTAATTCATTGGCAGGAATTACCACTCCTCAAACTCTCAATATAGAAGGATATATCAAGAAAAAAAAGGTAATATTGTTGATTAATTCGGGTAGTACACATAATTTTATTCATTTTGCGATAGCCAAGGAATTGTATTGCTTCCTATATTTAGCACCAGAATGTCAAGTGATGGTTGCAAATGGAGGAACTATAAATTTCTCTGGAAAGTTCCATAATATCAAGCTAACCATGGGGGAATATATATTGAATAGTCCAATTATTTATATTCCAATGGGTGGTTATAATGTTGTACTAGGAGTCCAACGGTTACAATCTTTGGGGACTATAGCTTTTCATTTTCAAGAACTTTTCTTGAAATTGTTTTAGGAAGGAAATAAATTTGAATTATGGGGTGTTGCAAGGAAACCTAGAAGGATAATAAGCTCTAATTTCATGACAAATATTTTGAATAAATAAAAACAAGGCGTAATTCACAATTATTCTCACTACAGGTTCAAACATCGAAATCCTATATTTCTTCATATATCCAAAAAGTATTGGACAATAATTCCAAGGTGTTTGAGACTCCTAAAGGAATCCCACCTATTCATGATCATCATCATGCTATTCATCTGATTCTAGGAAGTGTTCCTCCAAACATTAGGCCTTACAGATGTCCTTATTCCCACAAGAGCGAAATTGAACATATGATTGCAGAAATGATAGAGGCTGGTATAATTCAACCTAGTCAAAGTTATTTCTATACTCCAATAGTATTGGCACACAAATAGGATGGATCATGGAGCATGTGTCCAGATTATAGGGAGCTCAATAAGCTCACTATTAAATATGAATTTCCCATTCCTGACATTGATGAATTATTGGATGAATGACATGGATTAATTTACTTCACCAAGTTGGATCTTTGTTCAGATTATCATCAAATTAGAATGAATATTGAAGACATTATGAAAACAACATTTATAACTCATGAGGGTCATTATGAATTTTTTGTCATGCCTTTTGGCCTTACCAATGCACCTTCTACATTTCAAGGGTCGATGAATTCCATTTTCAAACCCTTCCTTAGAAATTTTGTGTTATTATATTTTGATGATATACTAATCTACAACAAGTCTTGGAAGGATCATGTTCAACACGTTGACAAGGTGCTAAAACTATTGGAGTAGAAACAATTATATGCAAAAACATCCAAATGTTTCTTTGGAGTGCAAGAGGTGGAATATCTAGGTCATATTGTATCTCATGAGGGTGTTAAGGTAGACCCTAAAAAAATTAAAGTCATTAAGGAATGGAAAATTCCCACAACCCTAAAGCATTTGCGAGGATTTCTCAGGTTAATAGGATATTATCGCAAGTTTGTTAATAATTATGGGAGAATAGCAACACAACTAACAATATTATTAAATAAAGAATCATTTTCTTGGACTCCAGAAGCAACTAAGGCCTTTGAACATCTTAAAGAGGTAATGTGCCAAGAACCGGTCTTAGCTACAACAAACTTAGAAAAAACCTTTATTGTGGAATGTTATGCCTCAGGAAATGGAATTGTTGTTGTTTTAATGTAATAAGGAATACCCATTGCTTTTGAAAGGCGTCCAATCAAAGGACAATATTTATAGAAATCTATTTATGAGAAGGAAATGTTGGAAATACTACATGCACTAAAAAAATGGTGACCTTACCTAATGGGAAGGCACTTTAAGGTAAAAACATATCATGATAGTATTAGATGCTTTTTGGAACAAATACTATCTTCAAAAGAGTAGTAAAAATGGGTCACAAATATGTTGGGTTATGACTTTGAAATCATCTACAAAAAAGGGAAGCTAAATGTTGTTGCAAGTGCACACTTAAGAAAGGATGAGGACGCGGAAGCATTGGTTTGTGCCATTTCTATTATCCAAGCAAGATTGGATAATTGAAGCAAGGGAGGAGTGGAAGAATGACGAAGAAGTGTGGACACTCCTAAAAAAGTTGAACCAAGATCCCAGTATATTTGATACATTTAGCTGGAAAAATGATTCAATATGGTACAAAGATCACTTATGTATTTGTAAGAATTCCCAACTAAAACAAAAGATTCTTTTGGAATTGCACACCTCTCCCTTAGGATGACACTCGGGATTTTTAAAAACTTACCACAGGGTCAAGAAAGTATTTTTTTGGGATGGCCTTAAATATGATATTCAAAAGTTCGTGGCAGAATGTTTGGTTTGCCAAAAAAATGAAGTTGAGACAATTAAGACCCTAGGTCTGCTACAACCTTTATCCATTCCAAGTCAAAGTTGGGAGGATATTTAAATGGATTTTATCACATGTTTACCCAAGTCTGAAGGAAAGAGTGTCATCATGGTGGTAGTTGATATACTTGCCAAGTATGCACAATTTTGAGCATTATATCATCCATTTCAAGTGAGTATAATTGCTAATGCATTTATGGAAACAAATCAAGAGCTACATGGAAACCCAAATATTATTATAAGTGACAGAGATCCCATTTTCATTGGAATTTTTGGATGGAATTATTTTCTTGTCTGGGTACTCAACTAGCTCATAGCTCATCTTACCATCCTCAATCTTATGGGAAAACTGAGATAGTGAAAAAATGTTTGGAAGGACATCTCTGTTGATTTGTATCTGATAAACAAACACAATGGGTCAAGTGAATACCTTTGGATGAATAGTGGTATAACAATTCCTTCCACACTGCAACAAAAATGACCCCATTTATGGCACTCTATGGATATCATCCATTGTCCATCACATCGTATTTAAGAGAAAATTCTAAGTTTCAGGCAGTGGAAGATCACATCGAGCATCAACAAGAAGTTTTCCAACTCTTGAAGGATAACCTAACTTTGGCACAAAATTGAATGAAACAAGAGTCAAATCAACATCGCGGCGAAAGAAGTTTTGATGTGGACAACTGGGAATTTTTACGACTACAACCATACAAACAAATGTCCCTCAAGCAAGCTAAGAAGGATAGTAAATTATCACCAAAGTACTATGGTCCTTACAAGGTGTTGCAAAATATTGGTACTATGGCATACAAATTGGAGCTTCCGGAATCTTCCCGAGTGCACCCAGTTTTCCATGTTTCATGCCTAAATAAGGTTATAGGTGACAAACTCCTAGTTCAAACATTATTGATAGAACTTGACGAGGAAGGAAAACTCATATTGGAACCTGAAGCAGTCATAGAAATAAGAACTCAAAAGCTACGAAATTGATCAATTTCAGAGTATATCATCAAGTGGAAGAACTTACCTGCTGAATATTCCACATGGGAGGATGAGAATTTTATATAGAAGAATCTAGAACTACTCAAGTGTTCAGGAAAACACTTTTTTGAAGGAGAGGGTCATGTTAGGTCCCTATAATACTAGTGTATCCGCTTATTGTTATTGTTAGTGTAGCCCCTTTATTGTTATTTTTGTGCCCATGTGGTCCCTATAGTGTTATCATTGTGTCCCATAAAAGCCCACTATTGTTATTGTTGAGCCCTTGCAATATTACTGTTATGTAGGCTCTTATTATATTGGGACCCCTTAGAATCCTATATATAGAAAGTAGTTTTTTATCATTTGAATCATCCAAGAATTGTTCATTTATGTAATGTAAAGGATGTTTCCCCCTGGAAGAGGCTGATTTCAAAGTCATTGATCCATATTTTCTTCTATTATGTGAGCTGGTTGCATAACAGAGAAATATTCACTTCATCATCCAAAACATGATAAAATAGGTGATGTTGCTTTAGAAGAAAATTAAAATGAATATTGTATGGTGTGTTTGGTAGCATATGAGTTCCAAATTCACCTTCCTTGTAGCTAGTTGATTCCTACAAGGAAATATACAAGCAATGAGTGGTGTTAGTTTTTAATCATGGACTAAAAAAGAATTTAATCAATTGGAAACAATGCATTAAAAAAACTAAGCTAGAACAAAATAAAACAAGCTTATGAAGAAAAATAAGTCAACAAAGGAGTAGGAAAATGACCCTCTTTATTGATTGCTAGTAGTGGAATAGTTACAAATGAATATCAAATACACTTGAAGAGAGTTGATTGAGAAATGGTGTTCAATATCTCTCAACAAGGATTTTCCCTTTTCAATCTCTTTTGCAAGATCTTTCTCTCTCAAAGAAGCAAAGATAACCCTCTCAAAAGGTGGAATTCTCCTCACAATGCTATGCTAGATTTCTTCCGAGCAATTTTGGAAACATAATGATGCACAACTTCTTTTTGTTTTTGTCTCTCCATGATCTTGCATTTATGGAAATTTTGAATGTTCCTTCCCTCCTTTGGCTCATCAATGTGGTTGTTTGCCTCATAAATGAGATGAGAGCTACGATCCTCTTGCAATTAAGGATTCTTGGGGCTGAAGGATTGAATGGTTAGCCCATCATGTCAAGAACTTGAGTGTTTTTCAAGAAAGTTTTCAACTCAAGGTGTTGATTGTGCTTCTAGAGACCCTCGATAGCTTGCAGTTATTGAAGATAAAGTTGTGAGGTAGTGAATAAATTCCTTTGGAGAACCCACAAGGGTTGATTTTTTAATTCAACCTTACGAAAACCTTCTGATTTTTTCTTTTCACAATGTTTCCCACTAGAAATATATTCTCTATACATGTTTCTTACTGACTGTGAGCACTTTCTATTTTGTACAAAAGAGTGTACCATTTTCTCATAATAATAAAAATGAAGATATTTATTAACATGTTTCATCACACTTTCCAAACCCATATAAAAAAAAAAAAAAAAAACATAGAATAATTCTTGGACACAAAAGGGAAGTGAAACTTCACATTTTAGGCTCTTCCAAACCTATGTAGTTCTACAATGCTATATTCTTTGAAGGAAATTCCACTTGAGCTAGTTAAATTTATAAACTCTATCATTTTCATGTAGTTTAGCACATGGAGTATGTGTTTTCATGAATTATACCTTAAGTATAGGTTGAGTTGGGAACAAAGGGTTACAGAGGTGTTTTCTATTGGAAAGGTGTACCGGGCCATTTGTGAGCAGCCTGTGACTCTTTCAGCATGCAAACACTAGATGAGATAGGCTCAAAAGCGGTAGGAAGTGGACCATAATAAGCATCAAGAAAATCAAAATCTTTGTAGACTCCAAGAAGGACATTGGTGAGGGACAAGATAGTCTTATTTATAGTCATCGATGAGATTTTGGACTGAGGTGAATTCTGAGACTTAGAATCACAGTACGTCAATTGATCGATAATGATGACCTTTCCATTATGAGGAAAGTAAATCTTACAAAAAACCACATATGCGACAACTGGCATGGCATAAGTGTAACTACGACCCGAAAGAATGTTATAATCTAAGGGGGCATCAATTACCCTAATGTCAATAGAAACACTCTTTCCGGGAATAGTGATATAACAGTGTGATATAAGCCAAGGGGCTATGAGGGATGATCATCCCAAGCATGGAGAGTGATGGTGGATGGGAACAAGTTACGGGAACCAAGTTTCTTTGAAATACTAGTAGTCATCACACAAGTGGAGGCGCCTTCGTCTGTGATACATTGTTGAACAATGTCATTTCTTATGGAGATTGGTATTTGAAATTCAACAGATGAAGGTAGAGGGTATGTTCTGATTTATCAGCATCAAATAAAATCATACAATCGTCGGAAGGATCCACGACACCCAAAGAAAGAGTAGAGTTTTCGGTTGGGATGGGCATGTCTGGAGAACTTCCAGTGTTGACATGGCAGTACGAGATTGCCCAAGGTCATCTACTATGTTATAGGTATGGGTGTTTTTAGCAGAAGACAAATTTTGACGTAATGGAACTTTGGAGATCTTGGGGATGACCTCGACCTTAGGATGAGGGATATATAAGGTACCATTTGATTACGACAGGATCTTGGTGGAAACTTGAGGTTGGGGCTCAGTCATTGACTTAGCAAGTGGCTTGTCATATTATTGTGATCGAGTCTGAAGGTTGACTTGTTTGGTGTTGACTTCATCAAAATTCATCATGAGGATCTGATAATCATGGTGATCATATTGTGCAGGTTGGGGGCTGCCTGAGCTTGTGTAGTTTGCGAAGCTAGAGATCCTTGATGAGGAAAAGGATTGGTAAGCACAACCAGTTGAGATGAAGCGGGAGCATGAGGATGTGGAGCCATGGACTGTTTTCCTCTAGAGGAAGTTGCTTAAGCTTCACATGCTTTATGCATATGAGGTAAAAGGGGACATTCATGAATATAATTTCCATATACGTTGCAACATGCACAAGGATTTTTCATACGAAGAGATTTGTTTTTCTTAGTTTTTCCGCCCTGTTGTTGGGTTGGGGGATTAGGTTGGTTCCCATGAGGTGCAATATGTGGTGGACCCTCGTTACCCTCATTACCTTGAGATTGGTGGTTCTAGTTACCTTTCCCCTTATTACTTTTAATTGGGTTAGGGGCATTCGTTGCGCTCTCTCGAGCATACACTTTACCATGTGGAGGAGGCTGTTGTTGTGGTAGAGTTTGAGGAGGCATGGAGTGTTGGGTGTGGAGCCTAATTTTCATCCTGATTCAGAGATCTTTGCTTCAGCCAGATGTATACCCCAAGAATACTGTACACCCCTCGACGCGGGGGGCTGCAGGGGGGGCTATCCCCTCCCCGACTGGGTGGTCCGAGGGCCAACGGTCCCCCGGTGAGGGTTTCGGGGGAAGCGCCCCAGAAGCTTTAAAAAAATTTAAAATTTCCTTCTAAAAGTATTGTAATTTCTAGTCAATCTGGGTCATTCATTAGGCGGATGATTTGATGGTAGAAGTTATGTTTAATTTAGGTTATTTTTCCCTAGAAGGAAACCCCTCGTTTCTTATGAGGGCATTGTAATTGTGACTAGGTATTATATGTGTATTATCAGAGAGAGAAACATATAGGGAGACTGTGATACATAATAGAGGATATTACAGCGGATCTGTTGTAGGTTGTGTCTCTTCATTTTGCTGGATAATAGAAAGGAAGGACTGGTTGTTTGGGGTGGACATAGCCCAAATTATGTGAACCGCGCATATTTGTGTCTCTCTTGTTTTATATGTTTTCTGTGTTTGTGTTTCCGCATATTTTATGTGTTGAATTCCTCTCTAATATATAATTTTATAACATGGAGGGCCGGGAAACTAGTTCCTTAAGGGTTGGAGTGCAAGGGGGTGCATACATATAATAAGGAGGAGCACCAACATTGGGATAAATAGGTGGAGCAATAGCTGGCATTGACATCTGTTGATGCATATGATGTGTTAGGACTTGGATAAGAGTTTAATTGTGAAGGATTGGGAGGGTGATAGGTGTAAGAGGAACCAATCCCCCCTATTATTTACCATAACTCATCATATGTGGAGTATATGATTGAGGGTAAGGGTGTAAAATGGATCCAACGATACTGCTAGCGACATGAGATGCCTCCGGTGCACTAGCACCATCGAGTTAAGGCGGATTAGGAAGAATAATATAAACATAACCTTACTAAGCATAGATCATGTCATGTTTCAAAGCTACTTGGATAGAATATTCCTCGTACTGAGGGAAGTCCAAAGCAACATATTTACCTATGGGGGTGAAAATCAATCTAAGGAACAAGTCCATATAAACATGACCTTCGAATTCAGGGGCCCTACACATGCTCCTCCTTCTACACCATTCTTCAACGTGGTTAGATAGGCGAGTGGCAGAAGTTTGACAGAAAGAAGTCAAGAGTTCAGTACCAGTTTCATAACGGAGAGGTAGCTAGAAATACGATATAAATTCTTTGGCAATAGTTGCAAAAGTGGAATGAGTGGCTCTATGCTGATCAACATACGACTTAGTAGTAGCTCCAGTAAGAGTGAGCTATAATAAGAGAAAATAGATGGAGTCCTCAGTGATAGAATTATATGAACACCACATATGGAATGAGCGAACATGATTTTTTAGATCTTCTCCAAGATTTCCTTCAAACTTGGGTATTTCGGAAGGAATTTTGGTAGGCATAGCTGGCCAACTAGGGTTATAGAGAAGAGGATCGTTGATCAACTAGTTAAAATAAGGGAGATTTAAACTATCCATGAAGGTTATTAATGGAGTAGGAGTGACCATGCCAGAAGAGGTTCTGATGATGGTGTTAACCAGGTTACCACCAGGGTTTCCCACACCTCCGTTGGTGCCTAACATGGTGGCGGTACGAGGTTGAGAAGAATCCAAATAAAAGTAAGAACTGGAATAATCAGTAGAACCAGAGTCATAATGAGTACTCGATGGAGGACTAGGAGGATGAAATCTAAGTCGAAGGGGACAAGTAATATGTCCTAACAGAAACTGAGGGCAAAGGCCTCAAATTCTCCACAACAAACACCTAGCGGGTGCAATGATGTTAATAAAATTATGACACTAAGTACTAAGGGTTATAGGAGCATAAGAGTATCAAAAAACAAGCATACACCTAGTGCAATGGTGCTAAGTGTAAACTACCTATATTGAGATGTTATTCTAATACAAGCAAGCAAGTCCTATCAATGAAAATGAGCTCTATCCTATAGGTGGTCTAAATCCTCAAACAATCCTAAATTTATTATTTTGTATGTCCTTCCAAATAACTTATTACTTGACGAAATCTCATCCCCGCAAGCAGAGTTGTCTAGATAAAGGTAGGATAGAGAACCAACTGCTTCCCACAACCAATCCTATAGGGTGTTTTCCTATGATTTTTCACTACGGTTGATTCTTGAGCTTCTTTTTGATCAACCATTCCATGAAATTTCCTGCCATAGGTTGGGTAGCCACGAGGATAAATTCTCGCACAATGACCTCAAATTCGAGGCCTTCGCCCACACACTCTAGCTTTGGACCGTGGGACGGTGAAGTATTTTAAGCTCCCTACAACGTCAAATTCTGTGTCTTAATATAAATTATCGATGGGTGCTAGATTATTCTTATATGGCTTGTTTCAAGTCTTTTCTTGGAGGTGTTAACCAAGCTCATGTTCGCTTAGCGCGTGCAAATGTGTGTGAAAAGTGTATTGGGTGTATGAGTTAATTGAGCATATTTGATGATACCAAGTGTTGCTGAAATAAAGTGCCGAAAAAAATGTAAATAATGTTGTAAATTGATAGAAAATAAATAGCCAATCGGAGCGTACAAACCCCACACAAAAATGCTTTCAAACAACTAAAAAAGGAGAGGAAAACAAGATAATAAAAAACACACAAAAGGCATACAATATCTAATGTCAAAGGGACTGAGATCTAAAGGCTCTAATATGCTAAAAATGGTGTAGATAAAAAATAAAAATCAGAGGTGAAAATTATTGCAAAGGATAGGACATAAGCTCAACAACCTAGGACACTCAAGGGGGTCCTAAGGGGGAGGGCAGGACAAAACTCAAAACATAGTTAAAATGGTGAAATAACCTATTCTAAAAGGTTGTAAAAAAGTGGATCAAACCCTGAAATCCAATGGTTGAAAATGTTGAAACCATAGACTCCTCACCAAACCAATCTCTTCCTAATAAGGTGGAGGTGTACTCCTAAACCTAAGGGTGTTTTTTCTACCTGAAAGAGAAAAAATAAAATAATACATGCCTAAGGTAGACTGAAATATAGGCAAAAAATCCTTCTCAGTACACACACAACGCTCTCGACAATTCTGGAAAAAACCTAAAAAAAATATCGGAAAAATACCAAAACACAAGTACTGACCTGAAGTAGGTGGAAAACACAGTATTTGGGCCAAAATGTACATTCTAGACACAGATTTGGGGTTGAAATTTTTTATTTTATTTTCTCTCGAGACTCTCAATCAGCAGATCTCACAGATTTTTTCATCTCCTTCTTGCCTAGTACATGTGACATGCAGAAAGAATTAGAAAACCACCAGAATTTAAAATTTTGACAAAAAAAGAAAAGAAAAGCTATAAATAGAAATTGAGAGGCTATTAATTTTTGTCAAAAAGAAAAATTCACTGAAACTGCAATCACCAAGGAAACTAAATTTTTACACCAGTGGAGTCGTCATTTGTTGACCACAAATGTAACTTAAAACACAGTGTAGGCTCCATTTGTTAGTATGAAATTTCTTGGATGGCATACCAACAAGATATCACTTAAGTCACAGGTGACAAGTGACCGTAACAACATTTGTGGCTTCTTATATTTCATATCTACAATAATCATGTGAGAAAAACCTGCAGAAAAAAGAGATGCATGCGATCTAAAATAATAAACAACAAAATAAATATGATATAATAACCCAATTATGGAAAGACATTTGAATGAATAGAACTTTTATTAATAACACCTAGTAAAGGAGATTACAAAAGGGTCGTAAATGCCCCTCCATGGGATGAGTCCTTTGATGTTCCTGAAATTTCAGTAATAGATCTTCCTCTCTCAATATGTTAAAAACCCAAAAAATGTGTAGCACTCTAATGGGAGCTCAAAAGTATGAAGACTATAATGGTGACAATGATAATGATTACGGTGAAGAATGAATGGAAAACCCTCTTATTTATAGTAAAGTATTAACTTAATCTTGAAAATGAGGAATAATAAATATTATTGACCAAAATCAAGATCTAACTATTAGGAATACTTTATTATATTTTTTGGCGAGGGAAAAAAGATTCAAAATGGTCAAATATCTTTATTTAGAAATAATTAACAAATAAATTTTTTTATTAATTATTTCGTGAAGATTAAGAAAGGTGTGAAAATTAAATAATTATTAAATAGTGATTTAACAGTTATTCCAAAAAATGGAATTAAGGCATAATAAATGAATAGTGATTTATTTAATTATTCCTAGGTGATTTAGTCAAATGCGACAAGGAATAATTTTCAAATAATGATTTAATAATTATTCCTAGAGAAAATTAAATAATAATAATTTATTTAATTATTCTCATGAGTTTTTTTTAATTTTAATCAGAAATAATTTAATAAAAATGGTTTACTGAATTATTTCCCGTGGTGAAAGTGACTTTACTATGGTAAAATCAATCCTACATGATATATTTCGATCCACCTAGTTAGAAATGGCTAGGTGATCTTTTTTTGGTTATAACATTCAACCATGTGAGCATTATGGAAAGCATAATCAGAAAAAATGTTCTAGACATAAAAAACTTGTAAGAATAAAGATTGGTTATGGGTTGATAACTTCTTGGAAATGATCATCTCTGACTAAGAATATATATTGGTCATGCAAGAGCTTCCATTCTTGAGTGTTGACACATATTGAAATGCATATATCTTTGTCTCTAAACTTGTATATGAAAAGGGGGGATAGTATCAATTGGCATTTAGCTTCAAGTTTTCAAGTCCTACCAATTGAGAAAGAAAAAGGCAGCTTGAGCCATATCTATAACCAAAGGTAAC
This sequence comes from Pinus albicaulis, assembly GCA_034641835.2. NCBI lineage: Eukaryota > Viridiplantae > Streptophyta > Pinopsida > Pinales > Pinaceae > Pinus > Pinus albicaulis. The sequence goes on from CM076584.1 coordinate 1,032,109,572, forward strand.
AATAAGAGTGTTAAGCAAGAGTTATACAAAGCCATAGCTAGAGCCATATTCCTTGAGTGTGATTTGGTTTGTTGTCATCCCAAAACCACCATTATTTTTTTTGGTTTTCCTTAAACTACCATTTACTAGAAAACTTACATATTTTTTAAACGTGAGTTTGTCATCATCTTTGAACCATCACCTTTGAAGGCTTACATTTCACGAAAGACATCAACTTTTAGCAAAATTATGAAATGTTATAGGAACTTTAATGGCATGAAAAAATGTATCTCCAATAGCTAAGGAGTTGTCATAGCGTAATGTCCCAATTAGAACTCACATTCTTTGGGATAGAATCCCCATTAGGTATGTGGGCCCAGTTTCCACCATGATATTCTTACTCTTCAATGTTCAAATGGAGAGAGGTTAGCACAAGAGCAAATTTGAAATTACTAGAGATTGAGCATGAAATCAACCTATGATTAACAGACTTGCAAATAATGTACATAAACAAAGAAACAAAAGAATAATAAAAGCATGCCTCAAGAGGAATTATTCAGATAATACTATCTAAATCATACTAGAAATAAAGTACTATAGATTAATTAAAAATTACTTCACAGTAAGTTGCTAGCATAGCGTGCAATAAGGGAGTAGAGATCCAAAGAAAATATATAAGCCACATGCCACAAATTAGTTCATTAACATACAACTAACATGAAATCACACACACACACACCTAATTGGAGTAATGGTTAGCCATTACAACCAACACATGAATGCATGAGAATCTATGCCAAAAATGAAGAAATTCTAATTAATAATGTTGTAAATCCAAGTACACATGCAACAATCCCATCAAAATACAATAGTGGAATGAGGGTTTCTCATATCACCTCTAATACAAAACCCTAGTCTCATCACCACTTACCCTAAAAGTTGGCATGAGCCGGGAATGTTCCAACTACCTAAGCACAATATCTATATAAATGCTAGTAGTGATTCAGTGTTCAAAGTACCCTCTAAATAGAGATGAGGATATATTTATACAAAATAGGGAGTTGGTTTTTCACGTTCCTTGTGACCTTTCGTATTCCTTATGACCTTTTATATTCCTCATATTTCATTTTACATGGGTTTACATTTATTATTTTAGTAAAAATGACAAAATATATTTACAATAACATATTCTCTGAGCTAAATCGTGAGGGGGGAGTCAAACCACCACCAAATCTAATCTACAATGCGATGAGGGAAGACTATGATTATCACAATTACATATTATAGTTTCATTCATCGTCACAAATAACAATACTAGTTGTAGTCACACTTTGTAGTCGCAGTCACACTTTGTAGTCGCAGTCACACTTTGTATCCACGGGTGCACTCTGCAGTAGCAGACTCATTTTGTTATAACAACCGCACTTTGTAGTCATAGTCGCAATTTGTAGTCACAGTCGCACTTTGTATTCATGGTCGCACTTTGTAGTCACAGTCGCACTTTATAGTTGCAGTCACACTTTGTAATTGCATTTACACTTTATAGTCACATTCACACTTTGTAAATGCACTGCATGTTTATGATTTGTGAGTTGCAACTTCCAACATGACCTCTAATACTTCAAGAAATGCCTTGCAAGTGTCTTCAAAATAAACCATTGCACATGATGATTCCAACCCAATTTAGGTGTTTGGCTCCACAAGAATTTACCTCTCATCTTTATGAAAATTTACAATATCCTGAATATAAAAAAAGACACATTTTATAGAATTACATCAGTATTATTTTATTGCACAATCTACACTTTTTCATGAAGAATTCCAAATAAATCAACTATTGTTGGGGTGTATAGCTTATCATCTTATGGTTTCTTGTGTAGGTGTCATGTATCTACTTTCAATATGTTTGTATACAATTTTTTCATTGTAGCTTGCATATGCTCACCACAAGCATTCATAAGATGATCCATTACACCACTTTTGGCACACGCTTGAGCTAAATAATTGTACAAACCCAAACCTACAAGGATATATTGGTACTTAACAACCCATCTTATCACCATCAAAATCTCAAAATTTGGCAACTCATTTTCTTTTTCACTCAACAACCTAGCATTCAAATGAATGTCTCAACATAAAGCTACATTATAATTTGAAATCTTGGAGGAAAAGTGGTTGGGAAAAATTCATAGATATCGGTGAGCTCCTCTGCAACCATGCATGCCTCTTCTAATGCAACCTTCAAACCTCAAAGAAATATTATAGAGAAAATTGTCAAATCCTACCTCCCATAGCATTTTTCTTTGTAGCACTCTCCATGGGCATTCATTAAATATTCCCTAGCCATTCATTGGCTCTTGGACTAAACCTATTGATTGTGATTTTCTCCCTAAACTTCAGTTGCAAATTACTCTCTAGGTTTTCCACCCTCTTCCTTGTGGGAAGAGGCAATATCTAAAAAAAACTCCTTTTCCATCAAGTGTAGTAAATATCTTAAAATTCATGTGAACCAATTCTCTATCACCATTTAGGGAATCCCTTTCTTCTGATGCTTCAACAAAAATAGCTATCATATCCTCTGTAACCTTTAGATTTGTGTTCAAATTTTTATCTTACTTACTAAGAAGTTTAATCTGATCATTATTTTCAATCAGTAGCTAGCATTCCTGACACAAATTCAAAGTTATTCTTGGAAACATCTTCAAATCTAATAGAGCCACCATCATCCATCAAGATTATCTGGCCACACCAGTAAACAATGACAAAAGGACACCATGAGCCTCAAGGCATATTAAGCTTGGTTATTCAACTTATAAAAAACAACCTAAATAAGCATATTCCCAAAACGTATATAATTACCACTTTTAATAAAATGTATCTAATGTGAATTTTTTGGTGATGCAGGTCAATTTAAATGTCAAATCTAAATATGCCTACAGGAGGATGGTGGTTGGATGGTGCTAAGCAGGAGAAATGAATTTGTAAAGTATAAAAAATAAATAATAAAAAAACTATGCCTTATAAGTTGTGATGCCTTGATGCTTACACTATTATAATGATGAAAATGACAATTGCAACCAAAGGGAATAATTCTCGATCACCAGAATACTTTTTTTCTTAAGTGTCATAGAAATCACTTTCCACATTCAAGAGGCAACCTACTAGAGGATTGACATTATGGCATGGGTTGAATGTGCCTACGTAAACAAACTACTCATTGAGTTGCAAGTTAAATAGAAAGTGTGTGGATATTACACTGAAACCACAAATGGGTGTAAGGAAACACTTTTAGAATACTTTATTGTATGGGTGTGAAAATCCATATCATTAAGAGATTTATTTTTCATGAGGAAAGTGGCTTTTGTTTCAACGTTTGATAAGTTAGATCTTTATGAATCAAAGAAAATTAGTTTAAGTACATTAAGATACAAATCAAATCACAATTCCAATGTGGCCTAAGGTTCATGATAAAAAATAAATAAATTTTAGTCACCTCATTTGAACAAAATGAAGGTGTAGGTTGTTAATGAGGAGAGACCCTTTTCTACATTTGGCCTCTTTCTTTAGAATATTATGCATTAAGCACCAAAGTGTAAAGGGGGAGAAATAGAGGGGGTATCATCTTAACCCAATGTATTTTATTGAAAATAAGTTCAATGAAAAATGTGTATTTTGAAGATTCAATATTGAATGCGTAAACCAACCTTTTTCTCCAACAAATTAAAAACACTCAAGCATATCACAGAAAATGGCATTGACATGCAAGGAAATTTCCACCATGACAATGCTATTATGTGACTAAAATCACCATGGAATGCTCATGACAACTCAAGCCTAAAGATGCAAATTGTGGAGGGAAGAATCCAGGTGAAGTATGACTATAATTTGCACTCACACAAAACAAAACCTATGCCTATAGATTACACTATGGTATTATAAAGCCTTAAAAGAGAATGAATGAAGAAGAAATTACAAGAATCATAATGAATTCAGAAGAATGAGAACCAAGATGAAACAAGGTGGGAATAGGCAATGTTCCTTGTGAAAACATGAGCAACCATAGCCCTGAATGATGGCTAGTTCATCTAAGGATTCGATCAATTCAAGACATAGGGATACCTATTAAAACCCTTAAAATCATAGGGGAACCCAAAATTCAGGTTTACAAGATGAAATTTTTTGGGGGTGATGTAGTGGCTATAATGATTGGAGAAGAAATGGTAGAATCCAACATCTCTACCTTAGTCCCTTGAAAAAACAAAAATTTGAAAATAATAATTAAAATATTGAACTGTTACTGAGGGTACCACTATGAGTTACTTGAGCACTTACTAATGTGCCATCCTTATCTCTTGTAGTTAGGTCTTTTTAAACTTCATATGTTAAACCAAGAGTTTACACATGCAAGATTATAAAAATGATATAGATAACATGATAGAGGGATTATCGTGTTCAAAAATTTAAAGTGAGTTTCTAGTGTTGCTCCATTTCCAACAAGCGTCCGTAGCCCCAACGAAGTCACTAAAAAAATCACAAGCATTGTTTTTTTTTCCAATGAGCATCCATAGCCCCAAGAAAGTTGCTTGCATCACCTATCTATGAAGGAAGTGTTTCTCATGCCTTTACCCTTTTTTATTTAATTATTTCTTTTGCATGCACATTGAAATTATTTATTAGGGCATTCATTACATCAAGGTGGATGAGGGATCCTGACTTATTTTACAAGAAAGAGAGGTTATTTTTTTTTTTGTAGAAACTAAAATATTTTATGACTTAGGTTGTCTCTCATGCCATATTTCTACATCTCATCTTCGACTTACAAGTAGACAATGAAAGCACATAATAAGTATTTAGGAACATACTGAAAATAGAGTTGTGGTTAAATATATATATCATGTGAACTAATTAAGGTTTCCCATGAGTACCCATTTAAATTTTCCTTGTTAAATATCGGACCCATAAACAAAAACCCATGATGTTAGACTTGATGTTAGGGCCTATAGTGACTGTCTCATGGAGTGAAAAACACAATTGTATACAACTATTTACTGAGATATCAACACAGGGAAATATGGGTAAATAATATCTTCTATCATTTCTTTTATATGTAAGCTTGAAAAGGGAAATGCAAGAAAAGAAGTTTGGCTAAGAAGAAAATGATCCATGCAACAAATACTAAACCAAATGCAGTATAAAAGATAAATGTGATGTAGTGTGAATAATAATTGAATGTAGATAAATGAAATGGAGATAACTCAATCTGAATGGACAAAATGAGAGAATGAAACTAACTACAAAATAATATGTGTGCATAACTATTGTAGTAAGAAAACAACTAAAAATACACTTAAACATTAATCTAACTAATAAGGAGATCACAATTTTGTGAAGGAAAACTTCCAATGTAACCATCAAGTTGTGAAAATGAACGAATATTTACTTATGTAATTTGCAAAAAAGAGAAAAGGTCATGTCTGCTGGCCATAAAACTTGCCAGGAAATATCACTTTAGTCAAGCCACAATTCTATCTTGATAGACAAAATGATACACATCAAAACCTTGGAAGCTTCTCAAAAACATATATTCATTTATATCAAGTGCATCGAAAAAGATATTTTGCTTGGTTGTAGAAGAGTTTACTAAAAAGGATTGTTTTCACCCTTGTGATCATTGTGGAAAGCATAATAAAAAATATGGTCAAGACATAAGAAACTTTCAAGAGTAATGACTAACTATGGGTCAATCACTTCTTGGGAATGGTCATATATGAGAAAGAAGATATATTAACCATGCCAGAGCATTCATTCTTAGGTGTTGACACATCTTACGGTGCATATATCTTTTTCTTGTAAAATTGTATATGCAAAGTGGGATAACGTCAGTAATTAGAAATTAGCTCCAAGTTTTGAAGTCCTTTCAATTGAAGATAAACAAGTGAGCTTGATCAAACAACCAAAACCTGAAGCACAAGCTAGCCAAAGCTATAGTTATAGGCATATTCAATGAGTGAAATTTGGTTTATGGTCTCCCCAAAACCATCATTTAGTTTTTGTTTTTACTTAAGCCACTATTTAGTAGAAAAAATAAATATTCTACTAGACATTAGTTTTTCATCAAATTTAAACCATAATCAATGAACACTTACATTTCAAAAAATACATCAACTTCTAGAAAATTAGGAAATTTTCTAAGAACGTTTAATTCTTTAAGCCAAGTTACATATTTTGTGGTGATCCTTAAACCACCATTTAGTAAAAGACTTTGTCTTTCATTAAAAATTTGGTTTGTGGTTATCCCAAACTCTCCATATTTAGAGAGCACATTCAACCATTAGATGTGTCCACTTCTATATTTGAGCTCTCATCTTGGACTCACATAAACTCCTTAAAATTAGGGGGGTTGATGTTGGAAACCTAATCCTTAGGGATTATGGTGAGATGCATCGAAACAAAATCAATTTTATATCAACATTTTTTTTTCATGTAAGTATATGATATTGGCATTAAGATTGTTAGAGAACATCTATTTGAAGATAGAGTACGATTGAATTTGAAATAGAACAAGATGGAACATGTAAGGTGGAAATGAAATAATAGAAAAATGGTAGCATGTAAATAGAAGTGTTGTAATTTTACTTGTACTATTGTGAAAGTAAGATGAATTGCATTGTAAATGGGTTAATTTTAGGTAGAATCCAACATCTGTCATATGCTCATTTGTTGAGTTTAAATTGTTGATAAAATTACTCAAAATGATGAATTGTTAAATTTATTGAATACTACTATAATTATCAATAATACGATCATAGTTGAAAAATCCCCATGTTTGAATATATTTATAAGATAAGGATGATAAAATCCAATTTCTCCACTTTGAGTCATATCTCTAGCAAGATGAAATAAAAAAAAATAATTAACATTCTACATTATTATTTGATTAAAACAATTCTCATTCAAACTTTGAGAAATATTCATATCATTATCCAACACATTATTAAATCAGCGGTGCCTCTTTAGAAGAAAATTCAAATGAAGATGAAGTTTGTGATAAACGTTTTCTAATTACACTTTCTGAGCCCATCGTCAACAATAAGCATAAAATCATTTTCGGACACAAAAGGGAAGTGACCTTCACATTTCAAACTATTCCAAACCAATCTAGTTCTAGAGCGCTAGTTTTTTTTAAATAAATTCCTCTTAAACTATATGAATTCATGAATGCCAACATTTACATGTAGTTGACCACATGGAGGATGAGTGTTTTGATCTTCATTCTTGTGAGAATTTTAAAAAGCATAATCAGAAAGATTTTCTAGACATAAGAAACATGTAAAAGTAAAGATTGATTATGGTTCAACCACTTATTGGAAATGATCATCTATGACTAAGAAGATATATTGGTCATGCCAGAACATCCATTCTTGATTGTTCATAGATCTTGCAATGCACATATATTTTCCTTGTAAATTTGTGTATGAAAGGGGATGATAATATCAATAATTGGTAGGTAGCTTCAAGTTTTTAAGTCCTATCAATTTAGGAGAAACAAGTGCACTCGAGCCATAACTAGAAAAAAAGACAACAATCGAAGCCTCAAGCAAGAGTTAGCTAAAGCCGTAGTTGGAGCCATGTTCCATTAGTATGATTCAGTTTTTGGTCATCCAAATACCACCATTAAGTTTTTGGTTTTCCTTAAACGGCCATGGCCTATAAAACTTACATATTTTGCAAGAAATGAGTTTATCGTCTTCTTTAAACAATCATTTATGAACACTTAGATTTCACAAATAACATCAAATTCTAGAAAAATTAGGAAATGTTCCAATTGTTATGCCTTTAAGACAAGTCACATAGTTTGTGGTCATGTCAAAATCACCTTATTTAGAGAGAACTATCAACCATTAAAATTTATCCACTTCTATATTTGAGATCTTTTCTTTGACTTACATACACTCCTTCAAATTAGGGTGATTAATCTTAGAAGCCTAATCCTTATGGATTATGATAAGTTGTATCATTCAATTGGAAAGAAATGTAGATAGTCTCAAAGGAATATGAAGAGTCATGAGGAGTCTAAGAGACATCTTGTAAGATGGATCTAAAAGTTACATGATCAAATATTATGTGTTTCATATCAATGAATGAAAATAACATAAGCTTATCTCTAATTATCATTCTTAATTTTTTGTTTCCAACATCCAATTAGTGAGGGGCATAAAAATGTTGAAGTGGCTCTACATTTTCTTGAAGTTATGCAGTGGAAAGAGAAAATGAAGGAAGGAATATAATCTTTATAGCATAACTATGAATGGGTTTTAGAAGAGTTGTGAAAAGTCAAGGAAACTACTAACTACAAATGGGTGTTCAAAATAAAGTATCATTAGGAGAACTTTGAAGTAAAAAATGGGCTTCAAGACAAAATATATACTAATCAGCTTTAAAAGAACCAATAAGATTCAATATGATGATGTCACCATTAGGGGTAAATAATTTTAGAGGGAAAAGAAGAAAACTACTTTCTCTAATTGTATATTGACTTGCCTCCTTATAAGTTTACTTAAATGTCAAGTGTAGGAACCCATTGGATGCAGAGTTTAATTCTACTTCTAATGGATTCCTACACTCGAAAATTATTTTTTCATGCAATGGGTGGCTACACTTGACATTTGAGTAAACCTATAAGGAGATAAGATGAAAAAACAATTAAAAATGTAATTATCTTTATTTTCATTTAAAATTTCATAACTCTTATTTTATTATTTTAACTGTTATTTTATTATTTCCTTTGCATTCCCATTTTATAACTCAATAGGAATCCTTATGAAAATATTAAATTGATTTAACAATGAATACATAAAATAAAACAATGAAGAGATATAAAGTAAGATTGGTGGCGAAAGGATATTATTAGGTTTGAGGACTACATTAGAGAGATACTCTTTCAACCATAGAAAAGGTGACTTTTATTAGGATGTAGTTGGGTTTAACAACAACCTATCATCTAGAATTGAGTAAATGGAAATCAAAACAACATTTATTTATGGATACTTAAACTCAAGATATAACTGTATAAGTTTATATAGGCCCTAAGGGAATGGTGCAACATGTTTGAAAATTATGTGCTAGAAAAAAGGATAAGTTAGAAACATTGTTAACCATTGGGTTTCCTATAAAGAAGTGGTTAATGATTTTTTAATTGTATACTTATATGTAGTGATATATTAGTGATTGGTTACAATATGGGTTAGTAAGAGACACCAATGTCCTTGATATTCAACACATTTGATCCGAAGCCTCATGGTGCAATGCATTGTCTGTAGGCATAGAGATAAAAATATATAGACAAAACAAAAATATATAGCTTAGTAAAAATAAGTAGATTTAGAACATTATTAATGAGGTTAGAATGAAGATGACATTTTCCAAGTGAGAGTTTAGTTTTCTACTAAATTATTTAATAAAATACATAAGAAAAAGGAATACACAACTAGTATTCCATATGCTAGAGTTGTAAAATATTGTATGTACCCATGGTATGCATAAGACAAGACTTAGTAAATTCAATAAGGGTGGCGAGGAAATTTGTGGCTAACCCGAAAGGAACATTAAATGTCTATTAAAAAAATATTTAGTTATTTGCAAGAAAAAAATAGGATGCCTCATGTTAACGAGATCTTGGTAATGATATATTTTATTTGCATCATTTTATTGATGTATATTAGTTAGGAGACATGAAAAAGAGAAAAACCACATTTGCATGTTTATTTATTTGATTGAGATGTGAAATTAGTTGGCAAGAGGCAATGTGTTATTTCCTTGTTTAGTTTAAAGACAAAATATGTTGTTGTTGGTTACCAGGAGTATGTGACACTATCAATATCCAATAAAATAGTTTGGAAATACATGTGAAATCCAAATTACAATTACGATGGACAAGAAGTTAAATTACAATTTAAAGAGTAAGCACAATTCTAGGGAAATTTCAGAAACATAATGGTAATATGAAACCTACACAATATATTTTCCTCTATCCCTAACGCTAAATAAATAGGAATAATAAACTATACGCCATATATGGTTTTTATTTGTACATATTAGAAACCACCAAAGGTTAATTCACTACAATTTGTTTACACTTATTCCGTGTCACTACTTGACAGTTATAGCCTATTACTACTCTATATTTATTCTCTTTCTACATTTAGTCCTTATTATAGCTCTCCATTTATTCTCTTCTCCACTACAAGAAAACAAGGTCTATGACACACATTTCTTAACATTCTCCTGCTTCTCGTATACCTTTCAAGAGAAAAGGGGAGAATACATTGAAAATGAGATACTTTTCAAGGTTCATAAGGCCCGTAGTTTCACATCACCACTTGAATTTACTTTTTCTCACTGGTTTTGTGAATGCATCTACAACATTCTAGAAGGTGTTAACTTTCTCTAGTATCACCTTTCCATCCTCTACCATGTCCCTAATGAAATGGAAATGGATATCTATATGCCTTCTCTCACATGAAAGGTTAGGTTCTTAGTTAAAAAAATGGAATTGTTTCTATCATATTAAACTGTGGTAGCCTTTTGGTTTATCCCTACATTTGAACACAGTTTTATAAGACAAATGGAATCTTAAAACCATGTATAGTTACAATATCCTCATCAAAAAATAGGCCATTTAACTTGTCACTTCCTCATCCAAATTATTAATCCACTAAATATTCAAAACATATATCCACTCATATATCTTCTTCTATCTGCATCAACTACACTATCAAAATCCACATAACCATTATCCATGAAGTGTGGGTCCCATGAAAAACCATTTTGATTAAAATTAAATATTCATAAGTACCTTGCAAATCAACATGCACTTCACTATATCGCAATGTTCACATCTAGATTAGCCATGGATTGGTGCAAGATTCCCACAACTTAGTGAAAGTTTGGTATTGTACATAACTATTGGATTTACAATTATACTAAGAGTGAGGGGGAATGCATCAATATAATGACACGTCTTTCTTATTTAAATATTCATACATCATAAAACATAAATCTCATAAATTGAACAAGTAACAAAAGATATACATGGAACACCTTATGGGAGAAAGCCATAAAAAAATATTTATATCAAAGATATTGTGGGCACCAACCTACTTTACATAAATTTTCAAGTGATAAACTACAAGAACCTCAATCATAACATTCAATTTTTTGGCTCTGATTGATCGTTATGCATCTTAGCAGTATATATAGAAGTTTTTTTATCAACACAATCATTATTCTCCTGAGGATGAACTACACTAAGTAGTTCGAAACATGTTGTTCTTAAAATTATAATGTGATTTCTCCGGAATATTATTTGATATAATAGATATGGATCACATAAGTCTACACTCTCAAGAACCTCAATGCCTAATGTTTCTTTGAAGGAACCAACCTAAAGGAGACACCAATTCCCTTTTCTACTTTGTAGTCACCAACCTACAAGATACACGGATCCCATCTATTTCTTTGCTGACACCAACCTATAGGAGACACCTATCCCCCCCTTTTTTTTTGTAGGCACTAACATACAAGAGACTCCTAACCTCAATACTGCAACATTTGTAGGCACTAACCTAAAAAAGACACCAATACCCACTACTACAAATATTCGTAGGCATTAACCTACTTCACTGAATCTGATTGCTTCCTCACAATGTTTGTAGCTACCTATGCTTTTACCAAGTTTGGTTATTGCTTATATATTCATTAGTTATGTTAGATTCCCTTCCCTCGAAAAATTCTACCTATTATTTCTTCCTTCATCGAGTCTTCTTATTCAAAAACTTGTTTCCTCCAGATTATTCCAAAGAATGAAATCTTACAACATGCCACATATCCAATTTTAAAAATATGATTCTTAAATTTCTACTACAATTATTTAGATATATCTTCTTTGTCCCCTCTATATTTCATAGTTTGAAACATCTCAAAAAAAAAAATTATGGAAAAATTTGAAGTTGAACTTTTTGAAGCATGTTTTAGGAGCATTCATGAACACTGGGTTCCTTAGATCATATCTCTAAAATTATAGTGAAACATATTCTAAAACTTCTACTCTAGGTACCTAGAAATATGTTCTCTATCTCCACCATATTTTGTATTATGAAGAAGGAAATATACAATGAAAATACCAAGATGACATGTTTGAAGTAGACTTTATGATAATTCAAGAAGCCTAACTTCCTCGGGCCATATCCTCGAAATGTTAACAAACTCGAGTTTAAAATTTTAACAATAGGTACATGAATATATTCTATATGTATGCTCCAAGTTTCACGTTCCAAAACATCATAAAATAAAATTTATAATGAAAATTCCAGGATGATTTATTTGAAGAATATTTCAGGAGCATACAAGAGGCTTAACTTCCTTGTAGCATATCTCTAAAATGATAAAAACCAACGTATAAAATTTTAATGATAGGTACATGAATTTTTTTACTCTATTTCAAGTTTTAAACCATTTCAGGAAAAGCTTTATAGTGAAAATACCAAAATGTCTTTCTCACCTCATAAATCACATTTTTTCTTTTACCCTTAGACTCCAAGATTCACCCAAAATTGATTCCAAAACTCTTGTGACCTCATATCTATTATTCCTTACGTGGTTTTCAAATCCACTCATATTTCCTTTATTTATAGTAATTTTATGTTCACTTATAGGTAACTTGTAAAACTATTTGGATCAACCTACTTGTACTTTGATTGGGTCATATCAATGAAATCTTTCTTATCTCCTCATTCTTATGGAGTTAGAAGGATTTCCATATACCAATGGAAAGGTATCTAAATAACCATTCCAACCATATGTCATATGTTCCAATTAAGCTATTAGATTAGATTTAAAATTCCCTCAGATATGGGGTATCTAAATTAGCTATCAAAAGTCCTAAAACAATATTTATTACAGTCTTCATTTTCAATCTTTATCTTGGACATAAGTAGTCTCCCCTTATATTTGACATCAATGATAAAAGTATTTGCAATAATCTCCCCCTTTTTCATTGATGGAAACCCTTAGTCAAATCTGCAATAATATTTAATAACTCTACATGTTTCCAATTTTCCTTGTTCCTGCAACTTCCCCCCCTTTGACATCATGGAAAAGGAAATGCTCCTCCTAAACTTGTGCTTCTCCTTATCTGTAACTCTTATTCTTTATGCAAAATTTCTTAGTGTCTGCATCTCTTCCTCTATTTGCAACTTCTCTTAGTGACTAAAACTTCTTGCTTTCTTACTATGCATATTCTCTCCCTTTGACATCAATTTGGAAGGGTTATTTTTACTTGTGGCTACAATTTCTCCCCCTAATATCTTAACAATGAACTAATTACTTCCTTTAATTTCATAATTCTCATTTCCTTGCAACTAGGCTCCCCCTATAAACCTTATATCTATATTTGCCTACATGCAACACTTCCTCTTTTTTATATTTTCTCTTAATACTACTCTCCCTATGCTTGAACATCCTTTTACTTCTTCTTTTTGGTATTTGAACATAATGCAACACAACTTAATTATTTTGACATCAAATGGTTTCTCTCACTCTTGTTGATTTTAGCAAGATGGTCAAAGCTAATATGGCCGAACCTTTTATTCCATAACCAATTTTCATCCAATTTCCAAAGTAACAATTTTCATTTTCTCCATTGTATACATTACTTGAGCTTCTAGTTGCATTTGCTGCCACTTTTCCATAATCTACTTTCTTGATTTCACATACTATAGAAGGAATATGACAGCATATCCTTAATACTACATTTAGATAACACTTAAGGCATTATCTTTTATACCATCAACATACAAAACATTTTGAGCTTTTTTTTCCATTATCAAGGATAATTTCCCCTTTACTTATTATTCTAGTTGACGCATTGTTTCCAAAAGTGACACTTCCTTTTTTGTTCTCCTTTAGACATTGTATCTTATCCCCAGTCATATGCTTTGAGAATACAATATCAATGTAGCATTGGTTTTCATACTTTTGAGTGTATAGAACAAATCCACGGTCTTCCTTGATAGCAAAAATTCAAATACGACTCATTCACCCCATAAATCACATTTTTGCTTTCATATTTAGACACCAAGAATTACCCAAAATTTATTCCTCACCCTTCTTGAAATTTCAGATCACTTATTCCTTGGATGGTGTTTAAATACACTCATATTCCCTTTACTTATAGTGCTTGTCTGTTCACTAATGGGGCTAGCCCATAAAACTAGTTGGGTTGGCCTACTTACACTTTGGTTCGATCATCACGATGAAATGTTTCATATGTCCTCATATGTATGTTGCTCTAGAGGGAGTTCCATATTCTATAAGAATTATCTTGGAACCAGCTTTCCAACCATATATCCTATGCCCCAATTTCAGCTATGAAATTAGGGTCAAAATTTGTTAAAAGATAGGGCATCCCAAATTGGGCATAAAAAGTCCAGAAACAATGTTTTTAACCATCTTCATTTTCAACATTTATCTTGGACATATGTATTCTCCCCCTTTATTTGACATAAATGACAAAAAAAATTCACCAATACCATAACATGTATCAAACTACCAAATACACTAGCATAAGGAACATAAGCCATATCATCCATCTGTTTGGGTGTTGTAGCGAACTACTCAAAGCTTAGTTTGCATTGAAATCAAGACATTGAATGACCTATAATTTTCCATGCAAAACCACTATAACATATACCTTAAATAATCACTATGGCTCAAATAAAACATTGTATCCACTCTATTCCTCTTTATATTGATCCCAACATATGCTTTGCAACCCCCATTTCTAGCTCTTTCATATCAAATTATGCTAAAAACGAAGACTCACATGATAAATTAAATCCTCATTGTTCCAAATGAACAGAATATCATCTACATATAGAGTGATAAAAGGAAATAACCACCATTTCTTTTGTAATAGTCACAATAATTGATTTGGATTTCCAAAAAATAATAGTAAGAGAAAAGAATCAAATTTTTGGTGTCACATTTTAGGAGACTTGTTGAAACCATTTAAATAATTTTTTACCTTGCAAGCAAATGAAATGACTCTTTACCTTTTTCAACATAGGGCTATGGCTGTGTCATATATATCTCCTCCTTTAAGTAACCATGTGTGAATGTTTTTTTTCCCATCCATCTATTGTATTTCTAAATTAAAGGTTGTCACTATAAGTAATTATAAACAGATAGATGTTATCTTTGCAATTAGGTAAAGGATATTAGCAACTTTTATATGCACAACCTATGAATATCCTTTTTCAATGAACATTACCTTGTTCTTATCAACATTTCTCTCTAAATCAATCTTTTTTTAAAGCTCATTTATGTGAAATGGGTTTCATTCATTAGGTAACCAAACTAAGTCTAATATATTATATATTTAAGTGCAACCATTTCCTCATCCATGGCCAATCTCCATATCTACTTCCATATTCATTGTCTCTTTCATAGTTATAGATTCATTAGAGTTGGAAAACAAATAAAATATACATCTAAAAATATACATATCTATGTCATCTTCACTAAGAATGCCTCCTTAAATTTTGAAGAGGAGTTTCTTCATTCACTTCCAAACTCTCTCAACCCTCCTCATCAATAGGTCTATAATGAACTTATTTTTCACTTTTTGGTTCAATTTTATTGGTCTTAGGTGGTAGTAGAATCACTACTTATTCTCATCCGCTTCTAGCCACACCAATGTGGGAGAAGGCTTAGCGTCTCTGAAAATTACATTTCTATCATACAAAAACATTTTTAACCATAATATTCCAAATATTTTACACCTTCACACTCGTTTCATAGTTAATAAAGTTACATTTCACTTGTATCTAACTTCAAATGCTTCTCCTTCATGCGCATATTCCTCACAACCAAAGACATAGGATGTTGAAATGGGGAATTATTTCCTATCAAGAGGACCATATGGGCCCTATACACAAGATTTTATATAAAATACCTATTGATAAATTAACATGCAATAGAAATTGATTCTACTCATAAATTATTCTCTAAGTTAGATCCACTGAGCATACTCCTAGCTTTCTCAATTAACATTCTATTTTTCCATTCCACAACCGTATTTGAGTAAAAGGGGAATATGGATTTTTCTTATTTCTTTCAATGTCATTCTCTTTGTAGTTTTTATCAAACTCTATAGAACAAAATTCATTACCATTATTAGTCCTCAATACCTTAATCTTTATACTAGTGTAATTTTCCAAGAGAGTGTTATTCTCCATAAATATATCAAAAACATTAGATTTAGTTCTAAGGATATATACCCATGTCCTTCTATAGTAATTATCTATGAGTTACACATAATAGAAAGAATTAGAAATTGAACAAACCTTTACCAAACTAAATACATTAGAAAGTTCCAAAAATATGAAAGACCTGTAAGAACTAAAATAAAATTGAACATGGTTCTATTTTTTCTATATCAAAAGCTCACAAAAATAAATTTCAAGAATAATAACATTCAATACATTGAGAAGTTTTTTCAATACCTATAATCCCTTATCACCGATGTGGCCACCTTTTAGGTGCCATAACATTGTTTTCTCTATACGTAACTTGATTTATGAAGTGATATGTTCTTTAGGAGGTTATAATTGTATGCTTATAGATCATATAGATCATTGTGCTACAAAAATTGAAATATTATTAAAGTCAACAATGCATGCATCAAAATGGAATGAAGTTTCCACATAAACACCCTTGGTGAAAACCATAGCATCATCAAGAACCATTACACCCTTTGTGAGATAAAAAAAATCCCAACACACTTGAATCATTAAGTGTTATTAGTGACAATATCATTCATACTAGATCCAAAGTGTGTAAATCTCCATTAATCCCCTTTATAGTGCCATATGATAAAAATTATACCATGGCTAACAATGGCTAGAGGAAATTTTATGGGAAAGCACACCTAAGGAATCGCCATACTATATCATCCTTGTAGTTTGACCACCATAGCCTTCTAAAGCTACAACAAAAGCATCCATGTCATCCTCTTGAGAATATTTTTCAAACTCATTATTTTCCTTCTCATTCTTATCTCCTTGAAGTCCCTTCTCAAATGCTTGACCTTGTAAACATTTTAATTTGAAATTTCAAGAACACTTATGTCTACTATAGGATTTAGATCTACCCTTTCTCTATTCTTTCCTTCTTTCCTTTCTCCTCTAATCTTGGATGAACAACTTAGGCCTCATTAGTAGATCTACAGGAATTCTTCCTCACCTCCTCTCAAAGTAAAGCACCCACTACCTTATCAAACATTAATTTTTTTATGGTTCTTGGTATGGCCATTATTAAGCTACCCAATTAATTTTGAAAAGAACATAAAATGTATCATACAACTATCCAATTCATCCTTCTCCATTCCATGTAATATGAACTGAGTCACAATAATGTTGAATGCATTTAGATGACTGGCCCATAGAATCACCATCACCCATCCTCAAGGAAAATAACATTGTCCATAGAAAAAGTTTATTAACAAAATATTTCACCAAATATGTGTTGAATGCATTTAGATGATTTCCCATAGAATCACCATCACCCATCCTCAAGGAAAATAACATTTTACCTAGAAAATTTTTATTAAAAAAACATTTAACCAAATACAAATTATTGAACTTCTTCCAAAAAGATCATATGATATTCCTTTATAAACATCCAATAATATTTATTTGACCATACAAAGTCTAATAATGTTCATTTCTTTATCTCCTTGGTTCTAGATACTACAACCCATAATCCTCCATCTTCAACTTAGATATCTCAAATTTATTCTCATTAAACTTCATAATATTTACTCTAATATTGCTTCACATTTGAATGCAACAAGGTTTCTTTTTGTACAAGCTCCAATTTAAATAAAAATTAGATCCTAAAATTTTGTCCCAATATCTTGGATTTAAAATCATTAAGTTCTAATACTAAATGAAAAGAAACAGAGAATTTTATATAAATGCATGAAAGAAAAATGTGCAAAAATAAAAAGAGAGAATTAAAAAAAAAAACCATTTACAAAAGCAACAAATAATTAACAACACAATTTCAATTTAATGGAGAAAACTCTCTCTTCAAAAAAAACTACATCCTCCAAACGACACTAAACTTGTTATTCAAGAACATATTATTCAACAACACAATTTCAATTTAATGGAGAAAACTCTTTCTTAAAGAAAACTACACCCTCCAAACTACACTAAACTTATTATTCAAGAACTAAATGGTGACAATACACACTCTGGTTCTTTGAACAAGAATGTTCAATATAACATAGTTTTGTGGAAACTTTACTAGCATAGCAATAAAGGTAAAACCTACTCACTATATTTTTCTTTAAACACTAAAGAAATAAGCATAATAAATAAATAAATTATTTATGATTTTCGATTTCTACCTTCCTGAAATCACTGCTACATACTAAAAATGTATAAAACACCTATCCCAATAATAAATAAAAATTAAATATACATGAAATTGCCATACTTATTTCTTGTCTTTACAAATAATGAACAATTATTTTAAATTTATATTTTGTATTTAAAAATAAATAAAATTATGTATTTCTTGAAAATACGTTATATTTTTACCTCTATGTTTTTTTAACATTTCTTTGTTTGCAGAGTATGTCGAGAGAAAGCGAGAAGTGTTATTCATTTTGCAGTGACAAAGTCCCAAATTTTGTAAAGACTTTCACAATTATATGATATCAAAATTTCATTTTCACACAAAAGTAGATCTCAACACTCGTTAATTTTCCAGATACAAGGATGTGATGGCTCCAGTCACACAAGAGGTCAACTCGAGGTTCCTGTTCCTCATCTTTATATGCAGAATGCTTTTGGAGGAAACATTGCAATGGAAATTAATCATAGCACACAACCGACATCTGTAGTTATTCAAACTGCTCTACAACTTGGGTAAGTAGTAGCTGCTGTATATTGTTGGTACTGTTTATCCAATTAACACCAATTAACTCCATAAATTTCAGTCTGAGCCCTGTTATGAATGAATACAGATAAGGCTGGAGATGTGATTCTTCATGTAAATTATCAAAGAAATCGCGACATATGAGCCATCTTTTTATTACGATCAGCAGAAATCCTATGAACGTCGGGGCCGCTGATATATGGTTTTTTTAGGGTTGTGTTTTCCTTTCATACATACATTAGGGTTGTCAAGAGAAAAATATATGCATGGGATGATTCTGTAATATCCCTTGCAGCATTAATAAAGACTGTAATATCACTTGCAACATAGATTCTGTTATATGCAAAGCAGCATAAATAGAGAGTGTTACAAGATGGATTCTGTAACATGCATCGCAGCATAAATAAATCTTGTAACAATATTGATTATGTAATTTGTTATGCTATATCTAATATACAGCGGTTTTTTCTTTCTGGAAAAAAGCACCGCAGTATTATTGATAGAAAACTTAACGAAATGGATTTTAAATAAATATTTTTAGTATTAATCATATCATTAAAATCTTAACAATGTAATTAATTCAGAAAATATTTATCTAAATTATAAATCACAAAATTATGTTATATGTATTATTTAACTCTAAAAATTAGTTTACACGTACTTCTAAACAATACCATACCAATTAAACTACACTAAGTAAACATGTATAAATTTATACCTTATTTTTATGTTAATTTTAAATTTTGATCTTGCAATACTCCAATTTCAAACTAGAAATTATATTTTCTCGTGCATATTGAGCCTCCGTTTCTGCGGAAAAGAAAAAGATATCACATGACTAGATGTTTTTTTTCATTTTTCTATCTATGAAATTAGACCTTAAATTTCATTTTTCTATTTATGAAATTTGACCTTAATTATATTGGAAAGTATTTATTAAATTTTATATCAGTAATAATTGAATATCACTTAGATTAAATTAAATATATGAGAAGTATTTATTATATTTTTTTAATTTTATTTAGTAATGATTGGATATCTAATGTATGATCAGTTTGAGATTATTTCACATTAATTATCAGTTGGTTTTTTTTTATGGTGCAGTACAAAATGGAAAATGTGGCTGTAGCCCCTAGTTGATGCTCAACCCTTTATGCCATTATAAACTCCATTTGTATTGAGGGTTGAGATCTAATATTAAAGTTGAGACTCTAACTTTACGAGGCTTGTTCTGGTTTACCAAACATTTTCATTTTTAGATTGACTCCATTTGGATATTTGAAGATTCAAAGGTTTTAATTTACCATCTCAACAATAAAAACAAAATCAAAATGGCTCCATCACAAATATCATCATGAATTGAACAGATCACTAAACTGACCTGCTCATTCTCCATCATTTCTTTTTCCCATATCTACAGAGAGAAGAACTTGTCTGCTAATAGCTTGTCGAAATTGGGTTTGAGGGATCCATCGGGGAGATGCATTATAAATTGTTTGATGCATCTGGCTCTGGCACTGGCACTGGAGCACGATCAAACTCTATTAAGCTACAGAAAGTATGGATTTTTGTTGTTTGATGCATCTGGCACTGGAGCACGATCAAACTCTATTAAGCTACAAGAAGTATGGATTTTTGTTATTTTTGTGTATGATCTCATGAAGAACAGTGATACATCTATACAGGCGAAGGTAGGCCCACGGTAAAGAGGAGATATACAGGTGGAGATCAATTGACGAAACCATTTTTTTTGGAAAGAAAAAGCATAAATATATCGACGCACAATACAGTGGATGCCATTAGCATAGAGAACAGAAAGAACCGACTAGATGAATGCTGGAATGTTTAAGATTTTTGCTGAAGATATAAAGGGAGAACAAAAGGGGCAGAACTACACTGAATTAACGGGAAAAAATTTGAGAATTTGGACCATAATCTTCTAACCTCATGCAGGGCACACAATTACTCTTTATTTTTATATTATGAATACATTGTATGAATATTAAAGAATATTTTGGAATTTTGTGTTGGTACATAAACATAAATTAGACATTTTTCATGCTTAAAAAAAAATATGTATGAGATATAGATTTATTAGTTTAAATAGGGTTTAATTTTCATTAGTTTTCAGATTTAAATATTATGGAAAAGTTGAGAAAAAAATTAGTTTTTAAGGGAATTAAATTATATTAAGAGAAGCATTTTGTTAGTGGGTAGATAGTTATTCCATCCAATAAAATGATTAGTGCTGCTAAATTCAGGGTTACAAGAAAACAAATAAATATCCAAAAATTTTAAATAACTTAATAAATTTAATCACAACCTTTATTTAAACACTAATTATAAAAAAAAATATTTATTTTTATTTTTATTATTGATAATAATAAAAAATTTCTCCCTCTCCAATATAAAAAACCTATAACATAATAATTAAAATTTAACTTCCTTAACCATTACAATAAAATACCATCCCAATTTTTTCTAATCATATGGCATACTCATCAAAGATGCATAAGAACTAATTCTTTTTTTTGTAAATTAATTAATTTCTATTAACTCAAAAAAAACAAATTATATCATGATTCCAAAAGCTTCATAGCATTTCCAGAAATGTTTATGGATATCTCTTTTTTTCCTTTTTTCCTAGAAAAATCTACCCAATCTATAGATTTATCATTTACACTCTAGAAGAAGAACATGTCATCTTTCTTTTGAGAGAGCTTCTTCTCTCTTAGATCTAGTGAACATGGAATTCCTTTATTATTGTTTGAATGGTCATACTCATGGGTGCATTTATGCTAGCTATTTACCCACATAATTATGTTGGTGTTAGTTCCTTATGGATCTTGAGAAGCCAAAGAGATAACACGTAAAAGTTGTGTTTTCATAGTCTAACAACTCAAGAAATTTCTTTGTACTCCACTTAAGGATAATATTGTCTCCCAATCCTTAGCTCAAATCCAATTGAATACATATATGAATGAATGCGATTAAACGAGAAACCAATCTTTCATTGTTTATTTTGATGTGAGTATCCATAAATTTAAATTTCGGAGAAAAAAAGGTTAAAGTTTAGAAACCATAGTTGTACATGAGAAACCCGCTTGGCCCCAAAACCATAGCAAACCAAAAAATAATATCCAAAATCTTGTTCTAATACTATGACATTAAGGGTGTATAATACCGATCAAGTACAACGCACATACCAATCAGACGATATTATATACTAAAACTTATGTTTTTTTTTGGTAAGTTCGGCTATTCTATTAATTCAAAAAAATATAAAGTTACACATGCTACGTGATGGGTAGGAAAGTTGCACTTAGCCTATCCCAACCTTTGCTACACGAGCTTTCGGGCTACCTCAAGGGAGGAGACTTGCCTAGAAAAAACTTATAACAAAGAAAAACATTATGCGCATAAGCGTCGACATATCTAAGTAACATAAAGTAAACGGTGGCGAGAAAAGAACCGATGCCGATCATGACAAAACGTAGGAGAACCGTGCGGCTGCATAGACTTCACTTTCCATCTTCATCATCACTATAAGGGTCCTCCTCCACAATGGGGCAAGCAGAGCTCGCAAGCAGTAGCTCCCTTCGCATCGCCCATCTGTTCATCCGTGAGTGCACCGGTGCGCAAAGGATGGGGGAGTCCGGATCAACTCCGCTAAGGACCCACGTCTAGATGACATTGGATTCCATCACCCAGGATGTCGATATCCTCATCATCCTTCTCCGAAACCAGTCATACGGTCGATTTTTTTATGATATACCCGATCATATATAACCCATTTCTTTTGTAGTTTTATAATTTATTTTTTAAATGGTAAAGATTTATACTATATTGCAAAAGTATATCACGGGTTTTTTTTTAATGCTTATTTTAATGTTTCTCTACATAAGCTATAGTTATAAAGTTTATTTAATATATATCTTATTTTAATTTAAATATTTTTTTATAGATTTTTTTATTTTTTTTTATTTATAATGTTTTTTTAATACATAATAATCTTAGTTTTTTTTGAGCATGAATTATATTAAATTAATGTTTAGATTACTCTTTCAATATTTAAATTTGATTTAGCTTAATGTTTCAAATATTTATTTACATATTCAAATTATTTATTTTTAATTTTCAAATATAAAAGTCATGAGTTTTAAATATTTTCAATTTGTATTACTATTTAATAGTAGTTTAGTTTTTTTTTCAAAATTTCTAGATACAATTTTAGGTGTTATGACTTTTTGTTAAATATATAAATAGATTCAATACCTTGAAAAAATTATTAAAATATTTTATTTTTAAAAAATAAAAATTACATAATTTATGTTATTATTATTATTTGAACAAAAAATACCAACTTTATAATTTCTAATATATAAATAATAATTAATGTTTACTTTATATTTTAGTTCAAGATCATAAAAGAAATAAACAACCATAAATATATATATTTTTAAACTAAATTAAAATTTCTATAATTATATTAAGCAGCATGTAATAGCTATCTATAAACATTTCCAAGATCATATTGCAATATTTAGATTAAGCGACAGGTAAAAGCTACCTTGTAGCTTTGTTAATTATATAATTGTTGTGATACAATTTTGGAAATTAAATTTGAAATGTAATTTTTTTAATTAATGTGAGCCTATCTGATTTGTTTTTAAATGCAAGATTATGATGCAAGCCTCCCCGCAAACAACTTCAAATTGCATGATGCATACTCTTCTTTAATAATAGTTTCATAAGCTTAAAATATTTTCAAAATAGGTGGATTTGAGTATATTTAATTCTTTCATATAGATGTTAATGCCTCGAGGCTATAACTTATAATGTTAGAATCAACATCTTATTTTTTAACTCGATAAATTAGATGATTTAAATAGCAAACCACGTGGAATTAGTAAAAAGGATAATTCTTAATGAAAAAAATGCTACATTTTCTTTATGGAGTTAGTGGTAAACATGGCTTTTCAAATCTACGATTATTCTAATACGATTTTTTTTGATGGATAAATGTATTTCTTACCACATCTAACTGATATTTACATGTTTCAATTTTTTTTCTTAGTTGATTTTTTTTGATGGATAAATGTATTTCTTACCACATCTAACTGATTCCTACATGTTTCAAATTTTTTTTCTTAGTTCATTGGTATTACAATTTTTTTTAAAATCATTTTTTTTCACTACATTTTTTCTTTAACGAAGTGACAATGTGTTTCAATATATATATTATCAGATAAATTATAAATAGATTATATTTGTGATAGAAAATATTTTCCTTATCTAATTTATAGTAAAATTTAAAATATAATTATTTAAAATATTTTTTTTAATAATATTTGAAATATTGTATTTTATTTTATTTTTTAAATACAAATATTGTATTTTATTTTATTTTTTAAATGTTTTTTTTTCAATATATTTTGAATAGATAATAATTTTTTTAAGTATTAGTGTTGATATCGAGATTCAATTATGTGTATTTTAGGTTGTAACTAAATCATTTGGGGTTGGGAAATCTAGTGTTTTCATGTTGAGTTTCATGTTGAGTTTGGAATTGAAGCAAGATGCGAGAAGATAAAAATGGCACTAGGGTGCCAAGTTGGTGTTTCGGGGATGTGGGATACTATGATATGCACTTCTCATGGCGGAGACTTATACTTCTCTCTTTCCTTTTCATAAGAAGCAAACGTGTTCATTTTTACGGATATAACAAAAAACTATGAGCTCTTGGACAGTGGAGATTCATCGAAGCACGGGAATTGCAATAGGAAGACTAAGATACGAGTGTATGTGAATGGAGCTCAGTGAAGACACGGGAACATTTTAGGGTGACTTTTCAGTTAGAAAATAATTCTCTTCTACTCGAGATAAGTTAATGTGTTCGTTTATACAAACAAAATGTTTTAGGGTGACTTTTTCAGTTGAGAAAATAATTCTCTCCTACCGAGAGAAGCTAATGTGTCCGTTTATACGTGACAAAACTATATAGGAGCATTTATATAGGGAGATTCACTTCAAGCATGGGAAAAGACCCATGCTAGCTAAGATATAGACTATGTGAATTGATCTAAGGAGGATTTTATTATCTAGTAGGAATTTTTTTCTCCTCTTGAGAGAAGTTAAAGAATTTGTTTTTTTTCGGGCATCCGATATTTGGGGACATAGTGCCTACTAGATCCTCGAACAGAGAATTCAAGGGAGAGGATAGTAGGATCCACACTCCGACCGTAAAACCATCATTAACGAGAGGAAGGAAGTTCGGATTGTTAGTCTCTACTTGATTATCTTTGGTAAGAGGACAATCTAGACACTCTTATGTATATTCTAATAATACATATCCTTATATCCTTTTGAGTGTAGTGATTTTTTCTGGAATTTAGAAAGTGACACAAACGATGTTACATAGTTGAAGCGGTTGTGTCATACATTTTGTTAAGGTTTCAATATGAAACGATGCACCAAGTCCGTCGTATTATGATGCGAAAAGTTGGCATTTTACCGAGGTATTTTTGAATTTCTAGTTTTTTGGAGTCATATGACTTAGGATCCTAACAAGTACGATCATTAATAGGGATAGATGGGAGTTGGTGAGGAGAACGTTGTATTTGCATAGGACATTGGTCATTCATTGATGACTAGGAGGGTAGGTCGATCCTACTTCTTCTTAGGTTTGCAACATTTTGGGGGGGGATGCCAGCTAAAATATACAATTGACAACGACTGATACATATTTCCCAGGCCATAGGCACATTAATGTGATCGACTATATATGCCCATCGTTAAATTTAAACCAATACAATATATAGTTGTGGGCATATACATCTCGACTCAACCCCTTTAATGGGCATGTGGCTCGTTAAATATTGGTTATCCTTGACAACTATTACTCGTACTAAGAAGGGAGAAGGGATCCTCACACGTCGATTATTGGAAATCCTTGGCCAGGGGATGATTGGTGTATGTTGAGGTGGCCACGAAAAAAAATAAAAAATCGAACAATTTGGTTAACACCCATCTTCACACCTCTCGAGTGAATCCATCGACAATGTGTGACGTGGTGGTTTCTGGGGCATTGGTCATTTTTGATAGAGACACATGGTGGAAATGCTAGGGAATTCTTCTCTATCCGGAGAGGTTGATTGAGATTACGATGACGAGTAGAAATCAAGCCACTTTCTCGCAAAACCTCCACACCACTCTCTTCCTCGGCTATAACTCTATGTGTCAAGGACGTCCTCTAATTCTTTATGTTATATTTTCTTCCCTTTTTTTAATAATTTCATTTTATTGTAATCATTATCCAATTTTTTTCTCTTATTTTAAGGTTTTGTGAATTTATTAACTTTAAGGTAGATTTTTTTTTAATATATGTTTTACATAATTTAATTTAAATTCATAACTACATTAAATTTTATTATTTATTTTTATTAATAGTTATCTCTCACGTTTTCTCTTTTATTTTTTTATTACCAACAATTGCTTATCATTATTACAATTTTATTTTCCTTGATAATGGGTGGGGCGACCATTTGAAAACTTGGAGGTTTCAAAAACTTCACACAATTTACTTAGAGAAGTCTCATGTAACATGATTAGTAACTATAAAGGCCTACACACTTAAAAGTGTTTTATTTTTTTATAATGAATATAATATGGAATTTTTAAATTCCTTTCTTTTCAATAGTGGTTTTAAATAATTTTTTCTATGTGATTTACAATCCCTTGATATTAGTGACTACTACAACCATGGAATAATTGTACCATGCAAATATACCCCAAATGACCACTTCCTACTAGATCAACCATGGAGCCTAACCCCAAGAGTGTCCACAGAATTGAATCCATCTTTCACGATGGGAACTCAACCAAGTGAGCTAACCCTCGGGGCTATAGTGATTTCAAATATATATCAAGAGATTTATGAAATGGTTTATGAGTGAAACTTTATCAAATAAAACTTTTTTTTGTAAGCTAATTTTCTATTATCCAAAAAGATTATATATGTCCCATAGCCCTACTTGTCGGTGGACAACCACTTTGGAAACCATACCTTTGGAAAAAACAATAGGATATTATTCCGAAAGTAAGCCATGTGTCTAGACAATGTCTCAAAAACCAAAGAGGGTTCTAAAGCATCCAAATCATACATAATTTAATACTTATAAGAAATTGAAAAAATAACTATAAACTAGACAATGCAAGCTACCTTTAAAAATCATTGAAAAAAACAAAAAACATAGATAACAAAGAGACCAAATTAATCATGAAACTAAGAAGTGGATACATCCACCTCAATGGGGTTGATGCTCCCAGTTGTACACCACTCGGACCTATGTCAAGAGCAACATGAGTTTCCATCTACTTGAGTCACATCACCATTTCCTTTTGGTGGAGCTCTACTTTGCCCAAAATGAATTGTATTTCCTCCTTTGTGTCATTCTTGTCCATAATTACCCAACCCAACATCATCTTCATTCTCCAATATAAATTTGTTATCAACATGTATTTATTTTTCATGTCACAAGTATGCCATGAGTTAGGCACCAAATCCTTACATCGGTTAACAAAATATTAATATATATATATATATATTGTAGGAATTTACAGTGGTAAGTTCCGTAGATCAAGAACCAAAGGTCACCACTCACAAACAGATCACACATCGGTACACTAGTATAATCACGTGGTTAAAACCCTCAAAGAGGGAAACACCATGGCTTGAGCCAACGTGGCCACTTTAGTGAATTTATTGATATAAAAAGAAAAGTTACATATTTTTCTCTCATAAACGGTTAACCAACAAAGGACCTTCCATGCTCTTTAAATAGAGTTCATGGACCAATCAAGTGTCAAGCCACGGATCAAGTGTCGTTAATACCGAGGAGAGAGATAACCGTCGGATCACTACAAATCATGACAGTCGGATTATAAGTTACAAATGTACATGGTAAAGAAACACACTTTACCTAACTCTAAACTAGACTAAGTTATTCTTAACTATATCATGTGTCGAATATCCTAACATCCCCCCTTAAGAACAACTTGGGATAGGATTGAAGGATTTACAAAGGTGACACAAAAGGAGCCTATTTCCTATGTGTCGAAATTTCCTAATATCCCCCCTTAAGAATGAATCGGGATAGGATTGAAGGATTTACAAAGGTGACACAATAGGAGAAGGAAGGAGGCATTAGAGCCTATCCCCCCTTAATGACAACTTTCTTGAACTCCAAGCATGGATCGAAGTTGGGTAAACTTCGCTTCGTGAGAGCCTTTGTAAAGATATCGACTACTTGATCATTGGTTGGACAAGTACTACACTTCAAGAACACGATCATGAATGAGCTTTCCGATGAAGTGTATGTAGAGTTCAATGTGTTTCATACGCTCGATGTTGAACTAGATCTTTACATAGATGAATGGCACTCGATTGTCACACAAAGTGTAGTTGGATGTCGCTCGATGAAGACCAAATTTGGACAGGTGTTTCGACGAAGCCACATGGCTTCCTTGTTAGCTCCAAACCGCACCACAATACTCGCTTCTCACTCGAAGAAAGAGAGATGGCACTTTGTTTCTTGCAAGAACAAGTAATAGGTCCCGAACCAAGAGTGAATACATATCCTCGAAAGTGAATTTCGATCATCGGGGTCACCGACCCAATCGTAATCAATAAAACCAATCAAAAATGGAGATGCCCCCTGCACTCAGTAATGAATCCCGAATCGAACCGTACCTCGAATATATCGAAGTATTCTTTTAGGCACGCTTTCCAGTGACTTTCATGAGGTTGGTGCATAAACCGAATGACAAGACCAATGGCAAAGGAAAGGTCGGGATGAGTATGGATGAGATACAAAAGTTTACCAACAAGTTGACACTATAAGGTAGCATCAACTTCGGGGGGTAGTACAAGTGAGCATAAATCTTGACTCCAAACCGAAGGGGAGAAGGGGTCGGGCTTACGAGTCTTCCATGTGAAAGTGGTGTAGAAGATCACGGGCATACTTGGACTGAGAGAGGGTAATGCCCTCCTTGGATTGCAAGACTTGAAGACCAAGGAAATAATGCAAGTGTCCTAAGTCTCGTCATTTCAAACTTCTTTTTTGAGGATAGACTTCACATGGTTTATAAGGTTTGGATCACTACCAAGTAAGGATAAGATCATCAACATAAAAAACAAGGATGGTGAAGGACTTACCCACTTTCTTGGTGTAGACAAAGTGTTGTCGAATGACACCTAAAAAAAGCCATTATCTAATAGAAATCTATCCATTTTGGCATACCAAGCCCGAGGAGCTTGTTTGAGACCATAGAGAGACTTCTTAAGGCAACAAACAAGGCTAGAGTCTTTTTGGATAAAGCCATGGGGTTGTTCCATGTAGATTTCTTCATGAAAATCTCCATGTAAGAAGGCGATTTAACATCCCTCCGATGGACTTCCCATTTAAAGGAGGCAACAAGGGAAAGAACAAGGCAGATAGAATTCATTTTGGCTACAGGGGGAGAAGGTTTCTAAAGTATAGTCAATTCCTTCAACTTGTGAAAATCCTTTAGCAACAAGGCGAGCCTTATGTCTTTCCACTTTTCCATACTGGGTCCAAACTTTGTTTTGTACACCCATCTCGCATTCGACAAGTTTTCTTCCTTTTGGAAGAGGAACAAGATCCCAAGTTTTGTTCGCCAATAAGGAACGATATTCTTCATTCATAGCTTCATCCCAATTTGGATGACCGGAAGCTTCTTCAAATGTTTCTCGATCAAGCTTTGCCGGAACTTGAGCCAATAAGGAAGAATCTCTTTCGAACCGAGAACATGCACGTCGTCGATCCGCAAGGTCACCTACAAGAGAACTTGCCGCATCTTGAGTAGAGCGGACCCATCTTGGAAGTCGTTTAGTGTAAGGAACAATTTCAAGAGGTGGACGAGGATTGTCATCCTCACCGTCATCATCCGAACTAGAAGGAATGTTATTAAAAATAGAAGAGAGAGAGAGAGGTGGCACATATGCCAAATCGGGCTCGTGAGGCCAAAGGTGGCACACCTCGTTGAACTAGGCTCGCAGCCGATATATTTTCATCAAATTTTACATCTCTTCTAATGATTATATTTTTGGATTTTGGTTGAAGAAGTCTATATCCTTTGACATCTTCAGAAATATCCAACAAAAATGCATTTTTTCGCTCTTAGGTTCTAAGGCTTTATGTTTTACATCTGGAATATGGGACCCAAGCATCACTTCCAAAAACACGAAAGTGACTTACATCCGGTTTGATGGAGCTCCAAGCTCTTCTCGGGAGTTATATTATTTAAAACCTTATTAGGAGTGCGATTTACTATGTAATTTGCACGAGTTAATTGCTTCGCCCAAAAATTGAGACTAAGTCCTTTAGATTGAAGCATACAATTAGCCACTTCTTTTAAGGTGTGATTTTTCCTTTCAACTACACCATTTTTTTGTGGGAGTATATGGAACAATATGTTGCAATTGAATGCCATGCTCGAGTGCAAAAGTTGATAAATTTGTTGTTAACATATTCTCCGCCATTATCCGATCTTAACTTAAGAATTTGATGTCCAGATTGTTTCTCAACAAAGGCCTTAAAGGCCAAGAACATGTTAAAAACTTCACTATTGAGTTTTAAGAAATATACCCAAGTGCATCTAGAGAAATCATCAATGAAGTTTAAGAAGTACTTGCAACCAAAGAAAGAAACAACGGAAGTGGACCACATAAATCACCGTGCACAAGCTACAAAGAGGGCTGAAGTGTGCCAAGAGGCACGTTTGTCAAAACTATCACGATGATGTTTTTCCGAGTACACATTCGGGAGAAAACACCATCTCGGCAAGATACCATAGGAAGGCCCATCACCATATTTTCCTTACATAGAGTTTGAAGAGAACGATAGTTTAAGTGACCAAATCGTTCATGCCAAAGTTTGCTCACATCATCATTATGAGCAACAAAAAACGAGAGGAAGACATGATGACCCAAAGTTGTCAAAATTATACAACCTTGTGGAATCATCGGCAATGCCAGTAGCTAGAATATGTTTAGGATCTTTGAGGTCCTTGATTAGAACATTATGAGGTGAGAATTATACTATTTTCCCATTCACCTGAATGAGTTATTTGATAAAACGTGATAGAAGGTTCATGGCAAGGTAGGAACACATAGTACATCATTGAACTAAACATTATCTAGATGAATGGTTCCAGTATCCTACAACATTAAGAGATCTATCATCACCAACATAAATATGTTTGGTGTTACAATCATTTAAAGAAGAAAACATGGCTTTTTTCTTTGGCCATGTGGTAAGAAGCTCCAGAATCAATGAGCCACTCATGAGAAGGAGAAGAAGAAGATACATTTAATGCATAACTAGATCTTAATGCTTGACAACCACAAGCATAAAGTGCCATGCTCGAAGATGATGGTGAAGAGTGCTCCAAATTGATGTTGTGCTTCTTCATTCGTCGCTTCTAAGGCTTCCATCTTCTTAAAAACATTTGGAATCTATATGGCCATCTCGATTGCAAAAGTTGCAATGTCTATCCTGTCTTCTTCCCTTTGTTTTGATTTACCTTATTATTTTGATGATTTGATTTTTTTCAGTTTACGTCTGAAATTGCTTAGGACCCTTGTTTGGTTTAGGACCATATTTTTTAGGATACTTCTTCTTGGGATTCTTTTGATATGGTTGTTGTTGGGCTACTAAGGCTTTCTTAGAAGCGTTTCTAGCAGATGATAAGACCAAGGTGTAGAATTTTTTCTTGTTCTCCTATCAAAGAATCACAAAAGGCATCAAAAGAGGGGTCCTTGTAGGCCGTTCCTAAAGAAATGATGGCTTCTCTAGTGGAATGAAAGGTGGAAACAAATACGAGTATGCAGAGGCCAAGCTTGTCAAGAATGGAATAGATGAGGCTACCATCGTCCCTTTTTATCTTACAACCCTCTAAAAGAATTCTAAGGGTCTTGAATTTGGACAAAAAAATATTCAATGGAGGAGAAATTATTGGGGTCCCAAAGTAAGCAACTCATTTTCAAGTTGGTGGACCTTGATTTGATTTTGAATGCCAAAAAACAAGTTTTTAGCTTTCCCGAGGCTTCATCAAAGGGTGTCAATGTCAAGGATATGAAATCGAAGATCTTGAGCAATGGACATTCCTATCAACCCTCGTGCTTGATCTTGTTTATTTTCCCATTTAATAACTTATCATCATCGGAAGGTTTAGTTTCTTACCCTCTAACTACTCTATAAAGCCCTTTAATTATAAGAATATCTTCCATATGAGGTAGCCATTGGAAAATAATTGGTGTTGTTAAGAATAATCGGGCATGCATTTTCCATTTAAGAATCCGAGAAAAGCTGAAACTAACTACTCCAATGGAAAGATCTTGAAAAAATTAGGTTGTTTCAAAAAAACGGCTCGAAAAACAGCCTTTTCGGGATGAACCGAGTTGTAGATGTCGAATAGTTGAGGGAACGAGATGAAGTGCGGTTTAAATCCACCCCTTTGAACAAAAAAACTTTTTACAAAAAGAAGCTTGAGAAGGAGACTTGAACCCAAGACCTCTATTCTCATAAACTAACCCCCTCACCAAGTGAGATAGTAAAAAGATCATGTTATTTTAGAAAGGAGGAAGGGGGATTATTATTATTATTATTATTATTATTACTATATTATTATTATTATTATTATTATTATTATTATTATTATTATTATTATTATTATTATTATTATTATTATTATTATTATTATTATTATTATTATTATTATTATTTGTGCCTTTTCTTACACAAAAAACAAGCAAAAAACGAAATGCAAAGCCTTACGATGAATGTTAGATTCTCGGGTTAGCCTTACGGCATCACTTTTTTCACTATTTCGATTTCCCGAGATTGCACAAAGACACGGGGAAAGACCATACATAGAAAAAAAATCCCTTTTTACTATTTCTGATTTTGCCGAGATCGCATGGAGCACACAAAGAAAGAGCATACACAGAGCGAGAGGGTATAGATTCTGCAAAATAAATAAAACCTTAATACAGAACCACACGAAACAAGCAGAACTATTAACAAATATAACTGCAAAATAGATGATTTATCCCTCCAAATCTAAACTGACATAACTCTAGGCAACTGCAAACCTTTTCGCATGAAACAAAAGGCGTTCTTCACTATAACAGACACTCCGGACACAACAGAAAGCAGTTATCCAGAGCTTTGAAAATGTTCAGTAAATATTATATCTACAAAACAACATTCGCATGCGAACAACCGGCTTTGGATTTTGATCAACAATGGATGCGGCCCTCAAAATAGCTCTAATACCATGTAGGAATTTACAGAGGTACATTCCGTAGATTAAAAACCAAAGGTCACCACTCACAAATAGATCAAAAAATTAGTACACCAAGTATAATCACGTGGTTAAAACCCTCAAAGAGGGAAATAGCTCCACGCCCACGAGCCAACGCAGCCACTTCGTGGAATTTATTAATATAAAAGAAAAGTTACATATGTTTCTCTCATAAACGGTTAACCAACAAAGGACCCTCCATGCTCTTTAAATAGAGTTCATGGACCAATCGGGTGTTAAGCCACAGATCAAGTGTCATTAATACCAAGGAGAGAGATAATCGTCGGATCACTACAAATCGTGACCGTCGGATTATAAGTTACAAATTTACATGGTAAAGAAACACACTTTACCTAACCCTAAACTAGACTAAGTTATTCTTAACTATATCCTATGTGTTGGAATATCCTAACATATATTATAACGCATTAAATAATTTAGAAAATTATGTAAAATATAGGTAAATCTAGATATTAAAAAACCACATTAGCCATAAGTTTAACTTTATACAATGTGATATATTTCTCTTATAAATATATTATAATAACTAAAATAATAAATTTATTATATTTAATTATGTAAATGCAATATCTTAATAATATGTCCTAAAAATGATTATGTTTGGCTAAGAGTTCAAATTTCCCCAGCATAAGGAAATAATTTAACGACCCAAGACCTAGAGGCATCCGGTAGAAGTAAAATCCCTGCCCCTTTTAAGGGCCACCAATGCATCATTATAGGTGGCATGGTTTTTCCATGAATAACAGTGACAAGTCATCCTACCATGATGAGTGAGCCTCGCATTTGGGGATAGCAACTAAATATAATTTTCCTCACTCCTAGTTTGACCACTCGATTATGATAAGTTTTCCCACTACTTAAAAATATGTTAATATATATTTATATTATATTTTAAAAAAAATATTTATATTATATTTTAAAATTTTCTAATTTAAATGTATTTTTTAATTTTAAAATTATCTAGAAAAATAATTTTTAATTCAAAAATATTTAACTATTATTTTAATTTTTTTTGTTTTTTGTAAGCTTTAGGTATATCCTTTCCATTTTCTATTACTTTAAACCTGGGCTTGAAAGATACAAAAAATTAGACCTCAACTCGCCCATAGGAAACCAGTGTCTATTGGCCATCTAAGTACAAAGTATGTCAACCAAAACATAAACTAGTCTTAATAACTTATACCATATCCGATGATACTTAATATCTAAGTACGGAGTTGCAAATATTAACATTACATAAAGATTAATAGCCACCGCAAAAAGGAAACTGCTGACTTTAAACATGATAACCTTAATCATCCTCTCGACTCCACAAGAGTCGGGTCTTTTGCGTTGGACCCGAGCAATTCAACTTCAACCCGCTCGCATGGACTTGATATCCTTCTCCATCCTTCCTAATCTAGCATACTGATGTAACTATCCGAGATTAATTTCCGAATATTTCTATTAATATCAGCTAGAGTAGATTCCATCTTGGACTCTGCTACCACTTGATTCGACATGATTGCTTTTGATAACAAACATTTGATCAACCGAAGAGATCCGATTGATTTCTCGAAACAGAGAAATGCGGCCTCTGGGTGTGCCCCTGGGTCAGCCAACATATTCTCGTATATCCGCAAATGCCATATCATCTTCCATATCTAGTTTATTTATAGCTTCACTTTCCCAACCATAAATGTGAGCTCGAACAAAATTAGGAACTTCGATGCATATCACTATACAAGCGGCTCCTAAGCTACTTCGTAGATTTTCTTCCTCTTTTCCGAGGCTTCCGGGAGATTGGTTGCTTGCCTTTGTCTCCCTTTGTCTTTTCGCCGCATGAGTAACCAAGAAGGAAAAACGTATGATGCTATCAAGCAAACAACATAACCATAATAAAGAAAAAATCGTAAACCTACAAACATTTTGAAAACCGGCAAACTAACTGCTTTCTATTACCCCAAGTTAGCCAACACGAGAAGAATTGAACCTCAGACACGGAGCCGTTAAAACATAACAGAGTGCACAGTGGGATATTTTTTCTTCCTCCCAAACCCGATGAGCCTTCATCCCTATGAGGGATGATTGTATATACCAACAGAGAGACATATAAGTCCCTCCCAATTTCCCCACAAGACCCTACTATCACTAAAGCCGATTAAAGAAAGACAACGAGAAAATCAACCCCGCCCAAACGATGATAGTCATCAAACCCACATGAAAGCCAATAATTTGATCCTTATGCAGAGGACATTTCACAGTAATGAACCAAATTCTTCCCCGATTCTGCCCTGAGTTCATTTTATGAATTGGTAAGAAAAAAGACAAACAACCATATAGCCCAACTTCCCATCTATTGCAAAAAGGAATTTTAATGAAACCAATGAGAAACCTAACAAGAAACCCCAAATCGACACACTTCCAAAGACTCAAATGAGGGAGAACGTTTCTCACTTTTTCACAAACACATTAAGAAACCAAACCACTAAACATACATATAACCAAACCACCGAGCATACATATAACTAGTTTAAAATCACCACAAGTACCGAATATGAAATACTAACACAATCTTATATGAAACCTTTGCATAAATTTTAAAAGTCTTAAAACTAAAACCCTTTAAGGAAATGATCAAATATCTTAATAAATATATTATGTTATTTTTCCAATTTATTATACTTTTTTATTTACAAGGAAAGAAGTACATTGTTTTTCATAATGAATACAATATATTATTTTTAATTTCTAAACATACAAATTCTCGCAATATTACATTTTCAATATTTAAAAAGTAAATTATTATTTTAATAATTTTAAAAAATTTTCAAAAATTTAAAATAATATTTTTTATTAGGAAAAGATATGATTATAATAATAATTTCTTATTCTAACAAAACAAGGGGTGAGGTGGTGTGGGTCGACATTTCCCTACCTGACGAATAGGCCAAGGGACATGGCAACACACCTTTGACAAATGTAATGAAGATGTGACTCTATAACATATGGGCAGATGAAAGGATGTAGTGATTATGGTGAAGGCAACACTACGTACATGAGGGTGGAAATCATGTTTATCATGCTTATGTTAATTCATGTGTGGGATTTCAAATGCCATAACAAGAGGTGAGATTGTCCGGGCAAGCAATCTAGAATGAGGTTGGATATGAGGATATAAGTAAGAGGGGGAGAACAAATCCCGAGAAAAATTGTAGAGTGCAACGTCACTCCACACCTAGGTTTGTTAAGCCAAGGAATAATTGTTTGTACTACCAATTGCAAGTTTAATTTCGACCAATTTTGATTCTAGAGGGTGGGTCGAATTCGAGAGTCACCACCTCATATTCTTGGAATGTAGATCACCATGCTTTTAAACAAGGAAACTAGAATCAAAATGACTTTTATTGTTCATCTTAGGTAATTATGGTGGAATTTTCTTATTATTCCTCTAGGTAACAATTAATTTGGTTTATGGTATCCTCATTTTGTTATGTTTTTTATCGTGTTGTTTTTTCAAATAAATTCATGGGACCTCCTTCCCTCTCACCTAGTTTATATGGGTAGATGGAAATTATGATTTTTTGTTTATATTTTGTTGGGTAGGAAGTGAAGGATATAGAGACCGATGGAGAATTTTTTCCATGTGATCCTTTGGTGGGGAGTGTAGGGACTAGGTATGGCTTTTTTTTATTTATAGATATCTGCCTGGGTAGCTTTAAGTTTTCTCTCGTTTTTAAAAAATTTTGAAATCTTTTATGTTTTTTCTTTAGTTTTTCTAGGGACCGCACTATGCAGTATGGCAAAAGTTGTCACACTTTCCTTAAGTAAACAATGCAGGGGACCACCCCCCGTTACTTCTGAAGCCTCATGACTCCGTTAAAATTTTGGAAAACTCCAAATTTCTTTCTTCGGCTTATCTTTATTTTTGATTTAGAGTTTTTTTAGTATCCTGCCTAGATTGACATTGTTTCTCACAAAAGCTTTTTGTGAATGAATTCCAGAAAAGATTTTGTGTTTTGATGATTTTCTAGAAGTTTTGCGCTTTTGGATTGCTTTTCACTTGGTCTTTGTAGTGATTCAAAGCATTGGCGCTTGAAATGCCTCTGATTACATTGGTCTTTTTTACCTTTTTGTAGTCTGACCTAATTGTGAAATCCATCCTTTATTGAGAAATAGATCTACTTGTTTCTTTGCAAATCTTCAAAAAAACTTTGTTATAGGTTTTGAATCTCGGCTTTTATAAAAAAACATATCCGAGTGTTTTTTGATCTGCTTTGATATTCTGGACAAATAGATCCTTAGTTTACCGAACAACTAAGTAAAACATTCTTCAAAAAAATATTAAAGTTTTTATTCAATTAGATTTTTAAAGTTTGTAGATCTCAAAATTAGCTTTGTAGTTTTGAGTGCTTTTAAAAATTTGTAGATTTCTCTTTGAAGGAAAATTGTTTTTGTAGTTTCAAGTTTTTGAAAGTGAAAGGATTTTGTTGTGAGCTTTGATAATTTGTATCATTTGAGTTAGTGTTGAAAAGACAAAAATATTTTCTTCCAGCTTATTCCCTATGTTCAAAGAAAGAATTGTTTCTTAAAAAGAATTGCATTCTCGAACTCTTTTCTTTAGCTATAATTTCATTGAAAGAAAACGAATTGATTATCATTTTTAGGTGCATTTTTAGTGTTTTTGAAGTCGAGTCTTCACACCATCAAAGTTTCATTTTCCATAACTATTGACTTAATAAACATGACTTACAAAAGTAACGCTTAATTAAAATTCATCTAGTAATCTTTTTTTATTTTCTAGGTCTTTATCACCAACATAGTTTAGGCTAGTATCTTGGACTAGGGAGTAATTAACTCTCCAAGATAGCAAAAACAAACAAGTAGATAAATCTTGCGGTAGGGAAATAAATCCAATTGTAATTTGTACAACTGGGAAGCTTTCTCTAAAGAATTCAATCATGAGATCATGTCCGAACCTTTGAGACAATCAATTTTGTTTCATTGGGGGAAGATAGAAGATTTTGCAGTGCATTAAAAACCCTGTGAACCTCAGGTATTAATCATTGTCGAGGAGCCCGGTGTCACTTGTCGATAAACCCTCTGATTAACCATGTCGAGGAGCCTTCAAGGGGATTTAGCTTGCATACCTCGCCCTTGCGTGTGGGATCGGATCGTAGACCTGTTTCCCCTAGTTTTATTTGTTATTGTTGGTAACCTTAGTGTCCAAAAACTTAAGATTATTTCTTAAGGTGACTCGTGAAGGAAAGATCTCACTATACCCTGGAGCAGCACATCGACTAGACTCACTTGACTCTCTAGGGGTTCTCTTCACACGAGATGGTTTTGTGAAGAAACTTGTGACAATCTGTTTCATTGCTGTGCTGTCGTGCAACTCGCTCCAACCGCCCTTTCCGTATTGAATTTCTACTAAGTTGGATTTCATCACCAACTAGTGCTTAGTACAGGCAAGTTTATTATTTGTGTGTGGTTTGAACTCTTAGAATTTTAAGCGTGTGATTCACGTCAAGTTGTGTCTTTAGAGACTTTAGGTGTTTTTATTGAAATTTTCTTTGTTTGCGCGTGATTAGTTAATATTTAATCGTGGCGGAATTTTCTGAGACAATCCCGCAGACTTCAAGGGAAACCCCCGAATATACACCAAGTCACTTCAAGGGCTACATGCTCTAGTATCATCTAGTAGTAATAGGATTAGATCAACAGTGTTGGAACTTCATCTATAGTTGTTCATCCCGATCATCAAATACCCACAACATAACACATTCAAGAACCGATTTCTGAGCTTATGAAGTTATCGGTAGTATTTTCCTTCCATGGAACTAACGATGAACCCGAAATTTCGAGCCTCGAAACCGAACCTTCTGCTTTTGGAAACATCCTCAAGATTTATTACACCCAACTTTCTAGTGATCCCGGGTTCACCTAGGGTAAGAAATATTGTCACCGAAGATCTTTCATCTCGCCCTTATTTCTATTGAAGAACTTACTATGTCCAGTATGAAGAGTTATCTCTTCCCGAATCCCCCAAGCCTTTAAATCTTAGGGAGCGTGAATATATTTTTCTACAAATCTCTATTCGAACCGACGCTTGGTATCTATCTTTGACAAAAATTTCTTAGAGAATCCAGGTCTTGCTTTTTTCTCCACCTCGAATTCCATTTCATCCTACACCCGGAGGTTGCTATCCGTCATCCATTATGGCAAGAGAGTCATCCATGTTTTCCTAGACACCTAAGCATTTTACACCATGGGTCCTTCGTTCTTTAGGATATCAAGCTTTTGTCCTGGGTACTTTCTCCGGAGCAGCTCTCCTCAACCACTGAACACGTATTATCATCTAGTCTTAATGGAATTAAAACTCAAATGTCGAACGTAGAGAAAATATTTATGATGTCCAGTAATATTCCGAATCCGCAACCCCATGCGCGCGGCTATCGCTCAGAGGACAACTTCGTGGAAGCCGGGCCACCGCTCGGGGAGGAAACCTCGTGGTAGTTAATTACCGCTTGGGGGCAACCTTCAGCAGTACCGCCACTTTCACCTGGGGCAACCTCAAGGTAGATTTTTTCGTGAAAAACTCGTGGAATCATATTATTTTGGAGGAAAACTCTCAAGGATAGTACATACCTCAAGGTTATCAACCCCAAGGACAAGACATACCCCAAGGTCAACCCCAAACTCAATATTCTCCTCAGGTCCTCCCATCAACCTCTAGTTTCTCATGATACGCCTTCGTGGTATATCAACCCTCAAGGTCGCACTCAATTCAAGGTTTCTAAATGCCTTTCCGGTCAATCATCTATTCAAGGAGCCGAAAATTTACCACTTTACTTATCAACCCTACGTTCAACCATAGCTATGGTCCTTACGTCTAAACCTTTTATGGATAACACTTTCGAATTAATATGGTGTGGGATCCGTCCCAATATCAACAGCACTACAGAAGCCTAATGTGCGCTTGTGCTTCTCAACTTGGATGCCTTTGCTTTTTCGGGTCCAACCCAAAGAACTCATCTGCACTCTACTATTCAAACTCGCACCTAGTTTTGTTCGGCCAGCTCGCCCTATACACCTCGACTCCGCTCAAACCTGTCAGCGCCGCTGCAACGTCTCGCTCAACCTGATAACACCTCATTTTATATCTATAGCTCTAGTTCTTCTATCCCCGCATCCATGGCAAATCCTCACATTCGACTCCACCGGACTCCAGGTCTACTTTCGGTTCGATGCCGCAGACAAGCGGCGTGGCACAGTACGGTGGTCACAAGTCAACCGGCATTCACGTATCAATCGTACAGATAGCCTCAATTTCGGTCCCGTTTTCACAGTCCCAATCACCGGATCAACCGTACCGCTATACTTATCAACAAAGTTTTCAACAACTCTAGCTGGTCCCTGTTAACTCGCTGTTACCCGTAGAGGTTACACACTTTCCTAATGCAAATCCAATTCCCGCCATTCCCGTACCTTCCTCCCGAAACCGCTTTTAGCTACTCATGTTTTCGCGATCCTAACCGCGCCCACTATTTATTGCAACTTTGGATTTACCGATTTGACGTGCCTACGAATGATCCAATTTTCATTATCCGTACTAGCGCCAATGCCGCATAAGTTGCCCAGAGATATACCGAAATCGAAGGTAAGTCGAGAGGATCCATCAAATCACGTTACGACTATACCACTCTCGTGTTCGTCTAATTCAATAATTGATGATTCAATTTTTCTATGTCTTTTCCAAA
Source organism: Pinus albicaulis (assembly GCA_034641835.2). Classification (NCBI taxonomy): domain Eukaryota; kingdom Viridiplantae; phylum Streptophyta; class Pinopsida; order Pinales; family Pinaceae; genus Pinus; species Pinus albicaulis. Next base: position 1,032,150,704 of record CM076584.1, read on the forward strand.
GAACTCTTATTGGTCTTGCGCCAAAGGTACATTGAGTTACCACGAGGCTCTTTTAATAATTTCAATCAGCTAGTAAACCCGCTTTCTTGACTCATTTTCGCTGTTCGTTATATAAGACAATGGCACGGAACTATTAACTCACTCAAAGCAATCCACGTCCACATATATTTTTGATCATATTCATGAATGGCGACAGAAGGCTTTTAGTGAAAGTTTACATTCCTGGATCAAATGACGAATGGTTTGTTAAATCATTGTTACCCAAAATCACTCAAGACGTAGCCTAAGCTGGAGTTGTTACCAAGGAGCAAAGCATTTTCAAGCTTCGGGTACCTTGACCTCGTTTTTATACGCAAAGGAGGTACTTTACATGAAAAACTCGATCTTCCAAAACAAGGTCAAATAGTCAGCCTCCTTCAGGTCTCATGCCACCTCGATGGTATGATTGGTACAGAATGTTAAAAGCAAGTAGTTATTCTCGATTATAACTTTTAATTTATTCCCTCGAAAGGAGAATCTTTCGAGTCTTCGCTGACATTCATGTCGTAGAGACATCTACTACCAAATCTCAATTCGACGCAAAAAGAAAGGGAAGAATAAAAACAAAAAAGAATTCAAAAGAGAAAACCGATAAAAACGAATCCAATGACGAAAATGCAAACCTCGCTATCCTCGTTACATTTGTGACGAGGATCATTTTACTAGGAATTCCCACATAGAGTAGAGGTTGCAAAATTCGCTAAAGGTTCACAACAACCTATTGTCTTGAAGGATCCTTTTTCCAACTCAAGATAGTAAGATGGTTGGTTCTACCTCGAATGCCTCGAAGAACCTATTCCCGATGATGTCTCATGTAAGGATTACACGCGATCACAAGATTATGGTACTAAGAATCTTTAAGTTGATGCAAAAGAAGGCATCTTCTGTGCAAACACATCAACTACACCCTCTCCTATTTCGGTCTCGCTACAAATCAAGAAACAAAATCCGACTTAATAATCAAACCACCCGCTAAAGGTGTTCTTCGTAAATTAGCTTTCAATCCACATGTGCGAGAGTTACCGCACTACAATATTGTTAAAGATTTAGCTATTTCCTTCAACAATGTCGGTTTAAGTGCGTACATATGCACAACATAAAACGTAAATTACTTTTGTTCTAGTCATAGAGCCATCGATATTCAAGATTCGAACCTTATGACCTCCTGATTTAGAGAATAGTACACCTCACCTACCTCACCAAATGGCTTTCCAAATTCCATAGTAGTAAAACTGACCCATCTTTCTGGACCGTGATTGATGAGGGAGCTTCAACGTGTATTATGTCGATCCAAAGCTAAATCGCCCGTTTCTCCCTACACTAACCGCCCTCCGACAATTCTAAAGGCTTTTGATGGCCGAGGTTTCCACACTTTTTGGTATTTTTCAGATTTACGCTAGGGGTCGATGTAAAACTCGTAAATCTAGATGTGGAAGTGGTTGATGCCCATCTAGATTACAACCTTCTCTTGGGTCATAGTTGGTCTTATGCTATGACTATTGTTAGCTTTTCTGTCTTTCGACTTTGTAAAGTTTCACATCAAGGAAGGATCATTACAATAGATCGCTAACTTATTTTTCTTCCGATCCAAATTTCTACGAGAAACAATCCATGACGTTGGTAAAGCGGCTATCCCTTACAAGGATGTTGGATAGGTTTCGATTAAAGATTCTCAAGCTATTAGAACTTTTTCCTCTCCTCCTCCTAACGTATTGCCTTCTATTGAAACTATTCATATGATTTCGTGATATATCATATTTGATGATCCTTGGATCGTACCTTCCCGACTCCGAGTTAGATTCATTTGATGGCATGATGCCTTTGAGTCCATTTGAATTGCATATCAAGTTGTAATCGTTACTTTCCGACCCTTCTTCAACCAAAACTAATCCAATGAATGGGATCCATGAAGAATCACTTTCTATATCTAGTTCACCCACACAACCTACATTTCCCGATCTTGTTCATACCGATGAGCAGTATTTGTGAACTTTTGTTTGTTGACTATTTACCATGAGAAGATCTACATCACCGATCTTCGTTTTACTTGAGCTCGATCATTTTGAAGATGATTTCGCTTCTATTTTTACTACTAAATATGTCAAAGAACTGCGTAATCCATTGCAAAAATCTCGATTCCGAGTTAAATTTGAAAAATATTCTCGAATGATTCCAATTGACATTTCAAGAAAGCCAGAATAATTGAAAACATTCATATAGGTGCTTGCTATACTAAGATGAATTGAAACTTATAAAGCCCTATTTCAAGAATTCCGTGATGTGTTTGCTCTGGTCCTATGAAGACATGCCAGGAATTGATCCATCAATTGTAGTATGAAATCAAGACTTACCCGAATGCCAAACCTCGTCCGTCAACGTCTACGTCAAATACATCCTAGAAAAGCTCGCCGATCAAAGCCGTGTTGAGAAATTACTGCATACGTGGTTTCGTTATCCAATTCCTTTAACTCATTGTATCGAATATTGTTCATGTTAATAAAAACAAGGAACGATACGAGTATGTATCGACTTTAGGGATATTAATCGAGCTTGTCCTAAAGATAATTATCCAACCCCCTGATATCGATCAAATAATTGATGATTGTGGCCGGCAATGAAAATGTTTTTCCTTATGGATGGTTTTCTTTCTCGTTACAATCAAATAACATACTTCTTTTCGATTAGTCAAAATTAAAGTCTTTCGTCCATGCATGACATTTTCTATTACAAACTACCTTTGTGATTTGAAAGAACGTCGGAGTCAACCTTTTTTCAAAGGGCTATGTCTTACGATTTCGATATTAAGCACATTTGCAAGGCACTTCATTTCTCGATGATTTACCCGCTCATTCATCGCGATAGTACCCGATTCTACTCATTTACAAGCTATCTTTGCGAGATGTAGGTATTATTTGAATTAGGGCTTAACCCAATAAACAAAGTTTTTCAAACGTAAATGTCGGGTTGTACCGGGATTTGTTATTTTGAAAGGTACATGCTGATCCGTCGTAAAGGTTGAAGCTATTGTCAATTTTCTACCTCTTCCTTCACTTATACAACCTAAAGTTTATAGGGAAAGCAAACCTTTACGTCTGTTCATTTCCAACTACATCTAGCTATCAAATGGTTTTTACTCTGGTTGTCAAAACAGAATATTCCATTTTTTGGGATGAGATCGCCGATCGATCTCTTTGATGCACTCAAAATGACCGTTAACCCATGCATCGTTATTTCATCCTCCCAACTACAACATCGGACTCGTTTTATAGCTCGCCACTTCTAAATTCCATAAATCTCGATGCTTTTAGTTCAAGAATACGATCGAACACTGTCAACATGACGTACTGTCTTAGTCGAAATCACATCCCATCGAGACTCAAATACACACGTGGATAAATCGTCTTTGCGTTGTTCAAGCTATTCAAAGATTTAGACACTAATACTCAATTACGCAAAACCATAGTAATTTTATTCATCACTCCTATGATACATATTTAACCAAACAATTGCTAGGGGGCAAGTATTCCAAATGGATAGTTATCCTCAGAATTTGACTTGGAATTCTGAAAATCCATGCAAAGAAATATTTAGTTTTTGCCAACCGATGTGTGATTTCCTCCACCGATATTGAAACTGTGTGAGGAGACAATACGAACAAATCCTTGTTTCTATCAAGACTTTTGATCCTTGGTATGGGTATATTATCGTTTATCTCCAAACTAATATTTCCGACCGGAAATCTCACGATCTCGCCGACGGAAAATATGTTTCCAATCCCAAAATACAATATTATCGTATGATACACTCTATCGTCGTGGAGCGGATTCTGGCGTCCCGACGCCGCCTTACTCATGAAGAAGCTAAGAACGTTTAAATGAATACCATTCGAGCATGTAGCGTCATATGTCTGGGTATGCGCACCAAAAGATATTGCGCGCCGTTATTTCTGGGTCGTCGTTATTCAAAGATTGTATCTATGCAAACTGCAGAAATGCCACAATTGTCAACTCTTGACGTAAGATGCGTGCGCCACCCGCTCCTTCATCCTATAATTGTATGTTCGTCCTTTCGCAAAATGTATTGACTTTATTACATGTAACCCCTCACTCGGCCGGGCATGCGTATATTATCTTAGCAAGAGATTATTTTACGCAGTGGGTTAAGGCGATGCTCTACATTTTCAAACTCGACGGAAAGATCAAGCTACAAATTTCGTATTCAATCGTACATAATTGCTAGGTTCGTAAGTGTTCCTCAAGCCATTATTACAGCATCATGGAAGTTTCGTTTTTCGAATATCATGAGTGACCGAACCGACAGATCAATCTTGGTCCTCACAGGCCATCGATAGTTCCAATTTCGTATTATCCGTCGTGCCAATGGTCCGTTGAAAGCTATCAATAAAAGTTTTTTAGCTCACCATGATCGTATCGAATTATTGGCATCCATAAGACAAATTTTCATTCGTGCTATTTTCAAGACTCGCATATTTCGAACTCTCGGTAAAAACATCAACCTAAGCTTTCACCTTTTCTACCGGTTTGGCGCATGCGAAGCCGTGTATGCCAGTGAATCGTGAAATTTGCGTCATTGGAACTAGCCACAGAATTACTCCCGCCTATCGTCCGAAGAGGAGAAACGTTGTACGTGCTCAAAGCTAGATGAGAATCAACGTAAATGTTGCGAGTAAGCAAACCAGGCTCATGCACAAACGAATAAAGCTCAAGATGAGAGAATTGTTACCCTCGTACTTTTTCGAAGGAGACCCTGAAGTGATAGCTTTAGGATCAAGCCAACGATAAGCTAGGAGCTGGAAAATTCGCGCCCAGTGTGGCATGGTCCTTTTCGCTGTTAAGCAAAAGCCAGAGCGCGCGCCTATCGAGTCGATGTAGCTCGACGTGTCCCTTTAGACAAATCCAACAAGCCATGACCGAAGATATGTCATGCTTAAATCGTGTGGACATTTTTTGCTAGATTAGATCGTGCCTTTTACTACCGAGTGTCTTAGACGAGAAAAGCGTGCCTAGCTTTAGAAGTGTGTTTGGTCACTATTCGGCTACCTATCTCGAGTTTTACCTTGATATTGCGTATGTTTCGACGTCCGAGCTCGAAACCCACATTGGTTTTGTCGATGGTGCTTGTCTTAGCACACCTGAACATTTCTTCCACAACTTGGGTTATCTCGTCCACCTCCGACGAGTTGGTATCCAAGCATGGGGTAAGCCTCTGGTCAAAACAACGGATGACATTCAGTAGAGTATAGTGAAAATGATTAAGTTATTATCTCGAATCCATACTCATCTGGAATTCGGAGTTTGATATGTTAGGTTGGATTCCTGAACGTGCTGTATTACGTGCTGTACTGACCAGGGTTTATAAAGCTACTATAAATCCAAGAGTTATTACTATTATTTTTAAGAGTTCATCTCTTGAAATGTGAATTTGATATACATTGACACTCACAGATATTCCAAGACATATTTAAATACATTAGCAAAGGCGATGCATAGTTTTCAGCATGATAAATCGAAATTTGCAATAATCAAAACAAGAGCTAAACAACGTCCAGACATGCACACAGATAGTTGGTACAGTGACATATCATAAGCATATGAAGTGTTTCAAAAATATTGCATCGTCTTTCGATCATAGGTTGGAAACACCTTATGACTCGCAAAAATGGTAATACAAAAGGTCAAAAATATGCATCGACAACATGACTCATCCTCCATCACCGATGGTGATCACGATAAGAGACCACCGGCTCGGCCAATTTCCCTACATAGGAACCTTCTAAAAAGGTCCTCGGGACACCAATCATGTATCTTCTCGTAATCCGAGAGGACATCATCTATGCAACCGCCTCTCGGAATGTCTCAGAGTCGTGCGCTCGCAGGTGATGCTCTAAGTCGTGTATCGTGACCTTCGTTGTGATTGGCTCCGCTAGGGCCGCGTTGCCGTCAATGTTGTTCTCATTTCACAAGGCCGGAGATGGGCCGGTCACCGTGGACCCACATCCGCATTTAAAACTTTTTGGTTATTACTTTCAAGTACGATTAAAAATACAAAAAAATTAGAACTTAGAAATTGTTGAAGACAGATTTGCCTGACCATATCCCACTGCTCGTTCGAGAGTCATCTCTCGATCACCGTGGAAATCTATCCCTGCGTATGCAAATTCCTCTAGACAAAAAGTTTGCATTCTAGCCAATGAAAATATGAAGGAAGAAATTGAACAATCTCGACGCCCTCTAACAGGCGTATTTGACAGCCATCAATGTAAACCCAACGAACCATCCTAGTGTTCTCGAGGTTTCGACCTCATGACATCAACGAGAAATGTTCGTCGGAGCTAACGTGGGGATCCTCTCTAGAGAAAAGGTGACTACAATGGATCCACATCCAAATTTATTTTCTTAGCTACCAGTTTGTAGCTCGGGTTAGCTGGCCTTTTACGTTGGCCGGCAACACATGCCTTTCGCACCAAACGCGGAAAATGGTGCCTCGAAAACAGCCTATAGCAATGTGCATCCGGGAACCGCAGCCACATAGCAACACCGCACTCCCACATAGTCTCGCACAAGTAAATGCGCAACTTTTAGCTCGTGACTCGATGATAGTTTTTATGTCAAATCCATTTGTCCCTAGGGCTTCCACCGATCATGCGTAACTTTCGCTCGAAAACTAGCGTACAGCCTGCCACTCGGCCTAGTCCCAAACGTAGAAATTTTGTTACACTATTGGACAAACCAACATAAAATAGATATCTCTCTGCACCACTCGATCCGCGTGGCCGCCAATAATTAAACACTTGCCCCGTATGTTCCACCCGTTCACCGCCCAGGCTAGGAGGTCTCATCTCCGTGCCCTCATAAGCGAATGGCCCGTCATTCGTGCGACCGCATGCTTGAAGGTCCGCATTGTAGGAAAATGGAGCACTGCGTGCGTCATCTACGTCTTTCATGCTCACGTTTCTCTCCAAATGCTCAGCATCTTGTATTCTCCTACAATGCACAAAGATATATTAGAACAATTTAATTTGAAAGCTTTTGGGCGACAATTGAGAAATGCCACGTTTGAAATCTAATTGCGTGTCCGCACTCTTTATCCTTCACATGTCATCATTGCGTAGGAACGCACGGGCACCGTGAGACAAGTGTGGACCCACGACTTTTTTTCTATGCAGAGTCGTTCGAGTAGGCCTCACGTGCATGCACCATCGCGACCCCGCGCGGCACTAAACATATTTTTTCTCTTAAAAATGAAATCTAAAGCCCAAAATGAAATGTAAACATGTATGAAATGCAAGATTAGGAGGTCTTGGATTACCCGGAGTTGGACGGTTTTTCGATTTCGTTGGATGGATTTTCCGGTAATCTTCTGTCATGAACTTTTTTACCCAAAAGCTTTACTTTTTTCACTTTAAACTTGAAACCCGTAGAAATGAAGTTAGAAAAAGCCCTTATAAGTTTTTTTGAATAAATGAATTTTTAATTTGTTTATTTTTTCTCTACTTTTAAAAAGGCGTTATTTTTTGACTCGTTTTTATTTATCTCTAAACATGTATGTGTAATGTTTTCTAGTGTGCAGTAAATCTGGATTTTTCAAAGAGAATCGACTCATTTTTCAACAAAGAGCATACTTTTATCACTTTTTTTCGACTTCCTTTCAAAAAAATCACGAAAAAAGAAAAACATTGGGAGTCCTCTTTTAAGCCCTCGTACGTACTCTAAACATGAAAATATTTCCGAGTACTTGATGGTTCGAACTCGTTAAAGCAAATGAATGATCGTCCCTTCAAAGATAGGTGCCACCTTTTACCGACCGAAAATGGACTATTTACTGCAAAAAGGTATACGTTGACTAAATATGGTCAATAGAGTTCTCTCTCTCTCGCATTATTTTTATCCTTTTTCGGCTCGAGAGACTCAAATGTACGAAAAAGTACACCCAAGTGGGAGTTTTCTTAAGTTTTTTCTTCTAAATCCCTAAAATTGAAAAACACCGAGTTTCTCCTATACCGGACTCATTAAAATTTAACAGCAAAGGACCCCGTTTCACTTTTAAACAAAGAACGAACCACTCCTTCTTTAGGTTTGTATCTAGAAATAAGTTGGACCTGATTCGAAGGATGAGCTTATGGTAAAAGCAAATTTTATCCTCAAGCTTCGTCAAAAATAAAGATGTACTTTACTCGAAATGGTGGGAGAAAAGAGAGAAAAATGGACTCTGTTTGTTGTATTTTTGATTTTTCAAAAATTCAGTTAACCACTCTCGACCACGCACGACTTTTGCTCACCCGGGTTGGGAAATACGCCTAATAGCTAATCAAACCATATCGAAAGTTTTCTGTACTGCTTTCGCATTAGCTTTGGGTCAATTTTTCATCTCCAAGCCATCCGAAGCAGTTGTCGTTATGTGTTCAAGAGGACGAAATCAAATAAACTATTCATTTGTAAAAATATCCTCATTATCCATTTTGACCATCCCCAGCTGTCATTCTCGCCAATATATTTTTCAAAACTTGATCTCATGATTTCGTGTTGTGGGTTTTTTCCAACGACGCATCACTTTCTATCGACAACAACTCATTATCTAGGAAGTTGACTCTAGAAATCGGCAGTACCTTTGAAACTCGCATGCCTCAATGGCAAAGTTTCTTGCCTTTGACCACAGGTTGCATCGTTACTGACCTTTCGATCGTAATGTATTCCGCAGACATGTTCGACTTTCAGCTCGTTCATTCACGTTGTCAGTGGATTTCAGTACCGGGTGCCTTTGAGAGCCACTGACATTATCGGTGGTTACTCTCACACTTGCTAACGAAGCACTTACATCGCGATCGGTAATCGAAGTGGTTTCTACCATGCTCGACGCGACAGCATTCATTCACGAAGTGGAGCAGAACTCGTTACCAGTTTCGAGATGGCGGAAATCAAGATCGGATTCTAGCTTTCTACTCATCCGTGTCGCGTGTGAATTTTGTTATCATTTACGACAAGTAGACTATTCATAAACAACATGGTTGCAGACCGACACTCGTGTCTACCCATGTCTATACCGTGATGTATTCAAAAGCATTCTTGTACTCGCAAAGTTTGAATTAGTTTTTGGTTAGTTTTGATCCGAGTAAGGGAACAGTCGCCGCCGAGGACATATTTTTGCATTGAATGGCGGCTACGTTCCGATCGCTGTCTACAGGATAATCCTTTGAAATGATAAATTACCGCACTCTTTCATATATGGCGTGCACTTTCAACTTCATCTCATTCCCGACTTTTTCACTTTAGGGGGCAATTCAAGCAGCATTTCGTAATTTGCTCGTCCCGTACATTCTTCGCTATGTGTATGAAAGTTCATTATCACCTCATACTTCCTCCTTTGCAAAGTCTCAAAATATCAGTTTTCTTTCATGCTTCAAGCCTTGAAAATAAGAGCAGACTCCTAAAAATCTTCTAACCTGCGCATCGCACTTTTCTCTCGCATTCTTGCTCCGCAATCCCGCGACCTAATGTCTATCACTACTCGTGTGCACGAACGCACTTTCTTTATGCGCTGCAGAGCGACCCCTCGTAAAGATTAAAAAGGCGAAAGTAAACTCAAAAAAATCTTCACTCTTAAGTGAGCCCTAGAAGCCTCTAGAAAGAATCTTGCGTGCGTAATCCGGCTCTTTTTGGAGGTTTCATGGTGGTCTGCTGCGGGAGCTAACTCCTCGATGTGGTGAGCTTGTCCCTTTGAAGGAGGATTTCTATCCCTTCTGTTAGTTGGAACCCAAACCCTCCTCTTTCTCCACTACAAAAGAGTGGCATGCAGCTCTCCAAAGTGTGAGTTCAAGCTTTAGAATTATTTGCAGTTAAGTGCCGTTGGGATTCAGACCTATTTAACCCAGATTTTTGTGAGGAGAGACTCACATACATCTGTCCTGGCTCAGCTGAGTGAGTGCATAGCTTATCGTAGCAGAGGAGATTCCTCGCTTTCGAACTCCTCGGCCTTGCTCCGCCATCAACGCTGAGGTTGTGCGGCTTTTTCCTTCTTTTAAAGTTGATGCAAATGAATCCACTCTCTCAATAAGTCACAGGTTAATTGTTTATTTCATGGATTCCCTATGATCACGCACGATAAAGCATGATTTAATGATGTTTGACTATACAGGTGTGCTATTTCTTTAATGTTTGCTTGTCGTGACTACAAAGCTACGAAGATAAGCAATCCTTTCAAGTGCACGTAGGTACAACAACTACTAAGAACAAGTGCTGGACCTACGATAAATTCTTTTGCACCTCTCAGGAGTGCTTTTTGTAAATCATATATGCTTAGAGAAAGATTAGTTTATTTTCGCAGTTTGTTGCTGAGATTATCCTTTTTGTAGCCTAGGGAGACTGCCATTTGTCCAGCAAGATTTATTTAATCACACACAACAATCACGTAGTAGTAGGACTTTTCTATAAGGTACAAGGAGAAGATCCAATGTATGAAATAATTGGCCTAGTCCGAAGAAGCTTCTTCCCAAAAGAAATTCCCTCTCAAATCCTAAAAGAGCTGATAGTATTGTCAAAGAATGTCCTTGATACGATGTAGAACTAGCACAACATGCGTGGTATATCTTTGGATTCTAATGCGATATGACAGCGTGCTAAAGTATAAATACAATCACCTACAAATATTTTGCGGAATTAAAAAACACAATTTCCAACTCCACATGAAGCAAAGAAAAAATCAAATCACACGCGACACAAACATAATCTCCGAAGAAATATTACAGCCTAAAAAAACCCCACAATATTTCTGCCAGTGTGTTCAAGATGGATCGTGAACACATACAAAAACTCTTTCTTTCAAAAGAGCCCTTCAATACTTAGCTAATTGTCTATCAACATTGTCGTTGAACAAAATTGACCAACACATAGCCAATTTCTCAACCTCTAGACAGCTTTGCTTTGCCTGCGTCAATCGCTAGAATGCAATCCTCTAAAAGAGTAGTGAAGCCCTGCTCTTTCCTGACTACGCAAGCATCATGGGCACTCCAATGGGTGGCGCGCTGCATGTGTGCAAACCCAATAATACCACAACCGAAATTCAACTTCCCTTTCACCTAGATTCTCAACTAGGCTCCACCGGATCTAACATGCACGAAACTAAATCACAATAGTAAATCCTCGCACAGTGCATGTGAGACTAGCCCATTGGAAACCACTAATATTTAATCACTTGATCTCTCACTAGTGTATCTTTCAAGCTACGAAACTAGCACACTGATGTTAAACTCGTATTCCAACTTTCTTTCATTAATCTGTATGCACCATCGCATCTTTCAAACTCTGTTACAGTCTAGAATTACTTTCGCATGCCTCACCAACTACTCCTAAATCTCAAAACTCAACTAGCTAATCGATTTTATCACTCTAAGTTAAACATTTTCAAGTTATCTTTGAGAATAGTATTACGCTTTGTCGTCCACTGTTGGAGCAGAGTGGTTCTCCACACGGATGTAAACAGTCCACTGTGATGTTTTGCTACATTAGCTTAGCAAAGGCAAGAGGGTGGGTCAGAGTCCCAACAGAGTTGTAAAGCGTGTAATTAGGCAAACTGTAGTCTCGCAAAACTACCATGGGTTGTGGACAATGAGTTAAGATACAGAGCACTACAACAGAGGGTCTTTGAGCCGACAGGCAGAGAAATTGACATGCGAATGTAAGTGCTAGTGCGCGATAAAGTCGGGTTTGTGTTTGTGAGGAGGATCGCGGGTCAGCGTGTGCCTGGAGCCTCGAGACCGTACCGTGTGCGCACCCTCGGCAGCGTGGTGCAATGTGCGGGCGTAGGGCGTATGTAAGGACCCAAGACCAACACGTGAGAAGCATTGCGGAACCGAATCTATCTACAGCGACGTGGATTCGTGACTTGGCGCGGGAAGCTAAGGCATGAATGCTATGTGTTGTTTTACAGGCCGGGACACCGGGGAACTCCGTCGCAAACCATCCGTACCCCTTCTCGTTATCGTGCTCCAAGCACGTGGATGTGGACCTCTCGTGGCATGATGAAAGACCGTTATTTCTCGTGATCCGTAAGCGCCCTACCACCGTGATCCGTACCGTTCAATGCATCTGCTTGTGTTTGGGTCGGCCGCGAACCAGATCGTACCATAGTATATCTACGCCGGTGAGAGTATTTCGCAAGTACTCGCTTTCTTTCGAGCGTAAAACTGCTCCTAACACCCTCCCATGCACGTCTTTCGGAGAGACTTTGATTTCACGCAAGCGGTGTCACTACCAAAAGGGCCGAGAGTAAGGGGGTTTTGTTGGAAAACCTTAACGCTCGAACTTGGGTTCCGGAACCCGAAGGCCAACAAATGGTTCCCGTTGCTAGACGTGAGGCATTTTGAAAGAGCAATTGCAAGTACGCCGAATACTAAAAGAAAGGGTGGAACAAAAGTATGGCCGCGACTCTAGAACTACCCACCTTTAGCTGGAGCGAGTGATGCAGATATGGAAAGGTTCGCGTTCGTGAAGCCGAATCGGCTGGACGGCTCGCAAATGTCGCGATGAAACTTCAATAAATGTCAAGCACTGGGCCTATCGCCGGGCTTTCAAAGAAAGCTGGCCTTGGATTGGCATATGGGATATACTGGCAACGACAGATGAAATCAAAGCGCCTTGAAACAACAAGCTCAAAAGCCCAAAGCCCGGCCCATCAATAATGAGTTAAAGGATATCAAGCAAGTGACGAACGAATATGTGTGAGGTAGACCACGATCGAGGCCATTGGAGAAGGTGGATTTAAACACAACGATAAACAACATACGGAGTGCTTTATCGTCGTGTTGTTGCTCCCTCATCTCGCGATACCACGGTCACCAAACTTGGACACACAGGAGTGAGGTAAGGTATCAGAAACCAGTAATGAAACCGTGGAAGCAACGCCTAGATGTGACTCAACTAGTGGTGCGGGCAAATTCAAGGGCAACCATGAAGCTTAGGCGTATGGAGTATCTGGCACAATGCACAAGCGCAGGAACCCGCGGTTAGCATGTGTCGCGACGCCCTAGATACCATAATGAAAAGAGAACCAATCGCGATGCAGTGCGAAGACCGCCGAGCCGGAAGGTTTCGCATAGATACTAACCACCGGCCCTCGCGACCGCCCACGCTCCGGCAGTGAAACAATGACGTGCAGTGTTTTGGCAGTCAGCAGGACGCGATGAGCAGCAATTTTGAATGTATGACTGAAGGAGAGATCGAGGGCGTGATATACCAAGTCAGATCGGAATCCGCGTCTAGTGTCGCCCATCGCACGTAGCTCACAAGGAAGCGAAACTCGGGCCCAAGACATGGGCGCGCCGAAGAACGATTTGACGGTTTGGTATTGTTACATAGAGGCGAAGGTGCCACTTCGTCAAGAGATCGTGCGTAGCCGACTCGCCCGAGCCGCGTATAATGAAAGGGCAACGGGAGCATTATGGTGGAATCAATGTCCCATCCTTAGCGAGCTCAAATGCAAATAAATCAAGCGAAGCCAACACCGAAGATCGAAAGTATTTGGGGTTGAACCTCACTCGTAAAGAACCAATGTTGACTATCACTGCCTCGAAGCGAAACCAGCTGTGCGTTAAAAGGCAATGCAAGAGAAGGCCGAAGCTTCGAGTCGCTCATTAGAGAGCGCCCTGCCAAGCAAGAGGAGCTGGCATCCTAGGAAAGGAAAGGAGGCGTATCGCGTACCTGTCGTGACATCGCTACATACAAAGGTACCTGTTATCACACGCCGTAGGTCGTGACTCTAGAAGGGCTCTTACAAGCTATTGCAGTGAAGCCTCTTCGAAACGCAAAGCGAAGCAAGAGGACACAGCGACTGATGCTTTCGATGTTAGCACTCCACAGTAAAACTCGAAGGATGTTCATCAAATTGTAGCAAACGAAGAAAAGCGCATCGGGCGCAGAGATGCGCCGACGCACACAAACTCGGCAAAGTAGGAGATGAATCAAGTCATTTCTCGACTGTAGGATTGGAGGCAAATCGCCCTCCCTGGGCACCGCACTGCGGTACCTGGGATGGGGAGACCTCGCTAGAGTGGTCGGATATCCAGCCGCGTATGTGCCAATCACCGGGGTCAGCCAGTCCCATTAGAGAGACTATCGCGTGTAGTCGTGGACATCGCCGCAACTGCGGCACGGCAGACTTCGGCGCTCGTCCGTATCGAGTGAAGACGTCGCTACCCTACCCAGACTCTTCTAGGGCTGTGATGGGCCAGTGATAAGGGTAGAGCTCATGAACGTGCGTGTAATCGAAAACATTATATTTGGAGCAGATGAGGCTGCAAGTTGTTGTCCCTTAGATCCACGATGAAGCTCTGTGCACAACATAGCAAGCAAACCAAGGAAGCATTAGATCGCATCTCACAACATAACCGCCTAGGATCAGTAGTTTGGATCAATCCTACCGACGAAGGTGGCTTTTGTGTTGGGAAAAGAGAGCGAATGTTTCTCCGATGTTGAGGACTGAAATAAACAATCTAGCAAACATAGACATGACATTTCGAAGCCGTAGTAAAGCAAGCATCTGCGTAAGAGCTACCGACGCTGATGGCTCCTGAGACATTGAGGAGACTCTGCGGTGTAGATTTCGACAAAAGAGGTCCTCGCAGGAACAAAAATGGACTACGTGTCCTGCACTTTGGTTTACGCGAAACCCCTATAAGATGGTGGGAGACCCACAAAATGACACTTCTAAACTCGGGAAAAATGTTGAGCAATGATGATTTCTGGCCGATTTAAAGCCCCGTCTCAGTCCTTCGAATTACCAAGTTCCTTGCCTGGGGAACCCGCTGCACGCACTTTGTGCAAGCTTCGGATAGATACGACTCGGACCAGACATCCAAGGAATGGGCCTGCACTCGTTTGGTCCACTCATTGGGTCCCATCCCAACCTCTTGGTACTACAGAGCCACTGGAATTGCACCAGTAAGAACGTCGCTACTTGGAAGAACTCGCAGGAGGATGTTTATCAAAACTCGTTGGACCTGGACAAGAGTGATCGTAAGCATTGGAGGATGCTCGTCAGGTAGATCCGGATGCGCATGCTGCTGCAAGTAGCTCAAACATTGGCGTGTGGCCACGAGTGTATCCATCCTCCGGGAGACATGGATGCTCGGACATCGCCAACCGTCGCAGCATTACCGCCGCTGGCAGGGAAGAAGAGGAACCCTGCAATATTTCTATGCGAGGCCTGCTGTGTGGCCGCACCTGGCCGTAGGGCCGCTGCCATTGCAAAAATGATAGATGTAACCAAGCCTCTCAAGCTTTCGTGAAGCGCTAGCTATCGGATTTCAAACCCCAACCCAAATTAGCCAAGACAGGTGACTATTGGAATCACGACATACCAACGTACTAAGGTGGAAAAATTGTCACGAAGAAATACTGTGACCTTTTTCCAACCAAATTTTCCGAACTCAAAGCGATTTGTTTGGTGATCTCGGGAGTCATGCATATTACACCTAAACCCGAGGCCTACGACTAATAACAATCACCATATCTGCATGAATCCCAAACACAAGGCTAGCAGCAGCCAGGAAGACTGGATAAGATGCTCTCGCAGAATCATCGAACCATGATACGAAATGCTCGATTGGGTTAGCCCAATAGCGGGTAACAGGAGGAGAAAAAAGCAGGGGAGATATGGATCCGCGTCGACCAAGCCAGTTAAACGACGCGCGCGCCCACGATCACTTCCTCAACACCCTCTCCTCGCGGAGATACTTTGTGACAAAGCAGCGGGAATGCGAGGCATACTCTTTCACCGACGGTCTCTCCGGCTACCACTCGATCCAGGATTGCTCCGTAGAAGACCGGCAGCATGCTGCTCACGCGCGGTCAATGGGATTTTTTCAATATATCGATGATTGCCATTCGCCCTTAAGAATGTCTCGCCTATCTTTCACGTTGCGTAGCCATGATCGAAAGATTTCATCCGAGCACTTTGTAGAAGCATATTTTGATGATTGACCGGTTTTCGGCTTAGTACGTACGACATGTATCAAATGCGCGCTTTAATGTCAGATGCATGCATAAAACACCAGTATTTCCACCAATATTAAAAAAGATGGCATCTTTCCGTAGTATTTCTGGCATTTTGATTTGGTCAGCATAGTGTGCCTACAGCAGCCCACGATGGACCCAACGAAGATTGCCGCCACTATCAACCTTAGATGTTCCTGCAAAACGAGAAGCGACGGTGTTTCTATTTTAGGGCATAATCGGCTGGCTATTGCAAATTCATTCAAAGGATACTGCTCCGATCACAACACCACTAGCAGAAATGTCGCTTAAGAAGGAGGTCACTTTCTTTGGGACGAGGGGACGTCGAAAAGCTTTGAACCAGCTCAAGGAAAAGATGGTGCATTCGGCGACTCCATCTCCAGGCTTTTTCCCGATTGGACAAAAGGAATTTTCATGCACATAAGTTGGCGCATCGTGCATCGCCTTTAGGAGTTAGTCCTTACGCACCCTAGCGATAGGGGAAATCACTCATCCGGATATGCATTCGCTGATGGAAGCTATCCATGAAGTACGTAAATGCGTAATCACGCCACTAACGTAGAGAGTGCGATTGGCGTGGCGTATTTACTAAAGCGCTGTCAGCAGTATCGACGCCATTATCGTCACGTGCCCACTTCAGCACGTGTACTCACCACTCAGCCGCATAAAAATAATCGCAGTCAATAATCCAAAGTAGCTCGAATCCGCCGATGGTCGTTGTTAAGCCAGAGTGAGGTGACTTCAAAAATCATAGTCATAGCGGCAAGCCGAACGCGTGACCTGCGTCACCTATCCCCTATCGAGACACCAGTGAGTGGCACCATCCACAGATGAAGGCCTACCCGATGCCCAACGCTGCTTTCCATATTGCAGCCAGTGGACACACGTCTTTGCGACATCATTCAATTTTCGACTACCGTCAGGCGCTAAGCATCGACTATTCAAGCCGCGTTAAAGAAGGAATTGGTTACCAAAGCCGCCGACTTCACCATCATCGCTAGGACACCGGTATAAATTAGGTGCGGATGAAAACTTTACTCGTACGTCTGTAGCATGCGCGACAAAGCTGTTGCCGGACCGAAGCGCACGAAGGCATCACTGCCATGACACTGCGCGTGCAAGGCAACAACACTGCAAATATTTTTGCGAGCAAGCCTATGGTGGTCCTCACCGTATACTCGTGACTCCAGGGAATATTGTAGAGCCCGTGGATGACGATGTCACCGGTTATGACGACCTCCTCACGACAAGATGAGATGCCTCTAAATCGATGGCAGCCCGTGCCTTCGAGCAGCGGCTATCGGCTTCAGGCCCAATTAACCTGCACTCCCGGAAGCAAAACCAGGCCCGATAGATTGCCACCGCCACGCGTTATGTGACTCCCGCCGGGTAGAAGCCCGCGTCGCTCAGGACCAGCATCGAGGGAAATCGGCTGCGTGATTTACCTTTGAGCAGATTCTGACAACCACGATGCAAGTGTCCTCATGAGCGGTTTATCGAGAGCACACAGATGGTCAATGAAACCACGCGCGCGCGAGAATTTTAGATCCACCATGCGGAAGAGTACCCCGACGTCGTCTCGGCAGCTGACGTACAATGTCAAGCCTTTGGTCAGTAACATTGGAAACAAACGCTCACCAAATTCGCAATACCAATTGGAGCGACTGGGACGTGATCTCCCATCCGTCCTCTGGGCACGCATGGAACTACTTCGCAGAGAAGCGAAGCAGCACGAGCACCATTATTCCAGTTATCTCACGTAAAGTAAGCCACTATGCCTATGGAGTATATTGTTCCTAGTCTCCGTGGACACGAAAGATTATGGACAAATATGGATGTATTCTAGGATATCCTTAGAAGCACGCTTAGCACAGCTAATCGCCTTAGAGGAAGACCGGCTCGTGGCTAACATTCATCGAAAGAATGCTCCCGAAGAAGCGCAATAAGGCATGGCACGCATCGTCAGAACCATCGAAGACACGTTTCAGAGGATGACTTGGTACTACCATACGACGTACTAGTCGTGACAACACCCATGCAAATCTCGTACAGAGATTGGTCGGCTACGTGCTAATGAAATAAGCGATGGTGGAGCTATCTGGGTCATGGCTACCTTGCAGGAGATATGCTTTCGTGGTTACTTTAATGGTAGTAGACTCGAGCTCACATCGATCAAATGACTACATGGCCGGAGAAGCCGCATTCCTATCGACTGCGTCACCACTAACATCTACCAAGGGCCTCACTCGACGAAGGAACATTCGTGAGCCAGTCCACCTTTGGATGAAGACAAAACTCTTGTCGATGGAAAGAAAGTAACCACACTACCACCGGCAAAGCATCAGGACGAAAGTCACAAGATCAGTGTTGGGGGACTCGTTGGAGTAGGGTCTCCGCTTACTGATGTAAATGGTGTCCATTTTGTGTTGCTTTTGGCCATAATGCCCTAGCAAGGTGCAGTGAGTGGGTGGTCAAAGTCCCAATGCGCTGTAAAGCGGGTACTAGGTAAAACTGCAAGTCCGCAAACCATGCCATGCGACCATGGTAAAGCTAAGATAGATTAATATAACATGAGGTCTTCATGGAGCCGACAGGTGTAGATGATTGATATGCAAATGTGAGTGCTAAGTGTGGATAAAGCTGTGTTTGGGTGTTTTGAGGAGCACTCCCGTCGTCAGTTGTGCAGCAGCTCCTGAGCTCCAGCTATGTGCAAACTCCCGCAAAGCATGTGCACAGCAGCTTTTGGGGTTTCATGTAAGGATCCGAGACTCATATTTGAGAAGTATTGATGACTTTGAATCTATCCGTTGTGTATCTCTGCTATCTACTAGCTTTTCTTCGTGCTGGAGCATGAATTCTATGTGCGGTTTTATACACGATACTCGCGAACCTCGTTTGAACCATCTCGTGTTCTTTGGTGCATCCGCCCAAGCACGTGGATGCTGGACTCTCCGTGTCAGATAATACCGTTATTTCTACGATCCGTGCTCTACCGTACGTGATCTCAGACTCGTTTTCATTGCACCTATGCCAGTTGTTCGGGTGCAACCGCGATCTACCTTTTAGCAGATTCAACGAACGGTGAGCAGTCCGGGCGACTCGCTTTCCTCTTTCCGAGTGCGGATCCTCGGTTTCTAGCACTCCCATACTACTTTGGTGAGACTTTTCGACCTCGCGCAAGTGTGTCACCGCCGAAAGGGCTAGTATGTAAGCTGTTGGCAAACCTTAACGTTCGCACTCGCCTAGACGAAGGCCAACATCCATCTTAATTAAGGGATAACTGGCATAGACATGCACCCGCACATATCGTTTGTGGGCACCCTAGTGTAGGGTAAGTTTAATGCACCAGGCATGCAGGTGCTCGAAATTTTCTTGTATGAATCTCTAAAAATAACAGACACAATACATGAGGAATATTTAAATAGTATATGCATATAGCAATGGATTGTGTGTTGGTAGATGAAGTTCCTCTTGGAAAGCGACTCTGTTGGACTCACCATGAGTCTCGAGGTGAGACCTCATACATTCCTTTGAACACATCTCAGTACTACTTTGAAATATTTATGGTAGCAAAGAAAGTGAGAAGATATAAAACATGCTATGTAATAGACCTAGAAAAATTTCATGTAATAAAAAAGTTCATAAAGGCACAACAGACCACGGCTCAAGGGACATGTATTCCAGTAATGTAGCAAGGTAAAAATATACTAAAGTGGGCATCACCGGATATGCAAAGTATGCGTTAAGTGAAAACGCAAAGGCGTAAAGAGGTAAAAAAGGATGGTATTTATTTATGGAAAAATAAAGGAGAATAAGTGAGAAAATGAAGTTAAAAGGTCATAGGAGGCATGTGAGGAGGAAAAATGAAGGAAAATAATGGAAAATGGAGAAAATAGAGACATCATCAATAAAAAGGATTCCGAGGATTAGTCCATGGCTTTTCGTTGGTTTAGTCAGATCTCTTTTCATTATTCTCTCTCTCTCACCTTTGGATACTTATAGCTTTTCTCGGATAAATTCATCATTGTGGACAAGGAGGAGGAAGCAAGCAAAAGAAGGACAAGAAAGGAAAGGAAATGAAAGATCAAGCAAGCAGCAGGATCTAGTAGCTTCAGCGTGAATACCCAGCATGTAACATATTGCATGTGTGATTTCCTAGTTGCTTTTGGACATGAATGGCTTACACATGTTGGTATTTGTTTATTTTAAGCATGTCGTGGCATGGTTTTGTCTAGTTATGATCAATGGTTTTCAACCATTCCTTTCCTTTGCCAGTAGTGTCATGGTGAGTTGGGATTTTTATCTTTGCAGTGAGCTATGGATTTTCCATATGGGATTCGTAATCCCGGCGCAGGTGGTCTCGAAGGTTCATGTCCTCAAAGTCCTAGTGAATTTCTCGACCGGATTTGGTGGGACACATGGTAAAGTCAGTATGAGGTGTCTCGCTTAGGGGCCGGAGTTGACCCAGGATTGATTGTGGGTAAGGCTCCTGCATAGAGCGTAGAGATTTCGAGGACATGCGATGACGGATGGACTCCATGTTCTTTCTCGCCTTTGTGATCGGAGGACCCTGCCTTGGTGTGACCGCCAGATGGGGAGGGTGGAGGTGGTACAACCCTCCGGATTCCCTCGCTGTGACGAGCTATCCATGCCACATCCCGTCAATAACAAGCGCGGAATATGGCATGCGGGGTGGACTCGGCCGAAGAGAGACTCGTTCATCCATGACGGTGGCTGCTGGTGGAACATGGAAGTCCCAAACCAAGTCCGTATTTTGGGTAGCAGTTTAGTCGGGAGTTACTATCTCCTCGCCTAATAATGTGCGGATTTTCATGCTGTTATCTCACATCGTGCTTTCGTTGTTTTATGCCGCGATACAGGCGGGCGCTAAATGACTGGTTCATGTCATGGATATTTTGCGTATATTTACTTGAAATTACGACGTGAAAGACACAATTGATTCCATATCCGCTAAGGAAGAAGGTGGTGATCCTTCTTTATAATGTTTCGCACTTTCTTTCGTACGTTATTGCTTTTGTCTTGTATCCTATACCCGTGAGATTGCGTATTTATACCAAGTAAGCCCGACATACCTTTCGTCATGGCTGATGGTCGTAGCGTAGTCCTCGAGTCTAATTTTTGGTTAAACATTGTTTTCACTATGTATCTACTGGTTCTTGGAAATTTACGTGACGAGGCGCGAGCTTTGGGATTATGGGCTGAAAAAGCCCTCAAAATCCCGCTGTAGCCGTTGCAGCAAACCTTCTAGGAAATTTAGTTCCATCGAGCGTCGGCATGCGAAAAGGCCTCGCGGCGTAACAGAGCCTCTCCTGAAACAACATGGATGCATGCTTTGTGCGCAGCATCTAGGTTTTTCTCTGCGAATTCTCGGGGACCTGTGGACAGTCTGGGGGATGACTCTGATAGCCTCTCCGGTCCTCTGGGCAGTGTGCGTAGATCTCGTGTTATGGTTTTCCGATTCGATTCCACTTTCTCAAAGTCTCCAAGGAGGTTGAGTCTCCAGTTTTCAGTTTCCCCTCATCTCATATTTACCCCGGGTTATCCAGCCTACTAGTAGGATTGATGGGAGTGCTACGTGATAGGTGGTAAGTTAGAGCATGGTTGTGCTCTCCTTGGGAAAAGTCCGATGATGTACTAGATTTCCTTCGTCATGTATTCATGCCCACATGTATGTGTTTCTCCATGTTATGGTTTATGTACTGGTTGTATCCATGTTATGTTGGCCATCATGGCAGGTGGTGTCACCATGGAAGGTTTATGGAGTGTCGACAATATGTTTTCAAGGAGCATATGACGTATACACATGTCGTGGTAACATGTGGTCGTGCTTGTGCATTGGTATGGTGGTGCAATGATGGTTGGACTCTAACTATAATGATGTTTATGTGATGATATACTCATGTGTTAAAAGTCTATATGATGTTATGATTATGTATATATATGCATTTATGCCGATTGGCTACTCCTCATGTGGATGACTCCTCCCCACTATGCTAAGGTACGCTGGTTTATTGTGATTTGGTCATTAAGATGACATGAGATGCCTCGTAGGAAGAAATCAAAGATGGCTTAGCAAGACGGTAGGCTACAGGGATTCCCCTTGTGGATCCAATGAGCATCATGGTACTGAGCATTCATCTCAGATTAGCGAGCGTAAAGCAAGAAGTTTCGAAGGAAGAGACACTTAGCAGCGTGCAAATGGACATTAAATCATACAGACTTACAAGAAAAGACAAGCAAAAGTGCAATGTGGCAATCCTCTAGATTTTTTTCATATTTACGCGACGTGGGCCACTTTGGACTCGCTCATGGCCTCGAGGATGGAACTAATGGTGCGTTATGGAAATAGGTCTCCCGGTGGATTACGTACGTAGGACATGACACGATTGTTAAATGGAAGATTTCTTTGGACACTTGGGATGAGGAGATGTGAGCGTACACATATACCATTCTAGTTCTAGTCTCCTAATAGGCACCATGACTCATCATCGCTATCCTCATTACGAGGAGGAGTGATGCATTTTCCAGATGAGCGTAAGAAAGCAAAGCCACCTACCTGCGATGGCAGACATGAAGAAACCATATGATGCAGAGGCAGGGTTGCTTGATATGAATAAAAGTCGTTTAGGCTGCATGACTACACGTAGACATGAAAGCTAAGTGGAGCCACATCAATCTCAAAGGTAAAGTAGATATTTGTGGAAGATGTGGAAGAATGTCAGTGGGGTAATTATGAGGAAGAGACAACTGGAGTGAGTTCGAGATGGTTATTTTGGAAGAAGTATAGCTGTCAAAGAGGTACTATGATGCTAAAGAGATAAGTTTTATGAGTTTCACATGGATTCCAAAGCGACAATGATGAGAATAATGGCGCTATTTTGAAATGTCGAGGAGATATGTGCCTTTATCTCAACGAGGCAAAGGGTTAATATCCATAGATCCACCAAGCAAGATTTTCATATAGAGTGCATAGAGACTAGATTGAGTTCACTGAGCTTAAATCGTCGAGGAGGCCATTCGAAAGTTGAATCATTGCTATGACATTGCACAAAAGTTGAGCCTAACCGTGATTTATAAAGGAAATGAGAAAGCTTAAGGGTAATGATGGCCACCAAAGCTGGAAAAGTATTTCAAAGAAGATGAAGGTGACAAATAAAATGTGGATTCCTCATACGTGTTCAATCCAACTCCGAGAAAGGACCCAGACACCAAAGTCACAGGGACTAGAGGTGATGGCAGAGCACCGTTGTAGTGCTGGATATGGGAGCAAGGACTGCATCGCAGAGAGATTTTTTGTAGTATCAGCGTGGTAGACCCTAGATCTATAGTGCATAGGAGGCGCAGTAGAGTTGGGGATGTTGGTCATATAATTTCCTCGGATTTTCTATGCAATTTCTGGACAACAGAAATGGTGCGTATCACCAAGCATCTATCATTTGAGATGGACGGTCAAGATTTTTTCAAGTCGTTTCTATGATGATTTGACCCTCGGATGTGAAATATAGTTATATTAATCCTAACCTAGCGTATAAGTGTGGTTTGAGAAAAGATAATGCATGTGGCATCCTGGTTAGCGTAGTAGGTTAAGCGCAGAAATGGTAGAAAACATTTCACCATTGCACATTCTGTGTCATTCGAGCTAAATGAAGTATGCCTACAAGACAGGCACTTGAACATGTCGTGATCATAGAGTATATGCTATTGGGTATAGATTACGGGGTGTATCTTCAATAGTGACCGAAGGTGGATTTTTATGACAAATCCATCAATTTCTCGTACATGACGTGGGGAACCAATAGTCTTACAGGGAAAGAAGAAATCCACTTTGGTTAGGATGCAGTAGACAAACTATGCAAAGCGTAGCACAACAGCAGGAAAAGTTGTGTGCTATTTGAAGTTCATATCTCTATGTGACAAAGCTAAGGAAGTTGAGGATGTAGAGCAAGTTGAACACGTGTCTAGCTACAACAATACGAGGATGAGCTGTCGTAGATATTTAGAGTTTCCACTTCACATGGAAGTATGAACAGTATCCAGCTCTACAACAATTTTCGGGATGTGTTTTCGAGCAGACATTTTAGTAGTTTCACACCTCAACATGGAAGTGTACGTTTATTGAGTTAGGTACCTATGGGTGCAAGCACTAGCATCAAAGACATCACTTACATGATGATCACACCGACCCTAGGCAGAGTTAAAGTTTCAAATCGAAACAGACATGCTTGACAAAGGATACATTAGTCCAAGTGTATCGCCATGGGGTGCACCTGTTGGTTGTTCATGAAAGTAAAGCAGGATGGAACTCTAGACTATTCATCGACTATAGGCAAAGTGAACAAAGTGATCATCACGAATAGGTATCCATGTCATCGAGGACTCAATGATTTGTTTAATCAACTAAAGGGAGTAGCAAACGTTCTCTAAAATCAACTTCGAGGCTCTGGACATCATCAAAGAGTACACATCAAAGAAAAGGACATTTTTACAAGACCGCACTCGTGACCTGTGTATGGGAATTAAGAGTTTTTTGTAGCTCCATTCCGCTGCATTAATGCTATGAAGCTACATTTATGTGTTTTATGAATAGTGTGTTGCGTCCTTTATCCGGAAAATCTCGAGAACATTCGATAGACATCTCTGTGTATGCAAAGAATGTGGAAGAGCATGCAAGCAGCATTTGGAAACGCAGTGGAGATTGTAGCGAGAGAGAATCGCTGCATGCAGTATGTTGCGCAGAGCGTAGCTTTCACACCTGTAGCAACATTACTTGGGATCATTTTGTATCCAAGGAGGGCACATCAGTGGACCCGTAAAAGGTGAAGAGCCATCATAGAATCGGGAAACCTCCAGAAATGTGGGAGATGAGGAAGATACCTATCATGGTAATGCGTACTATTAGCAGGAGGATCACTAGGAAATTTCTCACATATGCCTTACTCCGAGCAACACCTGCCAGGGTAGAGGAAACGTAAGAAGTTTTTAGCCGACAGAGGAGTGCGAGGCTAGCCTTTGGAGAATCTTTAAGGAGTTGTTAACACATGCTCTAGCTAAATATTGCAAATCCTGGACAAAGAGTTTATAGTGTGTAAAGAGAAGCTTGCAAGAGAGTGGCTGGTGGTGGAGTCCTTATGCTGATGGACAGGCAGTATGCTGTGAGTCACAGAAACCGAATGAACATGAGAAAACTATTTGACGCATGATCTCGAGCTAGCAAAGCAATCATCCATGCATTGAAGTCAGGAGGCACTGTCTTCGTAGCAGGTTTGTATCTCCATGAGCGATCATAGTAGTTGTACTTTGTTTTGACCAACCAACATGAATTTCCACAAAGAGCTAGATGGTTAGGCTATGATCAACGATTTTTTGATTTTTGATACTCAGGTGAATCAAACGGCAAAAGAACAGTAGTGGAAAATGCTCTCGCCACTGTGTGGACATAGGCAAATCACACTGTAGTTACAGCTCCTATGGGACGAAACATGGACAAGATAGGAATCTTCTAGTGAAAGGTCAACAGTGATGCTCGGAGATGGATTTCAGTAACTTAGGCGATGCAGTAGTCACTGGGTAGCAGCAAAAGTGCGCATGCACAGAGTACAGAGCAGTACAAGTGCATGTAGAGGATGTCGACCATTGTCTGAAAAAGCGTATGTGGATTTGGTCAAGTTTAGAGATACAGGTATATGTGCTCGAGTAATAGTGAGACTAAGAAGGTGATCTCGGAGGAGAGCTAATGAACCATATTCAAGTCACCTGTGCTATCAAAGAGTACATTGACCCGCAATGAAAATATTTCTATTGTTGGTTGAACTTTGAAGAGAGACATAGTGGATTTTGTGGCTAGGGTGTTTGCATCACGCGAGGTAAAGACAAAGCGTAGGACTCTAGGTGGTTCTAATATATGCCTATTGCGACCCCAGAAATGGAAATGAGGCCATTTCCACAAATTCTTATCCACAAAGAATAAGTCGAGGACGTGGAAACCTGCACATGCTTCTTAAACATGGTGTGTCGTGGGACGAGCTGACCAAGCATGCTGCTGTCAGTTCCGAGTAGACGAACCTATTCCGATAGCGATGCAGCACAAGTATGACTCTCACAGAAAGCAGCCAGAGCCAGCATGGTGTTCCAAATGATATCATGTCGTGACACGGATGCAAAGTCTGTCTCCAATTCTTGGACGAATTTTTTGGAGTGATTGGGCACGAGAGGGTTTCCTTTCAACAAGCAACCTATCATCCGCGTACATATGCGTACCGAAATGGCTCAATAGGAAACCTCGAGTGACATCTTTGAGGTTGTGTTGTGGATGCATCAGTAGCGTAAATGAAGAGCACCTACCATCGCTGAGTTTTGCATATAAAAGTATATATCAAGAGTCATTGCATGAGTCCCTTCGAGGCACCGCATGGGCAAGGAGCTGTAGCACACCCACTCAATTCCCAGTGATCCACACCAACAGAGTGTATGGGTTGGACATGTCATTAGACATGGAACGGGAAATCCAGGTTAGAAAGAAGAATCTAAATATAGAAGAGGACAGAAAAGAGGAGTAGCACGGTGGTATTTAAGGAGGCTGAGGTTGCGGGAGCATGTTTGCTGAGTTTCCTAAAGTCGGTCTAGTAACTCCCTCCTTCTACCCTTAGTTGGGGCTTAGGGACAGTAGTATGTTGTCATATACCCTCTCACTTGTGGAAGGCTACAAATTTCCATAACTTTCATGTAGCACTCACAACAAAGTAGGAAAGGAATGGCCATGTCCTAAGAAGCAAGGACATTTTGATGTCAAGAACCCACCCAAATTTCTCAAGACTACAGCCAACGAGGTCTATAAGACAACGCAGTTAACCAAAGCATGCATATGCTAGTAGTGGCCATGTGTTGAAAGATTGAAGTCACGTACACAATGCAAAAAAACATTTTGGCAGAAACTCGCCGCCACTAATACACACATGCGGCCAAGAAGGAAGCGTGAACACGTAGAAATCCTCAACATCTTTCCTATTCAAACAAAGAGAAAAAGAATCCCAAACTCGACACATAGTGGAGATAACATGAGCTCCCATTTCATGGCATCACATCTTCCTGGCAGGTGTAAGCTTGAGTGTTTGCGCTGACATGCTTTGGATGAAGATGGATCCTTCTCCAAGAAAGTGCCGCCATGCACTTTAACGTAGAAAGTTATGAAACCAGTTACAAGGCACTTTTTACCAAAAGATAAATCGCAGAGCTTTATCTCTCCCTTATTTCTTGACACATTCTCTTCGATCACCGAGTTCACACTACGTTATATGGCTATGAGCTAGAGCAACATTGCATGATATAGCCTATCGCTGCACAGCATATTCGTGATGCTACATGCATTTTGGAAATATTCATAGTCTAAGTGCAAACTTTCTGCATCACATCCCTAGGTTCGGGCTGTCGACAAAGTGATACCACAGAAGTGGTCATATCAAGTGACAACAAAACTGGAGGCATGTTAGTTCGAGTAAAGAAAGCACCATGGCCGCCACTTTTCACAATCTATGTGGGAAACACTATATAAAAAGTTACCAAGAAGTCGAAGTTGAAGCCAACGTATTTGGAATGCCTCGCATTTGGCAAAGCTTAGTTTTCTGAAAGATATGATCCCAAAGTTATTGCAATGAATACTGAAATTCAACCAAAGCTTTAAATGGCCATAAAATCTCAAGCATTAATGAAGAAGAAAATATAAAGAACTTCTACAAATGTCAGCATTTTCTTTATGGATGCACAAAAGGATAATGGTCTCTAAACAACACGAGCCAAACTGTGAAGAAGAGAGTCATTCAAACGCAAAGATGCCAAAGACAAGAGGGTTTCGGCAAGAGGGAAAGAGTAGAAGCAACCAGAAAATTACAAAGAAGAAGATTTTAGCACAACAAAATACCAAAATAGAGGTAAGTACTCAGTAGAAAAACCGGGAAAGAGGAAAAAGATGAAACAAGAAGAGGAAAAGAAGCAACAAGAGCAAGAAAGAAGAAAGCAAGAAGAAGATGCAAAGAAGCATGACGAGGAGAGAGAGACCGACAAAAGAGATAGGTAGATAGATAGGCATAGGAGGAAGCATGCCACAAATAGAAAAGGGAGAAGAGCACTTGGGAAATCTATGTTAATCCTTGAAACACCAACAAGCATTCACTTTAATACAAAAGAAGATACTACCAACTTAGAGATGGTAATCACCATTGGCGAGAGAATCAAATCTCGACCTTTCAACTCTTGAAATTTGACCGAGGTTCTAGCAAAAATTTTCCAAGAGATATGAATAGAACTTTAGCCCGAGAACTTGCAAATTAATCTCGCATCCATGGAACATGATAACATGTTGTCTAATACCATAAGTAATCCACTGAAGTTATTGCTTCAGATCTTGGAACGACCTTTCAATCAACATCACGCAAAGGAGCATGCAAGCACTTGCTTAACAAGATCAAGGAATTATAAAGGAACCCGAGAATGTACATGAAGGTAGAATCAATCAAAGGCTTTCATATAGAGAACCAAGCCTTGTTATCCTCGAGTACCCTTGAGAAACACTCATTTCGCTAAAGAACATCAAGGAAGAAACAAACATTTCAAACAGTAGTTGTAAATAGTGTTACAAGGAATTTTTCTCACTCTTTTAGGTGAAAAATGTGAAGCTGGGAAACACTTTTTGCCCTCTGACGTTGAAAATTAGTTAATTTTCTATGTTTTTAAACTTCAACTCCACTAAACTCATATTTTTATTGCAAATTATGCTTTGACATAAAAACAATAATTGTAGAGAATTGTCTTACCTCCATACCCGTATATATTTTTTTTAAATATTGACATATAGAGGGGTAAATTTCCTTTTTACTAACTGCATATACTTGAAATTTTCAAGCAAACATAAATAGTCACTTTATGATCCATAACTTTTTTTAGGGAAGGTTATTCATTTTTTGGAAAAAAACCATAGCATCATAATTTGCATATATTGCACTAGTGCACAGACTATTTTTTAGTAATTTTTAAATTAAATCACTATTTTTTATTATTTTTTGAAATGGACGAAGACAAAAAAACAATGATGTTTCAGTACATTTTATGATCCCTAGATTTTCTCTTCAATGTGATCCTCAATAAGAAAAATTAGAGTACCCTTTTGAAGTAGACAGGGAGAGGAAATGAAATATGATTTTTCTGAATTTTTTAGTTTCTTCATTTGAAATTTATTGAATTTTCATTCAGTGCAATTTTTCAAACAATGAAATTCCACAGTGACACAGTTTAGTAAAAAATTAATAAAAAATTGAAATTTTTAATGAAACTCCACAAATCTCATATCATCAGAAACTAGATTCAGAGATGAATCTAATGGTACTTGGTCCGACATATAACATTTTGTTTTTGTAGGTGTTCTGTCCCTCCAAAGTTGCAGGTTCCTGAAAACTGCAAAATTTTCTGGGTTTTCGTTGACCAGAAACTCTCGGTCGAGATAATGTCTCAGACGAGAAATTTATAAAACTCTCAATCGAGAGTTTAACCCACCTAATGTTACATTTAAACGCACAGCCAAACTCTCTGCCGAAAGTCTAAAAAAATATCGGACGAGAGTTTGCGCCCGAGAGTTTACCCGATGAAACTCTCGCCTGAGAGTTTAGAAAACTCTAGGACAAGAGTTTAGAAAACTCTAGGCCGAGAGTTTAGAAAACTCTAGGACGAGAGTTTAGAAAACTCTAGGCCGAGATTTTAGAAAACTCTAGGACGAGAGTTTAGAAAACTCTAGGCCGAGAGTTTTATTAAATTTTTTAATCAAAAGTTTTAGGGGTTTATATGTTTAGGGTTTTATTGTTTAGGGTTTAAGGGTTTATATGTTAGGGGTTTATATGTTTAGGGTTTTATACGTTTAGGGTTTAGGGGTTTATATGTTTAGGGTTTAAGGGGTCAAATGGGTTAGGAGTTTTGGGGTTTAGGGGCATAAATGGGTTAGGGGTTAACGGGTTAGGGGTAGGCGTTAAGGGTTTATAGGTTTAGGTTTTAGGGGGTTAAATGGGTTAGGGGTTAGGAATTAGGGTTTAAGGGGTCAAGGGTTAAGGGGTTAGAGGTTTAGGTGTTTAAGGGGTTGAATGGGTTATGGTGGGAATTAGGGTTTAAGGGGTTAGGGGTTAAGGGTTTAGAGGTTTAGGGTTTAGGGGGTTAAATGGGTTACAGGTTTAGAGGTTTAGGGGGTTAGGGAATTTAGCAGTGAAGGATTTTAGGGGTCAGGGGTTAGGGTTTTGGGGGTTAAATGGAATCCACACTTAAATGGGTTAGGTTTTTAGGGGTTTAGGGTGTTGAATTGGTTAAGGGTTGGGAATTAGGGTTTAAGGAGTTAGGGGTTAAGGGTTTAGAGGTTTAGGGTTTAGGAGGTTAAATGGGTTACAAGTTTAGAGGTTTAGGGGGTTAGGGGATTTAGCAGTGAAGGATTTTAGGGGTTAGGGGTTAGGGTTTTTGGGGTTAAATGGAATCCACACCTAAATGGGTTAGGTTTTTAGGGGTTTAGGGTGTTGAATTTGTTAGGGGTTGGGAATTAGGGTTTAAGGGGTTAGGGGTTAAGGGTTTAGGGGTTAGGAATTAGGGTTTAAGGGGTCAAGGGTTATGGGTTTGGAATTAGGGTTTAAGGGGTTAGGAGTTTTGGGGTTTATGGGCTTAAATGGGTTAGGAGTTAACGGGTTAGGGGTAGGGGTTAAGGGTTTAGAGGTTTAGGGTTTAGGGGTTAAATGGGTTAGGGGTTCAAAGGTTTAGTAGGGGTAAATGGGTTAGGGGTTAAGGGTTTAGGGGTTAGGAATTAGGGTTTAAGGGGTCAAGGGTTATGGGTTGGGAATTATGGTTTAAGGGGTTAGGGGTTAAGGATTTAGAAGTTTAGGGTTTAGGGGGTTAAATGGGTTGTAGTTTTAGAGGTTTAGGGGGTTATGGGATTTAGCAACGAAGGATTTTAGGGGTTAGGGTTTTGGGGGTTAAATGGAATCTACACTTAAATGGTTTAGGTTTTTAGGGGTTTAGGGTGTTGAATTGGTTAGGGTTTTTGGGGTTTAGGGGCTTAAATGGGTTACAGGTTTAGAGGTTTATGGGGTTAGGGGATTTAGCAATGAAGGATTTTAGGGGTTAGGGGTTAGGGTTTTGGGGGTTAAATGGAATCCACACTTAAATGGGTTAGGTTTTTAGGGGTTTAGGTGTTGAAATTGGTTAGGGGTTTTAGGGGTTTAGGGGCTTAAATGGGTTAGGGGTTAACTGTTAGGGTAGTTATATTTAGAGGTTTTAGGTTTAGGGTTAAATGGGTTAGGGGTTTAGAGGTTTAATGGGGGTAATGGTTAGGGTTTAAGGGTTTAGAGGTTTAGGGTTTAGGTTAAGGGTTTAGGGTTAGGAATTAGGTTTATGGGGTCAAGGTTATGGGTTGGGAAGTTAGGTTTACAAGCTAGGTTAAGGGTTTAGAGGTTTAGGGTTTAGGGGGTTATATGGGTTACAGGTTTAGAGGTTTAGGGGGTTAGGAGATTTAGCAGTGAAGGATTTTAGGGTTGGGGGTTAGGGTTTTGGGGGTTAAATGGAATCCACACTTAAATGGGTTAGGTTTTTATGGGTTTAGGGTGTTAAATTGGTTAGGGGTTTTGGGGTTTAGGGGCTTAAATGGGTTAGGGTTAACGGGTTAGGGGTTAAGGGTTTAGAGGTTTAGGGTTTAGGGGTTAAATGGGTTAGGGGTTTAGAGGTTTAGTGGGGGTAAATGGGTTAGGGGTTAAGGTTTATAGGTTTAGGCTTTAGTGGTAAATGGGTTAGGTCAGGAATTAGGCTTAAGGGTCAAGGTTACAAGCAGTGCTTAGTGTTAAGGGCCTAATGGGTTATAAATAAAAATTAGGGTTTAAGGGGTTATAGGTTTTGGGTTTAGGGGGTTAAATGGGTTAGGGTTGGTTTAGAGGTTTAGGGGGTTAGGGGATTTAGCAGTTAAGGATTTTAGGGGTTAGAAGTTAGTGGTTAATGGGGTTAAATGGGTTAGATTTTTAGGGGTTTAGGGTGTTGAATTGGTTAGGGGTTGGGAATTAGGGTTTAAGGGGTTAGGGGTTAAGGGTTTAGAGGTTTAGGGTTTAGGGGGTTAAATGGGTTACATGTTTAGAGGTTTAGGGGGTGAGGGGATTTAGCAGTGAAGGATTTTAGGGGTTAGGGGTTAGGGTTTTGGGGGTTAAATGGAATCCAAACTTAAATGGGTTAGGTTCTTAGGGGTTTAGGGTGTTGAATTGGTTAGGGGTTGGGAATTAGGGTTTAAGGGGTTAGGGTTAAGGGTTTAGAGGTTTAGCGTTTAGGGGGTTAAATGGGTTACAGGTTTAGAGGTTTAGGGGATTAGGGGATTTAGTAGTGAAGGATTTTAGGGGTTAGGGGTTAGGGTTTTGGGGGTTAAATGGAATCCACACTTAAATGAGTTAGGTTTTTAGGGGTTTAGGGTGTTGAATTGGTTAGGGGTTGGGAATTAGGGTTTAAGGGGTTAGGGGTTAAGCATTTAGGGGTTAGGAATTAGGGTTTAAGGTGTCAAGGGTTATGGGTTGGGAATTAGGGTTTAAGGGGTTAGGGGTTTTTGGGTTTAGGGGCTTAAATGGGTTAGGGGTTAATGGGTTAGGGGTAGGGGTTAAGGGTTTAGGGGTTAAATGGGTTAGGGGTTTAGAGGTTTAGTGGGGGTAAATGGGTCAGGGGTTAAGGGTTTAGAGGTTTAGGGTTTAGGGGGTTAAGGGTTTATGGGTTAGGAATTAGGGTTTAAGGGGTCAAGGGTTATGGGTTGGGAATTATGGTTTAAGGGGTTAGTGGTTAAGGGTTTAGAGGTTTAGGGTTTAGGGGGTTAAATGGGTTATAGGTTTAGAGGTTTAGGGGGTTAGTGGATTTAGTAGTGAAGGATTTTAGGGGTTAGGGTTAGGGTTTTTGGGTTAAATGGAATCCACACTTAAATGGGTTAGGTTTTTATGGGTTTAGGGTGTTAAATTGGTTAGGGGTTTTGTGGTTTAGGGGCTTAAATGGGTTACATGCTTAGAGGTTTAGGGGTTAGGTGATTTAGCAATGAAGGATTTTAGGGGTTAGGGGTTAGGCTTTTGGGGGTTAAATGGAATCCACACTTAAATGGGTTAGGTTTTTAGGGGTTTAGGGTGTTGAATTGGTTAGGGGTTTTGGGGTTTATGAGCTTAAATGTGTCAGGGGTTAACGGGTTAGGGGTAGGGGTTAAGGGTTTACAGGTTTAGGGTTTAGGGGTTAAATGGGTTAGGGGTTTAGAGGTTTAGTGGGGGTAAATGGGTTAGGGGTTAAGGGTTTATAGGTTTAGGGTTTAGGGAGTTAAGGTTTTAGGGGTTAGGAATTAGGGTTTAAGGGGTCAAGGGTTATGGGTTTGGAATTAGGGTTTAAGGGGTTAGGGGTTAAGGGTTTAGAGGTTTAGGGTTTAGGGGGTTATATGGGTTACATGTTTAGAGGTTTAGGGGGTTAGGGGATTTAGCAGTGAAGGATTTTAGGGGTTGAGGGTTAGGGTTTTGGGGGTTAAATGGAATCCACACTTAAATGGGTTAGGGTTCTAGGGGTTTAGGGTGTTGAATTGGTTAGGGGTTGGGAATTAGGGTTTAAGGGTTAGGGGTTAAGGGCTTAGGGGTTAGGAAATAGGGTTTAAGGGGTCAAGGGTTAAGGGGTCAAGGGTTATGGGTTGGGAATTAGGGTTTAAGGGGTTAGGGGTTTAGGGTTTAGGGGGTTAAATGGGTTAGGATTGGTTTAGAGGTTTAGGGGGTTAGAGGATTTAGCAGTTAAGGATTTTAGGGGTTAGGAGTTAGCGGTTTTGGGGTTTAGGGGCTTAAATGGGTTGGGGGTTAACGTGCTAGGGGTAGGGGTTAAGGGTTTAGAGGTTTAGGGTTTAGGGGTTAAATGGGTTAGGGGTTTAGAGGTTTAGTGGGGGTAAATGGGTTAGGGGTTAAGGGTTTATAGGTTTATGGTTTAGGGGGTTAAGGGTTTAGGGGTTAGGAATTAGGGTTTAAAGGGTCAAGGGTTATGGGTCAAGGGTTAAGGGGTCAAGGGTTATTTTTCTGCAATAACATAATTCTCCAATCCCATACACTTCTGCTTGGAATGTCATACTTAACATTCCTTTCCTTTTCAGATAATATTATTTATCCCCTTACATCCATAACTAGGAAAATAAACTTCATTTCAATTTAATCTTGTGAAACTAAAGTGGAAGATAAGAGGACCCATTCCAAGAAGGGCATCTCACTCAATGTTCAAATAATATTGTTTATCCCCTTACATCCATACCTAGGAAAATAGACTTCCTTTCAAGTTAATCGTGTAAAACTGAAGTGGAAGATAAAGTGACCCATTCCAAGAAGCTCATCTCACTTCAAAAAGTTCTCAAGATTTCCAATAATTTATAACGATATTAAGGTGCTATGCATTGTCTCCTTTATCACCTCATTGCATTTAGTCAATTGTTTTTTAAATTTAAATTTATTCATTAATTTCAAAAAAAAATATTATATATATATAGTTGTTTTTATTTTGAATTATGTTTTAGAATTTTATTTTATTTATATTAATATGTCAACTAGTTTTATATAAAATATTTTTAGTTTTTTTATATAATATTGATATTACAAAATATTGTAACAAATTTTATTTAATTAAATCTTCATGTATTTTTTATCATTAATAATAATAAAATAATTTAAAATAAAATTATAATTTTTTTACTTTTTTATCATTTTTTAATTTTAATAAAGTACTATTAAAATTATATAAAGTACTAATTCTAAAGTACCGAGAGTTTTATATAAAATAAGGTACCAATTCTAACAACTTAATAATTTTGGCGTTTTATTATAGGAATAAAACTTTAGGACGAGAGTTGAAAAAACTCTAGGATGAGAGTTTTTAAAACTCTCATCCAAGAGTTTTTTTAACTCTCATCCGAGAGTTTTTTTAACTCTCCTCCGAAAGTCTTCCCGAGAGTTTCCGTCAATAAAACTCTCGGATGAGAAAATGCATAACTCTCGTCCGAGAGATTTTTAACTCCAGTTAAACCCAATAAAACTCTCAGACGAGAGTTTTTAAAACTCTCGGTCGAGAAATAGAGTTGACTATTTTCTCAGACGATAAATTAAAAATTTCTCCCAAATTCTAGCCGTCCGCCAAAAAGTGTTTCCGAACTTCGCGATTTCACCCTTGCATGTGGTTGGACATTGGGTTCAACTCTCCCCATGTGTTTCTTGACATGGACTAATCGCCTCTCATGGATTCTAACTCTAGTTATTATATTTTAGCCCTATGATTTTTGGTCTAATGGCAATTGTGATTTCAACAAGTGATATTAGAGCAACAGTATCGAGTTCAAATCTCACTTGGCTCACACTTGGGGGGATATTTTTGGACATTAGGTTCAATTCTCCCCATGTGCTTCATGACATGGACTAAATACCTCTGGTGTATCCTAAATATATTGATTGTAGTGGATTCTTGTAGGTTTTGGTCTAACAATGATCGTGACTTGAACACATGCATGTTAAATCCTAAAGAAAAAAGAGCTAAGTTTAGTAAATACTACTAAGGATGTAAAAACTGCTAGTAACAAAGTAAAATTCAAAAGAGATATCAATTTAATTAATGCAATTGTTCTTCACTCAATTTAAAATCCCAAATGAGATTTTAAATTTCATGATGACAATTGTTCTAACATTAACAAT
This sequence comes from Pinus albicaulis, assembly GCA_034641835.2. NCBI lineage: Eukaryota > Viridiplantae > Streptophyta > Pinopsida > Pinales > Pinaceae > Pinus > Pinus albicaulis. The sequence goes on from CM076584.1 coordinate 1,032,186,510, forward strand.
TCATCCAAGTCGCATGACAAGTAAATGGAGAAAGGTGAAGGATTTGGTGTGCATAAAAAGAATAGTTGTAAGGAGCCTTGTAATGTTCCTAAACATGAAAATTATAATGTTGACTTGGAAGGAATAATAGAAAGAAAAGAACCCAATTATACTGGAAAACCAAGGAGAATGTGCCACTAGGGAATCTTCCTCAACTCAGAGAAAAAAAAATCAAGTGGGAGACAAAACAAAGAAGGCAAGAACAATGTTTAAGCAGAGAAGGTAAGAATCATGCTTATTTTTATTTAATTTTCGTTTATGGATAAATTATGGTTCTTAAAAGGCAGAGCACCTTCTACAACTAAAAAACATACAACATTATTTCTTTGTGCTACCAAGGTGTGTAATAAGTGTGTTCAGTGACCAAACCATCCTCGTATTCATAGAATGGGTCATTGTGATCATTGTCCTTTTATTCGCCATCATTCACATTCCCCACTAACACAATGATGTTGAAATTTGGGCATCTATGGGAATAATTTCCCATGAGAAACCCTACTGCCCCAAAGGAAATCCCATCTTTCCCTAGTTATAATTCAAATTAACAAAAGAAAATATTATTTTATGTGGAAAATGTATTTGGGGCAAGCATCTTTGTCAAATAAATAATTAGCTTAAAATTCATGTATTTCCCTCCAAAAAGTATATGGCAACTTCATAAACAAGTTCAATTCAACTTTCCTCCAAGAAGCACCTTTTCGCACATCAAAACCACTATATATATCCCATCAAGTTAATAATCTCAAGTGAAACTCAAATTAGTGTATTTCTAGGTTGACACATCTCAGTGGATCGCATATCACCTATGGTTCATGTAATACAGTGGCTCTATGGCTTGGAAAATTACCATTATTTGTGGATCTGTAGCTCACATACATTGTTCTGAGGCTTTCATCATGATTAGTGATTCGATTATTCTCACTTTTTTCTGTTCATTTTTTTTATGGCCCCCATATCTTTTTGGTTAAATATTCTCTATGGCATGATTTTACTATGTCTTGCATATTCTATATGGATTTATTATCTATATTTCCTGCGATTATAACATCATCTCGAATTACTATCTCTGTGATAACTCGTATTGCATCTTAGCAACTTAGATTTGTCTATCTATATGCTCACACTTTGGTAGATCGCATTGTCTCTTGTGGGTCATAGAATTTTTGTGGCTCGGTCGATATACTCGAGGCTTTCACTATACTCACTTTGTGGCTCATGTTTTATCACACATAGGAGCACAAAGGTATCCCTTAATTATACAATGGCATCATGGCTCAAATATGCATAGAGGCATCACTCAATTATACAGTGGCACCATGGCTCAAATATGCACAGAGGAATTGCTCAATTATACAGTGGCACAGTGGCTCAAATATGCATAGAGGAAGTGGAATTGTGGCTCAAATATTCAAAGATCCATCACTCAATTATACAGTGGCATTGTGGCTCAAATATGCACAGAGAAATCACTCAATTATACAATGGCATCATGGCTCAAATATGCACAAAGGCATCACTCAATTATGCAGTGATATCATGGTTCAAATATACATAGAGGTGTCACTCAAATATACAATGGCATCAATGGCACCACTCATATATTCAATGGATCGCTCACATTTATGTGGTTCATAATAATATCTCTGTGGGCTTAGATAATAATGTCTGGAATGGACAATATTATTTGTGGCTTGATTGGGCTTAGATAATGTTTGGGTTATCTATGGGTTCTAATGAATGGTTTGGAAATCATTAGAGAAATTTTGAGGTATAAAGTTGGCCTCCTAAGAAATATTATCAAATAATAGTGGAAATAATAAAATAAAATTAGATTACCTCATCAAGTTTTGGAGGGAAAAAGGAAAAAACTACTTTTAAACTCCTATTTTCAACTTATCTACCTATGATTTTACTCAAATTTTGAGTGGGAGCACTCGTTGGATGCATAATTTAATGTTTTATATGATGATGACCCATGTTGCATACTTTAAATGGACCTTACTACACACAAAAAATGAAATACATGAAAAAACGTAATTTCAATCACAATTTTCATGTATTTCACATTTTTTGTGTAGTAGGGTACATCAAAAATATGCAGCATGGGTACTCGAGTGGAAAATTATTTTTTTCATCCAACAAGAGCTCTTGCTCAAAATTTGAGTAAAATCAAGGGGAGATAAGTTGAAAATACGAGTTTTAAAAAGTAATTTTTTTTAACCATTTTAATCTAAAAATGGTTGACATCATCATATTGAATCCTATTGGTTCTTAAAAAGTTGATTTATGTTGTACATTTTGTTTTGAGGCCCATTTTTCACCTCAAAATTTCTCTAATGAACCTTGATAACCATGATATAGAAGTGACCTTGTTAGTAGGGACATGTGAGATTGAGTTACATGATATTCCTCTAGGTATAGTGACTTATATGACAGTGGACATGATAGTGACCCAATGATAAGTGTGAATGACAACACAGTGAACTTGTTGACAATGAAATAATGACCTTGTCATGACTGAGATATATATGTGACCTAATGATATATGACAATGAGAGATTGTTCCATGTGACAGTAAGACAGTGGCCTTGATGGATGATAGTCATAGAAATATTTGATATGATACTAATCTTGACATGATATTGACCTTGATATGACAATGAAAAATAAAATCTAGATGAAAGTGATAACAGTATGTCTGCTATTGGATTGGCCCTAGGTGACTTAGTATGATAATTGATGAAAGACTTATGTCACATTATGTTTACGGTTTGTATCTCACCTAAACATTTGATGAATATATAATAGAAGAAGAATCTGGTTGGGTTTTCCCCCTTATGGGGTTTTTCCCTGGTGTCTAACCTAAATCCTAATGTCTCTATTGTGTATGATTTTCTTTTTTATTCCTTATTGTCCTGCATCATTGTTGATGTTTATTGTTCTCTCTACATAATTACTAATGATGATATGATGTTATGGGTTAATTTAATGTGAAAATGTTAAAAGAAATTTATAAATGCAATTATCTACAACAGAGAAAAATATATCCCTAAAAATTAACATGGTATCAAACTTGGGTTGAAGAAAAGGAATTGAGGATCGCCCATGTGAGGACACCTATGATGAAGTTCATGATCAAAGCAGAGTGAAAAGGATGAATATGGCAGAGACCTAAAAGTGTTGGAAAATCAAAGATCTTTTGTATTATGTTTGACTTTCCTTACTTGATAACTACTTGTGATATTAGTTGCCATTTTATTACTTTTTATTTCTTATTCATCAAATAATTAACAAAAAAATTAATATCACAAAGAGAAAAAGTACAAAATATATAGGCTCCAAGCTAGGGAAAAACCCCTTGAAGAGTAAAACCCAGAAAGAATACTTCTCTTCTTATAGAATTAGTTCAAGATGAGACTTCCAAGGCCCAAGACCAAAGCCAAAATTCCTCCCAAGCACCAAGCCATACCAACAACAAGATCGCTTACAAACGAGCCAAATTATTCCAAATTCAATGAAGGTCAAAGATAGACAAAGCGGCTTCAATTCAGAGTCTCAGAACTGCAACTCAGATATGTAATTGCTCACACATGTGGACAAAAAGGAGTGTTTTCATAGGAGATCTTTGATTAGCTCCATCAATAGGTACATTTGGAGGGGTCAATTGTCAACTTTTATGCTTATTAAGTCTATTTTTCTCACATTTAATTATATTATGGTCTGATGTTGCTAGTGTAGATGGTGATTAAGGCTTTTCATACTTAGAATTCCTAACATGAGTTAAATGCGGGATAATCACGAAAAAATTGCACTTTTGATGAATATTTTGCTGTCAAATCTCAAAGTAGAAAATAAGGAAAGATTCTAGGGGGATTTTCCACCTCCTTAACTCCCAAAGGCAACCAATGGATTCTCGAGATTCCCTCCAACAGCTCAAAATCAAAGGCAACCAAGCAAACTCAAGGTCAAGTGCACCAAAGCTCCACTTCTCTTGCCATCAAAGTGGACACATCACCTACTTTTTAGGGAGTTTTTGTTAGCTACCCTCTATGATAAATAGATTCGAGCAAGGGCTCATTAGGATTTGAACTTTGAAGTAATCTAATAGACTCTTAGCTCTTGTAATATATTTTTGAGACTTTTATGATTATGTAATGAGACTATTTTATGCAATAAGATGAGTATTCAAATTGTGCTTCAATGATTTAGTTTCATAGGGCTAGGCTTGTGGGTTAGGGCCCAATCCATTGGAATTAGTATCTCTTATGTATTCATGCTTACTTTTATGTCATTGTAGCTAGTTTTCATTATGATTTTTTAGCTAGTTTTCTTACATTTAAATTCATTATTTTTAGTTTTCTTCCATTTCTCTTTGTTATAGATTAAGCTTTCATACATGTTTGTATAATAGTTTATAAACTCATAAATTTGTGTATCAAGCCTCTCTCTCTCATCTCTATCGTTGGAGCTTGAGGAGGGCAGACCTTCTCCATAGGCCAAATTTTCTCTTTAGTTTATGATTTCTTGGAAATAATATTTAGGTTGTTTTAGTGTCATGAACATGTCTAGAATTTTGAGTTAGATTTCTCTTTAAATGCTGAAGTAGGTTTGCTTTCCAAATTCAACTCATATTTTCCATTTCCTTCATCATGAATTTGTCAATATTTGTTGCATGAAAAATATTCTTCTTGCAGGTTCAAGTATAAAAGTTGAAAGTAGGACTTCACCAGCACCCTCAGCTTCATTTCTCACCCTTCATTGGCCTTCTTTTCATCAAATCGCCATCGGCCTTGTTTTCATATTTTTCACCTTCACACCATGAGAAAACCCTAGAGGTGTAAGATGGGCTTCTCAAAAGGTTTTGAGCTTGACCAAGGGGTTTTCCACCTTCCACTCATCCAAACACACCTTCGCTCCACCTTCCCTATGCTTTTGTCCACCATTTTTGGCCTCGGATTGCCCTCAGACTATTTCTTGTAGAAATTTAGGACTTTCTTGTAACACTATAGGAAACCTATAGTAGCACTTGTAGAAGCACCAGTGGGCCTCTCCTTAAGCCCATAAACCATCATCCTCCTCATCTAGACCTTCCAAAACCACCCAGACACCTTAAGCCTTGCACCCATGAGTTCAAGCCCTTCCTAAACCACCTTAGCGCTTTCTCCTCCTAGCTACAAAACAGTGCATTTACAAGAATATTTAGGTCATGATTAGATGCCTGAGTGAAAGAATGATAATTATAACATGAATTAGAAAGAGTGTGTTTAGCCATTTGGCCCAGAAATGTGTGATTAGGTTAGTCTTCTTTATGCAATTTCAATTCAAAAATTTACTTCATGAGAGATGCCTAGTTTGCTTCCATTTCTTGCCATAGCTTAATCTGTAGATTTGTTTCATTGTAGAGTAGCTAGATGTACTTTCTTATTGTAGAATAGTTCTTTTCTTGCTGATAGAGTAATGGCTTTGAATCATTTGTATCCCTAGGTCTAAATTTAGAAGTGTGACATACTTCATTCAGAAACCCTGGAAATAACACCCTTTCATAGAGCTTAGAAGAGTATGACATGAGTACAATGCATCTGTTGTCTATATAGAATTTTCACCTCCAATTTTGTATGAAACCTGTGTTGATAAAGCAAACTATAGTAGCCTCTGGGAGTTGCAGCACTTTTGGAGCAATACCAGGGTTCACCAATCTTCCTTCCTTCAACTTATTCCCCTTCTTCTTGACTTCCACGCTCTTCTTTCTTCTTCACTATTGTAGATTAAACTTGGATGAATGTGTGTGTTAAATAAGTTAGAGTACATATTATTTATAACCTTCTTGAGGGGTCGAATAGGCCACTTTAGTATGACTTGTCTTTGTTAGGGTTGACATGGTCTTGGAGGATAATTTTTCTTTCTTGACTCAAAAATAATTATTTTCTTGTTACAACGAGTTAAAATGGGACTATAATACATAAAAATAAATATTATTTGACCTAGAAATTCCTAGAAGAATGAAACACATGCTTTGACCTAGACTTAAGCATGAAAATCATGCTTTGAAAAGTAAAAATTATTTTTCTCTTTTTATATACAAGAAATGCAATGTCATGTTTACAAAGGTCATTATAAAGACTAAAAATATAGTTACATTCCCCAACACTCCCTCCTAATTAGAGAGGTATTCATAATCCCATCATGAAGTACAAGAAATATCAAATTGAATTATTCTCATAAGAAGAGTCAAATTGATAAGCCATCTATTAAGCATCAATATCATAACCATCATTGTCAACAAGGCCTTCTCTTGAAAAGCTCAAATTTTATGAGAGAAACATGATGGGAGGCTTTACGTGAGATACCACACTGCCTCTAAAGGCACATACCAATCCGGATGTTCACTAGGTATGTACTTTTAGGATTATTGTTATATTGGATTCCCAATTATCAAATAATATTAGTCCTCTTCGACTATTCTTATCTTGGATTCCCTACCTCAACCTCAAAGAGTATCAGTCTACAAGTCCACTTTTATCTTTTATTTTCTAGTCTTAAAAAAGTTTCAGTATTAGATAATTATCAGTTGAATGGGGACTTCCCTGTGTAAAGGTTCACAAAGAGCACACTATTTCTCAGGAAAGGAAAGTTGAGTCTAGTCGTTGCACCTACCTTACTGAGAAGGCCGAGACAAGCGAACAAAATGCATGGTGTTTGAGTTTCAATAGGATTTCCAAGTTTGAAGGGAAGGAGAAGCCTTCATGATTGCTTCAGTGTGCTTAGTCCTAGTAGTGCTGATGGAGTGGTCAAATACTATCAACAACATAAAGATATGCTTGAGGGATTCATAGAAATGGATATGGTTACTAAGCATGGTTATTTTCCTGACTTATCCAAGGAATAGCATGACAAGGTTGCAAGAACTGAGATAATTGCAATTAGATTTTCTAACATAGTAAACATTGACCTTTTCATTGTGAAAATATATGCATCAATAAAATTCTTTCAAGTATCTTCAAATATTTGAGTCATCAAAAATGCTAAGTGTGTGGTCATAGTCAAAGTCCATCAATGTTCACATCAATCTCATTGGTCCCACACTTAGTTATTTGTTGGAACACTTCATGACCAAGAAACTTAGCCTCTCTAGGCCTCCCCTAAGTTGTGCATTGAACATTATTAGTCTTTTATTTGTGACCTTGTTACTTGACACTACACAGTGCGTTGTAATAGCTTCCAAAGACTACCCCTTTGCACAATTTTGGTGACCAACACCCGACCTTGACCTTTGGAATTACGTAATCGAGGCCTTCAGCCTGGCTTGAACTGCACACTTCCCAACTTTAAGACACAAGCTCATCCCCTGAGCCTTAAAACTGTATATTGCGCAGTCACCCAAGCCTCCTTGACCTCATGAACTATGCAGTTAGGTTTCCTTACTCTCATCCCTAATGCCTGTCCCCACTGACTCTAGAAACTGTGCAGTCATGTCCCTCACCTCAGCCTAAACTATGCACTACACAGTCTCAAGGCTCAAGCCTTCCCCCTACCTACCTGAAATGCACATCTCCATAGTCACTAAAACTCCTTTCCCAACCTATCACCTATCTCAATCTCAGTTCATGGATAAGAATGCATCATCTTAAGCTAGGGGTTTTTGGATAGATGTCGTCTCATCATGAGTGAATTGCAAGAAAAATTACTATAGCAAGTCATGGAAAGATGATATAGGAGGATAAAAAGGAGGAAATCTTGTTTCAATAAATTCTTGCGGTCGAAATTACAAGATGATTGATCAATATAAAGTGAAAGGACACTAGATTGCTACCACTATCCAAGACTTGAAATCATTGAGAATCCATATCACCAAGGAATGTAGATGATAAAGGGAGAGCTCTTTCAGGAATACATTTAGCTCTCAGCAGCAGCAATGGCTTGACATTTCCATGTCATCAAGTAGTCCATGCCAGTGGTTACATGTCATGTCATGTAATGAGTGGTCATGTTTCCACATACCATTGTATATTATTTCCATTGTAATCAAATGTATTGTAAAGTGGAAGTCCAAAGGACACACACGAATGTAAAAATTCATGTAAGTTGAAAATCCATGGGAAGTTAAACAGTCATGAGGGTGTTCAAAGATTCACCCTCGATTATATATACTCCCTCATTGTACGAGCAAAGGAATTTTCACCTTAGATCCACCAACAAAGAAATAGAGAGAATATCTAGTCATTTTGTGGAGCAAGGAGTGGCTCTAAAGCTCCACTATTGGAGCTAGTGATGTTCATTGTATATATGTGTCTAGGAAATTTTACTTAATAACAGAAACATTTCAAGATCAACACGTTCCTCATGCATGACTTATGAGTGTTTGTAAGACTATTCGGCAGATTTTTATATTTCATGTTCACTTTTCACATGTAGTAATATAGTTGAACTATTTCGGTTATTTTAGTGCTTATCTTGTCGAGAATGTGTTGTAATGGTTGTAGTTGTTGTCTTATACTTGTGGAATATTTTATAGGATATTAGAAATATCTCTCTCATATCACTCTATGTGTAATTGTTGTCCCATCCTTGTGGACTATTCCGCGGATATTTGATATATCTTTCTTAAGTTTTTGTGTGTGTAATGATCATCGCATCCGCTATGGACTATTCCACTAGGTGTTAGATGGAATCCTTTGGTTTTCATGTGTCTCTTCTTGGGTGTTACTATTACCTATCTATTAGAGGTGCAATTTTATTTCTTTTCCCCTCTACAGTAGAAGAACCTTGACACACTTGCAATTGGACACTCACCAAGCACACCCCCCTTGCTTTGTGAAAGTAGATTGACATCACTCTCTCTCTTGCTGACTACAGGAGACAAGGAATATTTTTAAGAATAAGGCAATCAAGTTTTTTTTCCGTATGGGACTCCTACACCAAATGGTGTGAGTTCTAATTGGGACTTCATATCGGGGAGATTGTTGATGGGTCTAGCACCGTCAAGATTTATGGCACTAGAAGGAGGGTAGACAATTTTTTATGGATGATAAAACCACCAACCCCAAATTTACATCTTTTTATCAAGGAAACAACGTACATTCTACCTCCCATTCTCATGCTCTTAAAGTTGGTGACCCTTCTAAAACATAACCCACACAAAATTGTGAAATTTCATACAATCAGATTTGGGTTATCTCTCCCATAACACGTCAATTCGCAAAAGTAATTAGATTGATCCTGAGAGTATCCAGTCTTCCATATTCTCCAAAAAATACCAATACCATATCTACAGGAATAATGGTTACCACCTTGGAAGAATTATTTATGGCCACCCTCGAAGAGTTAGAAGTTTCTTTGGAGAATGCAAAAGAACCTCTTGTTTTTAGTGGTGGAGAAGGAGACAACCCACTACTCTGAGGCGCAACCTTCAATTGGTTAGGTGGTCATGAAGAGGAAAAAGAGTTATCATATTCTGACAAATAACAGGAGGAGGATGAATATGAAAACATGGTAGACCAAGATTTGGATTTGATTTCTCAGGGCCCAATCACACTTTCAAGTATGTTGCAAAAAATTCTACGACACCCAGAAAGTTTGTTAACAAAGTATGACCCTCATAAAATGGTTAAAGTAGAAGACCACTTGGAAAATTTACCGACATATGAAAACACTTGAGGTACGCTATGATGACATTGCATGCAAAAATTTTCCATGTACCTTGGATGGTAGAGCAGTTGTATGGTACCACATTCTTGCCCCAAACTCCATCCGGAATTGGAAGGGCTTTAAGAAAATGTTTCTTGAGAATTTTGATGATGACAAGACCCCAGCCATGCTACTGAAAAAGTTAGGTAGCCTAAAAATGGAGTCAAAAGAAAAATTGAAATATTTCAATAAGAGGTTCAAACGTGTTTTGAATAGATTTCTGAAAGACCAAACCTCGTGACTCCATCACAAAGGACTACTACACTTATGCCTTGCTAGCAAACATATTGGAGTTCCTGAAGCAAATTGTTAAACCATCACTTTAAAAAAAAATTAAATAATCTATCATGGTTGAGAAGGAATTACGTAAAATTGGAGTCATTACAGATTATGAATCAATAAATTACTCCAAAGATGCAAATAAAAGGTATTAGGCCTCAGTAAACAAGACCAAAGAAAAGGAATCATTCGATCTTGAGAACTTGACTCACATGATTAAATATTTCTCTACTGAGATGAAAGAACTTAAAAAAAGGTCAAGTAAGATCACTATCAGCAGAAATCCTCCGTGATTCAACCCGTTTAAAAGAACTACGAATTTGGGTAGAAATACTAATCAACCGACCAAACCCGTGAAAATTGAAAACGTATCTTTGAACCTTGACAAGTTGGGCATCACCGAATATTGTTCATATCATCAAGAGTATCATTCTAAGAAAACATGCCCACAATGGAATCACACCATGAGCTCTATCTCTGCGCACTTTTGTGACATGATACTTGCTGATGAGCAAACATAGCCATAAAAATAAAAGGAACAATATGTTACACCCAACGAGACCCCAAGTGTTGGGCATGTTGTAAACATGTTCAATTGCATATTTACATCCCGAAAGAATGCATCCAAAAAATAGCCTCCGAGTGACCCCCCGAACCAGCCCCAGTCAAATCAGTACAATTTAAGGAACCAAGGGTCATCCACTACAATGCAATTGACAAAGAGAAAACTCAAAGAAGCCTTATTAAGGAGAATCATTTTTCCAGTCAACTCATTAGAGAACACTTAGAGAAAGTCTGGGAAAGTTGCCTCAGCAAGAACTACTTCCGCAAATGATAAAGATAATATCCTTGCTCTAGAAGTTACAAATCATGTTACTCCCCCAAACACTTTAGCCTCTCTCCCCACTATGGACTACAATATATTAGTTAAAAAATATCACGAACCAGCGGGACATTCATTTATGAGCACTTGGATCATCCTCCGCAGGTAGTCTTTCCCCTTCATACAAGGGATCAATTTTATCTTAAGATTCTCTTCAATCAGTACTTCATGCTTTAACATTGGAAGTAAACACGCTCTTCCCTCCTTTCCTCTTAACTTTCTGAATCTCCAATTACAATGCACACAGTTTCTTGGTTGATTCTGGCGCATCGGGTAATGTAATGCCATTGTTTATATCAAATAAAATCAATGCAACATGGAGAAAAATTGATGCAAATATTATTCAGCTTGACACAACTCTTTTCCATCTAATCTGTGAACTCAAAGATGTGATCATTCACTTTTCATCCGATAATGAGTTCAAAAATACATAAACATAGTAGTTTTGGACATACCGAAAGCATATGGACTATTGTTAAGAAGATATTGGTCAAGCAAGATTCAAGGACACTTATGGCTTATCATAAGGGCATAAACAACCAGATTTGACACTACAAGGAAAAGACCCTCTAGCGGATGTTTTTGAGGAACCCCTTATAAAAATACCCCAGACATCTGTTTCTAGCGGAGGTTACTAGAGGAGGTTGGTGGGTGGAGGTTTTTGCGGATTTTTTTTCCCGGTGCGCTTATCATCCTAAACCACATCGGTGCGTTCAACAAGAGAAAGAACTAGTGTGCACAAAACATTGGCACAACGGACACTGTGTGCTCCATACAAACCCACCCTGTGTGTCTTATTATTGTAGCACACCGGTGCTTTACAAAGATTCCACACTAGTGCATCCTAAAACCCCATGCCAAAACTAAAATTGCCTGATGTGGTCTTAAGAAACTGCATCGGTGTGCCTATAAGACCCCGCGCACTGAAATAGGGTTAAATAAAAAAAAAAAAATATGACCAAAAAACGACATTTTTCACTTTTCTTAGTGCTTCAGAGCTCTCAAGCGCTGGTACCATTTATTCTTGTCTGAGTTGCCCTGACATTGGTGCTCCCATTACACCCATTGCACGCACTAATGTTGTGCATTGCCCACCAATCTCCAGCTTGAATTTTGCAAAATGGTGGGAAAATTTAATTTTGTAAATTCTATAGCTAATATGCCTCCTCAACGGCCAAATGTACGGGTATTTTTCTTTTTTTCCCATAATTAATCCTTTTAGAGGATTAGAATTGTAAATTACCTTAAAATTAACAATTTAAATATATATATATATATATATATATATATAGATATATATATATATATATATATATATATATATATATATATCCACGTGGTGCACTCGAGCCATTCGGCTCGCACCGTTACATGGTGCTACCTGTAAATTTATAGGTTGCACCACAACCGGTGCTAACGGTATCCACACCAATTCTAGGGCAGTACCAAAAGGTGCACCGTGCTATTTTAAAATTTAAAAAAAGTGCACTGCGATCAGTTACCCGACTGCACTATTGACCCTATGGAATAGCAGCAATGTAGTGTGTTGACTTAAATATCTGCCCTGGGGCGGATATGTTTATCAGTGCACCGCATTCCGACATTTTGACATGGTCGACAGTGTGGCCTGGTAAAATATCACATCATTGACTATGTAATGATGTCAGGAGGTCAGTGTGATAACCGAACTATACGCCTCGGGGCCTATAGTTTGGTCAACGCACTACCCTCTCGACACTATCCATAGTCAATGGCATAGTCTGTTGTACCGCTGCACTGTTGACTTAAGAAAAATACCAGGAGGGTAGTGTGCTGAAAATTTTCAGGTGCACTGCCTCCAGTGCGCTGAAGATCTTCTGGTGCCCCACCAGTGGTGCGTGACAAAAAAAGATGCACCGGTACTGGTGCATGCCTGTTTTTTGTGGCACACCGACTATTTTTTTTTTCCAAAAATTTTTATATATGTATATTCTTAAATACATGTCTCATTTAATAAAAAAAATGTATTTAATATTTCAATCATTCAGAGACATGAAAGGAGAGAAGAGAAGGAACAACAACAACAACAGGCGGACCAGTATAACATGGTTCGCCTATGGGAGGAATAAGAGAGGGAGAGATATGTGTACCCTTTCCCTATTACAGCAGCTACCCAGGGGCTCCTAAGGTAGGTAGGCCTCCTCAAGTTCTATGAGGAGGCTACTTCCCTAAAAGGACATGGTTTGTTCTTGAGACATCTTATCTACAGGTGGAATGCCCAACTACAGGCTTTCTGGGTTGGTCCTAACCAATGATACGTGCCCACTAAGGAGGACATATATTTCATTGCAGGGCTATTGAGGAGAGGGGTGGATTTTCCCTTGTTCCCAGAGGTTCTAGTTGGATATGCAGCAGGGAGTGAGTTGGTGTACTCCGAGAGATACATTAGCGCAAATATATTATCTCCTTCATATTTTTAGGTCTCCGGAGGTCAGTTACGTATTGCTGCATTTGGTAGTGAGGAGGTGAGGTGCCTCTCACTTCTGATTTTACCATTTCACACAATACCATCGATGGGAAACACATTAGTTGTTCGCTTCTATATTATGTTGATTCTTTAGTATAGGAGCAACGACTTGTCAGGTGGTCTGCCACTTTTTACGGCACTTCTGTACAGCCTTAGATAGATGTCGTTCTCATGCACAAGGGAGGGTCAACTTCCATTTTTCTTCAGAGATTTTTTGTTTATTTTTTTAGAGGTTTCCAGAGACGAGGCCTACTTTTGTTCGGCAGCCTCGTAGGCCGATGTTGGAGGCACGGATGCACATCTTGGGATAGATGATGCGCAAGAGGGGTGAGATTGAGTTTTTTGTGAGGATATCGCATGATGCACTGAAGTTACTAGCCAGTGTTGACAAGCATCCCTTCAGTATGGTCCCCTGTCCTTATGCTAGTTTGGATTGGCGAAGATGTTCCAACATCCTCTTCACAAATGATGAGCCACCGGATGATAGAGGTAATATTACATGTTCTTTAACTTGTTTTTATTAAATTGTGTAATGAAATTGTCTAATTATTATTGTGTACTTGTATATATTTTTTAGACTTTGGGTCTTTTGATGGTGAGGACATGCCAGGGCCACCACATGATCCAGGTGTGGATCCTAATGACGATCAGGATATGCCAAATTCCAAGGATCACTAGGAGGCCGGTGAAGAGAGACTTGCTCCTGCTGGTGCACCGGTACTGCCTTTTGCTAGGCACCGTAGGCTTGACAGCATATTGTGGATGGAGTTGGGTGACCAACTTTATGCATTGATTGTTGAGGCGGGAGTCAGGCCCGCTACTATGAGAGACATACAAGCCGATGATAGGCTGGTACATATGTGGAGACATGTACAGCCTGATGCGGCATGTTGCGTGACATGTACAGACTGATGCGGCATGTCATAGGAGCTACGACCTTAGTTATGTGGCTAAGGAGTACCCTTGCACATTATAGGCATGGTCGAGATGCAGCACATGATCGATAGTCTGCAAGCAGTGTCGATGCATCATCTGATGATCACGTTCAGGGGACTGATCATCATTCACCTCACGCCTCGCTAGATGAGCAGCCTCCACTAGAATCGAGTAGCAGTCATCATGGAGAGCAAGCTGGACCATCGGCCATGTCGAGTCAGTAGCCTGCAGCATCCAATAGTAATCATGATCATGAGCGTGCTAGACCATCGACCATGTCGAGTCATCACAATGAGTAGCCAACAGTTGATCCTGATTAGCATGAGGCACCAGTACCAAATCAGCAGGCACGTGATGATCAACATGTATCTGAGCTTATCGAGGCTGCACCATTGACTGAGCAAGCCTCAACTAGTATTACTATTGATGATGTACCACCAACTGATATATGACATTTATATTACAGTTGTATATTTTTGACATTATTTAGTTATATATATATATGGTCCATGTATTTTATGTTCATGTTTCAGTTGTACTTAATTTACATGTTGGTGATCATCATGATGTGTATATTGTTAGGTCATGTTAGATATTTTCATTTAATGTGCAGCTTGCAGATAGATGTGTATGTGATAGCATTTATTTCACATGAGATGTATATTTGATGTTTGTGTTGTGATGATGTTATACAATTCTAATTGTGTTTTGTTAGATAATCATGATCATGATGATGTTAGTGAATTTGAATGTGTTTTTTAGTCGAATATGATGTTTGTACGATGGTTATCATGATTATGATGTTTATTAATTAATTTAATATTAAATGAGCATGATATTGTAAAATTATAATATTTGTAATTCTAATTGTATGTAAAATTCTAAAATTGTAATTGTATTTGTAATTGTAATTTTAATTGTACTTGTAATATTTAATTTATTATGAAATGATTGTAATTGAAATTTTAATTGTAATTGTGTATATGTAAAATTCTAAAATTGTAATTGTAATTGTAATTGTATGTAAAATTCTAAAATTGTAATTGTATGTAAAATTCTAAAATTGTAATTGTAATGGTATGTATGTGAATTTGTAAAATTTTAATTGTAATTGTAATTGTAAATGTACTTGAAATTGTAAAATTGTAATTCTAATTCTAATTCTATAAATATTTGTAAAATTTTAATTGTATTATTGTGAAATGATTGTAATAGTAAAATTGTAATTGTAATTGTATGTAAAATAATAAAATTGTAATTGTAATTTTAATTGTAATTGTATGTGAAATTGTAAAATTGTATTTGTAATTATAATCGTAATTCCAATTCTAATTCTAATTCTAATTCTAATTCTAATTTTATGGAAAATATTTGTAAAATTTAAATTGTATTAAGGTGAAAATTTTAATTGTCTTAATGTGAAATGATTTTATTAAAAATTTTAAATTTTTAAATTTGTAAAATTTTAAATAATTGTAAAATAATAAATCTAGAATAATATGAATTTTTGTAACATAATAAAGTTTAGAAAATAATGTAAATAAATTCATGTACTTTAGAATTATCATTATTTTATTATGATCTTACTTTAAAAAAATGAACTTTATACAGTACGCCATTGTTTTTTAGATCAACGTACTTGCAAATTATCAAGTGAAATATTGATTTTAACATTAATGCAATGAAAATTACCAATTAATTCAAAATACATATTATAATGTTTCGAAATACCCATCTTAGAAACTATACATATTGATGAAATAACACATGTACCATAGCACTCTCGGTTCTCATGATCACCCTTATTATCTTCCGGCTCGCATGGCATGATAACACTATTGTTCTCAAAAATATATTTTGATCTAGGGTTATGTCTTAATACAAACCACTAATCCCTATCCAACACATCTAGGTAAAAAAACACTTGATTGCAGTGTTTGGGAAAAAATAGGGTTCCTTAGCTTCATCCCACATCTTTCTGGAGTTGATACATATCAGCCTACTATCGTGATATTCCTTTACATTATTCTGATCAAAGGTGTCCCACCACTTGCACCTAAAAATAACACATTGGAAAGAATAGAAATCCACTTCAATGATCTCTTGTATCTTTCCAACGTAACCTAATGTCCCTCGTACTAGGTTTTCATCACGGTGGCTAGATCGACTAGATTGATCGAACTCGACTTCCACTCCATAGTCTTGTGTGATGTTTCCAGCATCGAAATTTTCTATGCGAAAAATGGTGTCCATATGCCCACATAAATGGGAAAAAATGCATCTATTATAAAAAAAATTTAAAAATCATAGTGCCATGTGTCTTATAATAACCCAATAGTTAAAATATGAAATATAGATGTAATTACATTTGAAAGGTGCATTATTAAGTTTCAAATGTACATATAAATTAAATAGATTACTACCATGTTGCTGCACCCAATCCCTACGTTTAGCGCATCCCCTTCAGCACGTGGGTAACAACTGGTTGCACCATATTTCTCTCTGATTTGGTCAGCAACCCAACTGTTGGGGCATATTTTTGGCATATTTTCTTTTAAATGATTAAGATAAGGCACACTTCTACCATTCAACCATCTAAATTATTTCTTGTCACTATCCCATTTCATCCTCTTTTGTTCGTACAGTGCGACCCACGGTTGTGTCTCTTCAGAATTGTAAAGAAAAAATTTATTGATTGCTTCAATTATGCATTCCCTGATGAAATTAAACCGACATTATGTAGTACATAGAGATGAAAATATATATTATATTGAAGTTCAACATGAATATTTACTTTCTGTAACTTTGAAAAATTATAAGTTTCTTACTCTTTATCAAGCGCTTTTTTCCACTTGTTTGGAGCAACTCCCCTTCTCTTTTGTCTTCATCCCTTTCAGCATCCCAAATCACAGCACCTGGTCTATTTTCTATCTACTTAATGTACTCACTGGAATAATATAAATACTCGTACGATATGTACCCCTCTGCTATAGACCCCTCAGGGTTTTCCCTTTGTTGAACAAAACCTTTCAATTTCTTCATGTACCTCTCTAATAAGAACATCCAACGACAAGAAACCACCCCAACTAATTCAACCTCATCTACTAGGTGGATTAGAATATTAACATGCAAGTCCATGAAACTCGTCGGCAGTTCCTTCTCAAACATACAAACAATCTCAACTATCTCTTGACGCCACCGTGGAATGCTAGCCAAATGAATCTCCTTTGACGTGATCCAACGTAAAAATGCATATAATTTAGATATGGCACGTTCTAGGTCTTGAGGGAATTCATGTTTCACACACCCACACATGAACAAAGGATAATGACACTACAAAGTTATAAACACGTGCAATAATATAAAAAAATAGTTGTGTTTTATGATCCCTGCATGGGATAAAATTTATTAATATAACAAATAATAAAATAATTCTTTTGAAATTATACATACTCTTAGAAGATTCAGATGGTCATGCGATTTCAACCCCGAAAAATGGTCATCCACGGTGAAGCGGCGTTGTAGTGAAGACCCGTATGAAGATGGCACCCTCACACCCATTATAAATTCCTTTACCAAAGAAAGATCATACTTTTTTAAAATCCATGGGACATCACCTTCCTTGAAATACCATGAATTAGAGGGACCTGTGTCTGCCTCTGATCATGTACTTTCTAAATGTCTTGGCCAATGTTTCTTTTTAGTTTTTGAAGTAATAATATCTTTCCTAACAGCCAATGTGTCACTTTGTTTCGATGGTATGTTCCTCCATAAAGAAGATGAAACATTTTTAAATATATGCATGAGATATAATAACTGGGTAATCTTAAGATGCTCCCAATATGGGAGGTTATAAAATATATATTTCTTTCATCCCAATGGGAAATTTCTCAACATAGGTGTCGAAGAATTCTGGATCATCAAACATAGGCTCCCCATTTGAATTGAACATTTATATGAACTCCTTCTCCTTCTCTCTCTCATATGCTCTAATCCATTCAGCTGGTGTCATTATTGGAGGCCTTTGGGTTCTCTCCCGTTTACCATTGAAAGTGGATGTTGCTCTTTTGTAAGGATGTTCTTCTAGAAGGAATACCCTGGAGCAATCATACACTGGCTTTTGTAGATCCTTGGACCATATAACTTTCAGAGAAGGTCCACAACATTTACATCCAAAATACCCTTTTGTTACAAGACCTGCGAGATTATTGTATAAAATTAATATGCATGGCACGTTAAAGAATATCATGAAGATTATAACAATTACAACGAATTAAATAGCTAATATGTGAAATAATATTGTTACGTATATAAACAAATAAATAAATTAAACATCTAATTTACCAGAGAAAACTCCTAAGCCTGGATAATCATGTGTCATGTAAGCACATATTCCATACAACGTAAAACTCCTCTCTGCTGTGATGGGTCTTGATACATCGTATACATTTATACCATCCCATAATTCCTTCAACTCATCTACCAGTGGTTGTAAGTAGACATCCATATTCTTCACTTATCTTCTACGAGGGACTATGAGAACCAACATAAGATGTTAATTCTTCACGGACAACCATGGCAGGATATTGTTATTGATGACTACTATAGGCCAAATAGAATAGTTGGTGTTCTGAAGGGAATATGGGTTGACTCCATCCATGTCTATGCTGAGTCGTAGACTTCATACTTCATCATTGAATTTTTTGGGCCATGTATCCTCTATATGCTTCATGGATATTGAATCAGTTGGGATTTGCATAACTCCCAACTCACTTGTGTGTGAGGCATGCCATCCCTGCAACATAGCTAATTATTTGCAACGAAAGAGCCTTTGAATCCTTGGGATTATAGGTATGTGCCTCAATATCTTAAAAGGAGGACCAGCACGTGATTTACCCTTCTTTTTATATTTATCATACCTATCATGCCCACATTTCGAACATATCTCTTTGTCTGCATTTTCTCCTCTATATAGAATAAAATCATTTGGACATGCATTTTATGATATGTACTCAACACCCAACATTTTCAACAATTTCTTTGCCTCTTCACAGCTACTGGGCAAGACATTATCACTCGAAAGAACCTTATCTTTGAATAACCTGTAGTTGGTGATCATGGAAAAATATATTAATAAATGTACATTAATGTCGATATAATTATTAACGTTCATAAAATTTACTATTTGTAATGTTCATTGTGTACTGATTATATTTCTCAAATTTATATAATGGAGGACTTTATGGTAACTAACCTCAAAATTTCCAAGAAACATGCATTCGACAAGATAAACTTTGCTTTCAAGTTATACAGTAACATCATTGTCCCCAATTGGGTAGAATTTAATTGACTGCTAGGTCCAAAGAGAGGGGTGGTGGAAGAAAATTTAAGGATTTCGAAAAAGGTGTTAGCGATAAATTGAAAAATTGGTAAATTGAAAAAAAAGCGGTAAATTGAAAAATTGGCGGAAAAATGTTTTCGAAAATCTAATTTCATAAAAAAATTAATTAAATACTAAACACTTTTCATTATTTCACTATTTTTGCAAAAATTTCAGCCAAAGATTTGCAGGAGACATACCTGGAGCAAGAGAGCATGAGAGCATTGTGGAGTAGCGAATTACGTTCGAACAGAAGTATTCATACAATCATAATTCCAAACTTCTAGTGATTCAAAGCCTAGCATAGAATTTTAAATGATCTCGTGATTAAATTTTATTGTTTTTTTTACTTTTTTGCAGTTTTTTTATGCAGTGAGAAAAAAATTTCAATTTTTTTTCATTTTCAGAAACAAAAAATATAAAAATCCATTTTTACCCTAAACCCTTATTTTTTTTGTTTCTGCCTTTTCTTCTCCCTATTTCTTTGATTTCAAAATTAGGGCTTTTCATTTTAGATTTATAGGGTTTGTATTGCTATATATAGGCCTATGACATCCAACCCACGGGATGACTTGCATAGTCGGATCCCAATCCATGTCGGCCCTTGCATGAAGTTTTGAAAAAAAGAACTTTTTTTTTTATCGATACACCCAACGTAACCTAGCACACCAGTGTGCTGGATTATCCTAGCACACCGTGAAATTACTGTGTGATAAAAAATTTAAAAAAAAGAATGATCAGTGCACCATATGTAAAATAGGGCACTGATGCGCTATTTCATTATGGCGCACCACACACGTGCTATTTCACAAAAATTATTTTTATTGTGTTAATCGGTGCACCATGTAACATATAACGCACCGCACTAGGTCTCCTAGTTGAAAGAGAGCGCCGTATGGTGGTCCATTGTTTGTGCGGGGCGTTTATGCATCAAAAACTAACACTGGATGATTTTTATTATTTTTTCTGTGTTAATCAGCGCGGTGGCTAATATGTAACACATTGGTGCTCCTTATTGACATAGAGCACCGCACGGTCTATCATTATATTTTGGCAGTGCGTTTATAAGACCATCACGCACCGACATCGGTGTGTACACCATGAATGGCGCACCTGTTTCTTGAGAATTTTTTTTTTACTTGAAAATTTAATAATTTATTTATAAAATATACTAATGAATGATATGGCACAGGCTTCATATTGATAAAGAAATGGCTAACAAGAGATCAAGTAACAAAAATACTGATAACAGATCAAGAAAATAAAAAAAAGGCAAGTTCTTTGTAAATTCTTTACAAAAAATATTATTTTTGAACTATATGTAAGTTTAACTTATATGTATTTTTTACTGTATATCATGCAGAGCCACAAAATGATGAAGCTCGATAAGATTATTTCTGATTTAGGACCAGAAGAGCATAAAAGCTTGATGAAAAAACTGCAAAAGAATGAATCAGGTGAATGAAAAAATACTATCGATCCAATATGAGTTTATTTTTTTAATTTTAATTAATAATACTTAAAATTATTAGATAACATGTGTCAAAAAATCTATTAATTCACATTTTTTTAATGTTCGACAAGGACCAACAACTTTGAAAAGGAATGTTGTTCTAAGAAAAGAAAAAAAATAGAACATGCAAATGAAAATGAATTGATCCTTAGCTCATCTAGAGTGGTGTTGGAGGTTAACGAAACAGGGAAAAACTTTTACAAAAGTTTAAGGGATCTATTGGAACGAATGTATAGACGTTCTTTCTACTTACAATACAAAAATCAATCCAATGATTCCAAGAACCAAATTTTATCTAAACTATAGGAAGAGTTTCCAGAGAATTGGTCAATGAGGCATGTCAGACTTTTAATAGCAAAAATGTACAACAACAAAAAAAGAAGGAATAAAAAGGTAATATTCCTTTAAATGTTTGTCTAGAATTATTTATAAATATCACTTTTGTTATATTTACTTTTCATATATCAATATTTAATTTATTTTCATGTTACATTTTTAGGAAGATTATGAAAATCTCAAAAGATGAACAAGCTAGTATCATAAATATGCCAGTAGGAATGTCCAAAAATGTGTACAAGGAGATGGTCAAATAAATGGACAAAATTTCATTACAGGAGGAGCCATCTCAACAACAATGTGCTTCAAATGTAATATGCAATCATTGAATTTTTCGATCATTAGGTACAATAAATAAACAATTTAGCATTAAATATTAATTTTCAAGTATTTTTTTTGCATAAAAGAAAATAAAATGGAACCCATTCAGCACATAAAATAGGACGACAAGGAAGAAAAGGGTTGATATCTAAGTTTGTGAGTAATTTTTACTTCTTAACAACAACTTAACTAGATTTCATTTTTGTATTTTTTAAGTTGTTTTACAAAATAATCATTGAATGTCTTCAAAAAAGTGCTAACATACAAAGAAGAACCATCAGACAAATTGATTGAGATTGGGTTAAATTAGGTTGTGAGTATATGTTGGCATATCAGAAATTAATTATGGAATTTGTAAGCATCTATCGATCTTGTTTTACTTAGCTCCGTCTATAATTAATAGAACAAAAAAATCTTTTATATTAAATATATGATTTATTATGGTGTATAAAAATTGCAGGAAACAAAGTATGGAATTGTGCCAAGAGATGAAAACTTGAAAGATGGCATACTACATGATTTTGAAAGAATGTGTATAGTTCATGAGTCAATTATTTCTATGGTACGTCATTTATTTTCAATTTACATGGATGTATATTATTTAATATTGCAATTTTCATTATTCTCACCATTGTATATACACTCATTACAATTTATTTTTATATTTTTATATGGGAGGTGAAGAAGAAGAAAACAATCAACATCGTGAACAAAACATTCCTGAAAATAACCCAAGTCATGGAAGTAGCTCTAGCAGTGATAGCAGTTCAAGCAAAGAATGATGATCACTATGTTTGGATATCAAAGCAAGGCGTTGTATTTTTTGAAATATTTGTCTGTGAAATCAGAAATTTTGTTTAATGTAATGGACATAGTGTCCCAATTGAAAGACAAAGGGATACCAATAACTATACCATTTTGTATGACAAATACTATCTTATATGTGTGTGTGTGTGTGTGTGTGTGTTTTAATTTATTATATTGCGTTCTCCATTGTCACTGTGAAATATAACACCACCGATTAAATTTATGGATGATTAAATAATATAATGAAGAGATGTGAAATTTGATGATATGATATAACAAATTAATCCAAACATCACATTCAAATGCACTAATAAAAATTTAATTCATATAAATACTATTATAAGATATATATGTGTCGACTTTTGATGAATAATGAATTTTAAAAAATCATAATAATTATGATATGATATAACAAATTAATCCAAACATCACATTCAAATGCATTAATAAAAATTTAGTTAATATGAATACTGTTATAAGATGTGTCAAATTTTGATGAATAATGAATTTTAAAAAATCACAATAATTGCACTGTCACAGGTCGATGTTTCTAAAAAATACAAAATGAACACTAATGCATGACAGTTACTATACACCGGTGTGTTTGTATGACACAGTGCACCGGTGCATTTCTACGACCTATAGTCACCGCACAAATACCAATACCAATTATAAATCTTGGTGCATTTTAGCGATACGGCACACCGGTGCGTTTATGTGAGACTATGCACCAGTGCATTTGTATGACCTATGGGCACCGCACAAATACCAATACAAATTACAACAATCAGTGCATTTTTCTGATACTGTGCACCAGTGCATTTCTATAAGTCTACGTATCGGTGTGTTGAGATGACCTATGGGCACTGCACAAATCCCAAGACTAATTAGAATGGCCCCATGCGTTGTATCACCA
Organism: Pinus albicaulis; assembly: GCA_034641835.2. Taxonomy (NCBI): domain Eukaryota; kingdom Viridiplantae; phylum Streptophyta; class Pinopsida; order Pinales; family Pinaceae; genus Pinus; species Pinus albicaulis. Next base: position 1,032,210,110 of record CM076584.1, read on the forward strand.
ACACTGCGTTCGGTGCGGTTTTATACCTTAACGGCTCGGTGCATGCACCTTCAACCGCCCCAGGACACCTTCTAGATGACATGCACCGGTGCGTTAACACCTTAGTAGCGCACCAATGAAAAAAACATCTGTAATAACCTCTAACCACCCAGTTTTTTTAGTTTTGTTGAATTTCCATTAAAATCTCTACCAAAACCTCCATAACCGTAAATGGATGTTGTAGAAAATGTTTTTTTGACAATTTTGGCCAATTGTGTAACACTAAAAACCTCATTTATAACCCCCGCTAGAGGGTATTTTCCTTGTAGTGTGAGTAGAATCCTAAAGATATATGAAACATAATGTCACTCTCTTAAATGGACATAACGAACCCATGGCCTTCACAGAACAGGTGTTTAGATATTTCTTCTTGGAGAAAAAACTGGGGTGCCATCTTCCACAACCATCCCCAGTCCCACCATAAACACAGTTGGAGCTCCTTCCTAGTCCAGTTGGTGTGAATGACCTGTGTATAGTGAGTAGTAGAAATATTAATACTTGTACTAGTATAGTTCATAATCCTTGTACATATAATCTGCGCACTTTCTACTTTGTTGGTTCAAAAATGTAGGAAGGCACCAAAGTCGATTGCGTTCCGGTAAACCCCGCCGCGAAAGAAACACTTGATCTCAGACCACTTGGAATGTGAGTGCACAAACAAAATTTCTCAACATGAAGCACTCTTCTCAATCCTTCAAATATCAATTCATCATAATGACACATTCTTAGAAGAAGTAGGTGATTTAGGAATAGTTTTACGATATGTACATTATACCATTCACTGTGTTTCACCTTGTTTAAAGGTATATCAAAAAAAAGGTATGGAATTTAATTTCGCATTTCCAAGTTTTAAGTGTTCTTTCTGTTCAAAGAATTCAAAACATAGTTATAAATACATTAGCTAATACGGTTGATACGTTATCAACATCAAAGGATGGTTTTTCTGTTAAATTTTTTTGTAAACCATTTGTCCTCAAAAATATCACTTATTCACCTGTGTGTGATGACCAATAGGCACGACGTATCATGGAAAGAATTTACATAGTTATAGATGCATTTATCATCAAATACGAGCATGAAGAGGCGTTGCAGGATGTTTCCATCAAGGGTAAATAGAACCACATCCCCAAGTATGTTGTATCTTTAGAAGACCTATATGACCTGCGGAATCATTTTTGGGGACCTTCCAATGAAAAATCTCATAGTTCCACATTGCTACATAAAAAAATCAACTCCGGAATAGAAAAGGGTTTGAAGTGTGTGAATCGATGTACTTACCATATACCACAAGAGTGGCAAGCCTTCACCTACTTATTCACGAAGTACTAAGATACACCCATGTGCACATGTGAAGAGCTGAGAGTTTATAACATGCAAATCATCCACCATGTCACACTAATAAGATAAGGGGCCAAATTATTTAAAAAGAAACTTATGAAAGTACATCCCACGCTTAAACCCCTAATTTAGAAGGAATTGGGAAAGTTTTTTGATGTTCGAATCATCTACCAGGTGTGACACTCAACTTTGGCCCCAGTCAGAAAGAGGTTCAGGGAATTTTGTCTCTGTATTGATTTTCAAAATCTTAATTGCACCTTACGCAAGCACAACTACCTCGTGTCATCCAAGGAACAAGTTTTACAAATAGTATCGGGGTCTGAGACATTTTCGTCACTTTTTGGGTATTCAAGATACAACCAGGTTCTGGTCACAGGGCATGATGAACTAAAAATTAACCTCCATATTATTAGTAAGAACTCTTGGTATGTGAAAGTGTGTCATCCTGAGCATGGTACCCCCCCTGCTATTTTTTTTCACAACATAAAAGGGCGCTCAGGCTAAATTTTATTTCTTATCTATCGGTGCAATCGATGCTTTTCAATGAATATCATAACATGGCTTTGTTCAGATGATTGGACGTACGTGACATAGAGAAGGTCTTCTGTGATGCCCGCCATGGGCTAACCGAATGACATTTTGTTGGCAAGGCACATAAATTTGAACGGGTCAGCCTCTATTGGCCCACATTATTTAAATATGCTCACACTTATTTCTACAAATGTCGAGTCTATTAAAGGTGTGCTGGTAGGGAGGAGATGTCAACTGCCCCACTATAGCCTACCACGGTGGAAGAGCTATTCCAATGGTAGGGCTTAGATATTATTGATGAAATGTTTCCACATTTAGCAAAGCATCATCGCTGCGTTCTCGCCACCATATAAAATCTTACCAAGTGAACAGAAGTAGTTCCACTCAAACAGGTGAATGATTGGAAAGTCATCATTATTCTGCAACAGAGTATCCTTTTTAGGTTTGACCTTCCAGCATCACTTGTTTTTGACAATGCAATATATTTCTCATCACTATAAATTTATGTTTTTTCATTAGAAAATGTAATATTATTGGATAATTTTGCTAACTACTACTCTCAGGGGAATGATCTCGCTAAGAACTTGACCCACATCGTTAAGAACACCATATTCTTTGAACAAAGGAACTGGCATTTTACTTTGATAAACACTATGTGGGTTGACCAAGTCATGTGTAAGCCTTCCTTGAACAACTCCCCTTCCTTCTTGGTATACATAAAAGAAGCCATCCTCACCCCCAACATCTACTTTCCTGCTCTCCAAATTTCTAAAGAGTACCCCGACAAGCCATGTTTGTTAGTGCAGCGTAGGATGGACACCTTTCATAAGTTCCAGGAAGAAATACTGAAAACAAAAGAAAAATTCTTACTTCATCAAGAACGTATCAAGAAGTGGTTTGACAAGAAGTCTATGGGGAAGAATTTATTTAGTGTGTGTGAGGCAGCCTTAAAGTGGGATAAATCCCACGAGGACAAAGTAAAACACACTAATTTTCAATCCTTGTGGATTGGAACATTCACTATCGACATGAAAAGCTTTTCCAACACACCTATCTTCTTCGATCACTTGACGGGAATATTTACTCTCTCCATTTCAATGACCAAGATCTCAAAGACTAATTTCAATGAAAATTTGGGGTTGTTCCCTACACTATGTACATAGTATATTTTCATAAGTTTGCTTCTTCTTTTTTCTTATTGTTTTCTATGTTTCATGTTTTCATATGTCTTGTGAATAAATTTTTGTGCTCATGTTGGTTTATGGAATTGTGTGTGTGGATGAAGTCTAAGGAAACTTGTGACACTTCAAAATTTTGTTAGCCTTTGTTCTTCCTTCCTTTTATTGGTTATGTCTTTTGGAAAATGAAGTTCCATAAGGAGATTCTTGACCAAACCATGAACTCGTGTCTATCTAGGAAATCTTGTGCCCATATTCGGTTCTTTTGTTTGGTGTTTTCATGCTTATCCAATCAATAAAAAGGGAGAATGGGAAAACCTAAATGAGAAAAACTAAATTAGATGAACCTATATAATTTGCTGAAGGAACAACCTCTCCTGCTCTCAATAATTTGGGATCCCTCTTCCACCCAGAATAAATAAGTGCTAATGCACAGTCCTCTTTCCAAAAAAAGAACAAATAAAGGTAAAAGAAGAGAAAGGATTCCTACGCAAAGAGGTAAAGCAAGAAACTTCGTCGGGGTATTTTTCATGTTCACTAGTAGTGGAGCAATTTTTGCATTCTTGAAGTGACTCTGCTGGGGTATTTTCCAGCCCTGCTGGCAGTAGAGCAACATAAGAGATGAAAAATTATACTCTAAAAAAATCTTAAACTTGTGATCTTCATTACCTTCCTATGTTTGAAACTTTGTGATAAAGTTGAATCTTTGATGATTTAAACCGAAGTGGCATGATAGGTACTTTGTATATTCGTGGGTTAAGTTAGGAAACCAAATTTATATGCACGATGAATCAATACTCCATGAGGAACCAAGGCCCCGCACAAAAGAAGTTAACCGAATCAGAGAAGCTAGAATCGCACCAGTGTGTCGCCAAGTGTTGTAGCCGCTACAACCACCTCCAAAATTTTAGCCTACACCAAATTTCATAGCCTTCCTTGGCCTTTTCTATGGTTGTCATGAACTTTTAAGTTCATTTGATTTCTTTATTAACGTGTGTGATCCCTTTTGCAAGATAGGAAAAGTGTCACCTTTAGCGTGTTGGCTACTGCAGTGAATGTATGGGCTTGTTCCAATGATTCTAAGATGTAATGTTTTTTTAAATGAGTTTTTATAACTATATAAGTATCCATCACACTCATTTCCAAAGTTCTGAGCACCATCGCACAAGTGTCTTCACGATTGTCGTAAAGTGTACCTTTGGTGTCGCACTTCTCGTAACTATTTATGAAGTTGTCACACAGAGGATCATAATGTTTGTCTATTTTTCTCGGATGATATATGTTGTTTGAGTCATCAAATATTCTAAGTGTATGATCATATTCAAAGTCCATCAATGTTCACACCACTCTCACTGGTCCCACACTTAGTCATTTTCTGGAAAGTTTCCCGACCAATAAACTTAGCCTCTCTAGACCTCCCCTAAGTTGTGCAATGTGCAATATCAATCCTATGTCTATGCACTTTTTTCTTGGCTCTGCATAGTGCACATTACTAGCTTCACAAGAATGCCCCATTGCGTAGTTTTGGCGACTAGAACCCGAACTTGACCTCCAGAATTACGAAATTGAGGCCTCCATCCCAGCTTGAACTACACACTTTGAAACTTCAAGACACAAACTCATTCCCTGATCCTTAGAAATATGCACTGGGAATTCACACAGGCCTCCTTTACCTATTGAAATATATAGTTGGATTTCCCTGCTCTCGTCCCTACTGCTTGTCCCCACTGACTCTAGAAATTGTGCAGTCATGTCCCTAATCCCAGCCTAAATTTCGCACTACGTAGTCTCAAGGCTCAAGCCTACTCCCTTCCTTCCTAAGCTACGCGGTTGGATAGTCACTAAGCCTCCTTTCCCATCTTTTCACTTTTCCTAGGCTCAGTTCATGAATCAGAATGCATCATCTTAGGTTAGGGGTTTTCCGATTGATGTCATCCTATCGAGTAAAATGTAGGAACATGTACTATATCAAGTCATGGCGAGATGATAGAGGAGGAGAATAAGGAGGAGATCATGCTCCAAGACACTCTTGTGGCCAAAATTACAAGATGATTTTTCAAGTCAAAGCGAAAGGACACTAGCTTGTGACCACTATCCAAGACTTGAAATCATTGAAGACTCCCTAACACCAAGGCATTCAGAGGAGAAAAAGAGAGCTCTTTCATGAAGACACTTAGCTCTCAGCAGCAGTAATGGCTTAAAATTTCCATGTCATCAAGAAGTCCATGTCAGCAATTTCATTTTATGTCATATCATGAGTGGTGATGTTTCCACATTACCATTGTATATTAACTCCATTGTAATCAAATGTATTGTAAAGTGGAAGTACAAAGGACGCACATGAATGTAAAGAGTTATGTAAGTTGAAGAGTCATGGGAAGTCAAAAAGTCATGATAGTAGTCAAATATTCTCCCTTGGTTATATATACTCCCTCATTGTATGAGAAAACGACTTTTCACCTTGGCTCCACCAACAAAGAAATAGAGAGAATATCTAGTCCTTTTGTGGAGCAAGGAGTGGCTCCAACGCTCCACTATTAGAGCTAGTGATGTTCATTATATATATGTGTCTTAGAAATTTTACTTAATAACAGAATCCTTTCAATTCCATCATGTTCCTCATGCATGACTTCTGAATGTTTGCAACACTATTCTTCATATGTTTATATTTCATGTTTGTTTTTCACATGTACTAATATAGTTGAAATATTTTGGTTATTTTAGTGCTTATCTTGTCAAGAATGTGTTGTAATGATTGTAAATGTTATCTTGACATACTTGTGGACTATTCCACAGGATATTAGACAGATCTCTCTCATATTACTATGTGTAATTTTTATCCCATCTTTGTGGAATATTCTGCAGGGTATTAGACATATGTTTCTTAAGTTATTGTGTGTGTGTAATTATCGTCAAATTCATTGTGGACTATTTTGATGGGTGTTAGATGTAATCCTTCAGTTCATGTGTGTCTATTATTGAGTGGTACTATTACCTCTCTCTTAGAGGCTCAATTTTCTTCATTTTCCCCTCTACAGAAGAATAACCTTGACACACTTGCACTCAGACACTCACCAGGAAGACCCCCTTGCTTTGTGTAAGTGCTTTGACATCACTCTCTCTCTTGCTGATAACAAGAGCCAAGGCATATCTTTAATAAAAATGAAATCGCGACATTGTTCTAAATGGGACTCTTACACCAAACAATGTGAGGTCTAATTGGGACTTCATATCGGGGAGATCCCCTCAATTTTGGCGGGTCCAGCAATGTCAAAAGGCTCATAATAGGATGCATTCTTTGTTTTACCGAAAAACCTAGCAATAGAAAAAAAAGTACATATCATCCCTCATGTGTACCCATTCATCCTTAAGAAAGAATTTCCATGGAATTTGTGGGAGATTTACCAACAACCAACAAGAGGCATGACTACCTATTCATGATAGTTGATAGGTTCAGAAATAAGTGTATTATAATTCCCTATAAAAATACCATTAGTGAGGAAGAAGCAGTGACCGTTTTCTTTGGAAAGGATTTCCCAACAACCAGGAAGAGACATGACTACCTATTCATGATAGTTGATAGGTTTAGAAATAAGTGTATTATAATTCCCTATAAAAATACCATTAGTGAGGAAGAAGCAGTGACTGTTTTCTTTGGAAAGGTTTAGGTGCACTTTGGGATACTGAGGAGAATATTTTTTTAAAAAGGACACAATATTTCTTAATGCGTTTTGGACTACATTGTGTGAGAAGATGGACATGAAGTTAAATAGGTCTAAAAAATTCCATCCACATATATATGGGTATACATAAGTAGTCAATAGGACTTTTGTGCATATTTTGAGGGGTTACAATCAGAAGCATTTGAATACATGAGACAACAATGTGGTATATATACAACACTCCTATAAGAGATAAATTCATAATTCTACTGACAAGTCCCCATTTCAAACTTGTTTTATATATTTCCCACCTTCACCTTTGGATATTTCATATGGGAAACAAGGAGGAGTGAGGGAAAATACTATAAGGGATGCATTAAGGGTCAAAAAATTGTCGAGAATATAAAGAAAATCCATATACAAGTATAGGAGGCACTGAAATTGTCAAAAGAAAAATTTAAGGCCATACATTATCAACACCGAACATAGAAGCCCTTAAAAGTGGGAGACAAAGTATAATTACATTTGAACATGGAGAGGCTACAGGTTCCTATAGATAAAATGAAAGATATATGATATGGTCCCTTTAAGATACTATAAAATGTGGGAGTTAATTCCTATAGACTAAGTCTATCCCCATACATACACATTTACCCAATGGTTAATTTAGAGAATGTAAAACTATATGAGCCTTCCATTCTAGATCAAGAAGACTCGGAACATGCACTACCTTCTGTGTTATTTTTTTAGTAGCTCGAAGGTAAATCTAAATTGGTAATACCTAGCATGTAAAAGTTACCAATCACATTTCACTCCCTAGACACTTTTGTTTATGAAGTGATTTTATAAAGTTGAGAAGTGTACCATTTTAATTAATAACTAAAATGTGACTTTTATAAAATGAGTGTGACATTGTAAAGTGGGGTAATTTTAGTGATTTAAATTGGCTCGATGTGAGATTAAGTCATGACCATTGATCTTGAGATGGATAGTTTAAATATCAACCATTGAGATCTAGGGTTAGGGGATTTAGTAATTGATGAGAAATAAAAGGGGAAAGGGAGAATGAAGAGACACATTATTATTTTTCATGAGATTTTGAGAAGAGGAGAAAAATATCCAAGGGATAAATTCCACAAGAGGAAGATAAATACAACAAGGAGGGTACACATTCTTAGGAAGAGTAGGGAACACATTTCACAGATCAACAAAGCTCTGAAATTTAGTAGCTTTCTCTATTGTTTGAGCACATTCATCAAGGATGAAAAACTTAAATTTTGAGGTAGTGTATAGTCACAAAATTTGAGGCAAAGGACAAGGATTTTTCTAAGATGCAGAGTAGCACGCATTTCAAGGGACCTAGCACATATTTCGAGGGAGGAATTCAACATAAACAAATTTTCCGTTGGAATGAATTTAGAGAAGGCTAAGGCATAATTTTTTTGACATGCCTGGGCATGGAAAACAAGGCTTGAATAGCAAAAATTTAGAGGGACATGTAGACCTTACATTTGCATAATTTTCTAGGTTGATTTGGCACATGAAATCAAGATATCAAGTGCTAAAATCATGGTATTGCTAGCACAATTTTTAGGGAAAAACTAAAACACTTTTGCAAAGGAATTCTAAGCATGAAATATGGGAGATAAGTTGATTGATTTATGTAATTTAATGTTGTAATAAATTCTTTGATAAGAAATAAATCTCTCTCTCTCTCTCTCTCTCTCTCTCTCTCTCTCTCTCTCTCTCTCTCTCTCTCTCTCCCTTCAGCAATTTTCCAGGGGCTTTACCCAATATTCCATGTATCAAAAGGGTGTTCTCTACTATTCATTTTCAGTTGTTAAAAGTATGATTTAGTCATGTTTATTTCATCTCATAAAAATAATATTGGATTTATTTAAGTTTAATTTATTAATTTTGAATGTTTTATTGGAGACTGAAATCAGAGTTTGACTAAGTGTTTGACAAAATTCCTACAAGAGAAAACTAGCTTGTAGGTGAAATTTCAACACTCTCTAGATGATTTATCACTAGATGCTCAAGAAGAGTTGATAGATAATATAGTTTTATATAATATTTCCAGAACGATAAGACAAGGGCAACATGACCTTTGACATAGATGAAAGGACAACTTCTAGGTAAGGCTAAATGGTACACTCAAAATATGGTGGAGGAAAATTTTCCTCATCTCATTTTTTAGAATATTTTGGGGACCAAAAGCCTTCCAAAATGGGGATTTGTGATCTATATTATATAATTCTATTTTCTTTTCATCCATCTCAATTATTTTAGAGTGGAAAATTTGGAGAAATTAGCTCACAGGATCATTTTTACCAGGAGGGTCCAACTTGGAAAATAAGTGTCTAAAACTTTCCAAGAGTAGTTTGAGGAATCAAATGATATTTTTTTCCTTAATTGTAAAACTTCATTCTATTCTACGCATAGAGACCTTTCCAACTACACAAGAATCACATCAATTGGATTTTTCATGCAAAATGTTTGTCGCTTAGAAGTTGAATTTCATTTTTGACCACCATAATTCAAGAGAATTCCTCATGAACCTTCATTATTCATGGAAAAATGGCTATTCGTGTGATCATGAAGAATAATACTATAGAAGAGTAAATATTATAACTCTATTCAAGAGTTGGAGTCAAACCTAACCACTAGTAAGCTTTCAGGTTGTGTTATAACTGGGCCACTAGGAGGAAAAGGGGATCCATTCTATCCAAGTGCATTTTGCTCCACATATGAGAAGGGTAGATGAGAGTGGAAAGGGAGATAAAAAAAATATAGGATTAGTGTACTATAGCATCCCATGGATAAGCCTCACTTATTTCTAATTTCACCAATTTTTTATTTAGAGAAGCCACACATAGCAACCTCACCTTCCAGCTAGGTTTTCTCGAAAGAATTTCCCATGTCATATATTTGTGTTAATTTGTGCCTTGTGAGTTTTATTTTTCTATTCTCTCTCTCTCTCTCTCTCTCTCTCTCTCTCTCTCTCTCTCTCTCTCTCTCTCTCTCTCTCTCTCTCTCTCTCTCTCTCTCTCTCTCTCTCTCTCTATATATATATATATATATATATATATATATATATATATATATATATATTATCTATTGTATGCATAAGTTATAAACATGAATTAACATATCCACAAATATAACGAGAAATAAACCCCAGTAGTGCAGATTTTACATTTTAAGCTTAAATTTATTAGATCTATTGTGACGAACTACCAAATATAATACCCACAGTAGTTTAGTTATCAGTTATGGATGTATATGATATCCATAAAGTTCCATAAAATGGGGACATTTTTAATGAAGTATGGAAATATTTAATGTGTCATCATTTTTCCAAGTGCAACCACTTGACCAATTAGTTTATTTATTAGATGCAAAGAAACATAGATATCCTTGTAAACATGTATTCAACCTTATATTTCCCATGAAATTAAGGATGGTAAGATGAGTTGTGAACTAGTTTAGTACTAAAACAAAAAAATAATTCAATTCAAAAAAATTCAGAATGGATATATCACATACAATAATCCTCAGTATTCCATGTAGCTTTTGGATTGTTTCCATGAATGATTTTGAAATTTTTATTTCTTTAAAAGGATGTAAAATAGAGAAAAAATGGGTATAATTTGTCATTCTTTATGCCACTATCATAACGAAATTATTAAATTCCTTCACATTTGGGTAAGTATGTAATAAAATCCATTGAAATGTTTCCCCAACATTGGCTTCATATGGCTAATGGTTGTAGGAGCATCAAGGTCTTGATTTTCTCTCCCTTATTCTATTGGAATATCATGCATTCACCCACAAACTTTTGCACATCTACTTTAAGACCTCACCAACAAAAAATTGTCTCGATCCTATGCTATGTTTTCAAGAACCATTAGTGCCTTCGTACATGAGAAGTGTGTAATTCCAAAATACCTTTTGTTTGAGTTATGAATTCTTACATAAGTGATATTGAAACCACAAAAAAATCATTCTTCCACATAATTTTTTCTATTTCATTGAGGTCCTCCTATAGTTGATGAATGAAATGACATACATTCTCATCTTGATTCCATCATATCCTTGCTTCTTCCACCCTATCAAATTATGGAATGGAAATAGCGCACAATAAGCCCTATATGTCTTCCTCTCTCCTTCAGGGTGCATCTACCAAAATATTTTTTTTCCCTCTTTGTATACAATTTAAAAGTCATAACATAGCATCTTTGTAACCCATTTGTGTTACTCTTAATATTCTTTGTTCCAATAAGTACTCCAAATTATAATGATCTATTTTTAATATTAAGCGTCTTCCTATTATGTATGAATGTCATTGCTTAAGCACATGTAGTACATCCAACATTTATTTTTCGTAGATGGGTTTGAGTGAGTTTTTTCCTTTAAGTTCACTACTTTCAAAAGCAAGGTACCTTCTTTATTGCACAAAAATTGCACTCATGCCATTTCCTAGGGCATCACACTCCAAAATGAACGTTTTTATGAAGTCAAATACAACTAGGACAAAAATCGTACACATTCTCTTTAAAAAGCGTTGGTTTATTCTTTAGTACAAGAAAATTATATTTTTTTGAATAATTTTGTTAGAACTAGAATTTGACCATAATTCTTGAGAAAATTGTGGTAATATATTATAAATTCTATGAAGCTTGTATGTTTTTTCAAGGTATTGAGGATTGGCCATTCCCTCATAACTTTGATTTATCCAGGATCCACTTTGACACCTTCACGAGATTTAATATGACCAAAATATTCCACTCGAACGCTAAATCCACACTTGGGAGGCTTCCATATAGTTGTTTCCATTTCAATAGTTTTAATATCCTAATATTTTGTACATGTTCTTCTCAACATTTGTTGTAAATTGTTATGCCATCAAAAATGCTAACACCACTTTCTAAGGAAGGGTTTGAAAATAGAATTTATCAAGATTTGAAATGTAGAAGGTGCATAAGTTCAAGTGCCATAACCAAAAATTCATAATGACCTTCATGTGTTTTAAAGGTTGTTTTGTTAATGTCTTCTTGCCTCATTTTTATTAGATGATATCCAGAATAAAGATCCAATTTATTAATGAAAATTTCTCCATGCAATTAATCTAATAATTCATAAATTATAGGAATAAGAAACTTATATTTGATTGTCATTTTTTTGATTTGTCGGTAATCTAGACACATGCCATGAACCATATTTTTTTATAATCATCATCAGTGGTGAAGAGAAAGCACTCTCGCTAGGTTGAATGATGCTAACCTATAACATTTCTTGAACCATATCCTTAATCTCACTTTTCTATGCATATGGATACTTTTAAGGTTTAATGTTAGGCAGTATACGTATAGGTTTCAAATGAATAGCATGGTTATGATCTCGAGCAATTTGAAGACCCTTAGGAATATTTGAAATACCTCATCGAAATGATTATTGACAAATTTTTGGAAACCCATTAGAGTAGAGGATAGAGATGTTTAAAAATCTTGTGAACATAATTATCCAATTACACCATGGTGTCCCATTTTTAGCATTTTTTTCATGCTATTATATATTATCACTTTAAAGGGTTTCCTTCGGATGCCTTTAAGCTCAATTTCCTGTCCCTTTGAGGAAGATATCCTGAAAAGATCTTGAAAAATTAAGGGCCATTGTTCCCAATTATCATTATGGGTATTTTGAGGTAAAAAATGGGCCTTAAAACATAAAAACGTACTAACAAAATCAACTTTAAAAGAACCGACAAGATTTGAGATGATGATGTCATCCCAATGGGTAAATATTTTTGGAAGGAAAAGAAGAAAATTGTTTTTATTGTATTTTTTTCTTATCTCCTTGTAGGCTTACCCAAATTTAAAGTACCCATTAGATGAGGAATTAAATTCCATATCCAATGAGTAACCACTCTACATACTTTTCAATAGAGCCACATTGAAAATTTTTAAAATGCATGTCTACTCAAAAATATGCAGAGTGGGTATTCGTTGGATGTGGAATTTAACTCTACATCCAATGGGTGTATACACTTGACATGCGGGTAAATATGTAAGGTGATAAGCCAAAAACACAATAATTTGTTTTTCTTTATTTTCCTTTAAAAATTAATATCTTATTTCATTAGTTTAACTATTATTTTATTATTTTACTTAGGAGGCCCATTTTAGACCTCAAAATTTCCCTAACATGTAAATATTAATTCCCTAATACAACATCAACGCCGCTCACTTGGATTGCAATCACGGTGCTATCCAATAAATATTCCCCTGGATAATTTATGGTACCTCCATCTAAAATTATTAGATAATATTATATCACTTCCCTAAATAATTTATAGTACCTCCATTTGAAATCGTTACTTCAAATTTTGGTGTTGGATATATAAAGAAATTAAGAAGTTTTGTCATTTTGTAACTGATGAAGTTATGGTTACTACATGAATCAATCGGCGCAATTATCTTTTTCTTTCTGATAAATCCTTATATTTTGATGGTTTTTTTATTATTGATATCCGACCAATGAATGGTAAGTTACTATTGGAGTAGTCTCTTTAAGCTCTAGTAGATCTTGTAAGTTCCAATTTTTTATCTTCTTCGTCTTCGCAATATTTGTATAATGTTTTTTTATTGTTTCATTTATGCCCCTTATTATACTTGTGGTCATAGTTGAAACATAGTCCCTTTGCTCTTCTTTCATCCATTTGTTGAGGTGTTAACCTAGTTGATTTAAAATATGGAGCATGATTTTCTATATAATTATTAGTGATGAATTTTCTATTATCCATATTACTTTCAACTTCCCTTGCTATACTGAAAGCATGCTCTAGGGATTTAGGTTCAAAGAGCATGTCTCGTGTTGGATGTTTTCCTTTAAAGTTCCCATGAAAATGTCTAACAAATTATCCTTTTAAATATTCTTTACTTTGAGACCCAAATTTTGGAATTGTTGAATGTGTTGTATAATTAAATCCTTTTGCCAAATATTGTCAATTGAGTAAAGAATTTATTTCTCTTAATATCCCCATTATGTGTAATAAATTCCTCCATAAAAGCAGACCAAGATACAATAGAATCATTTTTCCTTTCATAGAGTCATCAATACCATACAAATTGATCTTGTTCTAAATGCATGGATGCCATTTTTACCTTTCGTAAGGTTTTCACTTGGAGTAAATCAAATTAATTCTCGTTTTGAGATATCCATGGTATAAGATCAATAACCACAAACTTACACATATGGATCTCTAGAATGCAATAGCTCCTTGGTGCTAACTTGAAACCTTGATCATGTCGATCTTGAAGTGAAAAATCATGATTATGTTATCTGATCACTATTTTTTCTCTCTAACTGTGATAAAATACTCCCCATATGTGATCAAGTTTCAACACAACTATTCTCCTTATTTTCATGATTTTCTTGGATCTCGATATTCCTTTATGAAACCTTTCTTAGAGATGTTTTTCCATAGAAATCATGGAATTTTGTACTTTTTCCCTAATTTTCAAACATGAAATTTTTTATTTCTTCTTTAACACTTCAAATTTATTCACATTTTTCCTTCATTCTTTGTTCCATATGAAAAAACTAACCTTGAAACTTGAATACTTAGTATTGAACATCTTCTATTTCTTTGAGTCATGGATGTACTTCCTAGAGGTTTAACTAGTGAAATAACTTTTGAAGCATCATTAGGATCCATCTGAGAAAATAATAATGCACCTGTGTCTCCTCAACAAAAATTTTAAATCACCAAAATTAGATCTTATAATCAAAATTTATGTCGATTGTAAGTTATGTACCTTTCAACACCCTAATTTGTAGATTATTTGGATAGCTGAAATTTTTCCTAATATATATATATAGGCTTTTTTAATTTGAAATTTCAGCCTATGATTCCCTAATATATCTTCTCTGAAATTCCACAAATTTGACAAAAAATTGATTTGCTAAGTGAATTTTATGGTAACATTTCCAAAACCTATTGCATGTTTCCTTGTCCCAAGAGAAATTTTGTATAGCAAGCAACATGTCCAACTCATCGAATCTTATTCTAAAATTTTTGTCTAAGGCTCTTCCAAATGTTTCTTTATCTCTCTAAAAATTCAAAAATATGGAGTTTCCCAGAAAAATAGTTATAGAGAAAATTCCATGATCACTCCTTTGAAACTGATTTCAAAACCATTCACAAGTCTTAATTTACACATGGTATACCTCTGAAATTATACTATAACAAAATACAAAATAATTTTACATCCATATTAAGATGTGTTTTCAATATTTGCAAAATTTAATGTTTAGAATCTTCCGAGGAACAAAATTATAGAAAAAAATCCAAGATCACTTGTTTGAAACTCATATTAAAAAAATTCACAAACCCCATATTCCATAAGATATACCTCAAAAGTATAGTGAACTAGAATCTAAGAATTTTATCAAAGGTGCCTTGAAATTTCTTCTTGATGTACTCAAAATTTCATGATCTAAATCATCACAAAAAAAAAAGTTATAGTTAAAATGCATAAATATTTCATTTGACGTAGCAAAACCCTAGGACAATAGCTTTGATACAAAATGTGATGAACCTTGCACATTAAAAATGATAAGAAACTAAAAATTACAATCCACTTCTAGGTATAAACCTCATTTTACAATTAATATAATGTGTAAAAAAGTATTTGATGATTCTAAGATGAGGTCTCATTAGTATGTATCTATAGGGGATAGGGGATACGGTACAATTGTAAAGAAATGTACCATCAACGGTTCTAGCTAACATAAAAATATAAAAATAAAAATGTAATAAGTCAATATCTAGAGCTTAATAAGAAGTTTTAGAGTTAAAATGGATTTTATTTAGGGATTAACAAATATTTGGGCCTTAGATCATTAACTTTTTTTCTTACTTTCAAGAAAGATGAGTAGGCTTTGATAATCAAAAGAAATTTTAGGCCTTACACTAAGACAAAAAAGGTAGTGCAACCTAGATAGTACCCACATGAAAGTTGATATCTCTTGTGGTCACCATTGAGTCTATCTTCAATGAGGCATCTAGCCTTAGTCCCATACTTGAAACCTAATAAAAACCTAATTACAATTTATCCTCTTATGCAAGAGAACTTTTTTATTTATGAAATATCAATATATTTTTTTTGCCAAACGTTTTTCAATATTTTTCATTTCTTCTTTAAAAATTTAATTTTTTTAACATCATTTTTTTTTTCAAATTTCACTAAAAAACAACCATATGCCTCTACTTTTTAAAAGTTAGAGAGAGGGATAAAAACACCTCATTTTACAAAGGAAAAAGATGGAAAAAAATTGAAAAAAAAAAACACACAAGAAAGATATATATGTGTGTGTGTGTGGAGGGAGATGTTTTGTAGAAAATAAAATATTATGTTTGCATAATACCTCCCCTCATCCACATTTTTATATTACATTTTGGCATCATATTTTCCCCACCTTTGTAAAAGTGAGGGTGGAGAAAGATATTAAAACACAATATAATCCTCATGAAACACACACACACACACACATATAGAGAGAGAGAGACACATACACACACACACACACAATTTTTATGAAATTTAACATCTAATTTTATAACAATTAACATATATGGGTTTTTGGCATAGTTCCAAGTAGACAATAACAAATGTATGCCTAGAATTCTAGCATGGTGTTGGATCCTAAAGGCACTCAAGACCACAATTTCATCTATATATATAGTGTGCACAAAGTGTATAGGCTATTAATATGTTGATTGAAATTGGATTCAATCAAGGAGGGCCAAAATTAAGAATTTCAATACATATGGGGAAATTCCTCATTGTATACTTCAATTCATATGATACATGAAATACTAAATTAATTCAACTATGATGGCCAACCTGAATGGTAAATACATGGCAAGTGGTCCAATTTTCAGGATGAGAAAAAAGGGATATATAAAGGTTGCAAAATTTATCCCCCAAATCTTCAATGTTTTGTCTACATATCCACTAACGAGCATATGATTATTTGAAACAATATCCATGCAAAGAACTGGAAAATTGTGGCCATACAAAGACGAAAAAATTCAAAGAATCAACAAAAAATACTTACGATTGATATCATATATATTAACATACAAATTAGATAACTACTGCATGAGGGGCACTAATCTACACTATTGGGTTAGTAAGGATACCATCCTAAAATATGAGGAAGCATCCCTTATGTTTCTCCACAAAGTTTTCTTTGGAAAAAAACGAGGCATTTGTTGGGTACTGGATTTGTATACTTTCCTCTCATGTTTTACCCTATCTTTCTATCTCTTTGAACCATTATTATTCTTAAAAGCGTCAGGTAAAACCTTTTTCCTTATCTTTCATGGGATATTTGATTAATGAAGTAATTGTCATGGAGGTTTTACATTTTTACATATTAACTCTGATATTTCTACAGATTCAGCCAAAATAGGAGCGTTGCAGCCGTGAGTCAAGGAATAACCTATCATCTCCAGCGTTGTCCTCATTTCTTGTTACAGCGTAACAGAATCTGTTTATATCAACGCCATTTCAGGCCTTTTTACGGTTTCCTTCTGGGCAACTAGGTTTCCGTTGTAACAAAATGTACTTTTGTGATTATGGAGTTGCTGAAGGGAATCAGGGCTTCCAAGACATTTGTATAAAGAGTCCTGCGGGCTATGAATCGGGGTTAAACCCTTTTTACATATCTTGTAACAAATCTATTCTGTCATTAGTCGAATGCACAACATCTTTCTATTTCTTTTGTAATTCATGAGTTTACCACAGCCTTGATTAGAGAGTTGGGCCCACTCTTCTAATCAGGTGATGTGTTTTCCTTTCTTGCATTTTTTTTATGATTTAGTGTGATTTTATTACTGTTGTTACAATTAATCTTTAATTGATGTGAATGTCTTTCAATTATGCATTTTATTTAATTGTTGTTACAATGTTCTGTGTGTTATGGATTTAAACCTATGATCCACAGTAGGTCATGTGCTTGTGTCTGCATATACTTTGTCGTTAGTCTTGAAATAACTAACACCCTCGGGTTGATAATTTATGCGGAAAAGGGTTGAACATCATTCATATTCAAACACCAACATTTTGGCACCGTTGTCATGGAAAGCTAACAGGTGCAAGAGCAAGATCTATAATAGGTCTAAGGGTCAATCTCTCGTCTTGGGGAGGGAATTTATTGCCCTGCTTCAGGTCCTGAGCGTAAGTGCTTTGTGTTTTTCTTTCCTGCTCTTTATTGTTTTTCTGTAGAATTGATCTCTCATCTTGGGGAGGGCATTTATTACTCTACTCCAAGTCCTGAGCATAGCATGTTGTTTTTCTTTCTGCTGTGTTCTGCTTTTTCATTAAAATTAATCCCTCGTCTTAGGGAGGGTATTTTGAAACCTTGCCCTAAGTCCTGGGCATTTTTTCAAGTCTTTCATTTTAATTTTCTTTTCTTTGGGCCAACTTCTCATCCTAGGGAGGGTATGTGATTACCTTACTTCAGGTCCTGAAATTTGATTTTCCTTTTTCTTTTTATTGACTGTTTGAATCTATTATCTCATCCCGGGGAGGAAGTTATCTATCCTACTCCGGATCCTGAGCGATTGTTGTTACTTTGATGAACCCTCTTCATAATTTGTATGAACAAGGATTTGAATAAGAGGGGAAGAGGAAGACCCCCAAAGAAAGGGAAGGATTTGGGAAGGAAGACATGCGTTCAAGAAATTATTGAAAAATCTAGATCTGAGGCATCATCTCGTGTTGTTGTTAGGGTTAGAGTTCAAACAAAGTCTAAAGGGCAGTCTGTGGAGCAACCAGTTCCATCCATGGTACCAGAAGGTGTTCTTTCTATGGCAGAAGACCTAATAAAAAGGGTTTCAGTGGAGGAGAATTCATTATCAGTAGTAGAAGGGTAAGAAATAGAAAGTAGGGGATCAGAAGAGCTGAATAATTCTAACTGGGAAGGAGAACCTCTAAAAGGGTTTTCATCCCCACGAGACCAAGGCAGCGCTGTGAAAATTCCTTCAGCTGAATCAGATTATTCTGATTTGGTAAAACAATTCTTGAAAGATTTCGAGTCACCAAGGTACTAGGGGAGCATGGTGCAACCTCCTACAGTTGAATTACTCCAAATACCGACTACAAAACCAGTCGAAATTCCAAGCGAGTATTGGAGGGTATTTATGGCACCTGTAACTTCCTCTATTGATTTTCCCATTGGAAATGTTACAGGTCATGCACTAATGAGACCCATCCCTTTAATAGCCTTGCCAATTTTCCATGGGATTTCTTCTGAAGACCCTGATACGTTCCTATTTGAATTTGATATTGTTTGTCGACGATATGACTATATTGCTGATGCTCAGAAATTGAAGATAGTTCCTACTACCCTAAAGGGGACAGCCCTAAGATGGTTCATGAGTTTAGGAGGGAATACGATTACCTCATGGAAAGGGATGAAAGAAGCTTTCTTGGAGAAATATCAAGATTACTGTAAATCTCATGACATTAAGGAGGAAATTTTTAAATTTTCACAAAAAGAGGATGAAAACATGGAGGACTATGTAGAATGATTTAAATACATATTGCATAGGTCAGGACATAGTGACCTGGACAAGGACATTCTGAAGATAATTCTTCTCCGAGCACTTAGGGAAGACTCACTGAAACTTTTGAATATAGTAGACAAATGGGATATTTCGAAAGAAGACTTTGATACTATCTGTGATTATTGTATTAAGTGTTCACTAGGGGCTACAAGGAGTGGACAGGGGATTTGGTCATTGAAGAATTCCGGTGGAGGGGTTACAAAAGAAGAAATTGGAAATCTACTAGACAACCTAATGACCGATATTCTGAGCACACTCTCAGCCCAGATGGACATTCTCCAGGAAAAAAAGAAGCAGATGGAGTTGGAAAAAATCATGGCCATATTCTGCCCACGGTGTAGAAAGAAGAATCCTTTGAAAGAATACCTGTTGAACACGATGGAAGACTGTGCAATCTGTGAACAGACTCACACAACTAGTTCATGTCCTTCCTTTCTCAGGCTTAAAGCAGTTTTCCAAGGGGCAAGTGAAGAAAGCGTGGTAGACTAGCTGTACTTCATGGGGCAAAAGAAGCCATGGCAACCTTGACCACCAGCTATAAATCCAGGTATATTTCAAGACCCATCTTAGTGCTTTAAAAATTTCAATATGGGTCCCCAATCTGCACCGTTTTCAGCTATGTAGTATCAATATCAATATACCCCTTGGCAATAATGGGTTCCCCAGGCCATTCTGAATCCTTCATGCAATCAGACTTGGCATGGACCCTCTCCTACTCGACAATTTCTTCAGTCTATGCCTCAACAGAAAATTTAGTTTCCCTTCAATGTACCCCCAGGAAACTCAGCCATTAGACCCCAGCTTCGTATCCATCCCAACCTAAATCTGAACAATAAAGGGGTCCAACAAACAGACACTCTGAACCTTCTGTCTTACAGCATTTCTAGCGTGGGACTCAATGAAATAAATCTACGGTTTGGCCAGGTAGTAAATGCACCTACTTCACCTATTATTACAGAAAAATTTGACAGTGAAGATACAGAACCAGAACAGAGAATGGTGAGGGGGAATTCAGACCAAAACATAATAAATCAGACACCTCCCCAAGCTATTCCTAATCAATTTCATTTAATTTCTCCTCCATATCCTGAAAGACAGGCCTTGAGTAAACCAAACCCTCAAGAAGAATTTGAATTCCTAGGGGAACTGCAGAATATCTTTGTTAAAATACCCCTGCTACAAGCTATGATGGATGTACCTATATACGTAAAAACTCTGAAGGAAAACTACTCTAAGAAACCAGGGAGTAAACCTAAGGATCAACTAACCATTAATGTAATGGGCAGACTATCAGATATCATGTTAGGAAAAATCATGCCTATAAAATACAGAGACCTTGGGAACTCGATTCTAACAGTATAGATTAATGGGGTTGAAATCCAAAATGTACTAGTAGATATGGGAGCTACCATCAACATCATCACTGTTGAAAAAATGAACACATTAGGACTTGGAAGCATTAAACCAACCCCTACCTATTATGGAACTAGCGTACATGTCTACAATTAAACCGGTAGGGAAATTGGAAGATGTGATTATTTCAGATTCATGGCATTATCCCGTGGACCTCCTCAGATACAGACTCGATTTTTTAGTTGAGGTCACCCTTGATTTTGGAAGACCTTGGCTTGCAATTGAAGATGCCATATAAGTCGCCGATCTAGGCATATGATCATATCAAATGGGACAAGCATAAAGAATCTTACTCATCTCTCCCGCGCGGAACCTAGCCCATCCGAAAATTATTAACCGCCGTAAACCTCTACTATCAAGAGCTTGAACATGAAAATGAATAATTTAGAACAATCCTCACTATTGCGACCTTCAATTTAAAACAGAAACCGAGGACGATGCCATTAACACTAGGAGTTAATGATTCCAGCTTCCGTTTTCCAACGCAACTCGTCAAATTTCCAGAATCGCTATGAGCCGTGGAACACATGAAAACATTGAATCGAAAGATGAAATTGAAGAAATTCCCGTAACCTCATCCCATGATAGTATTCCAATTGAGATTAAAACAGTGGAAAACACTTACATATCAACCCAAATTTATTTGAATCCCAGAAACAGCCTACAGAAAGTCCTTCAAGATCATTAGGAAGATTTTTCCGGGATTATACCGACATGAAGGGGATCCGCTAACTTATGTAATCACTATATTTATATTAAGGAAGATTGCCGCCTTGTAAGACAACCCCACCTGAGAATGAACCTCGCTTCTCAAGAACACCGTCAAAGAAGAATTACAAAATTCATTGATGTAGGATTCACATTTACCCCATCTCAGATAGCCAATGGGTATCTCCGCTAGTGAATTTTCCCAAAAATAATGGTAAAATGGCAGATTCAGGTAGATTACAGAGCTAAATAAGGCAACTCAAAAGAAAATTTCCTTGCCATTCATTGACCAAGTCCTAGGTACCTTGGACACAGTTCTTTCTTTCTCCTTCCTAGACGGATTCAGCATATAACTGCATCTAGATATCCCCGTAAGACTAGATAAAACAACTTTCACATTCCCATGGAGAACCTTGCATACAGTATCCTCCCACTTGGCCCCGTGTACGTTCCCGCCACCTTCTAGAGGGAAATTGGAATCCTTTCCAATTTGGTCAATGATAGCATTGAAATCTATATGGATGATTTTACTCCATATGAAACTCATTTGAGGAAGCGATTGGAAAATCTAGAGAAAGTACCAAAAGATGTAAGCGGACCCATGTATCTCCTCTGAGAACAAGAAATGCCAAGGCGATTTAGGAGAAGGAATAGTACCGGGACATTTTCTCACCTCATTGAATTCGTAGTTG
Source organism: Pinus albicaulis (assembly GCA_034641835.2). NCBI lineage: Eukaryota > Viridiplantae > Streptophyta > Pinopsida > Pinales > Pinaceae > Pinus > Pinus albicaulis. Next base: position 1,032,232,311 of record CM076584.1, read on the forward strand.
ATCCTACTAAAGTAGAGGCAATATTACACTTCGGTACCCAAAACACTCACACAGTATGTAGCTTTACTGGGTTGTGCCGGTTATTGCGTACGCTTTATAGAAAATTTTGCTAAAATAACACATCCACTTTTTCAATCGCTAACAAAAGATGCAAAATTCTCGTGGACCGAAGACTATGAGGCAACTTTCACGAAAATTAAGGGGTTGGTTTGTAAAGCTCCAATCGTTCGAGGACTCGATTGGGCATTACCATTTCAAATACATGTCGATGCTTTCGACAATGCTATCGAGCCGTTTTAGGACAATAGGTAGACAAAAAAACACCGTATGCAATTTACTATGCTCAAGAATTTAATTCATGCTAAACTAAATTACACGGTGACCGAAAAAGAATTCTCAGTTGTCATTTATGCTATCAATGTTTTGACACTACATCACCGGCATCCTACTTTGTACATGCCGATCATAAATAATCAAGTATTTGATGAATAAACCTATTACTCATGGCCGTGTTACAATATGGTTGTTATTGCTTCAAGAATTTGATATTACAATAGTAGACAAACTAGGAAAAGATAATGTAGTCACTGATTTCTATCTAGAATGGATAACATCGACGACCCCACACCTATAGAAGATAGTTTTCCCAATGAACATCTGCTAGCTTCTACTAAACCTCCGTGGTGTGCGTATATCGCAAAATATATTACAGGAGTGCCTCCTCATTTTTCATACAAGGAACATCAAAAAATTATTCATCATAGTGCCCGATATTCTGGATGCAAGGGTGGTACCTTTTTCGTACGTGAGCGGATAAGAAGATTCGGTGGTGGACCGAGGATGATATTTATGAAGTATTTAAGGTTGCCCATGATGGCCCTCGTGGAGGGGAATTTTCGACAAAAGAATAGGCCACAAGGTGCTACAAATGGGATATTACCGTCTTCTATCTTTTCGCGATGCACATAATTATGTTAGGAGGTGATAGTTGCCAACGTGGGGCAACCCTACGTAGCCGATGAAATGCCTCAGCAGTACGTAGTCCCGAGCCTTTTGAGAAATGGGCCGTTGACTTCGTTGGACCCTTTAACCCACCCTCCTAGCAAAAGGTCCACATATTGGTCCGTACCGATTACGTGACTATGGGTAGAAGCGAAAGTCAAGCAAGTGTAAAAGCAATGCTGTGGTCTCGCATTTTCTATTTGAAGAAATTTTTGCTCGTTATGGTACTCAAGAGAGATTGTTTCGTATGGAGGAGCACAATTCACATCACACACGCTAGAAAAGCTTATGTAAATATTGGGGTCAAGCACAGGGACATTCCATACCACCCCTAGTGAAATTTCCTGACAAGTGGAGAGCACAAACAAGATACTGGAAAATATATTGACAAAAACCGTGGGATACCATCGTCGGGATTGGGCGCACAAGCCGCCCGAAGTTCTCCGGCGCACAACATGAATGCAACCGGGCTTTCACCATTCGAGTTGGTTTATGGGAAATCCCCCGTTGTTTCCAATAGAATTTGAAATCAATACTCTTAACAACTCTTGAAGTTGGTTTGACCGTCGGAAAGCCCAAAAACACCGATCGGCTCACCAATGAACTAGATGAAATTCGTTCAATGGTCATTCCGTAGAACATCGCTATTCAATAGAAGAGAATGAAATGGCACGATAAGTTTATTAAGAATAAGGTGTTTCGTAGATTGGGCACTACTTGCGGACTTCGCTTAAAGAATTTAAGGGAAAGATTTGCACCCGCTAGATGGGACCTTATGAGGTGGACGCCGTATCGATAAATGCAATCATGCTAGTCACACCGATGATACACGTGCTTCATTCATAAGCTACGGACATCGCTTGAGATTATATCACCGCCCACCTCTCGAGGATGCTTTCATCAAACACCGAGAAATTTGGTTTGGAAGGTTACCGCCGCAGAACTCTTCCTCTCGCATCCTTACCCTAATATATATATAAATTAAAAAAAAAGAGAAAAAAATAATAAAAGAATAAAGAATTATGTTACTATTTATTTTTGTTGTTCTTTGTAGGAAATTACTACTAAGGAGTAAAATTAAAGAAAATATTTTTGGCATTTGCCACTACTCATGCTAACAAGTTAGTTTGAAGCTGTCGCTACTCATGATGCCGTTACACCGTTGTCGCTACTCATGATGTTGTTACTTGCTTGCCGCCACTAATGGTGTCAAGTACTTGCTCTCGTTACTCATGACGCTATTATACTTCGCTGTCGCCACTCATGGTGCTATTACTTATTGTTGCTACCTCATGGAGCGTCGTTACATGGTTGTTGCTATTCATGATGTCGTTACCTCGTTGTTGCTACTCATGGTGTTGCTACTCACACAAGTATTCCTTGATCGACGTTGTTACACCGAATGTCGTTACTTGCACTATTGTTACCTAGATGCTGCTACACCGCATGCTATTACTCGCACCATCGTTACTACGTATGTCAAGTATTCCGTATGTCGTTACAACAGCGTCGTTACTCACATTAGTGTTATTCCGGATACGTTACTCGTACCACCGTTACCTGCATGCTATTACATCGGATGTCGTTACTCGCACCGTCGTTACCCGCATGTCGCTACTCACACCGATTACCGTAGATGTTGTTATACTAGATTATGTTACCGCACCGCCGTTACCGGATGCTACTACCGCATGGTCGGCTACTCCGCATGCCTACCGATCGTCGTTATTCCAACCGCATCAATGCGTCGTCATCCTACCAACCGTCACTTCGTCCGTAGGCCGCGGTACGCCTCCATGTGACTTTTACCGATTTAATTAAATATCCCATGTGAAGACTTTAATGTTGTGGACGACAAACTTTAAGTTTGGGGGTGCCATTATAATTTAATGACGGCATGATGATTCGGTAAGACATTATTATGCACCGTGTAGTACACCCTATATTTCTGGCCCTAATCAATACTCGTATAGTCATTAAAAGCGTATTGGGATTTGTAACACGTCCTTTTCCACCCATATGAAATAATTTCTATTTTATTCACCGCACGAATTATAATTTTTTATGATTTTCCCCGTTTTCCGAGAATTACCATCCATATTTAATGTTACAACTCCTTCATTTTCACCATGTTGTTTTTCCGGTGGAATTTGGTATCCACCATTTTTCCCAATGGTCCGTTATTCCAAGAAGTGATGTTACGAGTCCCCACGTATGGGCGGATTGGCCGTGCGGTGGCGGAACCCTAAAATATAGCTTCGATCCGTAGTAATCCAGAGGTATGGGCAAATCTTTTTGTCAATGCGTGGTAGGATGCCTACTTCGATAGATTGTAGGGGTTTGACAGGGGAATGGCGTACCTAATTTGATGAGAATCACTCGAGGGTCGAGGACCGAAAGCCCCGCGCGAAGAGGCACTGTGTAAGAAGTGTCGTGAGACACCAAGGGCAAAGAATGGTTTGCTTGGAGAGTTTATCTTCCTGAGTTTGCCAAATTATTCTTGCAGTAGTGGAAAGTGTCGTTCAATTGCGTAGGATATGAGCGTAAGACCGTGTTGTATTCTGGAACGAAGTCGCAGTTTTGTAATGAAATACATAATCATGGGTGCGTGGCCACAACTATGTTTAAATATCATTTAAAATTTTAACGCACCTTCGATTTTTCCATGTGCTCAAAGTATTTTCTTAAACATGCCCTTCTTCCTATTGAAACAGCTTGGTAAAAGACATGGCATAGTCCCGCCGACATTCACGCCTTGATGTCGACAATGTTTCCAAATCCGCGGGATTGGTGCGTTTACCTAAGCCATGCATGTAATAAACATATTTCGGTCTCCGGGCGGAATTCTATGGATCCTCGAGAGGAGATAGTAGTTGTACTTCGCGTAGAAGAGGAACCGCCTCTTCTATTGGTTTAGCAAAAGAAGAACATTCTAGGAATTGATTAAGAGGAACCTAAGAAATGGAAAATGGAGGTTGATAAGGAGGAACCCGAAGAAGTGAAAATTGAGGCCGATCGTAAAAGAGCCCGAAGAAATGAGAATACATGAGATGATTGGCGACATAGTCGAGGTTGCCACACAAGAACCAACCTCGCCCGAGAAGGCCACAGATGAAGGAATTATGGATATCGTGCATGAAGTCGAGACTATCATACAACAGTTTTAATTTTGTCAATGAAGAATGAGTGAAATGGCATAGAGAGGGATGGAAAGTGATGTCGTTATAAACAACATCACTCCGCCCGAGTAGATATGGATATTGAAACAATTGGGGTGTTACACAAGAACCACCCCCGATTCACGAGAACCGTGGAAACAGAGAAGAAATTCATGAGGAACAGAAAATAGAGAAGGACTAAACCGCGAGGTTGATATTGCATCGACCTTTTAGAAGAAGAAGTACGATGGCAGGGACAGAGGGATAGAAGGGAACCGACGCCGTGCCACAAGAACCAACATTGACTCCGACCGAAGTAAAAACACAGAAAAATCCGCCCTTGCCGGGAAAATGGATGATGAAGCGTCGCTTTCCTCATTCCGTCCATGATGCTTGGTGAGGGGGTGAGGGACCCCGCTTCTACCCAAACGATTAATGAAGGAAGGAATCGGTCGAACAAAGGCTCAACTTGTTGGACCTAAGAGGAGACATGGCCAATATCGGCCCATTCATTGCCGAATCTCTTTGGAGCACTTAGAGGCTCGCAAAGAAGACAAGTTACCGTGGAAACACCGTAACATAGAGTGGTTGATGGGAACGCCGACGACGACATGAGTCCCCGAAGTGAATATAGAGGAAAACGCCCTTGGAGATAGGGGAGCTCATCGTAAGTCTTAACAAAAGAATCACCGATAATACCGGCAACATTCCGCCGCCCCGAGCCTATCTTGGGCCCGTGAACCGAATTTATTGTTAAACAAGAATGGATTGGTCAGTTGTGAGAAAATAAAATTGGCCTCTCTCAAGAAGAGGTATCAACTCAAAGATTTCAAGAAACCATGAGATTGAAAAGGGAGGTTCCTGGAGTTGAAAAGTCAAGTTTCTATCAAAATGAAGGTAAAAATCTACAAATGGAGGGTAGTAAAGCTAAAAATTGAGGTCTCCTCTCAGCCTACACAGACCGGCCCGATTGAAGAGTTGTTTGAAGGCCGAAAATTTTTCTTGGCCGCCGAAATCCAAAAGTGGCGTCCGCGAGTGACCATAAGAAAGAAACAATGCGGTTCGAGAACGTCACGGATTGTCACAAGATACATAGAACAAGCTTAGATAAGGTGCGGCCGAAGCAAGCTAAACGTAAGGCCAAAATAGAAGAATTGAAGAAAAAGTGAAATTGCCGCAATCGATAAGGAGAAGATGTTATCCTGCACAATGTAATGGCCTCGCGTAACTCCCCGCACATAGCTATGCCTTATTCCTTCACGAACAATTTCTTTTCTTTTGTCTTGAAAGTATATATAAAGAGATTTGCACGAGATTGAGGACCCCATTCAATTTCTCCGTATCTTAAAAATTCATGATATCGTAGGACAACACAATGTGCGAGCTCTAAATGCATGGGTATTTATTGAGGCATGATCGTCTTTAACCCGTTCCATTCACTTGGGACATTCATTTAAGAGTTTCTTTACCTTCTATACCATCAATCATATTATGGAGAAAGGCCTCGGTGATACGTTTGAAAAGAACCAAGTCAAGGCCGCTAATGATGAGGAAGGAACATGATCGACTCATCAAACATTTATAACAAGCATTGCTACATTTCTATAGATTAAGGCTTAGAGAACACATGTTGGCAACCCAGAAATGGTGTGTTGACTCTATGTGTTGGACAAATTACCATGTTCCATAAGGAAGCGCCGGACATTTGTTAGAGAGGTGGTGGATGTTGTCATCCTCACCGTCGTAGGACGAGAGCCATTTGGAGCACCTAACTTTGCATGGGCTCTAGAGAGGATCCCCACGTTTTGTAGCATGCATTCAGACTCGTGGGTCGATGGATGGGGTCGAGGTTTCAATTTCCTTATTTGGTTAATGTACCGAGCAATATACTCCCGCGCATATAACATTGATCCATATTGGTGGAAGGATGTTGTTTTGACTAAGGTTATTAACCCCGTACGTAAAATGGCCGAAGAATATGATCTCACACCGCTTCATGCCGCCCGCGCTCACTCCAATCCATATCCGAGGAGACAATGCATGTGGCTGAGACATGCAAATAGACCGCCTGGGGGTGATGTTGGGTATCGGATTTGTATACTTTCCTCTCCCCCTTTTCGCCCACCTTTCTATCTTTGTGTCCTTATTATTCTTAAACACACGAGGTAAACCCATTTCTCTTACTTCATGGGATATTTGATTAATGAAGTAATAGTCCATGAGGTTTTACCTTTTTGCAAATGTTAATCTCGATATTTTTGCGTATTCGCAGCGGGAAAGTTACAACTATGAGTCATGGAGCGGCTCCTATCCCCAAGATCGCTTCTTCTTACTTGATGCTACAACGTTAAATGTGACTCCGTTTCACCCTTACCGACATGTCGGATTTTTCATGGTTTCCTTTTGGCAATTAGGTTGTCAAGGTAACGAATTGTATAATTGTAGATATGTAGTTGTTGAAGGAAATCTACGATTTCCCGAACAATTGTATAAAGAGGGCCCCGCGGGCTATGAATTGGGTTAAGCCCATTACATATAGATTCTATAACAATATATTCTCGCAATTAATTGAATGCGCAACACCCCCGTTGTTTCCCTATAATTTGTGAGTTTTTCTTCATAGGCTCGATCAAAGAGTTGGGCCCACCTTTTCGATCAGTGCTACGTTACCTTTCTTTCCATTATTTTCATGTTTTGGTTTGATTCTCGTTACTCATGTTCTTGCAATATTTCAATTGCTTCTGAATGTATTTTTAATTCCGTAATCTATTTTAATTGTCACATAAAGAGTCCGTGTGTTTATGGATTAAGCTTTGTGATCTACAAATGTATTTAATTGTTCCCGCATATATCGTGCCGTTAGTCTTGAAATAACTAACTCCCGAGTTGATAATTTATGTGGAAAAAGGGTTTGAATATTGTTCACATCCGCACCACCAACACACATATTATGGGTTATTTTTTTTTTGCATGAATTGAAAGCATCCTTATATAAAATATAAGCATGGTGGTAGTTCTAGTTGGAATGATGATTTTTTTAACAAATAATTTGGTCAAAATAATGGAAGTGGACAATAGAAAAAAGAGAAACCCATTTTGTACTACTATTTCAATGGGGTATATCTTGGGTGGTTAAATTTATGGGTTTTTAATCTCCGTACTCAGGTTCGATTCTTACTTATGACCGTACTTGTCCCTTAAGGGATAATTTGCCTCCATAGGGAGTAGTATTATGTAGATGGGGTCAAGTATGAGCCACTAGTGAATTTGATGAATTTTATGTCCCTCATCATGTTTCTTAGCCAAAAATTGATAACACTATTCCATAAGTGAAATCCCCCCCATTTACCAAAAGCATTTAAAAAAAACTTAGAATATCATAATGTGAAGGTACACAAAATTTATAGATTCCATAAGAGAATTATGTTGTACCCTAGGTTATTACCTCTCTCACATAGAGCTTAACATCAAGGAAAAATGTGTAAGAACACCTTCCTATGCCACTTTGGGCCTTCAAGCTAGTCCTTGGGCTAGTGGGGGTATCATCAATTTATCCTGAAGTTATCATTCCTACTTACCACACAATGTTATATGAAGCTCCAACTAGATTTATCCAAATGGAAAGATAGTGCATGGTGTTTCCTCTACAAGTTATAGTTTTGGGGTGATCGAGAAGCCATATAAGAAGGGAATTTAATAGATTTTATCCATAGGAATGGTATTTTGATCCATGGTTATCATTATCTAGTTCTACTTTAAAAATAATTTAGATAAAATGATAAACAATGAGCTTACAAGGAGGTTGAACTACTTTCCTTTTTAGGACTCTTTTCCATAAGGTGGGAATTGATGATATTAGGAGATTCAACTATAATTCCTTTAAAAGTGTTTCTATGCCCCTCTTGTAAAATAATGTATCACTCATAGAAAATCATGTCTATGGGGCCTAATATATGTAACCATTTAGCACCAAAACAATGTCATAGCAACCCATTTCAATATAAAACACATTAGTTTTCAAGGAATAATCACTGATGTGAAGTTTCACTTTTTCACAACAATCCACCACAATTCATGTAAACTATATTATCAATGATGATTTAAAGGAGTGGATGTAGTAGTGGGTTTCTTTAGCTAAAAAACCATGAATGAAGTTATTGGAGATATCACTATTTATTAAAATAATTACTTTGTGATGTTTAATGTAGGCAATGGATTTGAGGGTTTTGGGAGCAGAAATACTAGTCAAGGAATGCAAGGCGATTTCACGTCTTGTGAATTAGACAAGGTCATTTATTCAACAAATTGATGAAGAACTTATGGAGGTATATATTTTTCTTCATCATCAAAATATCCTTTGAAATGTCCATAGAGATATTTTACTCCTTACATTTATGCGTAGGAAATATTTCTCATAATAATTGTAGAAGATATCTTTAAGTTGGTGCTCTACAATTTTGGCTCCAATTAACTTATGGGTCTTATGGGGAAGATAGTTGTTGGTGAGGTAAATCCCCTTTGCAGACAGAGGCGATCCCACTAGCCCTAGAGTGGGTCTAGCCACAAATGAAACAAGCTATAATATTTATTCCTAGTTAATGAATGGACGAAGATTCGATAGACGACTTACCGGAGGTCCTATGCTATTGTTGTCGTCGGAAAGAGTGGTTGCCTCTTGCTCTTGGTTTGATAGATCACGGTCCGTTCGCTTTCACGCTCAAACACCTGGACACACACAAGAAACAACGACGATATACAACATACTAATTCACATTCTAACTATCAGTTAGTCGAAGAGGACTAAATCAATTGCATCAGATAATCAACATAACACAATGATAGAACCAAAACCATAGTTGAGTATATCAATAAATGAAAGGAAGAGTACAACCAAGCTTCGACGTTGCGGTCTCCTACAGTAGGGTTCAAGCGGAGCAAGTCTCACAAAGGCTCGTCGGGAATTCGAACGAGACTCTCTTTGCGGAATTCTCCGTGGTTCTACCTTCTCAATAGCAATTACTCAACTATAGTATCTCTTCTCCAAGTTCAGCTCCTTGGCTATATGTTTAGCTAGCTTTCATAAAGGGAGAAGGCCTGTTTATATAGAGGGAGAGGGAGAGGTTAGGATCCCTATAATTATGGAAGGGAGACTTATCTTCAAGGAGTGTTCCATGGGAGGTGGAAACCAATACCTAAAGAGGGAGATCCATGGCTGATCAACTTAACCACTTCCAGTGTCTCATCCCTGAGGTGGTTAGAAGGAAGCTTCCGCCTCTATTTGTTAAAAAACATTCCTAAGACAGCTGGCACGGGCACTATACTGAGACAGAGTGCCAGGTGGCGCAAGCTCTAGTGTGAATTTACCACATTGGCGCAAGGGATGAACTGGCTACCCGCGCCAAGGCCTAAAACATAGGTTTTTGTGTGATTTTTGAGCAAATGTCCAACAGGAGAAATGATTTCCTTATGCAGAAGGATGCAAAGAAGGTGTTTTCAATGTATGAAAATGCTCACAGGTCACAGGAATGACCCTCCAATATGTGGGGCGAGGGATTGCAGGGATGGTGACAAAACGCTGTGTAACAGATGCCCCCTAAAGCATGAGGTCCGAGAGAGAGGGAGGGGTGAAATGCTTTATGAGAATGTGTTCGACCCAAAAAATGCCGTCAGAAACCTGCAAGTACAAATACAACTGATATTTCTGATACATGACATTGGGCATGGGCGTAGCCATCCATAACAGAGTAGATAAAAAACGAGATCCAAGGTATGGATGCAGCCATCCGGAAATAAGGATAAAAAAATAGACTTAGGTACATTGGTTGCAACAGTCCAATCAGAAGAGTCATGTAATAAGCCATAGTAATCCACAAAGAACCTGCAGCCTAGATTTCATCAGAAAAAACCCAGGGCCTTGCGCTTCATCTCGACCCAAACAAAGTACAAATTCGAGCATGCGAATATGTGAGCTGAAGTCGACCATGCAAGAAAATCGTCTGATTACCAGCCAATGATGAAAGATATTAACAGACGTGGGAGAAACCACCAATAATGACAATGGCTCTCAAGGTACAAAAGGTAAAATACATAGGATGTGAACAGTGATCTAACGTCGAAAACCCGCTGAGTCAGTCGATCGAAGGCCAATGATGTGGACCTTGCGTCAAATGCAAATAACATGCCATTGAGGCATGCAGGCTCCAAGGTACCAAAAAAGAGTCTCTAGATTAGATCCGTAGATAATAAGCTGAAGTCGACAGGAAGTGACTTGATCGAAGGTGGGCCATAATGTTTCCCACATCATCGACACGAGATAGAAGAACATGATGTTTGTGAATCAGGACCAACAAAGAATTAGAGGGAGGTTGGAAATTTCAGAGGCAAACTTCTCTTGAACATATCGGCGGTACGACACTGGATTTGGTAGTATTTGGCATCAAGGGATCTGAGGTCATGGTGATATGGCAAAGAGCAGATGAGCGGTCAAAAAATATTACCCAAACCCATGGAGGCAAACAAATGACGAAGTGAGATGTCCCCAACCCAACACGAATGAAGACAAGTTCCATGTTCAAGAGCGACATACTGCCAACACGACTATAGTCTGGTTCCAGTTTCCCCCACCATTTCTGGCGAGTACCCCAATTATTTTTAAAAACAAGCTTGAAGGGGATAGCATATGCTTGTGTTGTAAGTTTGTCCTTCGAACAAATCCATCCTAGTACATTTTACGAGCCCTAGGAAGGAGGAACTCGGGTAACGTCATAACGATGGGGTCCGATGTCATCAGTTTTTAACGAGTCTGAAAAAGAGAGAACTTGAAATCTTTTCATGTTTAGAGAGTTTGAAAAGAAAGTGGAAAAGAAAACTCCAGCAAGGCCCTTTTCGTAAATATTCTCTCAGATCCGCAAAGGTAGAAAACTGTGCCTGAGAGAACCTCTTAGTCACGATAGGCTAAGGTATTCCTTTTTCGTAAATAATTTATCCCAGCCCGAAAAAGGGGTAAACGTATACTGGGTAGATATCGTTTCGTAGCCATTTTAATGAGTTAAAAATTACAAGCGTCTTGACAATATTTTCAGTTTTAAGGAGTCAGAAAAGAGCTGAAAGATGACTTTGGTAGTGAATTTTTCGTGTTTTTATCGAGTCCGAAAAAGTATAAAATATAACTCTTTACTTCGTCATAACCATGTTAAAAACTTGTTGCTGCACAAGAGACACGTGTAAAACCCATTTCTCGAAAATAATATGATAAAATAATCGACAAATATGTTTTAAAACCTAATTTAAGATCTTGAAAAGTTATAAAATATCGTAAGTGGTAAAAATTATTTACTTTTCACTTTTACCTCTTTTTGGAGCAATAGTGACCCATTGTGCTTTGCGATCTTACGGTGACGATTGTGAGTGATCCAGTGAACCGATCTTGATTTCGTCAGTCTCAGGTAAGAGGTGACACCATTTCCCATTTTTTTAAGCTAAATTTCATTCCCTGCACATGCCATTTTGATTTCCTAGGAGGGGATTTATAAAAAACTAGGGCATCGTGGTTGGCGTGGGTTTCGGGCACGAACCCGCGCCAATCGCCCACTTCTTACAGAAAGGGCGTGCCCATTAGTGCGACTGTTAGCGAAACAGTCGCACCAACTGCGCAACCTAAAAATCCGCATTAATTTAAGGACAACGCAGTCAGTTGTTTGCAAATTTCAATGCTTAAGTAGACTAACAATGCTCATATGAACAATGTGTGCAGGTACCAAGCAGAAAGAATAGTGTTTGAGTGGAAAGAGAGAGAACACAGTGAGGAAGATGAAATTTCCATGGAGAATGACCGATGCATGGATGCCCTCAGAGATTGTGGGCTAAAGAAATTCTTCCTGACACTGTGCCTCTTGGCTAAGCCAGAACTGCTTCAGTATTTGATAAGCATCTGGGATGAAGACCAAGAAAAGTTTGTGCTTCGAGATCAGGAACTTGAAATTGAATTTTTGAAGTCTATTTTATCACAGTATTGTCGCACAGGGGTGAAATCCCTATCATGATTGGTACCCGTCCTACCATGGAGAGAATGGGGATGGTGATTGACAGGGTGTGCCGAGGGGCACGAAAAGGATCAAAGAGTGGAAAGGTTGACATCCAAACCATCCCAGATCTGGCACTAAAATTAGTGCTGCACATTATCACGCAGGCTGCAGGATCACAAGCACCGCATGAAGCCACGAAGACACAACTGCTTCTTGCCATAGACTGCCTAACCCCGATCCTCTACAACTGGGTAGAGGCCGTGAATATAAACATGAAGCGGAAACTAATCAAGTGCAAGAAGGGAAAACTGAAACAATTTGGGTATGGATCAATTTTGGTATCTTTCTTCTTGGAACGACTACTGATATTCCAGCGCGAGGAGGTCATTGTCTCGATGCCACCACCCAGAGAACCACAGATGGCCTGATGGGATGCGCTGATGCCTAGAGCAGGGGGCTGCCAACAGATGTCTTGGAGGCCGAAATTCTTCAATTGGCTCCGCCAAAAACTGATTGTCGTGGAGGATTGGCCCTACTTAGGTACAGAATTCACCGGTGATCTAGACCTCCCGCTCCCGGAGGGAGAGGATTGGGACGAAGAGCTAGGTGAGAAACATTTTTTATTTTCAAGAGTTTATGATTTTTTTTGGTATATATGCATGTTCTGACAGTTAATCTTATATGTATGCAGATGTTGGCCTAGAGTGACCAGCAGGTATGTTGCTGATAGCGACGTGAACTCCTCGCGATTTCGATCCTTATGGTGAGGGCAGCGAGGAGGAGATAGTACAAAACTTGGAGGGGATTGCCCATGGGATTCCGGACTACACTCGCTTTGATGATGTTCCTCGGGCCTATCAAAGGCATACCATAGGGGTTCTGAGTCGTATCCACCATTTGCTGAGGCGGTTGGTACGGGCGGTGATGTGCTATCATGAACACCATGCTAATTAGGCGCCTAGGCTTTTATTTCCACACATTTTGAGAGACATGTTGTCTCAGGATGTAACTGATACATACATACATACATACATACATACATACATACATACATACATACATACATACATACATACATACATACATACATACATACATACATACATACATACATATATATATATATATATATATATATATATATATATATATATTGGGTTTTAATGATGCACACGTTGCAAACAATCGATATATATACATCTATTTTCTACATGGGTCTATTTACATATGATGTTGTTTTATAAATTGCGCAAATGTCTATCTAGCACAATGTTAGCTATTGCATCAGTTAATGTATTCATTCGTCTTGGTATATGTTGATATGTGATGAAATGAAAATGTATTTCAAGCAAACGAATACGTAAATACAATCTCAAAATGCATGGGTTTCGAACCGAATAATGACCATTAAGTTGAAGAACAACAAGATGTGAATCTAGATTTACAAGCGATGCGCGTATGCCGAGGTTAACTGCCTCGGTTAATAGTTCCAAAACAACACTATATTCAGCGACATTGTTTGTAGTAGGTCCTAGACAAATACCTTGTAGGTTAATCAACTCACCAATAGGATTATAAATAACCCAGGCTGCTGAAGATAGGTTCCTGGTACGACGGGAAGCACCATCCGCGAAATCGACATAAGGGGCAATAGAGATCTGCATAACAAGAAAGACCCAATAAGCATAAATTTTTTACAAAGCACACCAAACCTAAACATGCACAAAAATGAAAAAATCACCTATGTACACATATCATGCATGAATGACTCAAGCATAATACTTTTTCAGGTACAACCCATTTCTAGGCTGTGCTAAAAGATAACCTTCATAATCAATAAGCTCATCAGCCCCATTCTGTAGCACACGTTTGACGATGTAGGGCCCATGCCACATGGTTTGGAATTTACCTGCCCCCATATTGTCATGAGCTTGGTCGTACAGGAGAACGAGGTCGCCTTCGATAAAAGAACGAGGGGAAACTATTTGGTCAAAATGAGCTTTGACTTGCTTCTTCTGTGCTTCGATGACCAAAGCATCTAAGCAACGAGTTTCATCCAATATCTCTAAATATAGGAGACACTCTTCTTCAGGTGAATTATTAGGCAGTAATTCCATAGCTAATTTGAGTGAAGGTATTTCACATTCAATCGAAAGAGTAGCTTCCAAACTATTCACCAATTGAAACGGGGTGAATCTGGTTGCACTCTTAATCAACGTTCGGTAAGCCCATAGAGTTGAAAACAACATGAGATGCCAATTTGATTTATGGATCCCAATTTTTCGTTGAAGCATTGTAACAAGAACTTTGTTTACGGCTTCAACTTGGCCATTAGCTTGAGGGTAATAAGGCGTTGAGCTGTTGTGACGCAGACCCAACTTAGACGTCAGCTTCGCCATCATATAGACTCGAAAATGTGAACCATGATCGGTAACGATGGCTTGAGGGACACCAAACCAAGTAATAACATGATTGAAGATGAATCACGCTACTGTCTTACCGTCTGTAGCCAGTGTAGGCATTTCTTCGACCCATTTTGTAAAATAATCGACGATGACGATAATATAGGCATGCCCCTCGGCCAAGCCAGGGTTACACGTCATAAAATAAATGCCCCATTTGGAAAAAGGTCCAACGGTAATAATAGGGTGTAAAGGAACAAGTGGCGCACGCATCTTGCATTGATATATCTGGCATGCATGACATTTGTGTACTGCAACAATGTAGTCTTTAAAAATTGGATGGCCAGAAATAGCCAGCATGAAGGATCTTCTGTGCGGTGGCATAACTAGACATGTGACCACCACAGGTGCCACTGTGGCAGTCATTTAAAACTTTCGTAGCTTCCTCGAGGGTCAGACATCGACAGAGTACGGAATCGACTCCAACATGATAGAGGGTATCTCCGATAATACGATAAGGTTGCGACTGGTGCCGAATGCGGCGTCAGACATCTTTCGTCAACTGAGACCTAAAAGTAGAAGTCTAGAGATACACGATGATATCACTGTACCATGGATCGAGGGTGCTAATCAAGAAAAGAGTTTCGTCTAGAATATGATCCTCATAACAAGAAGGAGCAGAGTTGGTGGGGAGAGAACAAATCAAATCAGCGAAAACGAGTGATTTCTTTGATTTGGCGGTGTTAAACTCCAAATCAAACTTTTGGAGGATAACAATCTATTTCGAGTGTTTTCCCCCCAGCAACTTTCAAGACATAATATAGGTCATGGGGTTACAATTAGAAATCACAGTCACTGTGCATAAAACGATATAATGACGAAAATGCTGGACGGTCTGGACTACAGCCAGCGCTAACTTCTCGACATGCGCATAACGCATTTCAGGGTCGAGAATGTTTCGAGACAAGTAATAAATAACATGTTCATTACCGTAATCATCATCTTGAACCAAAACCATGGTGATCGTACTGAAGGCGGCAACTAGGTAGAGGGTGAAATCACGATGATAATTAGGAGGACGTAATAAAGGAGCGTTGAAAAGCAACGTCTTAAGTGTATCAAAATATTGCTGAGAAATCTCATCCCAACAGCAAGGGACGTCTTGCTTTAAAAGTTGTGTGAACCCTTTGGCTACTTCGGCATGGTTCAGGATAAAATGACGTAAATTTTTTTCTTTCCCTTAGAGACTTTGGAGCTAGTGTAACGAGGATGGAGAGGGGAGATTAAAAATAGCCTCAACCTTAAGCGGATCAAAGTGAATTCCATATTTAGCTATGATAAACCATAAAAGTCTACCAAAATCCATGCAGAAGACGCATTTATGCAGATTGAGTCGAATGTTGTAGTGTCTACAATGAAGAAAGTTCTGGCGAAGATGTTTCGGGTGGTATTTTCGTGCAACTGAATGAGCCAGAAGGTCATCCAGGTATGGTTGAACAATATGACGAATATTGTGAAAGGCATAAGACATTGCGCACTAGAACGTAGCCCCAGCATTCTTCAAGCCGAAAGGGAGTTTCTTATATGCGAATGTTCCCCGAGGATAGATAAAAGCGGTCTTGTGTTGATTAGACGGGAGAATTTTGATTTGATTATAGCCAGAAAATCTGTCCATAAGGGAAAAAATCTCACTCCCCGCACAATCGTCAATGATTTGATCGATGAAAGGGGTGGGATAGCTATCCTTAGGGCAAGCCCGATTAATATCGCGATAGTCAACACAGACGCAAATTTCTCCCTGCTTCTTATCCACAGGAACAATGTTAGAAACCCACTCTGTCAGAGGAATCAGATAAATGAAACCCGCTTTAAGAATTTTTCAACTTTAGCTTTTATGGCAGCAGCTTTCCAAGGATGTGCTGGACGAAGACGCTGGCGAACAGGCTTCGCATCGGGGTAGGTAGGAATCTCGTGCACCACAATACTGGGATCAATTCCAGGCATCTCTTCGTAAGACCGGGCGAAAACATCACGGAATTCACGAAAGAGGCTAGTATACACTTGTACTTCATCGGAAGAGCAAGTGACTCCCACATGGATGTTCTCGACAATTCCCGGTTTCACAGAAATGTCGATAGGCATTGTCTGCGTGATGTTACCCAAGTTACCTTCAACAAAGCCTTCATGAGTCAAGATAGGCGTTTGAAGTGGCGGAGAAGGAACTTGAGACACAAAAAGCTGAAGACAATTATACATTGCCCTGAGGCCAGGCATAAACGAGGAACGATGATGTCCATCGCTCCACGGTAGGTCTTCGAGAGACATGGTTTCCATGATAGCCTCATCGGATGGAAACACTTCTTTCAAAGGATCAGGCGAATCCGCATCACCGAGCCAGGGGGATTGAGAATAAACATCGAGAGACATGCTCAGAGGAGCACCTTCAGAAGAGGGAGAATCTGATGCAACTGTGAGTTCGCAATAATTGATTTCAATTGGACTAATCAGCATCGAATCTCTAAATGAATAAACCTGTTCAGGTAAAGGGACGATGCACGGGTCATCCGACCGAGAGATCATATTAACTTGAACGGTATTTGGTGGCAGAAGGGGAAAAATACCCATGAGGGTGGGGTCTTTGAAAAGACCCAGCCCTATGCTGTTGGGGGAGAAGGAATCTAATCTTCGTATGGAACGTTTTTCTCAGAAGATGAGGTAAAGAATGACAACTAGTCGACAATAATGATTTTTCCCTTGTGTGGAAACTTGAGAAGACGGAAGAGGGTGGACAGAACGCACAACATAGTGTGAGTCCAATTGCGATCGAGTAGAAGATTGTAATTGAGTTTAGCTTCAACTACTTCTACTTCGACATTGACTGTCTTTACTTGTAACGTGAACGAAAAGCTGGTGAGAACACCCAAGGGTTTCGATTCCCTTCAATGAAATGCCTCAAGGGAATTGGGTGACGAAGTTAGGGCTGGAGAGACAATAGCCTTCTAGCAGGAAGATGACATGACACAGGTGGATGCACCTTCGTCCACAATGGCTCTATGGATGTTGAGATCGTTAATGCTGACTTGTATGACAAGCACAATTAGAATTAACGAGTAAGGATGAAATTCTCTCGTCGACGGAAGGAGGAAGAGGAGAGGGCGTTGGGTGCGGATCAATCCGTAGATACCATGGAATAATAACGCTTTAGTTGAGATGGACAACTGCGAAGCACTTCAACACGGACACATCGCGGATGATGCCTGACTGTAAATCCTCGGCAATACGCGTGCGAGCGACCGGTGTTGGGATTACAGGTATTTCGGAGGAACACCTTTTCGAAGGTGGTGGTGCAACGGGTTCATGTTTGAGCCTTTCAATCTCGAGGGACAGGAGCGGTCAGTCGGGGCTATCGCGATGCTGTTCCAGGCACGGCATGATAAGTATAATCTTTCGATGTGAGCTCGCCAATGGAAACGAGGTGTGGGGCAGAACCATCATGAACATGCGAGAGCCAAATGGTGTGAATGAGCGTTTGCTCACCATATGATTTTCACAGGAACGGAAAAGGTTCCTTTAGGACAGCCGGAGGTTCCCGTAGCGCCTTTGAGCAATTAACTAACCAGCTTCTGTGTAAGCACAATCCTTGATATCGTGTTCATCGTAAAAAATCGGACGGGGATACTTGGCAACATTTAACAGATCATCCTTGGCTTCGAGTTTTAGATGATTTTGGTTTTGGGGCACCGAATTTGGCCTTTCCTTTGCCCTTCTTTCTCCCCTTGGATGTCTTGTCCACATGATTGGTCTGAACAACATTGACCTCCGAGGTTTCACTAGAATCTGGGGTAGGCTGAGGAGTAGAACCATTGGAAGAATTTGATTTTTGCTTCCTAGCGTTGGAAGAGGAATACTTGCGTGAAGTCTGAGACAAGAATCCAATAATTCTATCGATGGATGGGGTAGCTGGTGCTTTAGAAGTCCCAGGTCGTGGAGCATCAGTCAAGATGTCATACAATATGCCCGATTGAGAGTACACTAAATCAAGGTACTGGGCACAAGCAATGGCTTGTTCCTCGGTTACACGTGCCCTCATGGCGATGTCTTTCACAATCTGATTGAAAAAAGAGGTAGTGAACCAATGAGTAAGAAGCTGATTAGGAATTTCAAATTTGATCAGGCGACGATTCCATCTCCATTCATGAATGTGGTCCGAGATATGGGTAGCCCGGTCCTGTTTCAAGGATGTTAGGAGATGCGTCCCGGCTTCATAACGAACCGACAACTAGAAATGAGTAAGGAACGCCATAGCGAGAGTGTTGAAATCTTGAAAGATACCGCGAGGTAGTTCGATGTACCACTTTGCAGCACCTTCAGTGAGAGTGCATTGCAAAAGACGGAGTCGAATAGAGTCATTCACCCAAGAATTGGAAGAACACAATAAATGGTATGTCATAACGTGTGCTTGGGGGTCTTCTCTAGATTTTCCCTCAAACTTGGGGCAATCACCAGGAACCTTCGTTGGAACCGGAGGCCAATACGGATTATGAAGGATCAGATCATTTGTGAGTTTGGACACATCCGGTAGCTCCAACGTGGCGAGAAAGGGTAATTGAGGGTTGAAAGGCATAACAGGTCCTCGATAAGGACCCGTACCCATATTCCACCCTAGTTGAGTGTAACTCTGCCCCCATTGGTTATGTACCAAAGGATTCAGACCATAAGGGGTATAAGCTAGATAATTCAGCTGAAATAGAGGCTGAGGACCAGGATATTGATTCTGAGAATATGAGGGTCCCGATTGAGCAGCATAAGGATTTTTCTGCGGAATATAACTTTGGCCTGGAAATTGAGGGTAATAAGCAGAACCTTGAGGCGCATTTTATATCGGTCGATATTGACCTTGAGGGTAATAACCACCTTAGGGTCGAACAGGTTGCTGATAAGTAGGGCCCTACTGAGCAGGATAAATTGGGTGCAGAGGTTGACCCGACTGCGACATAGAGTAGAGCGGTGGTTGAGCAGGGTGAACTATTTGTACAGGTTGTCCCGGCTGAGCAAGTTGACTTGATTGATGAGGGCCACCAGGTTACCCGTGTGGAGCAGGTTGGCCTGATGGATGAGGGCCACCAGGTTGCTCTTGCGGAGCATGTTGGCCTGATGGCTGCGGTGGGCCAAGTTGTGCCTGATGACCAGGTTGACTTGGAGTAGGACCATAAGATGGTACTAGATGTACAACGTTTGGACCGATGGGAAGATATGGCTGTTGTGGCTGCACTAAAGGTTGCCCTTGAGATGGATGGATTTCCCCCCCAGGACCGTATGAAGGCCTAGGTTGATATACCGGTTGCCCAACAAGTCCTTGAGGTTACCCCGGTTGGATCATAGGATGAGCTTGTAAAGGTTGACCTTGAGGATTGTAAGGCTACCCTTGCGGGCCGTAGAATAATCCTTATTGGACTGAAGGTTATCCCTGAAAGGGTTGCCCTTGTGGGTCATACACATACCCTTGCTGAGTCGAAGGTTGTCCCTGAAAGGGTTTTCCTTGTGGGTCATAAGCATATCCTTGCTGAACCGAAGGTTGTCCCTGAAAGGGTTGTCCTTGTTGGTTAGAAGGTTGCACAGGCAAGGTGGGTCTAAAACCAGAAAGGAAATAATAAGCCTCAAAAGTAGGAAAATAGATAGGGTTGCCGTGCTCATCATAATGAAATGGAAGTGAATAAATCAGGTTACCGACCACGTCATAATGAGAAAGATAAGGATGACCAGGATCCTGAGGAGACTGATAAGTCTGGGAGCTTTGCTGCTGAACAACCAGCCGATACTCCTCGAAAGAAAGGTCGTTAGGGATTGCCATGGCAAT
Source organism: Pinus albicaulis (assembly GCA_034641835.2). NCBI lineage: Eukaryota > Viridiplantae > Streptophyta > Pinopsida > Pinales > Pinaceae > Pinus > Pinus albicaulis. The sequence continues at coordinate 1,032,252,754 of CM076584.1, forward strand.
TGAAGTATCTACTGAAGGCGAAACTCCTGACGAATGCTTGGTGATAACCAGTGCCGATGCAACCACACAGATAGTAGGCCTAGTTGGGATAGACGTAATAAAAGGTGTCGACGAGACAGGTGTCGTTGGTGACATCCCTAATGATGGAAGGACACCCCCCTTGACAGAGTTGATGCTGCCATGGTGGCAATACCGGCCATAATCTAACCCAAAGACCTATATCCGGCTGGGAGCAACACCGATGGTGAAGATTGAACATGCCCTTGATGGATGTATTCTGGAAAAAGTTGGTATTCTTCATCAGAAATAGGAATCCCCAAATTGCCAATAGGACCAGACGAGTCCATGTTTGAATCCACCGTGAGTAATTTCAAAAGACTACGGGGACTAGGAGGTATGATAGCAGTAAAAAATGGCGATCCCAATGTAAGAGGGGAAAGTGTTCCCCGACCCCAAACCCAAACCAAGCATTTGAAAGAGGCCAAGTGAACTCAACTGGTTCTCCAAAGGGTTACTCTGACGGGATAATAGGTTGCTGAAGCTCGACAGACCTAGAGGTTTGAGAAGTTTCCAATGAATCATCTGAGAAAGGACTACCAGTAGACGAAACCGATGGTTCCGCTACTGTGACTGTAGCACACCAGAAAAGGGAAACAAATAAAAAAAAATGAAGAATCTTTGAAAAAAAACTAAGGCAAACAAAGATAGGCCAAGTGATCAAACTTTAATGGGCGTGTAATTGTAGGCAATTTATTTTACCACATTGAAACCAAAAATTTGTTGTTTCATATTTTAAGAGTCAAGAAACAGTAAAAAGATGACTCTAGTCTCTTTCAGTTTTAGACGAGCGCGAAAGGACAAGTGCTCAATGATATTTTCAAATTTATGGAGTCAGTAAAGATCGAAAATGACTGCTAAGGTAATCTAGGTAAAAGGGTGTACCAGGTTTCCGTGAACTGCCATATACACCTTGGTGAGCAAATGAAAAGAAAATTGACCAATGAATTGACGTACGTGCAAGTAATCTCCCCGAATGCTGTGTTCGGTGTATCATGGTTACAAGGCGGTAGACTCGGATTCCTATGGATAAAATGATTGCAACCTAGAGGGGTCTACCTTTATATACTCAACGGTACGGGGAGCGCAAGTCCGTACTAGTTCTGTCTGAAGCTAGATGGTGAGCGACAACTACTAGGTTTAAAGACGCCAGAACACGTCTCTAAGTTAGATCACTAGATGTTTTGGTAGGTTTCAATGTTGCCTTAGGGTAATTGAGTAAATTTTAAGTTGATATTTTATTTACGTTTCAATTCCAAGGTCCTACCGAAAGTTGGATCTCAAAAATCCCTAAATGCAGGCTACATGCCAAAAAATACCATTTCATTCGATGAAAAGCTATCTACGAGAAAGTTAGGAGTTTTCAAGCGATAGAAAATAATAAGAACATGAAGAATCATCCACTACAGTACCCGATGCAAGCTAATGAAAATGAGAAATATTTTCTAGAATTGTCCAATGCTAGATATGCGAAAGACTTTCAATTTCACAATGCAAACAAAAATGCGAGCGCAATTTTTTTTTTTTTTTCAATGTAATAGGGAAAAGAATGCACTAAATGACATGAAAAAAAAACCAACACACTAGTTCGAGAACGTTAATGCGAGAGTTGAAGGGAATTAATTGCAATCAACCCGAAACAAACATAACAAAACTCAAACCAACGTTGCAATCTCTCAGATTGAAGAAAGATTTCAAAACAGACCCATGCAAGTAGTGTGATCTATGCTTGGAGTGACAAGAAGAAAAATATAACGAAAGAGGCAAGAATCATTCAACGAATTCAAACACTCAAACGGATCAAAGGAGCTGAATGCAATCAAACAAGGAATGAATTTGATTGTGAAACAAAAGACCCAAACTCCTACAGGAGGCTCAACATACCAAAGAACTTAAAAACCCAAAGGCTATGATGCTAATAGGAAACAGACAAAAAATTGAAGGAAGGAAGCTGTTCACAATAAAAAACAATCCCAAGGCAGTCAAAACATGTCAAAAAATCACCCATAAGCACAACCACTGACCAAAAATATCCAAAAAGACCAAGCCCTAAAACCTGCAGGGTTCGGCACACCTGTTTGGCTGTAATCAGCGCCAAACAGGGGATGGCGGGGGTGAAAAACTAGCAACAAGCACCAGTCAACACGACTGTCTAACCAAAAAACGCGCCAAGCCAGTTAACTCAGGAAAAAGGAAAAATTTGAAAGATAGAGGTCAGATCTGATCCTTTGGGGCTAAACAAGGGATTTAGACTCAGCAGAATAATCAGGAAAAGAAAAATAAGCAAGCAAAGACCAAAAATAAGACCTAATGGATAAAAGACAAACTCGCACATATCCCTAATGGATTCGCCAATTTGTTGGTGAGGTAAATCCCCTCTACGGACAGAGGCGATCCCACTAGCTCTAGAGTGGGTCTAGCCACAAACGAAACAAGCTATAATATTGATTCCTAGTTAACGAATGGATGGAGATTCGATAGACGACTTACCGAAGGTCCTACGCTGTTGTTGTTGGAAAGAGTGGCTGCCTCTCGCTCCTGGTTTGACAAATCAAGGTTCGTTCGCTTTCACGTTCAGACACCTACACACACACAAGAAACAATGACGATATACAACATACTAATTCACATTCGTAACTATTAGTTAGTCAAAGAGGACTAAATCAATTGCATAAGATAATCAACATAACACAATGATGGAACCAACATCATAGTTGAGTATATTAATAAATAAAAGGAATAGTACAATGAAGCTTCGACGTTGCGGTCTCCTCCAGTAGGGTTCAAGCGGAGCATGTCTCACAAAGGTTCGTCGGGAATTTAGACGGGACTCTCTCTGCTGAATTCTGCTTGGTTCTACCTTCTCAATAGAAATTACTCAACTATAGTATCTCTTCTCCAAGTTCAACTCCTTGACTATATTTTCAACTAGCTTTCATAAAGGGAGAAGGCCTGTTTATATAGAGGGAGAGGGAGATGTTGGGATCCCTATAATTATGGAAGGGAGACCTATATTCAAGGAGTGTTCCATGGGAGGTGGAAACTAATACCTAAAGAGGGAGATCCGTGGTTGATCAACTTAACCACTTCCAGTGAATCATCCCTAAGGTGGTTAGAAGGAAACTCCTGCCTCTATTTGTTAAAAAACATTCCTAAAATAGTTAGCGTGGGCACTACACTGAGACAGAGCGCCAGGTGGTGCGGGATCTAGTGTAAATTTACCACATTGGTGCGAGGGATGAACTGGCTACCCGCGCCAAGGCCTAAAACATATGTTTTTGTGTGATTTTTGAGGAAATGTCCAACAGGAGAAATGATTTCCTTATGCAGAAGGATGCAAAGAAGGTGTTTGCAAATTATGAGACTGCTCATAGGTCATGGGAATGATCCTCCAATATGTCGGGCGAGGGATTGTAGGGACGGTGACAAAATGCTGTGTAACAGATGCCCCCTAAAGCATGAGGTCCGAGAGAGAGGGAGGGGTGGAATGCTTTATGAGAACGCGTTCGACCCAAACATTGCCGTCAGAAACCTGCAAGTACAAATACAACTGATATTTCTCATACATGACATGTGGCACTGGCATAGCCATCCATAATAGAGTACATAAAAAACGAGATCCAAGGTATGGACGCAGCCATTTGACAATAAGGATCAACAAATAGACTCAGGTATGGTCGCAACCATCCAATCAGAAGAGTCATGTAATAAGCCATAGTAATCCACAAATAACCCGCAACCTGGATTTCATTAGACAAAACCTAGGGTCTTGCACTCCATCTTGACCCGAACAAAGTACAAATTCGAGCATGCGAATATGTGAGCTGAAGTCGAACATGAAATAAAATCGTCTGATTACCAGCCAATGATGAAAGCTGTTAACAGACGCGAGAGAAACCACCAATAATGATAATGGCTCTCAAGGTACAATCCATGGGATGTGAACAATGATCTGACATCGAACACTCGTAGAGTTAGTCGATCAAAGGCCAATGATGTGGACCTTGCGTCGAATGTGAAGAACCTGCCATTGAGGCATGCAAGCTCCAAGGTATCAAAAAGGAGTCTCTAGATCGGATTCCTGGATAATGAGCTGAAGTCGACAAGAAGTGACTTGATCGAAGGTGGGCCATAATTTTTCCCACATCATCGACACGAGACAGAGGAACATGATGTTTGAGAATCAGGACCAAAAGAGAATCAGAGGGAGGTTGGAAACTTCAGAGGAAAACTTCTCTTGAACATATCGGCGACACGACACTAGATTTGACGGTATTTGACATCAAGGGATCTGAGGTCATGGTGACGTGGCAAAGAGTAGATGAGCGGTCAAAAAAGATTACCCAAACCCATGGAGGCAAACAAATGACGAAGTGAGATGTCCCCAACCCGACACAAATGTAGACAAGTGCCATGTTCAAGAGCGACATACTGCCAACGTGACTACAATATGGTTCCATTTTCCCTTACCATTTCTAGAAAGTACCCCAATTATTTTTAAAAACAAGCTTGAAGGGGATAGCATATGCTTGTGTTGTAAGTTTGTCCTTTGGACAAATCCATCCTAGTACATTTTATTAGCCCTAGGAAGGAGGAACTCGGGTAATGTCATAATGACGGGGTCCGATGACATCAGTTTTTAATGAGTCTGAAAAAGGGAGAACTCGACATATTTTCATGTTTATCAAGTTTGAAAAGAAAGAGGAAAATAAAACTCTAGCAAGGCCCTTTTCGTAAATAGTCTCTTAGATCCAAAAAGGTAGAAAATTGTGTCTGAGAGAACCTCTTAGTCATGATAAGCTAAGGTATTCATTTTTTGTAAATAATCTATCCCAGCCCGAAAAAGGGGTAAACGTATATTGGGTAGATATCGTTTCGCAGCCATTTTAACAAGTTCAAAACGACAAGCGTCTCAGCAATCTTTTTAGTTTTAGGGAGTCAGAAAAGAGTTGAAGATGACTCTGGTAGTGACATTTTTGTGTTTTTACCGAGTCCAAAAAATTACAAAATATAACTCGTTACTTTGTCATAACCATGTGAAAAAACTGTTGCTACACAAGAGACACGTGTAAAACCCATTTCTCGAAAATAATATGATAAAATAGTCAACAAATATGTTTTAAAACCTAATTTAAGATCTTGAAAAGTTATAAAATACCATAAGTGGTAAAAATGATTTACTTTTCACTTTTACCTCTTTGTGGAGCAATAATGATCCATTGTGCTTTGCGATCTTGCGGCGACGATTGCGAGTGATCCAGTGAACCGATCTTGATTCCGTTAGTCTCAGGTAAGAGCCGACACCATTTCCCATATTTTAAGCTAAATTTTATTCCCTGCACATACCATTTTGATTTCCTAGGAGGGGATTTATCAAAAACTAGGGCATCACGGTTGGCACGGGTTTCGGGCACGAACCCGCGCCAATCGCCCACTTCTTACATAGAGGGCACACCCATTGGTGCGAATGTTAGTGAAACAGTCGTGCCAACCATGCAACCTAAAAATCCACATTAATTTAAGGAAAATGCAGTCAGTTGTTTGCAAATTTCAATGCCCAAGTAGACTAACAATGCTCATATGAACAATGTGTGCATGTACCAAGAAGAAAGAATGGTGATTGAGTGTAAAGAGAGAGAACACAGTGAGGAAGATGAACTTGCCATGGAGAATGACTGATGCATGGACGCCCTCAGAGATTGTGGGCTAAAGAAATTCTTCCTGACATCGTGCCTACGGGCTCAGCCATAACTGCTTCAGTATTTGATAAGCATTTGGGATGAAGACCAACAAAAGTTTGTGCTTCGAGATCAGGAACTTGAAATTGAAGTTTCTGATGTCTATTTTATCACAGGATTTTCGCACAGGGGTGCAGTCCCTATCATGACCGGTACCCATCCTACCATGGAGAGCACGGGAATGGTGATTAATAGGGTGTGTCGAGGGGCACGGAAAGGATCAAAGAGCGAAAATATTGACATCTAAACCATCCCAGATTTGGCACTAAAATTAGTGTTGCAAACTATCACGCGGGCTGCAGTATCGCAAGCACCACATGAAGCAACGAAGACACAACTGCTTCTTGCCATAGACTGCCTAATCTTGATCCTCTACAACTGGGCAGAGGCCGTGACTATAAACATGAAGTGGCAACTAACCAAGTGCAAGAAGGGCAAACTGAAATAGTTTGGGTATGGATCAATTTTGGTATCGTTCTTCTTGGAACGAATACCGATATTCCAGCGCCAGGAGGTCATTTTCCCGATGCCACCACCCAGAGAACCATGGATGGCTCGATGGGCTGCGCTGATGCCCAGAGTAGGGGGTGGCCAACAGATGTCTTGGAGGCCAAAATTCTTCGATTGGCTCCACCGAAAACTGATTGTCGTGGAGGGTTGGTCCTACTTGGGTACAGACTTCACTGGTGATCCAGACCTCCCGCTCCCAGAGGGAGAGGATAGGGACGAAGAGCTAGGTGAGACTCATTTTTTATTTTCATGAGTTTATGATTTTTTTTGGTATATATGCATGTTATGACAGTTAATCTTATATGTATGCAGATGTTGGCCTAGAGCGACCTGCAGGTATGTCGCCGATAGCGAGGCTAACTCCTTGCGATTTTGGGCCTCATGGTGAGGGGACTGCGGAGGAGATAGTACAAAACTTGAAGGGGATCGCCGGTGGGATTCCTGACTATGCTCGCTTTGATGATGTTCCTCGGGCCTATCAGAGGCATACCGTAGGGGTGTCGAGTCGTATCCACCATTTTCTGAGGCGGTTGGTATGGGCGGTGACGTGCTATCATGAGCACCACGCTGATTAGGCACCTAGGCTTTTATTTCCACACATTTTGAGAGACATGTTGTCTCGGGATGTAACTGAAAAATACGTATATATTTTTTGGGTTCTAATGATGCACACTTTGCAAACAATCGATATATATATATATACATCTATTTTCTACATGGGTCTATTTACATATGATGATGTTTTATAAATTGCGCAAATGTCTATCTATCACAATGTTAGCTATTGCATCAGTTAATGTATTCATTTGTCTTGGTATATGTTTATATGTGATGAAATCAAAATGTCTTTCAAGAAAACGAATATGTAAATACAATCTCAAAATGCATGGGTTTCGAACCGAATAATGATCGTTAAGTTGAAGAGAAACAAGCTGTGAATCTAGATTTACAAGCAATGCGCGTATGCTGAGGTTAATTGCCTCGGTTAATATTTCCAAAACAACACTATATTCAATGACATTTTTTGTAGTAGGTTCTATAAAAATACCTTGTAGGTTAATCAACTCACCAACAAGATTATAAATTACCCAGGCTGCTGAAGACAGGTTCCTGGTACTGCGGGAAGCACCATTCGCGAAATCGACATAAGGGGCAATAGACATCTGCATAACAAGCAAGACCCAATAAGCAGAAATTTTTTACAAAGCACACCAAACCTAAACATGCAAAAAAATGAAAAAATCACCTATGTACACATATCATGCATGAATGACTCAAGCATAATACTTTTTCAGGCACAACCCATTTATGGGCTATGCTAAAGGATAACCTTCATAATCAATAAGCTCATAAGCCCCATCTGTAACACACGTTTGACGATGTAGGGCCCATGCCACATGGATTGGAATTTACCTGCCCCCAGCTTGTCATGAGCTTGGTTGTACAGGAGAACAAGGTCACCTTCGATAAAAGAACGAGGGGAAATTGTTTGGTCAAAATGAGCTTTGAATCACTTCTTCTGTGCTTCGATGACCAAAGCAACTAAGAGATGAGTTTCATCCAATCCCTCTAAATAGAGGAGACGCTCTTCTTCAGGTGAAGTATTAGGTAGTAATTCCACATCTAATTTGAGTGAAGGGATTTCACATTCAATTGGAAGAGTAGCTTCCAGACCATACACCAACTGAAACGGGGTGAATCCGGTTGCACTCTTAATCAACGTTCGATAAGCCCATAGAGCTGAAAACAACATGAGATGCCAATTTGATTTATGGATCCGAATTTTTCATTGAAGCATTGTAACAAGAACTTTGTTTACGGCTTCAACTTGGCCATTAGCTTGAGGGTAATAAGGCATTGAGCCATCGTGACGCAGACCCAACTTAGACATCAGCTCTGCCATCATATAGTCTCAAAAATGTGAACCATGATCAGTAACGATGGCTTGAGGGACACAAAATCGAGTAATAACATGATTGAAGATGAATTGTGCTGCTGTGTTTCCGTTCGCAGCCAGTGTAGGCATTGCTTCGATCCATTTTGTAAAATAATCGATGGTGACGATAATATAGGCACATCCCCCGGCCGAGCGAGGGTTGCACTTCATAAAATCGATGCCCCATTTGGAAAAAGGACCAACGGTAATGACAGAGTGTAAAGGAATAGGTGGCGCACACATCTTGTGTTGATATATCTAGCACGCATGACATTTGCGTACTGCAACAATGCAGTCTTTAAAAATGGATGACCAGAAATAGCCATAACGAAGGATCTTCTATGCGGTGGCATAACGAGACATGTGACCACCACAGATGCCACTGTGGTAGTCATTTAAAACTTTCTCAGCTTCCTTGAGGGTTAGACATCAGTGGAGTACAAAATCGACTCCAACACAATAGAGGATATCTCCGATAATACGATAAGGTTGCGACTGGTGCCGAATGTGGCATCGGGCATATTTCATCAACTGAGACCTAAAAGTAGAAGTCTGGGGATACACAATGATATCACCGTACCATGGATCGAGGGTGCTAATCAAGAAAAGAGTTTCATTTGAAATATGATTCTCGGAATAAGAAGGAGCAGATTTGGCGGGGAGAGAACAAATCAAATCAGCAAAAACGAGTGATTCCTTTGATTTGGCGGTGGTAAACTCCAAATAAAACTCTCGGAGGATAACGATCCACTTCGAGTATTTTCCCCCCAGTAACTGTCAAGACAGAATATAGGTCATGGGGTTACAATCAGAAATCATGGTCACCGTGCGTAAAAGGATATAATGACGAAAACGCTGGATGGCCTGGACTGCAGCCAGTGCTAACTTCTCGACATGCGCATAACGCGTTTCAGGGCTGAGAAGGTTTCAAGACAAGTAATAAATAACATGTTCGTTACTATCATCATCATCTTGAACCAAAACCACGATGATCGTACTGAAGGCAATAGCTAGGTAGAGGGTGAAATCATGATGATAATTAGGAGGATGTAATAGAGGAGCGTTTCATCCATGCGTCATGTTAGCTATCAGAAAGTGATTCATCTGATTTCCTTATATGGTCCACCTTTTATGCCATTCTACTTTATTTTGAATCATCTCCAAGGATCTTACATCCTTTCATATGATTAGCAACCCTGCACAAATTCATCCAGATAAACATATACCTATGAACCTTTAAAAACAAAAGTTTCCTCAGTGATGATATTTCACCATGACATCTTCCTGTAAGCATCAACATCCTCTATTTAGATTGATACATATCCTAATGATATGTATTGTCTTCTTCTTTACCAGACTTCTATCAGAGTCTACATATCTTGCCAAGAGATATTATAGTCACATGTTCTTGGGTTGCGGATGATAACAACCTCTTGACATGGTTACACTTCATGATATCTTCCTTTCTGCACATATTCATTCCTAGGAACTTCTGATTTCCAGTTCCTTGATTATATACAACCACCTCATATTCCATATGAGGATATATTATGTTGATTTCATATTTATGTGCATCGTGAGAGATCATACTTCTAAAGTTCATTGTTTGCAACCATATGAAATGACTACACAACATTTAGAGTCAACATATAAATATATATACCTCATACCTTTTTCCTTTGAGTCATCCTATAGCAATTTTACAACTAGAATGAGGAACTTCATTCCATTGTCCCGCTTCATAAATATGTCATCACATCCTAATCCTATTATTCTGTAGCGTTGAATTCTTTGATGAAACCTTTCTTCTTTCTTTCTAACCAGTGAATTCATAGAGAATTCCATTAGAAACTATCAACACTTGTTTGCATGATGACCCTTGATCTTGATGACTGCCTTCCATCAGTATTGTTATCAGTGAGGTTTTCCCAGAGATATTTCACCAAGATCTCCTACCATGCTTGTATCATGATGCTATCAATATACATTTCTTCCTGTCATACTATTTTACAACCAACAGAAATCACTTAAAGAGGAAGATGATCTCAATCAGAATAGAGATCTCTTGCTTCTTCTTTCTTAGATTTTTTTGCATCAAGTTCTACCCTCATATCTGAGACATGGGCTTCTTCCCTTTCTCTCTTATCATTTTTAGATTTAGGACAATCTATTTTATAATTCCCAAGTTCATTACATCCAAAGCATCATATTTTTTCCATATTTATTCTTTCATTCCGAGGACAAAATTTTCCGAATCTTCCTTTCTTACTGGATATGGCTGCAAAGGCTTGATTCCCTTCACTTGATCATGTATCAGCTTTGGATTTAAATCTTGTTTCCTTTATTTTACATAGAGACCATCAATCATGGAATGGTGTGGCTTCTTTCTTCCCGTATAAACTTGAAGTGAAGTTTCCCCATCCTTCTGGTAGAGCATTCAACACCACTGTAGTCATCTCAGTTTCATACATTACTTCTCCCAGTTCCTATAGTTGATCTATTATTTCAGAAATCCTCATAAAGTATGAAGTGATTCCTTCTTCTCTTGACAATTTTATTTTGTATAGTTCTTGTCTCTGAGATATTGCTTCTCCTGCAGTACTCACCGAGAATAGCTCTACCAGTTTCTTATATATTTCTTTTGCAGACTTTAGTTTTGATACATAGGGAATGAGTGAGTACTTAATGGATTCTATGAGAATCCTTTGGGATCTGATTTCTCCCTTCATGTACTTGGCATGAGATGGAGCATCTTATTTTGAGGGTTGAATTGTAGATCCTTTGATGTAGTCCATAACTTCGTCTTCAATTAGATTCAAATCTGTCCTCTTCTTCCAGCACTAAAGTTTGATGACCCAACCATTTTGTTGATCTCTTTACAATAAGTCATCTTGATAGATTTAAGTAAGGGAATAGATACTAAATTGAGTAGAGTGACTTGCAGCTTCCTTGATGATGAAGGATATCTTCAAAATATGATGTTTCCTCCAACAATGTCTTGAATGCAAAATCTTTGATGGAAAATATTTTCTTGATGAGTTGATCCTTTGAATGAGATTGGAGATATTTCTTGAAATAGCTTGAGATTCTTCCTTGGAAACTGATTTGAATTTCCAACCCAAACTTTGATCTTCGCTTCTTGGAGTGTCTTCTTGTTAAGAAGCCCTTGTGTTCAGCACCTTAGCTCTGATTCCATCTTGAGAATTTGAGGGCTGGTGATTAATTCAAATTCTCTTCTTGATAATTAATTTTGAGCTTATTTAATTTACTTATGTCTTCTCTTCTTAGCTTATTTAGTCTTTCATCAAGTCAATTACCAAAATACAAGAGACACAAATTTAGGCTCTTCGAGCCAGGGAAAAACCTCTCCCTCTTGGAGAGGAAAACCCACGAGAAATTATTCTTATAGACCTTTCATATGACAACTACCATGAACAATACTTAGACCCTTGACCTATGTATGCCTCCAAGACCTTGTCACCGCTTCTTTGTCGACCTCCAACGCATATCCTTCTTTTCTGCACCAACCTGCACTTTCCTACACCAGCACTAGAGAACTTGGTCTCTAAGTTTATCTTCAAGCACTCCTTGTTTATTCAGTTATCATTCGAGTAATTATCCTCTTTAGATTAGGCACAGTCCTTAAATTGCATAGGGTACCAACTTTAATATGCTTAGATTTCAGGTGTGTTCATCACAGGATGAGAAGGTGTATTCATATGTGATTTCGTGAAAGTAAAAGTAATGCTCCATTAAAGTGACCTGTATTGCGAGGTAAATTTGTTGATAAAATTTAGGAATTATATGCCACATGTGATTCATCTGATTAAGAAAAAGTGGCATCAATTGATTCCTGGTGGGATTGGTTGATTTATAGCCTTCATTTTGGGATGTTTGGTATGACCATTGATAATCCAAGGATTTTGGAGCAAGGACACAATTTATCATTTCCATGAGTTTGGATATTTGGTTGTTTACTGAGTTCAAATTAGGCAACTTGTCACAAATGGCATCAATATTTTCCTAAGCATGGAATGGTTGTAGTTTATCTTGTGTTGAAACTCATACAAAAAATTTCTATAGAGGAGACACTGATGGATAACTCTATTCCTTGAGTGATATGGATTGGATCATTATATTATTTATCATCTATAGCAATGCTTTTAGAGTGGAAAAAATTGGAGGAATCGAATTCCAAATTCATTTTAAAAAAAAGTGTTAGTTTAAAAATGAGGGTTTGAAACATTATGAAGCCATTTTGAGGCATTGAACAACATTCTTTGGGGAAATTTTTCCTTGCTCATGCAAGGAGCTCCTGAAACTAATCCACACTCATATACCTATCTAATGACACAAGAATCACATCAATTATAGATCACACAAAAAATTTATTCCCCTTGCAAGTTGACCTACATGTTGACCACCATGGTACGAGAGGATTCCATGTCATCCCTTGTTACTCATGCATATGGAACTAGCCACATGTGGACTTTTGTTGATCTCTCTTCCTATTAGAGATAAGAGTCAACCTGTCAGGAAATTTATCAAATTCCCTCTGTGTTTTTTTAAAGGTGGTAATCCTCTTTCAAACTCTGATTTTAAATGTATTTGATTGTGCCAAGAGGCGCTCTACAACCCAATATGAGGGTTTTGTTGTACTGGTCTAAATTTTTGTTTGTAAACATTTATATGTCAGCTCAATCAAAAAATAATAAAAGGTTAAAATTAATATAAAGCCCAGTAAAGGGGAGATGTTGTAGTGTTTGTAAACGAGTGTAAACATTTAAATGTTGGCTCAAATAATAATAAAAAGTTAAAGGTAATGTCAATTCCCACTAGCACAATCGGTTGAGGATGGGCTTTGTTAGAAGGGCAACCCAGGATCAAACCTCACAAAGGCTGTTGCACCTGTGCTAGAGGGAGGAGACAAGTTAAACCCAGTTAGCTGTGCTTGTGTGGCCCAGGCCGGGTGCGATCCCCAAGTTACTTTGACGGCTTAGATGCCCCCCGGTTGCAGTTTCTTAAGCCACAGATCAAGCCTGATGTACTGATGAAATTATACTACTCAATAAAAAAATAAGTTAAAAGTAATAAAAATAATAAAATTCAAATTTTTATATAAGACCAATCGATAAAAAGAAGAAGTTAAAAGTAATAAAAATAATAAAATTCTAATTTTATATTGTAATTCTATTTTTATTAATAAAATTATGAACAATTTTTTTAGATAAAGTAAATCATAATATATGTATCACATTAAAATATATAACATATAAATAGTAGCTATAAATTAAGATCCATTTTACCATATCAATTAAAATAATGATTTCATAAACATATTTAATTTTTTTTAATAGACATAAAAAATTAATACTTATAATAAACTTTACAACATAACAAGGTTCTTAACAACATATTTTCATCCCCACTTCATCATGGATAGTATTAACTTGTAACTAGGCTTTGTTACAATACCATGGGTCAATACTATGTGTTATTAATGCCACATGCCAAAAAACCATAATTCATTTCACAATAAATTTTTTTATAAATATTTTATTTTAAGTTAATTTAATAATTTTTTTTAATCAAATCCAAAATAAAAATGGTTATAATTACTTTTGAGATATATGTAAACTCTCTATCCTCACTACTACTAAAAATATTGTGTGGATATTCCATAGAGATTAAATCAAGGTTTTAATAAAATTAAAAACCAGAATACTTTTATATATACATAGACACAATTTATATAATAAAGATAAAATTATTAAAATTTAGCATAGATCCATTTTAACTAAGGATCTACCAAGTGATGAGATGAATTAAATATCTCAAGATGCAAACATTTCCTCAAAAGTTTCACTCAAAATGATGTTTGCATCTTGAGAGATTTGATGTTATGTAACCGGATCACAAACCATAAGAAAATTATATAGATAAACTGTTTGAAAATAAGCCTCTTTGAGGGGGAAAATTCCTTTTACATCACATAAATGAACAAGTCTTGGATGATTCAAATGACTATACTTCCTTCGTATATATATGAGTTTAAGGGGTCACAATATAACTATGGCCTATATAACAATAATGTAAGGGCACAACAATAACAATAGTGGACTTCTATGGGGCATAGCAATAATAATTTGGGGGCTATACTAGTATTATAGGGACCTAAAATTCACCTCTCCTTAAAAAAAGTGTTGTCCTCAATGCTTGAATAGTTATGGATTCTTCTGAATAAAATACTCATCCTCTCATGTGGAGTCTTCAATAGGTAAGTTCTTCCACTTAATGAGATACTATGAAATTGATCTATTCCGTAGATGTCATATTATTTTTTTTGTGAATGTTTTAGATTCCAATATGATTTATCCTTCCTCATAAAGTTCTAACAATATAGTTTGAACAGGGAGTTTTCCACCTATAACCTTATTTAAGCATGAAACAGGGAAAACCCAGTGTACTCGCGAAGATGTGGGAAACTCCAATTTGTATGCCATAGTACCGATATTTTGAAACACCTTATAAGGTCCATAGTAATTGGGTGATAATTTATTATCCTTCTTAGCTTTTCTCGAGGGACATTTGTTTTTATGGTTGTAGTCGTAAAAATACCCAATTTCCCACATCAAAAAACTTTCACTGCGATGCTGATATTCCTGTTGTTTCATTCGATTTTGTATCATATTCAAGTTATCCTTTAAGAGTTGGAGAGCTTTTTGTTGATGCTTAATATTATCTTCCAATGCATGTACCTTAGAATTCTCTCTTAAAGATGATGTGATGGAAGACAAATGATATCCATAAAGTGTTATAAATTGGGTCATTTTTGTTGTAGTATGGAAGGAGATGATATATAACCATTATACTAGGGTTAACCACTTGATCCATTTTGTTTATTTATCATATAAAAATCAACAAATATATCCTTCCAAACATTTATTCACTATCTCAATTTTCCCATCCGATTGAGAATGATAACATGTGCTATGAGGCAATTGAGTGCCAAGACAAGAAAATAATTATGTCCAAATATTTATAGTGAAAATGGGATCTCTATCATTTACAATAATATTTGGGATTTCCATGCAGATTTTGAACTATTTCCACAAATTCACTAGCGACTGTACTGGATTTGAAAGAATAAGATAGTGCACAAAAGTGTGCTTACTCAATAAGTCTATCAACTACCACCATGATGAAATTATTTCCTTAAGACTTGGGTAAACCTGTGATAAAATCCATTGAGACCTCTACCCAACGCTAGCTTGGAATGACTAATGGTTCTAAAAACCTCGGGGTCTTAACTATCTCAAGTTTATTAATTTGTTGGAAAACTAGACGTTCTACCACAAACTTCTGAATATATGATTTAAGGCCATCCCAAAAAAATTCCTTCTTGATCCTGTGGTAAGTCTTTAAAAATCCCGAATTCCCTCCTATAGGATAGTCAGATTTCCTCTTAAATGCCCTATTCTCTCGGAGACAAGGAACTTTTCAGTAGCTTGGAGGAGAAGGATCTCCAGATGCATATCGAAATGGGTGATGACGGGCAATACAGTGCTACCGAGATTGGTACCATTACCTTCCAGAGACAATCAGGTAAACCCTTTCAATTAAAATATGTAATGCATGTACCAGGTTTGAAGAAAAATTTAGTCTCAGATGCAATGTTCGAGGATAGAGGCTATGATGTTGTTTTCAGTGAAGGAAAATCTTTCCTGCGACACAAAACAACATGAAAAGTCAAGAAGATTGGGATTCGAGTTAAGAATCTTTACAAGATGGATGGAGATGGCTGCGCAACATTGATCGGAAAGGCAGAAAAAGTGGCGAGTCAGGATGAGGGCGAGTTATAGAATAAAATATTGGGCCATCTTCACCATGGAGACTTGAAAGTCATGCAACAGATTTCTCCAGGTCTTCCCAAGGGTACACTTGCGTAGTCAGACACATGCAAGGGATATACTATGGAAAAATATGTAAACGCCACCTTTCATGAGAAGGAGAACCGAGCCTCGGGGATCCTTGAGAGAGTTCACATAGATGTGTGTGGACCATTCTCTGTTGCTTCAAAATCAAAAAATAAGTATATGTGATATTTTTTGATGACTTTTCTCTTAAGTGATGGATCTACTTCATGAAAAAGAAAGATCAAACATTCTCAAATTTTATTGAGTTTAAAGCACTGGTGGAGAAAGACACTGTTGGAACACCTAATCCTCTATGGGTAGGTGTGGAATGCGAAAAGTCACAATGGAGTCCAAGTGACCTTGGAATGTGAAACCAAGAGTCACACCATTGTATTATAAATGTACATAATGTATAATGGAAAAATGAGAAAGCCACACGCTTATCCTTCATTGTGTGTTGAGTCTCTTGTGTGTGTGTGTTTATCTTTCTCATATACCATGTGTGTGTTTAACATGGTATCAGAGCTGATACGTCCATAACCAACTCAACCTTGAGTGAGCCATTTGTGTTTATGGCCTGTGCATATCTGCAAAAATTCTTGTCATTTTTGCAGCACTCAGAGTTTCTGCAGCAGACATTTTTCCGCATTCAGAAATTTGTATTGAAGAAGAGCAGCATTGGTTTTGAGAAGGAGAAACATTCAAAATCCTTGGCAGCATTCAGAAATTGGTTTGGAGAAACGCAGCCTTGTGCATCTGAAGGTTTTCTCACTGCTTATTTTTCCTGCAATTTATGCCTTTATTCTGCAATTTGGAGAGCTGCTGAAAATTGTTTAAATTGGGGTTCTGAAGAAGTTTATGAGTTTTTTAGTGGAAAATAATTCTGAGTTTTTCTGCTGCTGGATATTTTACTGCTATAATTTCCTGAAAAATTCTGCTGATTTTTAGAAATTTCTTTCACCTCTCTGCTGTTATAAAAAAATAAAAATTAAAAAAAAATTCCTGCAACAATCGGCCTCTCGGCCCTGTCATCCTACCCCTCATCTACGCCTACCCTACGCTCTCCCCACCGCTCTCCATGCCTGCAACTATACGCCCTAAACCTACGCCTCTTCCATATGCTCCTCACTCACCACTCTATACAGACTGCTATTTCCTCTCACCAAAACCTCCCCACATCTCTCGACCTACGCACTCGACCCTCACCATACTCGGCCGCTCCCCTACACCATACTTCACCCATGACTCTCGGCCCCTCTCCCCTTGCACTCTCAGCCCACCCCCTTGCTTCCCCTATCCACTCCCCTCTCAACGGCTCCCCCTCACTACACTCCCCCATCCCTCCCTTGCTACTCGCGGCTTAACCTAGCTCCTACCCAGCCCGCGCTCTCCCCTCGACCACACCCTCACAACTCAAACCACGCCCTCACTCCTCCCTACTCTCCATAACGCACCCAACCACCCTCCTTTCCCTACAGCCTCACACTGCTCCCTCCCCTGCGACCTACCCACGACTCCCTCCTCACGCACACTCAAACCCCATACCCGCTCACTCTCTCACCCAAACCCGACCCCTCTCCCAACGCTCTCCAGATTTTTTTTTATTTTTTATTTTTTATTTTTTATTTTTATTTTTTTAACTTTCAAAATCCCACCCTCTCATCTCCCTTTACGACTACGCCTCCCTCCCTATACGAAGAATCTATCCCATCCCAATTTTTTTTTAAATTTTAATTTTTTTTTTTAAATATATGCTCCCCCCCCCCTCCCCTCATATAATACCCTCCCTCCCCTCCCAATAAATTTCCCTCCATTTTAATTAACTTCCATTTTTAATTAATTAATTTTTTAATTAATTTTCAATTTAAAAAAAAAAAAGAAAAAAAAAAGAAGAAGCAGAGAGAGAAATGAACAGCAGAATTGAAGAAATGGCATGGACTATATTTAGAGAAAAATGAATTTGACATTGTGTGATTTCTGGCATAAGGGTGTTTTTCTAAAGAAATCGACATTTGAAGACGAGTTGTTATTGGTGCAAAACAACTCTTTGAAGGAAAATTCAGCTGCCTTAAAGACCTCTTGCACAGTGTTTTGCTACACATTTTTGCTGCATATTGTATTGAACTGACACTATATTGCCTCTTCATTCATAGTTGGAATCAGTGAATTTGAGTTGTTGATGTAAGTCATTGTTGATTGTCCTCCATCATTTGAGGAGCAGATTTTGTACTTTGAGAATTCCATAGTTGGAAATTATTTGGAGTCATTTGTATTTGTTGTTGAATCACATTGTAAACGAGTGCATTTTCAGTTGAAGCTGACACCCTTTCATTTCTGAGCCTAAGTTGTTGAAAATGGCTAAAATCAATGAGGCATTAGAGTTGTTGAATAACCTCATTCATTCAAATGTTCATGATATGGTAAAAATGAGCAAGAATGCTCTTTGTAACATTCAAAGTTGTTTGCAAAATGCACAAGAAAAGATTGAATTTTGCGATTCAAACTCGGCTCAACGAGAAGAACTTCAACAAAAAGAGTCAGAATTTCACGAACTGTTTGTTCGGAATATTGAAGGACTCTCATCGGAAGAAGAAGATAAAGTTTCGGTTGATTCACATTCGATTCTTTGCACTGACAGCAGTTACATGCGGATGCAGATGTTGGCCTTTGCACTTACTAGAAATACATCATCGGACTAGGAAGAACTGTCCACAACAAGCATGAAGCCCGAGGTCTTGGATATGACAAGGATGTGTCCTTTCCTGTTCCGGACTACACCAAACTTCCATAATATTTGAGTGTCGGACAACATGACGGTTCACACTGCGGGCCCATTCCGGATCATGCTTCACTTCCACAACAGTTAGCAAATGACAACATTGCGGTCGAGTTGGCCACATGTGGGCTAGATCTGCTTGTGCAGTGCCTAATGGATGCAATCAACGCCAATTGACACACCCACTCTTCGAGATCATTCTCTTCAGACAAAAGCCTCCTGCAAGAACCAAGATTCATCTTGGATGGATCGCTTCTTGGCAATGGGCATTAGCGGCCAAGAAGATGTTTACGACACATGTTAGAACTTGTTCACGGATATTGAACAAACTTGCAGTTGAGTTTTCGCCATCATCTCACCTTGTCCCTGACAGGGGGGAAAATGGTGGTCATGTACAAGCTTCGACGACAGATCAAGCGAGCCTGAGCCATAATCTCTCATTCCATGTTCAGAGTTGTAGCCAGCAGTTCAAGCGAGCCTGAGCCACAATTCGTCATTCCGGATTCAGAGATGTAGCCAGAGACACGGATGCCCATGAGCATGCCTTCGATTGGTGGACAACCTTAAACCATCATCTTTGGTTGGTGGATAACCTAAAACCACCACAGGTAGTAGACCTCCCTTCTTTTAGGTCGAAGGTCTCCCTTTCATATATGAGGAACACTTCCTCTAGCAGAAGCCTTCAGCTTCTTGCCAGCTCTGGTTGAGTTCCAAGAAATGCTTCAAGCATTCTAGAGTTGTTGGTAATCCTAAAACCATCACAGGTAGTAGACCTCCCTTATTTTAGGTTGAAGGTCTCCCTTTTTTATGAGGGACAATTCCTCTAGCAGAAGCTTTCAGCTTCTTGCCAGTTTTGGAAGAGTTCCGGGAACTACAACAAGTTTTGCGTTCCAGTGTTGGTGGTCATCCTTAAACCACCTCTTTTTTCCAACATTTCAGAGAGTTGATTCAGCCCAAGTGTTGCCATGTATACTTTGCAAATTTGTATTACAACTCTCTTTTTGGACTCACACATACCCCTTCAGATTGGAGATGTTTGAGACAATCTAATCATACTATGGTGGGTATGGAATGAAAATTACGTATGAGTCAAAATGTGACAGCTGGGAGATATGCAGAGGCTTGAGTCACACCATTGTATTATAAATGTACATCATGTATAATGGAAAAATAAGAAAGCCACACGCTTATCCTTCATTGTGTGTTGAGTCTCTTGTGTGTGTGTGTTTATCTTTCTCATACACCATGTGTGTGTTTAACATGGTGTTTAACAGACACAGGGAAGCAAGTGAAGGCTCTTAGGAGAAATAATGGTGGTGAGTATATCTCTATCGAATTCAAGAACTTCTGCAAAAAAGAAGGAATTCAGAGAGAACTGATAGTGCCTCATAACCCACAACAGAATGTGGTTTCTGAAAGAAAGAACATAATGGATTGTGGGTGCAGCAAGAGTGATGTTGCATGATCAAGGCCTACTGATGCATCTGTGGGCAGAAGCATGCAACATAACGATATTTGTGCAGAACAATTGTCCTCATAAGATACTTGGCATGAGTACACCAGAATATGCTTTCAATGCTAAGCAACTTGAAGTTTCACATTTTAAGATTTTTGGCTCATCTGTTTATGTGCATGTGACCAAATACGGCAGGAAGAAGATGAAACCAAAAATTGAGATTGGGATTTTTGTGGGGTACACTGAAACTCCCCACAACTATTGGGTGTATTTTTCAAACAATAGAATGATTGTTGTGCAACGGGATATAAAATTTGATTAGGAGAAAGCCATGCGATTGTCCCTTGAGAGGGAGTTGGATTTGCATGCAAAGGAGGAGCTCTTGGTTCCCAAGGATGAGCTTCAAGATGTGGATCAACCACATGCATAGGATCATGGAGTGGTAGAAAACAGTCATGCAGAGCCATCTATCAAAAATGGTAGAAAGCGCACCACAGAAGCTTATAGATTGAGACTTGGTGCTGCAGAGAATGTAGGAGCCTCTACTTCACAGCGCAGACAGAGACAATCTCCAGACATGTTTACTAGATACATGGCTCTTATGAGAAAATGTATTGTGACTGAACTATCTTCCTTTCAGGAGGTAGTGCAGCAACTAATTTGGGTTGATGCAATGGCGGAGGAGTATGACTCCATTGTCAAGAACAGTGCATGGGAGATTGTCCCAAGATCGGTCGTCAAATCAGTGGTTAGATCTAGATGGATCTACAAGGTAAAGCAAGCTGCTAATGGGAGTGTGGATAAATACAAGGCCAAATTTGTGGCCCAGGGATTATCAGAGATTGAGGGGATCGATTATGATGATACTTTTGCACCAATTTCAAGGTACTCTTCCATTAGATCCATCCTTTCACTCTCAACAAAGATGGGGTGGCGCATTCATCAGATGGATGTGAAAACTTCATTTCTAAATAGAGTTATTGAGGAGGAAGTGTACGTAGATCAACCAGATGGTTTCAAGACCTTCGACAGTGAGTCGCATGTGTGTAAACTCAAGAGAGCACTGTATGGGCTGAATGTAGGTTTTAACCTTGAACACAAATTATCTACACACGAATCTTATAACAGAAAATAAACAATAGCGAGAGCATAAAACATAAAAAGATAAACACAGAGATTTTCCCCTGGATCCCAAATCGGGACGACCAGCTTGATTTTTCATTATATTCCTTTTAGTGTTACAACACATATATATACATGCCAGACCATACATAAACCCGAATCCATTAATCTTGGATTAGAACATAATCGTAGTTCCCTTGACCGTATCTACAAAATACCAGGGGTCGAAAACCATCGTACCCCAAAAAACCATGTGCAAACTCATGCACAAAACATGTGTGGGTCCGCCTATGAGTGGGACCGCACACCAAATTTTTTTTCGCCGGGGTGCTACCACGGACCTCGACAAGGGGGGCTGCTGCCCCCCTTGTGACCCCCCTGCTACGCCCGGCGCAACGTACAATGTGTGGGGCTAGTGATGGAAAGAATATAACACATACCCAACATTCTCCCACTTGTTGTTTTCTTTCCACGGGGGGCCATAAGAGAGCTTAGTCATTTGCCCAATTCTTCAACACCCATTGTTTCTCTACACCAAGAGAACTTCTGAGTGCTCACAGACTTCGTCAATGCATCTGCAACATTCTTCAAAGTGTCCACCTTTACCAGCAACACCCTTTTAGCCTCAACCATATGTCTAACAAAGTGATATTGAACATCAATGTGCTTTGTCTTTGAATGGTAAGCAGGGTTCTTAGCCAAGAAAATTGCACTTTGGCTATCACAGTCTATCCTTATAGCTTGCTGTACCAACCCCATACTTGAACACAATCTATGCAACCAAACTGCTTCCTTGCTTGCATGAGTGGCTGCTATGTATTCTGCCTCTGTAGTTGAAAGCGCCACTACAGACTGTCTTTTACTCATCCAACTGACTGCACCTCCAAATAGGCTAAACACATACCCACTTGTATATCTTCTTTGGTCCAGATCTCCAGCCCAGTCTGCATCAACAAAACCACGAATGTCCAACATTCTTTCTAATCCTAGTCTTCCTTGGTAGCACAAGCCATAATCACTAGTGCCACGTAAATATCTGAAAACCCGCTTCACTGCTGTCCAATGCTCCTTCCCTGGGTTTGACATAAACCTGCTCAATACTCCCACTGAATGTGCAATGTCTGGTCTAGTACATACCATTGCATACATCAGGCTACCCATTGCACTTGCATATGGAACACGGGACATATCCTCCTCTTCTTCTTGTGTCTTGGGACACTGTTCAGCAGAAAGCTTTGCACCTACAGGAATAGGAATACTCACCGGTTTACTATCCTGCATATTGAACCTCTGCAATATAGTCTCGACATACTTCCTCTGGTTTAACCAGAGCTTCCTCTTTGCCCGATCTCTCTTAATTTCCATACCCAAAATATAGTTTGCAGCACCCAGATCCTTCATGTCAAATTTGGAGAACAGTTGGGTCTTCAAATCTTGGATAATTTCTTTGTCATTTCCAATCAACAACATATCATCCACATACAAGACAAAATAAATAACACGGTCACCAATTAATTTAAAATAAACACAGTGATCCTCCTTGCTTCTGGTGAAGCCAAGTCCCCGTATATAGGTATCAAATTTCTGATACCACATCCTTGGTGACTGTTTTAACCCATACAGAGACTTCTTCAACCTGCATACTAGTTCTTTCTTACCCTTCACTATAAAGCCTTCAGGTTGCTTCATGTAGATCTCCTCTTCTAGATCCCCATGAAGAAATGTTGTCTTCACATCCATCTGTTCTATCTCAAAATCAAATGTAGCAGCAACAGATAAAAGTAATCTAATAGAAGTAGCTTTGGCAACGGGAGAAAAAATATCACCAAAATAATTTTCCCGGCACCAGGGAATAACCTTTTGCTACCAATTGAGATTTTTATTTCTTCACCTTGCCTTCTACATTAATCTTCTTCTTAAACACCCATTTTCTCCCAATGGGCTTCCTTCCAGCCGGCAACTCCACCAGATCCCATGCATCATTTTTGTGCAAGGATGCCATTTCATCAACCATGGCCTCCTTCCAGAGTTTTCCATCCTCTGAATCTAATGCCTCCCTGACAGTTCTGGGTTCATCATCAGTTATAGTTAAGGCAAAACCTGAACAGAAAGCAGATGGACTATACCTTTCTGGTTTCCTTCTTTCCCGAACTGATCTTCTCAAAGCTGGAGTTTGTGGCTCTTCATCTTCTGAGTCTTCTTCTATTGTAGAGTCTGATTCATCCTCCTTTAGCTCAAACTCTATCTTCTCGGGTTCCTTTGGTAGGACTTCATGTTTAACAACATCTTTCACTTCTCTAAACACCACATCTCGGCTATACACAACCTTCCTTGTTTCTGGGTTCCAAAGCTTGTAACCCTTTAAACCATCCTTATACCCAATAAAGATGCACCTTTCAGATTTATTATCCAACTTGGTCCTTTTCTCCTTTGGAACATGTACACATGCATCACATCCAAATACCCTTAGATGTGAAAGAGAGGGTTTCTTACCAGTCCATACCTCATGTGGAGTCTTATCCTCCAACGCTGATGAAGGTGATCTGTTAACTAAGTAACATGCAGTCTCCACTGCCTCTGCCCAGAATTCTTGTCCTAACCCAGTACCACTGAGCATGCTTCTTACCTTTTCCATCAGTGTTCTGTTCATTCTTTCTGCAACTCCGTTTTGCTGAGGTGTGTATGGAGTAGTCTTCTGCCGTGCTATGCCACACTTCTTACAGAACTCTTCAAATTCCTTCTTGCAGAACTCCCCACCATTATCTGTCCTCAATGCCTTTATCTTCTTCTCTGTCTGGTTTTCCACCAGAGCCTTAAATTCTTTAAATTTGTCAAAGACAGTTATTCTCGAAAATGTCATATGGCTAACAGAAGTATCTATAAAATGAAACATAAATGCAAGAATTTCCAGTGAACTATAGGGTCAAACACCTCACTTGTGCACAAGTTCTAATATCTTGTTCGCCCTCTTGCTTTTGAGAAGGAAACTTACCAGGTGCTTTTATATACACACAATGTTCACGAAATAAAAATCCGAGAAAGCAATTAGACATACCTTCTGTACCATTTCTATGTAATATCAAGAGAGCCCTTCTCTCCAATATGTCCAAGCCTTTGATGCCATAGCATGGTCTTTTCTCCAGAGACCGCTAGGCTTTTCGCTCCCTTTCAAGATTATGAGCCAATTTTCCATCAGCTAATAATTTCTGCAGCAGCTTGTACAGAGTTCCAGTTCGAACTCCCCGCATTAATACCAGTGCTCCCCGAACCATCTTGCGGGCATATTTCTCGAACACTGTTTTTACACCTGCATCATCCATCTTGCTTACAGAAATCAGATTTCTGGCCAATGCAGGAATATGCAGAACACCAGGAAGTGTTCTAATCCTTCCACCTTGCGGCTTCAGCTTGACCTTTCCACGTCCGACGATTCTGGCCTTCCTATCATCCCCTAGGAAGACATCACCACCATCATATTTCTCATACTCGCAGAACCACTCCCTATGGGGAGTGAAGTGAAAGGATGCACCTGAGTCAATCGACCATGACTCATGATCTACATGTGTATTTGAAGAAGAAGCCAAATACACATCCCCACCTTCATCCGAGGTGGTTTTTGCCTCTGCAGAAGGAGCATCATCAGATCCCTTTCCTTTCTCGGGAGCTTTAGATCTGCAGTCCTTTTTGTAGTGCCCTTCCTTTCCGCATTTCCAGCACACCTTTACAAACTTTCCAGGAGATTTAGATCTCCCTCTAGATTTAGATCTCCCACTCGAAACCTTATTCTTGTTTCTATTCTGGGACCTTCCTCGTACGGATAAGGCATCTCCATTTTGACCCTCCATATTTCTCCGTCTCATTTCCTCCGACAGCAAGGCTGAGACAATGTCATCAAAATTCAAGGTAGTTGTATTGCTACCTATTGCAATAACCAGACTATCCCACGAGTCTGGTAGAGAACACAACAAGCTGATGCACTTATCTTCATCTAAGATTTTAATATCAACAGATGATAGCTGACTTACCACAGTATTGAAGGCGTTCAGATGCTCTGTCACCGAGTCTCCATCCTTCATCCTCGGGTTATACATCTTTTTCGCGAGACAACATTACGGAACCCAGTTAATTTTAAATCTGATTTTCCCTGATGCTTCCAGCAGCTTCCCCAGGACCCCATTGCAAATGCGAATGCGAGACACACTTGCCATCTTGCTACCTTTAATCAGTTTCTTCAGGTCTTCATCGACATTGCGGGTGGTTTCGTGCTTGGATCTGGGGATCACGATCTTTATCCACCGTGAGATCCTCCATCTTGAGCTTCCACAACTCAAAACTGCGACCATTAAATTTCTCGATCTCTATCTTTACGATCTGCTAATAACTGCTTTCACTGCAAGATCGATCCCGCAGATCTCCTTTGAGCAAGGATCTACCTCAAGCCCAATGAAAAACCCTCGGCTGACAAAGGGTTAATTATGAGAAGTCGAAACAACTTTGATGCAAATGTAGGTTTTAACCACGAATAGAAATTTATACACACACGAATATTATAACGAGAAAATAAACAATAGCGAGAGCATAAAACATAAAACAGATAAACACAGAGATTTTCCCCTGGATCCCAAATCGGGACGACCAGCTTGATTTTTCATTATATTCCTTTTAGTGTTACAACACATATGTATACATGCCGAAGCATACATAAACCCCAATCCATTAACCCTGGATTAGAACATAACCGTAGTTCCCTTGACCGGATCTACAAAATACCAGGGGTCGAAAACCATTGTACCCCAAAAAACCATGTGCAAACTCATGCACAAAACATGGGTGGGTCTGCCTATGAGTGGGACCGCATACCCAGTAATTTTTGTGGAAGCTTTACCCCGAACCACAACAAGGAAATTTGCAAACTCCCCACAGCAGTCCCCACTGCTTTGCTTTGACGCAATGTACAACACGTGGGGCTAGTCATGGAAAGAATATAACACATACCCAACACTGAATCAAGAACCTCGTGCTTGGTACATTTGGATAGACAATTATTTCACCAGATTGGGCTTCACCAAAAGTGAAACTGATGAAAACCTGTACCAGATTGAGGTTGAGGGTAAGCTATTGATTATTGTACTTTATGTTTATGATCTAATTTTGACTAGTGATTAGCAACTATACACTCATGCAAAGAGGATCTTGTAAGGGAGTTCAAAATGAAGGACATGGGAATCCTTCATTATTTCCTTGGTTTGGAAATATGGCAGCGAGATGGTGAACTTTTTGTTTCTCAAGGAACGTATGCCAAAGATATACTGGGTAAGTTTCACATGGAGAGCTGCAAACCCATGGACATTCCTCTTTCAAAAAATTGGAGGAAAGAGCATGCTACTTTTAGAGAGGTAGTGGATGCTACTATTTATAGGCAGTTAGTTGGTTCACTGATGTATCTAGTGAACACCAAACCATACATTTTCTATATAGTTAACCATCTGAGTCAAGCTATGGTTAAGTCTACCAAGCTATTTTGGAAGGCGGGGAAGCATGTCTTGAGATAGATGAGGGGCACATTAGAGTATGGATTATGGTATATATGGAAAGAGTGAGTGAAGCTTTAAGGATTCATAGATGCAGATTGGACAGGAAATCCATAAAAAAAAAAGAGCACATCAGGAGGGATCTTCAGCATAGGATTGAAAACAGTTTCTTGGTACAACAGGAAGAAGAGATCTGTGGCACTTAGTTCAGCAGAAGCAGAGTACATGGCAGCAAGTCAAGCTACATGTGAGGCTATTTGGATGAGAAAGATCTTGGTTGGTTTGTTTGGTTCTCAGATGGATCTGAAAATGATGCATTGTGATAATCAGAGTTGCATTAAACTATCAATTAATCCTGTGTTTCATTATAGGTCCAAGCACATAGATATCTTGTACCACCATCTTAGATATTGTGTGTAGAGGCGAATACTGTTACTTCAGTAAATTTCCACGGAATATCGAGATGCAGATATTCTGATGAAGGCACTCACTAGGAGAAAATTCGAATACCATAGAGGCAGGATCTAGGTGAAGGATAATCCCTTTCTTGTTGAGAGGGAGTGTTGAAGTTCAACAAGAAATTTCAACACTAGCACTAATGTGGGACCAGGAGGTCCAAGCAACATCTACACTAGTGTGGTACCACAGGTCTTAGCAGCACCTACATTGGTGTGGGATAAATTTGGTGCATGTATATTTTAGTTATCCCTTAATTAAGACAGAAAAATAAAATGTAATCTAATCTCAAAATAACTTGTAATAGTTAAATGAGTGTGATATACTCAGTTAAATCACGAGTTTCAAGTTTAGGGTATTTGGTGAGGCATGCAGAGTAATTCTAGTTGTAACAGAGTTTGAAGTGCAATGGTTCATTAGTTAATGCAGGTTGTAATCAATTTAACTCAGTTGTGCTAGTTGTAACTGTTAGATACACTAGTGAGAGATCAAGTGAATTAAATATTATTTAATTCACAATCAATGATCTCACATGCAACTAAGGATTTATTATTATTAGATGCATGCATGTCAGTTCTAGTGGAGACCCAGTTGAGATCTAGGTGAAAGGGAAGTTGAATATCGGTTGTAGGATTATTGGGTTGCACCCATGCAACCAAACACCCATTGGATTCCCCATGATCCTTGCGCAGTCAAGGAAGGCAAAAATTCCTATGGAATAGGGATTGCATTCCACATGAATTATGCAAGCAAGGAAGGCTGTCAAGAGGCATAAAATTGGCTAAGTATTGGTTAGTTTTATACAGGACAGTGTGAGAAAGTTAGCTGAGTACAGGAGCGCTCTTGTGAGAAAAGTTGATGTAATTGTTTCACGTATCCATGCTGAATATACAATAGAAGATAGTGTGGTTTTGAGTAGCAAAGTTTCCCCAAGAAATTATTTGTGTTATGGTTTGATTCATTCTTATTTGCTTCATGTGATTGGCGATTGTGTTTTTAATTCCGCAATTTATTTGTAGAAGTGATTCAGTATCTAGATTTAGCACATTGTTAGATCAGATTGAATCCATGATATACATGCTTGTTGTATAATTTCTACAAGGTTAGGAACATAAAGCATGCAAGCTTGTAAAATCCTTGTATGGCCTCAAGCAAGCACCATGAGCCTGGTATAATTAGGGGTTATGGGAATAGGAGCTTAAGGTTTAGAAGTTTAGGGTTTAGGGGTTAGGGGAATAGTGAGTTATTAGTTAAGGGGTTAGGGATTGGGGGCTTAAGGGTTAGGGGATTTAGGCACATTAAGGGGTTTGGGGAATAATGAGTTATTAGTTAAGGGGTTAGGGACTGGGGGCTTAAGGGTTAGGGGATTTAGGCACATTAAGGGGTTAGGGGAATAATGAGTTAGTGGTTAAGGGATTAGGGATTGGGGATAGGGGAATAATGAGTTAGTGGTTAAGGGGTTAGGGATTGGGGGGTTAGGGGTTAGGGGATTTAGGTGCATTTATGGGTTAGGGGAATAATGAGTTAGTGGTTAAGGGATTAGGGATTGGGGGCTTAGGGGTTAGGGGATTTAGGTGTAGTTACGGGTTCAGTGAATAATGAGTTAGTGGTTAAGGGATTAGGGATTAGGGGCTTAGGGGTTAGGGGATTTAGTAGTTAAAGATTTTAAAGGTTAGGGGTGAGGGGTTAATGGGTTATGGGTTAAGCATTAATAGTTTAGGGGTTAGGGGTTTAGGTGTTAGTGGTTTAGGGGTTTAGAGTTTTAGGGTTTAGGGGGTTAAATGGGTTAGGGTTTTTGGGGTTTATGGGGTTAAATGGGTTAGGGGTTGGGAATTGGGGTATAATGGGTAATGGGTTAAGGTTTTATAGGTTTAGGGTTTAGGGGTTAAATGGGTTAGGGGTTTAGGGGTATAGGGGGTTAAAGGGGTTAGGGGTTTATAGGTTTAGGGGGTTAAGGAATTTAGCAGTTAAGGATTTTAGGGGTTAGGTGCCATTAGGGGTTAATGGGGTTAGGGTTTAGTGGGTTAAATGGGTTAGGGTTTTAGGGGTTTAGGGGGTTAAATGGGTTAGGGGTTGGGAATTAGGGTTTAAGAGGTTAGGGGTTAAGGGTTTAGGGGGTTAAATGGGTTAGGGGTTTAGAGGTTTAGGGGGTTAGGGGATTTAGCAGTTAAGGATTTCAGGGGTTAGGGGTTAAGGGGTTAGAGGTTTAGGGGGTTGAATGGGTTAGGGGTTTAGAGGTTTAGAGGGTTGAATGGGTTAGGGGTTTAGAGTTTTAGGGGGTTAGGGGATTTAGCAGTTAAGGATTTTAAGGGTTAGGGGTTAATGGGGTTAGGGTTTAGGGGGTTAAATGGGTTAGGGTTTTAGGGGTTTATGGGGTTAAATGGGTTAGGGGTTGGGAATTAGGGTTTAAGGGGTTAAGGGTTTGGAGGTTTAGGGTTTAGGGGGTTAAATGGGGTAGGGATTAAGGGTTTATGGGTCAGGGGTTAAGGTTTTAGAGGTTTAGGGTTTAGTGGTTAAATGGGTTAGGGGTTTAGAGGTTTAGGGTTTAGGGGGTTAAATGGGTTAGGGGTTAAGGGGTATAGGGCATTAAATGGGTTATGGGTTAAGGGGTATAGGGCATTAAATGGGTTAGGGGTTGGGAATTAGGGTTTAAGGGGTTAGAGGTTTAGGGTTTAGGGGGTTAAATGGGTTATAGGTTTAGAGGTTTAGGGGGTTAGGGGATTTAGAAGTTAAGGATTTTAGGGGTTAGGGGTTAATGGGGTTAGGGTTTAGGGGTTAAATGGGTTAGGGTTTTAGGGGGTTAAATGGGTTAGGGGTTAGGGGTTAACTAGGGTTTAGAGGTTAAATGGGTTAGGGGTTTAGAGGTTTAGGGGGTTAAATGGGTTAGGGGTTGGGAATTAGTGTTTAAGGGGTTAGGGGTTAAGGGTTTAGGGGGTTAAATGGGTTAGGGGTTTAGGGGTATAGGGGGTTAAATGTGTTAGGGGTTGGGAATTATGAGATTAAGGACTATAGGGTTGTCAGAAAACATCTTTACAACACGCCATATATATTTAAAATAAATTGTTTCTATTGCGACGCTAGTTTACCAAGTCAACTTTGACTTTGTCGGTATATCGATGCACATAACATGGACGTCGATATAGCGACACTGTCTTCTATTAATGTCACTATTGCGACACCCTATCCGGGTGGGTCGCAATAGTGACACTTTTTCATAGTGTCGCAAGAGCGACAAAGTCGCCATAAGGGTCACAAGAGTGGAACTGCGTGGCGGGATTAAAAAAATTGAGAAAAATTGGGGAACTTTCCGACAATACGTCAAAAATATCAGAACTAAAGTGTCGGAAAATTGACCATATGTACTAGTGTGTTGAAAGAGAGACTAAAAAATTTCTCAAGTGTTTGAGGGAAGATAACAGTGGAGCGTATTTCTCTAATGCATTCAAGAATTATTGTAATAGGTTTGACATTAAACATGAGAATATTTTCCTTGATACTCCCCAATAGAATGGTATTGAAGAAAGGATGAATCTCATTGTCATGGATAAGTTTTGGAGTCTGTTGTCACATTCTGGATTGGAAAATTATTTATGGGTAGAAGTAGTAAGGAAAACTTTTTACCTCATCAATCAGTCACCTTCTACGACCCTAGATGGTGGTATTCCTGAAAAAAGTTTGGATTATTAAGAAGGTAAATTATTATCACTTGAAATGTTTTGGATGTGAAGAATTTATCCATATTCATAAATAGCATAGAACCAAATTAGATGATAAATAAATGAAATGCATATTTATGGGATATGCAAATAGTGAGTTTAGTTACCTTATATGTGATATACTTAATCACAAAATAGTTAAAAGAAATAATGTAATATTTTATGAATTAAAGATGTATAAAATGCCTACAATTGATATGGAGGTCAAGAAAATGATTGTCAGGTTTATAAAACAATGACAAAATATATCACTATTGCAAGAAGTTGGGTAGCTAAATGAAGAACATGATGGAAAACAAGTGGAAAATGATGGACAATAAGAAGAATAAAACTTGTCACAACAATTACAAGAGATTCAATTGGAAAAATCACCACCAAAGTTGGTTCGTAGGTGATCTAGGATATTTTAAAGTGACTTGGCTTTTAAAAATGTTCAAGTGTCTATGATTGAACTGAATCATCTTAAAGTGTGCAATTAATAAATTGGAATCAAGCATAAATGACTTAAATAAGATGCAACTTAAAACGAAATGTAGAACATCAAGGAAAAAATAAGTAGGTAAAAAAACAATTGATAATAGAGTTCGTCCATTGTGGACTATGTCTCTAGGTCTTGTATTCAAGGGAGTGGCCTCTTTTCTTATTCTCCAAAAATTGAAATTAAAATAAGAAAAATGCCTCCAAAATATTGTTGCAAATGAGCTCTTTTCTACCAAGAAGTGGATCCCAAAATGCCACCAAAAACCTCCTTTGGTTGCTACAAGGACGAGCTCCAAAACTCCACTCAATTATCAAATACGCAGGCCAAAATCTAAAAAACTATCGACACCATAAAAAGTACAACCACAACACTTATTCCATAATGGTAAATCTTTTGGTTTATATAGGCTTAGGGGTTCACAACCCTGGGGTCGAACCTAAAGAGGTTGTGGCCCTCATCCATTGGAATATTACAAAAATAACATGTATTAAAATTTGTTGGTTATAAGAATATTATATATATGTTATACTGTTGTAACCATATTATACATATGGCATATGTTAATGTTTGTTATAACAACCATTTGGAGGGTGAAAATTATATAGCATGTTTGTTAACCCGTAAACTATATACCATGTAACTTTGACCCTTTTTCCTTTATTGGCCAACCAATACCATATGATCACGTGGTATCCTTTTCGGCGGGTTGTTGGACTTGTTTTTGGCGGCTATGCGGGGATCGTGGGGTCAAGTTTGCGGCCTCCCAAATTTTAGCAATAGGTTATAATAAACATTCAAATATGGAAGCCATTCATAGAAAGAATCAAACTCATCGCTCATTGGTGGAGCTTTGGCCTATCTTCGTCAAGGTTAGGGGTTCAAACCTCTCTGATCCAACCACTCCAATGAATTAAATTTTGATGTTTTGAGGTGCCATGTGGTGCCATTTTATTGGGCCATGCATCGCTACCAGATTGGTATACCTAGCTTTCCAACTCACCTTGCATTTTCCATGTCTCAAATTTTAACTATGCCACATCATCTTGCATCTGCCAAATCACCATGTCCATACTGCCTCGTGTCCTGACAAGTTTGAATTTTTTCCTGTTGGTAAAAAATATTAAAATTTCCATAACTTCCTCACATGGACTCTATTTTACATGTTTCAAGTTGTGTTGGAGTTGTCTTGCCAAGCACTTTTACATGGTGTTGTTTCCATCAAATTTTAGGAACTTTAAATTTTAGGCCTTTTCATATCTTCCTAGATTAATCCTCCTCACTGATATGACTTTGGACCTACCAAAGGTTATTAGTGAGATAATAAGTGTGGTATATAACTCCCCTCTTGTTCAATATATTTCTACCCTATTTTGTGTACCCTTCTCATCACAATCAACTATATGAAACCTATGATAACTAAAAGCATATTGTTAGCCATATGCAGTTTCCCACATCCTTCTGCATGTGTTACTTCAACCAATTCTCATGCACTATTTATTATCAACAACAAAAAATACCATAACGTTAATGAAAATCAACTAACAACATGTTTTATCCTCTTAATAGTTTCCCACAAAAAATCCCATGCTCCAGAACACCTACTTTGTCTATCTTTGCAGATATGAGAAAAATGGTATTCCTCGTGTTCACAATCCTTTTCAACTACCTTATGGCTACTAGTGAAGAATCATCCTTTATTTGATGGGCTAATACAATATTATCTATGCTTTCCTTGAAAATGTGATACATGTTTTTCTTCCTATAATAGATAGCCTTCATGTCTAACAAGTAAGGACTTCCAAGCACAATTCCAAAAATATCCAATGGAACCACATCTAGTTCAACTTCATCCACAAATCTAGATGTAATAGAAAACCTAAGCTTACACTTTTCAGTCACCTACAACTCAGTGTTGTTACATACCCATCCAAGCAGATAAGGTTTAGGATGCGGTGTTGTTTCCAAATTCATCTCCTTAACAACTACCTCGGATATCAGATTGGCTTGAGAACTAGTGTCAAACAATGTATCCACTTTTACATGGTTGGTTACTTCCCTTATGTAAAAGAGTTTATTTATCCTTATTTCATAAATAGAATATGAAATAGAAGAACCATAACCAACATGTGAATATGATATAACTTTCAAACCCATACTTGCAATTTGTGGCTCATCACTAGAGTCCGATCCCAGATCTTGGTAGATTTCCACTACCACCTTATGTTTTTCCTTCCTATCTTGGAACAACTTAGGCCTCAACTCTGGATGTAGCTTCCAACAATTTTCAACATTGTGTCCCTCTTTCTTGCAATGGGTAAAAGAAAGCTTCTCATCACCCTTTTACGTAGAAGCTATTATCTTTGGAATCTCCTTTCCATTGCCTTTATCTTCTTTCCACCAAATTTCTTCCACAGAGACTCCACCTTGTTTACCAACTTCAGTATAAGTTTCTCATACACAAACCTCGTCTAGGTTATATGGTTTCAATAGAAAAATAGTATTGCATATAACCCATTCAAACTACCAATATAATTCAAAAGAGTCTCTTGCATGTTAAGTGGAATATTTAA
This sequence comes from Pinus albicaulis, assembly GCA_034641835.2. Taxonomy (NCBI): domain Eukaryota; kingdom Viridiplantae; phylum Streptophyta; class Pinopsida; order Pinales; family Pinaceae; genus Pinus; species Pinus albicaulis. The sequence goes on from CM076584.1 coordinate 1,032,287,019, forward strand.
TGCTAGTTCCGTTTTCCTAAACTCCCAATGTAAAGTTTTGAATTCTTTAGATTTTACGTTGTCACAAAGTTTTCCATTCTATTATTGAATTATGGTCATGTGCTAAGGGATATAATTTATTTTTTAATGCTATCGAAAATTCAAACCATGAGGAAAGAGTTTCGCCTTTCTAAATTGTAGTTTCCCACCATATTAGCGCAGTATATTCCAATTGAAGTGAGGCCTACTAAATTTTTACCTCATCATCGATGATTTTCTGCACACTGTAATAGACTTCCATATAGTGAATCCAATTGTTAAGCTTTTAAGCATTAAGCTCGCCATCATATATTGGTAAGTCAAATTTAATATCCAACTTCAACAATGAATTATTTGAAGTATATTTTCCATGAGGATATGAAGGAGAATGAGGAGCACTTGAAGCAGGAGAATAAGGAGGAGAAGGAAGAGGAGTATTTTTTAAATCACCATCATTTCCTTCACAATAATTTTTCCATTCCTGATACATTCCGTCAACCATGAAATCTTCACAAAAATATTTCTCAGAATGAAAATAATTCTCTTCTCCCTCATGTGAAAAAATCTCTCTTCTTCAAGTAAAGCTTCTCGATCTAATTTCCAGATTACATTCAACAAGTTTTCCTTCACCTTGCTTTAGTTTTCTCATGTTTATCATGCACACTAAAAAACAACCATCAAATATTTCTTTGATACCACTTTATCTAGGATCTTTTAAAGCGACTTGGCTTGTAAAAAATTTTCTCATGTGTATGATTAAATTAAACCAGCTTAATGTGTGAAATTAATAAATTGAAATCAAGCATAAATTAATTAAAGAAAATACAACTTAAAATGAAATGTATAAGATTGAGACAAGAACAAATATGAGGAAAACCACTTGATAATAGAGTTTGTCTAGTGTGGACTATGTCTCCGGGTCCTGGCTCCAAGGGAGTGGTCTCTTTTATTTTTCTCCCAAAATTGAAATTAGAATAAGAAAAATACTGCCAAATTTTTGCTACAAATGAGCTCTTTTCTACCAAGGAGTGGCTCCAAAAATGGCACACAAAACCTCCTTTGGTTTCTACAAAAATGAGCTCCAAAACTCCACTCAATTAGAATGCAGAGGCTATAATAAGGCTTAAAAGCGCTTGGCACCGTAAACATTACAACAAAAATGCTTATGGCACATTGGTAATTCTTTTGGTTTATATAGGCTTGAGGGTACACTACCCCGGGGTCTAACCCATAGAGGTTTCGTCCCTCATCCGTTGGCATATTACAAAAATAACGCATATTAATTTTTTTTGGTTAGAACCATATTCTATGTATGGTCTATCGTTGTAATATATATATATATATATATATATATATATATGTTTTCTATAAAAACCAGTTGGAGGGTGCACATTATCTAACATGTTTATTAACCCATAAACTATTTACCATGTAACTTCGACCATCGTGCCTTTATTGACTAGCCAATAGCATGTAATTGTGTGGTATTATTGTTGAAGGGTTGTCATAATTATTTTTAGCGGCTATGTGGACGTTGTGTGGTCAAGCCTATGGCCTCCCCCATTTTTTGAAATAGATTACAACAAGCATTCCAATATGAAATCCACCATCGTAGAAAAAAATGAACTCATGGCTCATTGGTGGAGCATTGGTCTGTCTCCATCGATGTGAAGGGTTCAAACCTCGTCGATCCAAAAATTATAAGGAGTTAAATTTTAATGATATAAGGTGCCACATGGGGCCCTTTGATTGGGCCACGTGTTTCCACTAGATTGATCCACCTAACTTGTCAACTCACCCTACATCTTCCATGTGTCAACTTCTCACTATGTCACGTCATCTTGCATCTACCACATCATGATGTATGTACTGTCACATGTCACATATAGTGCTGCCAAATGTCTTGACAAGTTTGAAATTTTGTTCGTTGGTAAAAAATAGTCAAATTTCCATAACTTCCTCATATTGACTATGTTCGACGTGTTTTAAGTTGCATTGGAATCATATCATTGTACTCTTTGACATGGTAATGTTTCCATCAACTTTTGGGAACTTTAAATTTTAGGCATATTTTGATCCTCCCTGATTAGCATGTCTACTAGGCCTCATAAGCCCTCACATAGGTATCAAACCTTAAATTATATTTTACTCATTGATGAAGGTGAACCTCATTGTTTTCAAGAAGCTTGTGAAGTGGAAACTAGAAAAAGTGGAAGAAAACAATGGAGGAAAAAATGGACTCTCTATTGGAAAACAAAACTTGGAAGTTAGTAAAGCTTCCAGAAAGAAGAAATTATCTACAAAAAAAATGGGTATACATCATTAAACATGAGGATGAAGAGAATAAGGAAAGATACAAATCTAGTTTGGTGATGAAGGTTTGCCCAAAAAGAAAGCATTAACTTCATAGAATTTTTTTCACCTGTTATTCATTAGAGAAATTTTGAGATGAAAAATGGGCCTCAAAACAAAAATGTACAACCAAAATCAACTATATAAGAACCAATATAATTGAAGATGATGATGTCAACCATGGGGGATGATTCACCAATTTTAGAGTAAAAATGTAAAATGATAAAAAATGAAAAATACTTTTTCAACTTGTTCCTATGATTTTACTCAAATTTCGAGTGGAAGCACTCATTGGATACAGAAATTAATTTTGCATCCAAGGAGTACCCATGTTGAAAACTTTCAATGGAGCCCACTACCTGAAAAATGAGAAATACATGAAAAACATGATTGTAATCAGATTTTTTTCATGTATTTATCATTTTTTGTGAAGCAGGATCCATTGAAAGTATTCAACGTGGAATTATCATGGATGCAAAATCATCCAACAGTGCCCAGAATCGAAATTTGAATAAAATTGTAGGAAGATAAATTGAAAATACAAGTTGAAAGAGTAGTTTTTTCTTTTATTTTTTCACTCCAAAATTTGATGAGGTAATATAATAATATTTTATTATTTCCATTATTATTTTATAATTTTTGTTAGGAGGCCCATCTTAGACCTCAAAATTTCTATAATTTGAAAATGTCATCAATAAGAGTTATTCTTGTTTTTGTTGCTACTTTAGACTTGGAATTTGAAAAATTAGATGCAAAGATAATTTTCCTTCATGGAGAAATGAAGGATGAAATTTATATGGAGTAGCCAAAAGTATTCAAGATAAAAGGGAAAGAGAACATTATCTGTAGGTTGAAGAAGAGCCTTTATAGGTTGAAATAGACACCTCACCAATGGTACAAGAAATTAGATTCATTTATGTTGGAGCTTGGCTTCAAAAGACTAGACAATGATAATTGTGTCTACATTAAGAGGTATGACAAATAAAACTATATTATCCTATTGATGTATTTGCATGATATGCTAATTTTTAGACATGATAAGAACATGATCAAAAGGTTAAATAAATATTTGGGATGTAAACTGACAATGAATGATTTAAGTCCAACACAACAAATATTGGGCATGAGGATCATACATGACAGAAAGAAAACAAATTTGTGGATGTCACAAGGAAATTATATTGAGGTGTTAAGACATGTTGAATATGAAGGATTTCAAACCAGTTGACACACCCCTAGCATCACACTTCAAAAATAGTGTTGATTTGTGCCCTGATGATGACAAGAAGGAGGAAGTGAGTAATATCCCTTATGCTTTAGTTGTTGGTAGCTTGATGTATTCCATGGTATGTACCTGTACAGATATTGTACAGTCAATGGGTGTAGTGAGCAGGTTCTTTGCAAATCTAGGAAAACAACAATGGCAAGCGGTAAAGTGGATTTTGTGGTATCTCAAGGGTACTAATAAATATTGTTTATGTTTTGGTATTAATAATGTTGTTCTTGAAGATTGTGACATGCAAATATGGCTAGATATGTGGATACTAGAAAGTACACCACTGGTTATTTATATACTTTTTCAAATGCAACAGTGTCTTGGATGTCTAGAATGAAAAATGTAGTATCCTTCTCCACAATAGTTGCAACAAAATATTTCAAATATATTTCGTAGATGTAATGATTATTAGGAGAGTTTGGAATAAAACAAGACAAATATGTGTTGCATAGTGAGAGTCTGGTTGTCATTCATTTAGCAAGAGACATTACATATCATTCTAAGAAAAATCACATTCATGTTTGATATCATTAAATTCATCAAGTGTTAGATGATGGGCTCCTATAGTTGGAGAAAATACAAAATGAAGACAATCAAACTAATATGTTAACAAATATTTTGCTAAGGGATAAGCAGGATCTTTGTAGAACCTTGATTGGAGTAATGCCAATGTGATGAAAGGCATCTTAGGAAATAATTAGTAGCAAGGAGACAAAAACAATGTAAAAAATATTCACACAAACTTATATTTGCTCTCATGCTGGAGATTGTTAGGTGTGAGAAAAAATAAACTTAAAATAAAATATAAAATATTTAGACTTCTTCGTGCTTTTGGAATATTAAAGAATGAGTCAAGTGAGTTTTCCACACTCATGGTATTGGCCATGGTATTGTAATAAAGTTTATATATACATATAGGGGTGTGAGTGAGTGAGTGAATATAATGAATATATTATTGAGATAAATCCTCCCATGGTCCCCTTCCTTTTAAGTACAACCCCCTTTGGAGTGAACTCCCTGAAGCCAGATAGATCGTGCAACACTCTTGGCAAAAACACGTGGTGGGCTCCCCTTTGTACATATGGGAAACAAAGCTGAAGAATGTTCGAATGGCTCTTAAAGATTGGGCCAAAGTCCACTACAGGGAACAGGACAAAGCCAAAAAAGAAATCAAAATAAAGTTGGAAGAAATTCACACTGGAATTGACACTCATGGAGTGAATCAATAAAATTTAGAACAGGAGAAATATCTCTACTAGAACTTGTATAAAGTTAATAGGAAAGAAGAGGAGAAATGGAGGATAAAATCTAGAAACCTTTGGCTACAGGTTAGTGACAAAAATACTCGTTTCTTACACAAACAAGGAACTGTGAGAAGTTCAAGGAATAACATCTCAACCATACTAGATAATGAGAGAAGAGTTCATGCAGATCAGGAGGGTATCAAGGCTGCCGTTTACAATCATTATAAAAATCTACTATCTGAATCTGCTACACCTGAGGATTATTTGAATCTCTTAAACCACTTGCCAAATCTAATCATGGAGGAGATAAACAACTCCCTTGAAAAGGATATAGAGGAGGCTAAAATTCTTAATGCTATTTGGACTCTGCATCTACATAATTCTCTGGGTCTGGATGGCTTCTCCATTAACTTTTTTCGAACCTATTGGGAATTAATTAAAAAGGACTTAATCAAAATGATTCAGTGGGTTCAAATAAACAAGAAGATCGACGGCTTTACCAATTCTACCTTTCTTGCCCTCATACCCAAAGAAAACCATCCCTCCTCCTTTTACAGATTTAGAACCATCTCCCTTTTCAAATCTTCATACAAAATCATCACTAAAATTCTCGCCACCCACCTCAAACCCCATATCCCTAACCTCATCTCTGAAAACCAAGGGTGATTCATCTCCCAAAGGAAAATTTTTGATACTATTATCCTTGTTCAAGAAGCCATTCACTCGAGTATGATGCAATCAAACAAAGGATTCATCCTGAAACTCGACCTAGCCAATGCCTTTGATAGAGTGAGACATTCATTTCTCCTCTCTATCCTACAAAAAATGGGTTTCGAAACTGATTTTATCTCTCTTATCAATGCCTATATCTCCAACCGTTGGATCTCTCCCTTAGTCAATGGAAGGCCAAAAAATGTTTTTCAATCTTCTCGTGGTCTTACACAAGTCTGCCCTCTCTCTCCCTTTCTCTTCGTTCTAATAGTTGAGTCCTTCAGCAGGGCCTTGGGTCACAAGCGCAGAGTTGGTCTTATCACTGGAACCAAATTCAGTGATGGAGTCAAGAATATGAATCATTCTCAATTTGATGATAACACCCTCTTGATGGGTGGAGCCACCAACATTATTGCCTAGAGATTCAAAGCTCTTCTTGACAAATTTATGCTCTACTCAGGAGGGCTGATAAATTACCACAAAATTTTTATCTATGGGTGGAATGCTTCAAACCACACTATCCATAGTATTGCAAAAATTTTTGGAGTCTCATACAAATTGAACTGGAGCTACTTTAATTACCTTGGGATGCCAGTCAGTGCTGGACCCTTGAAGGCTGAGGCATGGGACATCACAATTGAAAAAATGAAAAAGAGAGTACAGCAGTGGGGATCCTCCTGGATCAACATGGTTGGGCATATAATCCTCCTAAAATATGTTCTCTCTTCCCTGCCATTGTATCACTTTACCCTGCTCAATGCTCCTATCAGCATCCATCAAAAAATTGAAGTAGTTTTAAGGCAATTCCTCTGGCAAGGAGGGAAAAACGAGAAGAAGAAATACAACTTAGTCAAATGGAGGAAGGTCACTCAAAACTATGAAAATGGTGGGCTCGATATTCACATTCCAAAACTCTTGAACAATGCATTTGGGGTAAAAATAGTGTGGCACCTCATCAATGGACAACACTCTTGGTGGAAGCAAGTTTTGGAAACCAAATATCTTCTTTTTGTCAGAAAAAATCTTCTTGAACAAGATATCCCAAACAGGCAATGCTCCAGAATATGGGCTTGATGTAAGAAAGCCATTCCTTTTATCAATAGAAACATCTCTAAATTTCCTCAAGGTGGAAGCAGCCCAAATATTTGGAAGGATAAAATTATGGTCTCAAGGATAGCCCAAGAATTCATCGAATTCAAAATTACCTTTGGAACCTTGATATAAATACCTTGGATCAGATTTCCAATTAGGATGAGCATTCCAAGGCCTGGATTGGTTGAGATTTTCCTATTATCCCCCCTCACCTTAAGGCCGATTTGGTAAATCTTAAAGCAATGCTTTATGATGCTGCTCCTTTGGTTAAAGGAAACCAAGACAGTCTTTGGTGGGATCCTTCCGGGTCATCATTCTCAATCAAAGTGGCTTATGGACATCTTCTAAAGGAACACTTCCCCTCTCCTCAATGGCCCATCTGGAAGCTCATATGGAAATCCGAAGCCATTCCAAAGATAAAAATATTCATCTGGACTCTGCTTAAAGGTAAGATCCTAACTTCAGATAATTTAAAAAAAAGAGGTTTCTATGGCCCTCTAGATGCCCCAACTGTCAAAGCGAAGAAGAGACTGCTTTCCACCTCTTTGTGAGATGTCATTTTTCCAAGTAGTGCTGGAGTGATCTTACTACCTTCTCACAGATTGATTTAGATTCCAGCAACTCTGTCTCATACCTGATAAAAATTTGGAAAAAAGGATGTCCCTGGGGAAAAAAGAGCAAGAACATCGTCAAAAGGGTCTGGGATACCCTCCCATATGTGCTTCTTTGGAGCATCTGGCTTACAAGGAATAAGATGATTTTTCAAAATAAAAAACCTTGCCTAAAGGAAAGTTCAAAACAAGACCTGAAGTCTCTCTATTGAGACGATTTTATCCAAAAGCATCGGTCATATCAACTTCAACAATCTCCAAGCTGAAGAAAGAACATTTCTGGGGAGATTTCTTGACAATCCTAGCTATTTCAAATCCCCAGTCATTCAAACTCCCCAAAAGGAAAAATGGAAGATAAGACTCAAGGAAAAAGAGTTTAACGAATGGATGGATGGATGCAAAAGACCTGGTCTCTTCTTCGATGGAGCATCAAAGGTGAACCTAGCCATTGCTGGGGTAGGAGGTCTCATAAGGGATGAACATGGCAGCGTGTTGATCTCCTTTGAATGGGGTCTCGACTCTTTGTAAAACAATAAAGCTGAGGCCTACACTTTGCTAAAAGGTCTTCAATTAATAAAGAGCCTCAACTTGTCAAACACAATGGTGTTTGGGGACTCTGCCATTGTTATAAGCAGGATGATAAACGATTCTCAAACCAACAACATAGATCTTTACATGATCATCAGCAGATGTCGCATATTGATCAAAGATATGAAGGATCTCTCTTTTCACTACATCCTTAGAGCCAATAACAAGCACATGAACAAGTTAACTAACAAATCCTGTAGTAGACCAACTGGTCAAATGCTCAGTCAAGATGGCCAAACTCTCTCTCCCCTGTCATGATTCTCTTTCTGCCACCATATCTATATTTTATGATTCTCTGCAAGATTATGTCTGAGCTGACCAGATCTCCTCTTCCCAGCAGATTCGCCCCTCCCGTGACCTTATCCTCTTGTATTCCTCGCCTTGCTCCTCCCCTCCTATCTGCCCTCTCTATTTATTTTCCCCCCTCTCCTTGCATTTTCACTACACCTAAGTGATTGCTCCCTTCTGCATTGGGTGATTCCCCATCCTGTGTGGCCGCGCGAGATCCTCACCTATTTCGCCACACGTTCCCTAGTTTTTAACATCCGATCCCCCATAGTCCTGCCAGTCTTCATCGCCCGCAGTCCTGTCAATCTTCATCCTTTGTTTGCTAGTCTTATTTCGCCTAGCCTCTATTTGTCTTCGTTGCGCACAGTCCTGCCATTCTTCATCCTTTGCCCCCTTACAATCTATCCCTGCTCTACCTCTCCTCCAACCTTCACTTCCCTTTCCCCTGCTCTGTTCATTGGAGCAGATCTGAGGACAACAGAGGATCCTGGAAGAGAAACATCAAGTGGATATGGCCCTCCTTCAACATCGGGCTCAGTCATTCCAGAATAAGCTCTTGGAGCTCATTAATCGTTGTTCACACGTGGAATAATCTCTTCAGATCCTGAAATATATTTTAGACATAGGTTCGGCTCCAATTGACAGCTCAAACAATGTAAGAAATGCCAGTCCTGATGACAACACTGATTAATCAATTGTACGACCAATCAACATTGACTAATCCTCATTCCTCCTCTCTCTTTCTTGCTCATGTCTTTTAAATTCACTCTCATGCTTTCACATTTTGTTAGAATCTATCTTGAATCTGTAATGTAGTAAAGTATGAACAGTTGACACAATGGAGGCTTGAAATTTTGTGTTTGCATCCCTCCTTGTTTGTCCTCAGCACCATCATATTGTAACAAAGAAATCTTTCCTTTCTTTTTTTTGAATATAATATAGCAACTCACTTTGTAACAAAAAATAATATAATGGATCTATTTTTATTTTAATAAAAGTTCTAAACCTTTCCTTTAGGGTTTTCCCAAATGGGTTTTCCACCCAAATTCTTTCTTCATTAGAGTAATTTTTATGAGGTTAGTTATTTAATTGTATTCAATTTATTATTTTCCTTTGTTTTTTTATTAACAAAACTTTCAAAAATAATTTAAAAGAGAAAAACCATATAAATCAAATTGTTGGTAAACACCTACAGACATCAAAAATATTTGTTTCACAATAGATTTCACATTGCTAAGATTAAGAATATATATATATATATATATATATATATATATATATATATATATATATATATATATATATATATATAAAGTTTCTATTCATTCATATTGGGATTACATTGTGATGAGCATATAATCAAAAGTCTCTTGGCATTGCTCCTACTAGATTTGTTGGTGAGGAGATAAATATATAACCAAAAAAATAGAAGATCATAAAAGCTAGAAAAACTCAAATTGATAGCCCAACATAACCAAAATGTCCCAAGGATATTAATGCAATAAAAAATCATCCCATATTTGAAGAGTTTATCGGAGCTTGATGGTCTGACCCAGTACCTTGTGATGGAGGAGAACTGAAATCACAATGTACATGCTTCTCCATGTGCACTAACAATCCTTCCAGACGATCCAACTTCTCATAGAAACGTTGTTGACCCCGTTTTAGATTAGCCAGTGGATATTGTATGCACCATTGATTTTGTGTAAGCTATTCATGAAGCTGATGAATATATTACTGTCATTGTGTCGGTTACACCCCAACTATTCTGGGAGTAAGGTTACATGTTGAAGATTCTTATCAAGAGTTTCAAATACTATGATTTTTAGGGTGGTTGGGTGGTTCTAGGAAGGTGTTTAGTAAACAATATACACTACTAAGGTATGTTGATCTCTCTAATAAACCCTAAACAATAATATCAATGAAATTAAGAAGCTTTTATTCTTAATGAGAAAGTTTGTCCTAATCACAGTTTAAGATAACACACTCTTGTAGTCACATCAAATTGTTAACCTTGAGCAAGGGTTTCATTTTTTAGTTCAAAATTTCAAAATGATTTTTTCAAAAATAGGGTTTTATACCAAAAATTAGTATCAAGATCTTGAACATTTCCATCTACTACCTTAAATGCCTTCATCATGATACTACAGTCAAAATCTTGTTGTAGAATTTCTCTCTTCATTTTCAGCAGCCTTATTATTGTTATTATTTAAAGACAAAGTAGTCTCATCATTTTTTTATCATTGTTCTATAGCAGTCATACGTGTTTCATGATTCTATAGTAGGAGTCTAGAGAGAGGTTAGCAACAAAAGTTTCAATGAACGAAAAAAAAGGGATTCATTGTTTTGCAATAAGGGTTTCATTGTTATATATTTTGCAGTTGTAACTGGGTAATTATCCTTGGTACGAGAGCCCATAGTATCTTGTAACTGGGTCATTGTCCCTAGTATGAGAACCCACAACAATTGGTATAATATACTATCATTTTAGGGGTGGCTGGGTGGTGCTATGCAGGTGATTGGAGTCACCTTAAGGTTGTGTAATGAAAACACTTCAGGGTGGTAGGGTGGTGTTAAGGCAAGTTGGAGCTTGCAAGGGTGTTGGAGCATCCATTTAGAAACAAATTATAAAACTAGGGCGTTGAAGCATCCTTCCAGTTAGAGCTGGAAAATTGAACACTTTTCTCGAGTACTAGGGAGTTGGGGTTTCCCTTTTCATTTGGAGCTAAAGCATTTTATGTACTCACAAAATTATTAGAAAACAATTTGGTGGTTTTTCTCCTAGAAGGTTTTCCACCTAAAATCTTCTTGTGCACTATTCTCTTGATGTGTTGATGCTTTATATGTTGTTAATGCTATGAAAATATTAATACATTATTGATTTTAAAGTAATATTGATTCACCCCCCTCTTAGTATTTCCAATAATTGGTATCAGAGCAGGTTCCTTAAATAGCAGTTTAACCCGTTGGAACGAGATCATGGAGTTTTCAAGATGGGAGTTCTAGTACTTAATGGGAATAAATATGCATTTTGGGAAGGAAGGATGAAGGCATACTTTCAAGCAAAAGGATTTGAGGTTTGGGGAACTGTGTTGAATGAATACCAAGAACCTTCAACCCTTCCTTTGGATGAAAACAATCATAAGCTTTAAGAAAACAATGGTAAAGCTAAAAATTCCCTTATGAATGGTTAGTTAGAATATGTATATGTCAAAGTAATGCACTGCAAATGAACAAAATAAATTTGGGACAAGCTTCAAAATATATACGAAGGAGACGAGAAGGTAAATGAGGCCAAGCTCTAGAGCTACCGAGGTAAATTTGAGCAGTTGAAGATGAACAAAGAGAAAAAAATTGCATCTTACTTTCTTCGAGTTGATGGAATAGTGAATGCCATAGAATGATTGGAAAACCAATGGATAGCAAGGTATTTGTATGAAAGGTATTAAGATTACTTCCAATGAGGTTTGATGCTACATTTTTTGTACTAAAAGAAAGAGATGGTTTAGAAAAGATCAACATGGATCAATTGCATGGAATACTTACAAATTACGAAATGGGAATAGAACAAGAAAGTCCATATAACAAAGAATAAGCCTTTACAACATCCAAGAATACTAGGAAAAACAAACAAGAATTAACTCCAAGCTCCAATTGTTGCTATGAAAAATACTCATATGAAGAAGTTGTTAACTTTGTGAGAAAGTTGAAAAGAGGAACAAGTAAATTCAATGGTAAGATTCCCTTAATATGTTTCAATTGTGGTGAGATTGACCATTTTTCTACTAAGTTTCCATATACGAAATGTGATGAAGAAGAAACAAACAGGAAAGGAAACAAAAATCAAAGATGATTCAACAAGAAAGGTAAAAGGAAAGGATTTAAGAAAATATTTTACGTTAAAGAAGAAAACTCCTAATCTGAAGAAAAAAGTGACAATGACGAAGAGAATGAAAGAGGAAGAGTGTTATTCATAGCTAGGGGAAATAGTAAGGAACCTCTTGAAGTGGAAGAATATGATGAAGAAGAAATGGATGAGGTGGAATTTCAAAATAAGATGGTCAAAGTTATAAAGGATCTCAAGGTTTAAACAGGAAACTTCAAAATGTTGGAAGTCGAACTAAAATAAGTAAAAGAACATGGCATAAGCCTCAATAAGAAGAATAAAGAATCAAGAGAGATAATAATCGATCTTAAAGTGTAGTTGGAAGAAGCCAGAATAATTAAAGACTCTCTCAGAAGAGAACCTGAAGAAAGAAACAAGGCAAGGCGAGATTTAGAAGCAGAGATAATATCTCTACAAAAGGAAGCACAAAAAATAAATGTCCAACAAAACATTGAAAACAACTCTAGAGCATTGGATATTCTCATCAGAAATCAAAGGGCATACAATGGAAAGATAAGATTGGGCTACAGGTAAACATTTTCAAAAGGCTCGAGTTCATCAAGACATAAAAGGGAGATGAAAAAAAAAACCTATGCATAAATTATTAAAGGGACTATCAAGAAGGAAGAAGGATTCCCAACAGAACGTAAGGTTCAAGAGACACAAAATCAACAAGAAGGCTCTTGGAGAATAGTACCACGAAGAAGGTATTACCTTCTCATATATAAAACCATCTTTCTTTGTGTCTGCTATTCTTGTGGAAATTTGGACATAAAGCTTTAAATTTCCCGACCTATGATAGGAACATAAGCAACTTTTGAAAGTCTTTCAAGAATGATTATCCCATAAATTCTCGAAAGGATTACAGGAATAAAATAATAGGTTTGGATATTTAAGCAATGAATTAGAATGTCGTAAATGATACAACTTTGGAAATTTGGCTAAATATTGCAAGTTAACCATTCCCACAAGGGAATCACTACAAAATCAAAATGCTCCTCCAAAGGTCTAGAAGAAGAAAATGAAGAGTTGCGCAATTTCCCTAAAATCTCAAATTAAGAAGAATGTGTGGTATGTCGATAGTGGTTGCTCAACACACATGATTGGAGATAGAAACAAATCCAGATTTTTAAAAGAAGGAAAGGATGTAACAATATCTTTTGGTAATGAGAAATCTACAAACGTTATAGGAACATCAGCAATCAAGCTTGGAGGCAAGGATGCTACAAAAAAGAATATTCTACTCATAGAAAAAATGAATCATAGTCTACTGAACGTAAGTCAAATGTGTGATCAAGGACACATGTTTCTCTTTAATTAAAAGAAATGTGAAATAAGGAGAGAGAAATATGTCAAGTTGGTGGAAACTGAAAATAGGACTCCAAATGAAATATGCACTTTGGACGAGATTGTTAACGAAGTTTGTTTCTTGGAAAAAGAATATGAAAGTTGGCTCTGACATAGATAGATGGGACACATAAATTTTTTAAATCTTGTCAGAATTAGTAATAAAGGAAGCAATGAGAGAAATGCCATATATTTCAAAACCAATTAGCACATCATGTAAACATCACAAGCATGAAAAAAACAAGAGTTGAATCCAATACCAAGGAACACTACACGTCAAAACCGTTAGAATTGGTACACACTGATCTATGTGGACCAATGAATACTAGGGGAATGAATCGTGAACAATACTTCATGTTGATGATTGATAATTATACCAAGATGAAAACAATTAGTTTTTTGAAAAATAAGTCTGAAGCATTTGAATGGTTCAGGATATACAAGGAAATGTTTGAAACTGAAACTGATTTGAAAATAAAATGTATGATATCAGATAATGGAGGAGAGTTCGCATCCAAATAATTTCAACACTTCTATGAGGAACATGGAATAAAAAGTAATTTTTTAGTAGACATGACACCTCAACAAAACAGGGTCATGAAAATGAAAAATAAAATTATGGAAGAGATGGCCAAAATGATGTTGAATGATTCAAAATTGGACAAAAAATTTCAAGTGCAGGAAGCAGATACAATAAGGTACATTTTGAACAGAGGATTTCTTAGAAGAAACTATGACAAGACTCCATATGAACTGTGGAAGGGAAGACTAGTAAATTTCAAACACTTTAGTGTCTTTGGAAGAAAAATCTACATTAAAAGGGAAGACCACACAACCAGAAAATTTGAATCTTAGGTAGATGAAGGCATTTTTGTTGGATACTCATGCAGAGTAAATCATATAGATGTTATAATCAGAGACTCAACCGGATAGTTGAAAGCATCAACATAGCATTTGCTCAAGTTTGTGGATTGATGTTTAAACAAGGAAGCTCATCCTCAAGCGAACCAGAGACAAAGGAAGAAGAACCAAAAAAATTCAAAGAGGAAGCCTCGTAGGAAGAACAATCAGATGAAGAAACAATTGTCAATGAGGGGGAGGCAAGAAATAATCAGCAGACACCTTCCAATAATCCCAAGAAATGGTATCAAAAGAACCATCCTTTAGACTATATCATTGGGGACATTAATGAAGGCATGTGAACCAAAATAAATCAACAAATACACATGCCAGAGCAAGCACATATTGCACCCTTAGGCACGTATGAGCCTAGCAACTTTGAAGAATCTAGTCATGATGAACATTGGATAGTAGCTATGAATGAATAATTGGATCACTTTGAAAATAATGACACATGGGAATTGGTTCCATGTCAAAAGGATAAAAATGACATTGGTACAAAATAGGTCTTAACAAACAAGTTGAATGAGGGCAGACATGTCACTAGAAACAAGGAAATATTAGTTTGCAAAGGGTATGCATAAGTTAAAGGAATAAATTTCAAAGAGATATTTTCACTCGTCACTAGGATGGAAGCCATCAGGATGTTCTTGGCTTATGCATGTTCAAGAAATGTAAATGTGTATGATATGGAAGTAAAAACAACCTTTCTGAATGGATAATTGGAAGAAGAGGTCTACATAAAACAACTTGGAGGATTTCTACTTATAGACAAGAAATATTATGTTTGCAAGTTGAAGAAGGAATTATATGGTCTTAAACAGGCTCCCAGAGCTTGGTATGCCAGTCTTGACAGGTACTTGTAGAAACAAGGGTCCAAAAGAGGAAATGTCAATAGAAACGTTTATGTGAAGGTTTAACACAAAAAATTGACTATCATTGAAGTATATGTGGATGACATAATATTTGGTGATGGTGATGATAGGTTAAGCAAGAATTTTGCATCAAATATGTAGAAAGAATTTGAGAAGTCATTACTTGTTGAGTTGGCATTATTCTTGGTACTTCAAATATCCCAAGAAGACAAGGGCATATTCATCTGTCAAACTAAGTATATTAAAGATATGTTGAAGATATTTCAGATGGAACATTGCAAACCGATTAGTACTCCAATGATGATTGGTTGCAATTCGAGCATGGATGACATATCCAAGGATGCAGACTAATGGATGTATAAATCAATGAATAGAAATATGTTGTATGTGACAACTTATAGGCCAGATGTGATGCAATAATTTGGACAGGTAGTGTGTTTCCAAGCAACAACAAAAGAATCCCATGTTATTTCAGTGAAGATAATTTTTTGATATCTTGAGGGAACAATAGGTTTTGGCCTATGGTATCCAAAAGGGAATGATTCAACTATCACAACTTATAAAAATGCATATTGGGAAGTAAGTGTTAATGATAGTAAAAGCACCAATGGAGCAAACTTCTACTTAGGTGGTTGTCTTGTATCATGGTTGAGTAAGAAACAATTTTTAGTCTCCTTACCCACAACAAAAGAAAAATACATAATAGCAGCCACATGTTGTACTCAAATTCTATGGATGAAACAAATGTTGTGGGATCCTCAGGTGAAGTTTGATGAGCACATTCTGATGTTCTGTGAAAACACTAGTGCCATAAGCATCTTGAAGAATCTTGTAAAACAAAACACATGCCTATCAAGTATCACTTTGTTCGAGAACGGGTTGCCAAAAGGAACATAAAGGTGGAATATATTAGGAAAAAGGAGAAAATAGATGACATCTTCACCAAACCTTTACCATCTTCACCAAACGTGTAGTGAGTCTCTGATTATATATGGCCTAAGTATGAGACCCATATGCTCAGATCTATCGTTTAAACTTGTAGATTACATATTTGTGACATGTTTGATGAAATGTCTATCATAGCTAGTAAGGTTCGAGTAAAGTCCTTGTCCAAGTGATTTCATTTATATCATTATTCCACTGTTATATATCAGTTCTGGAAGTGTCATGGATTTCAGGGTAGTGACCTGAGTCTTGGGCCTGAAAAAGTGGCACAAAAATTGGGGTCGCAGGCTCAGAAATACCTGGAAAATTCCACAGTCTCATGCATGCCCATGTTGTGTGAGCGACTAGAGGGTTCCAATCGGACTCTTTCCCATATCAAGGGAGGGACTGGGGGATTGAAGCACTAAAAGATCAGTTTTTTTAGGGGCTAGCCACTTGGAAGGTTTGGATGGCTCCTGGGTGTTCTGTAGCAGAGTCTGTGTAGTTGTGTTGTGTCGATTCCACTTCCTCGAGGTGACCTAGGGGGTTGAATATGATCATAGTAGCCTTTTGTTGCATGGTTACCCTAGTGGATCAGGTAGCTTGGGTAAATGTGGGAAGAGGGTGTTACACAGTAGACCGGTATCAATCATCTTTGAGATTCGGCCCTCTCTAGGGAAAACATTCAATGAATAATTTTTTGATGTTTTTTCCTAGGACCAACAAAGTATTTTAACTTGATATAGGATTGTTGGAAGATCACTTGAACTCCCTTTTAATATGAATAAGGGTTGTTTGAATTATGTTATCCCTACGAAGGATCCAATGGATGTTACTATCTTGCATTTGAGGTTTGCCATCTAATTTTGGCCCTTAAGAACACAAATCTATGGTTTAAGGCTCATTCTAGAAGTTTCAACCTATCTTCAGAAGTAATATATCAATAATTTTATACACGAGGTTGATTATTCTCTCAACACTTGAAGAAAACTTATTATCTCCTGCAGCCTTGTAACCTCCGCAGATTTGATTTATGTTGAAGAATGGCACCTAAAGTTAGTGCAAAAATTTTCAAGAATTCATCTACGAGGTTCAGAGCTCCTAAAATATATGGTGATCAAATTCTTCCTATGGTTGCAGACGAATCTTCTCTACATAAGCCACTTACATCTGAGGTTTTTCAAGGAGTTTTTCTATTTCTTAAGACATTTTCATTTCCAAAATCTTGATGTTTGAATGTCCTTCATGGCCAGAAAAGAAGTAGCCTAATTGCAATAGTATTTTTGAGCATATGTATACATTTATAATTGTTGTATGTGCCATTCCTAGAGCTGACCTCTATGATCAATCCTAGATACATTTGTGGCTTATGGTTTTTAAGTCTTGAAGTAGTTACAGTGGAAATATTCAACCTCCATATTGTTTGACATTGGGTAACATTGAAGGTCAGCCTTGGCATTAAGGTCATTCACATAAAAATGCTCAATCTCCAAAGGTAGACATTGATTGCATATGGTAAACAATATACACTGTTGAAGTATGTTGATCTCTCTAAGAAACCCTAACCACTAAGATCAGTTGACATTAAAAATATTTTATTCTTAGTGAGTAAGTTTGTCCTAATTATGGTTTAAGATAACACAATATTGTAGTCACATCAAATTGTCAACCTTGAGCAAGGGTTTCATTGTTTAGTTTAGACTTGCAAAAGGAGTTTGCCAATGGTAGGGTTTTATACCAACAATTAGTATCAAGTTCTTGGGAGCCCATAATATCTTGTATGTGGTTCATTTTACTTGGTACGAGATCCCACAATAGTTGGTCTGATCTACTATCATTTTCAGGATGGTTGGGTGGTGCTAGGTAGGTGATTGGAGTCACCTTCGAGTTGTGGCCTGAAAACATTTTAGGGTGGAAGGGTGGTGCTAGGGCAAGGTGGAGCTTGCAAGGGTGTTGGAGCATCCTTTCAACAACAACTGATAAAACTAGGGCATTGAATCGTCCTTCCAGTTGGAGCTAGAAAATTGAATGTTTTTTGAGAGTAATATGGAGTTGGGGCTTCCCTTTTCAGTTGGATTTGAAGCATTTTATGTACTCACAAAAATATTAGAAAAGTGTTCAGTGGTTTTTCTCACGGAAGGATTTCCACCTAAAAACTTCTTGTGCATTGTTCTCTTGATGTATTGATGCTTTATATGTTCTTAATGCTTAGAAAATATTAATAAGTTACTAATTGATAAGAAATATTGATTCACCCCCTCTCAATATTTCCAACATGCTACTACCACATGCCCCAAAACCCATAAATTATGTTCATATAATAAATATTCATATCTGATTTTTTTTTAATTAATCAATTTAATTTAAAAAGGGTAGGCATAATCTCAACATTTGATTTGTGACTACTACTAAATATATTCTAGAATATTTTCTTTTGATGTGTGATTACAACTAAGAATATTTCGTGCAGGTTAAATGTCTACCTTCCACCTAATAATTATTGATAATTAAATTACCACATCCATATAAATTATATAGTTAATAAACACGAATAGATTCATGATATATCTCCCATTGCCAAGATTATAAAAAAATTATAAAACTAGCTAAATTAATAATATTATTATTGTTATGATGAAGGAAAATATTAAAATATAAGTTAAATAAATTATACATTAAAAAACATGTAACAAGAGTCTTAACTATTAAGATTCACTGTTACTTTACTATATAATTCTTAAATTGTAAATAAGGTTTGTTACAATGTCAATATCATGATTTATACATTCCCCGATGGAGGCGGAATAATGAGGGGGTAGGTGGTGCTCGCAGTGCAACAAATGGCATACCCAGAGAGTGTGTAGGTTGATGCAAGTGAGGTGCATTAAATTGTCGAGCTCTCTTAAAGGAGAGAGGCACATAAAAGTGGTTTCTCTGCAAATGGTTGAGTGTTGGTTGTTGGTGGTTATGGGAGTTAGGGAGAAGGACTTGGGTGTACACTGTAGAGACAGGGGTAGATCCTCTCTTGTTCTCTCCATTAGAAATTTATGTCGCACAACAGTGAGGAGAGTAAGGGGAATGTGTGTGTTCTTTGAGCGGGGATAGAAATGGGACCCTAGTAAGATGTCCATGATGTGTCACAAAATTCCTCTCCCATGGTCGGATGCGTTGCAAAATTCCTCTCCCATGGTTGGTAGTGTGGATTTGGAGTGGGGGAGTCAAAGAAGTCTTGGAGGTACATGGTTTGTGGAGGTTGTCGGTGCCAATTATACCTTAGTGGAAGCACAACCAAAGGCAAATGTTAGATAGATTGAACTCCATTTTGCAAGGAGAAAAACACTCCAAGACATCTGGCAAGGACAAAAAACACTATGAGACATATGGCGAGGACAAAAAACACTCTGAGACATCTTGGATCAGCTTGAGGACCGTGTGGCACACTTGGAAGTACGTTCGCATGAGGATGATCCACATCATCTAGGGGCAAGTAACAACGGGAACGCCCCAGATAGGGGCAATGAAGCTCATGGTTAATGGTTGTTGGTTGCACCTTTATTTTGGGCACCTTTTGGGAATTTTGGGCAATCTGTTTGAAGATTAATAATTTTATTTTGTGATATTAGTCTTTTTTTTGTCAATATCTCATGGCCTTGTGCCAACAAGTCTAGAAATATTTTTGAAAAATGGCACAGGACACTGTAACTGTCTCAAAATCTAATAGAAATTTTGACTTACAACATGATTTACAGATGTCCAAAAAAACTATACTCAAGTTTATATGAATTTTTTCTTTAATTAATTAATTTAATTAAAAAAACATATTATCATCTCTATCATCTAACTATAATAATTATTTGATAATTATTGATAATTAAATTAAAATTCTAAAATTTTTATTATCTAACTATTATAATTATTGATAATTAAAATAAAATTCTAAAAATTCCATTTTCTCACTATTATAATTATTATAATTAAAATAAATTTTATCATTATTACTGATAATTAAAATAAAATTTATCAATATAATTAAAATTCAAATCTATCAATATAATTAAAATTCAAAGAATCATCCAAATTAGAAACAAATCTACGAACATAATTAAAATTCAAAAAACCTATCCGCCTAATTAAAATTCAAAGAATCATCCAAACTAGAAACAAATCTACTAACATAATTAAAAATAAAAGAACCTATCAACCTAACTATAAATCATTCAACGAAAAAATAAAGTAGGAATCATTTATCAATCTAACTATAAATCATTGAAAGAAAGAATAAACTAGGAATCATTCTCATAAAATAAACTAGGAATCATTCACCTTGACCCATCCCAAAAAACAAGCTAAAATGACCCATATTTTAGAAATCAGAATATAATCTAAATACAAGCAATCTGCAAAATGACCCATATTTTAGAAACTTGTATTTTAGAATTTTAGAAACTTGTATTTTAGAATATAATCTAAATACAAGCAATCTCACTAGATTGTGAATTTATAAATCAACTTTATTTTAGAATATAATCTAAATTCAAAGAACCTATCAACCTAACTATAAATCATTCAAAGAAAGAACAAAATAGGAATCATTTATCAACCTAACTAGGAATCATTTATCAACTAGAAAGAAAGAATAAACTAAGAACCATTCACTTATCATTCACCTAGACCCATCCAAAAAAACCAAAAAACAAAGAAAGATGATCCATATTTTATAATGTACACCATTGATTTTGATGTTAGATGATTCAAATGATTTCTACCTTTGAATTGATTACTGTTATTTTTTTTTTTCACCAAGAGAAAAATCGTTGTTTTGTTTATATAACAAAGGAAAACAGTCCATCAACCAATACATATGCGTCTGAAGAGGAAAAAACCATTTCCCGACAGGATAAAAGGGTGTCCCATTCAGACAGAGGTAAAAACAACGGTAATCACCTCCACAGACCAGTCATTGAACCCACAAAGGATCCAAACTGTATACTGATCCCTACGAAGGATCCAAAGCGCCAAGGCAACTATTGCCCAGATAGGATAAAAACATGGATCAAAAGGATCGAATACAGAGATGTAAAAAAGACATCATAGATAAATACGGAGCATCCAAACTTCCTGTTCAAAAGACCGAAAGAGAAAGAGGTCCATCCATATGACTGCTGACTGTCAAATGCGATGCATCAAGGGCGCAGCATGGCCAGTTGGAATAAAGCTAGAAGTATGTGTTGTAACAGTCAGATGAGGACCCAATACCAGAATAAATAATGAGCCCCAAAACCAACATTGCACCCCATAGAAGGCGAGAAAAAACAGGGGTCATATATGACACCAAATACCGCATCCTCGCTAGAAAGGTAGACCACATGGCAGCATCCAAAAAAGAAAACAGGTACACAGAAGGGGAGGAGTCATTAGCAGTCTCAATACAGCCCCTGCATTGGTACTGTTAAGCCCCAAAAACCACATCTCCAGGGAGAAAATATCAACAGAGAGAGTCCCAGATCGAGTGAAAGCTCCAGTACCACATCTCCAGGTGTGTTCACCCAGCAAATGCTCCGAACAGATAAAGGTCCAGGACCATAGATACCTGGTGACCATTCCCTAGTAACCTGCTTGCAAAAGAAAACAGAGAATAGAGAAGGATATTTACAGCGACCCAAAGGAAAAGTACCTACAATGTGATAGTGAAGGAGGCCCCTTCCCTGTTATCATTGAAGTTTGTGACAGTAATGAAGCCAAAATATTTTTCCAGCCCTAATTTAGAAAGCCTATCCGCCCTACTATTCAACTCTCTGTAAATATGGTGGAAGGATGTCCTCTGAAATTGAGAAAGAATGTGGGCGATACGATCAACCCATCCACAGAGATGTGTGCATCGGAGAGCAGCCCTGCCCGAGATACCTTCGACAAAAATCTGGGAGTCTCCATATATATCAATGCACAGAATCTTCAAGTGGAGGGCCACTATGAGTCCGCTCCATAGGGCCAAAGTCTCAGCTTTATTGTTAGATCCAGGGCCACCGTTCCAAAAGACATGGTAGCGTTCTCCACTCCCCAATTTAAGCCAGGCCTCGCAACCACAGATTCCCTCCTGCTGTGCTCCATCGAAAAAGAGACCGGGATATGGATCTCATGTGGTCTATACCTGATGGACAGGTCCTTTACGACCTCCTCCGGAACAGAATGATTTTGTAGCCATTCCAGAATCCGCCTGTACATCCTATAGGAGTCCCACAGCCCCCCATTGAACATCATGTTGTTCCTAGAGCACCATATCTCCTAGCGTACATAGAAGGGCAGAGCCTTGATCCCATCATCCTTTGATGCTCAGTAATCATATGCATGTTCCTGTGATTGTGGCCTCCAAGATGGGGCGCCAGCCCAGTGAGAAATCATTTCCCAAAGGCCCATTACTGCATTGCATTCAAAGAATATGTGGGAGACAGTTTCCAACTCTTGTTTGCACATAATACAGTGGCCCGGTCCTTGCTTTCCTCTTTTTTGTAGATTCTCCCACGTGAGGATCCTCCCTTTCCTGAGAAGCCAATTGAAAAGAGTGATCTTGTGGGGAATCCTCCATTTCCATGCCTTTATGAACCTAGGGATAACATGGTAGGAAGTGTCTCCGGCAATTATATTCGAATACAGGTCCTTTACACAGATGTTGGAGCCCTTGTATGACCCACCCCACACAATCCTATCACCAGTTGGTTGATAAAAGAAACCAGCCCCCTGGAATGCGTTGATGATGATCTGCCAAGAGTCCCTGACATCATCCTATAAGCCAAGTGTCTCAAAAGCCTTCCAAATAGGAGCACCATTATCCCAATGTGAGATTAAATCAGAGATTGATTACTGTTATTAATAAGTTATGAAATAAAAAAACTGTTTTACAAATAATTTAATTACAAAATCGGCCGCAACTTTTTCGTAGGGGCAATGGCGATGGGGATGAGAGCGGGCATGGCCTCCGAGAAGGAGAGGCCGCATCAATTGTCTCTGATTAGGCACTGCTGCTAGATGAGATGTTGGGCACTGCCGTTGATCAATAAATTAAGCACTGGCCAAATACAGGCCTTCGGTTTTTTCCTCCCTCATCGCCAGCGAACGTTTGGAATTTAGGGCTCGGTTATTTCTATTCTGTCTTCGCCATATGCCCTTGATGAAAGCTTAAAGATTATGTAATTCCCGATTATTTTGGATATTTTGTTTGTATTCCTGCGTGTTCCACATTTCTTCTTTTGGACTGCACATTTGTATTTTCTTTTCTGTTTTAAAATATGCATGACTTTGTCTTGTTTCATATATTTGCAATAACAGAACTGTATTCCTGTCCGCCTCTTCTCTGCTCTAAAATATGCATGACTCTGTCTTGTTTCATATATTTGCATGTTTCATATATTTGCAATAATAGAACTGTATTCCTCTCCGCCTGCCCCTGATTTGAGCATAAGGAGATTAAAGCACAGATTTGAGACATAATGCAAATCAAACGATTATAGAGTTTTTCTTTAATACGTCTGTTTTTTTAATGACATTTTCATATATGACATCCTCTACATGAGCAGTAGAAACAAATTTTCTCTGAAATTCATTAAGACCGTAAGTTAGTTTTCTCTGGAATTCATTAACACCGTAATTTTTTTTTTTTTTGATAAAGTTGTGAAGCTTGAGAGGATTTATTTGCAACGTTTATAAAGGAGTATTCTACGTCAAAACCATGTGAGGATCTTGTCATGTTCCACTGGTTTTATAATGGAATCAAGTGTATCAAGAGCATGGAATGAAGTGTCTAAAGGGCATTCATTTACATTATTGGGTTTATTGTATCCTTTTGAAGCGTGCATAGATTTACTTCAATCGTGAATGCATTATAATTGTTGGAGATCAGATGCACAGCAGATTCAACTAAATAATTAAACAAATACTCAACAAATAAATCAAGCACATAAGACACAGAGGTTAACGTGGTTCACCCAACCATTCTGGCCTACGTCCACACAACATAGGCATCGGCAATCTTATTAATCAAACAGGAGATTACAAACTCTCACACACACCAAACAATCCGTATGGATACCTGTTATATAGCAAAGAGAATCTAACTGCCTCATAAATCCTCTCACATCAAATTTAGGATGCATTAACTCCCTCCCAACAAACTGGAGTTAATCTAGGAACTAATTCCTATTGTTGTCATCTACTGAGATTTTGCCTATTTTATTGAAAACAGAAAATCTCAACAATCTCCACCTTGACAACAATTAGCCTGATGACCTGTTATTATTATTTTATCTCTTCTGCAAGCCAAGAGAAGCCAAACACCAACGTAGCTTCTCTAACAAAACTGGTTTCGTGAACATGTCTGCACAATTCTCCTTTGTATGCACCTTTTCAAGAGAGACTCCCCTTTCAGTGATAACCTGTCTTACAAAATGGTACTTGATCGGTATATGCTTTGATTTACTATGATAGGCCGGATTCTTAGCCAAATGTATTGCACTTTGACTATCACAAAGTAACCTGATGTTGTCCTGTAACCTACCAAACTCACCAAGCAAACCTTTCAACCAAATCGCTTCTTTGCAAGCATGAGAAGCAGCAATGTATTCTGCTTCAGTAGTGGATAAAGCAACAATGTTCTGTAGCTTTGACATCCAGCTGATAGCTCCACCTGCAAGAGTAAAGACATACCCTGAAGTTGACCTTCTCTTATCCAAATCACCTGCAAAATCGGAATCAACATATCCACAAACAAATTCACTACTCTTATTGTAAGTGATACAATAACTACTTGTGCCTCTCAAGTACCGAAGCACCCATTTCACTGCTAACCAGTGTTCTTTACCCGGATTTGCCATGTACCTGCTGACAACCCCAACTGCATGTGAAATATCTGGTCGAGTACAAACCATCGCATACATTAAACACCCTACTACATTGGCATATGGAATTCGAGACATATAATCCTTTTCTTCATCTGTATTAGGACATAAACCCGAAGAAAGCTTGAAATGGGAAGCGAAAGGGACTGACACAGGCTTCAGTATTAGGACATAAACTCGAAGAAAGCTTAAAATGGGAAGCTAAAGGGACTGACACAGGATTCACATTGTTCATACCAAATCTCAAGAGTACTTTCTCAATATACTTCTGTTGTGATAGCCACAGCTTACCATTGCTCCTGTCTCTGAAAATCTCCATGCCCAAAATCTGTCTTGCTGCTCCTAGATCTTTCATATCAAATGTCCTTGCCATCTGAGTCTTTAACCGGTTGATTTCTTCAATGCTTTTGCTTGCTAAAAGCATATCGTCAACATACAACATTAAGATAATGAACATGCCATTACTTAACTGCTTAAAGTATACACAATGATCATATTCACTTCTTATATATTTTTGACTCAACATGAAAGAATCAAATTTCTTGTACCATTGTCGAGGCGACTGCTTCAGACCATACAATGACTTCTTGAGCCTACAGACAAATTTCTTATTGCGATGCTGAACAAACCCTTCCGGTTGTTCCATATATATTTCCTCATCTAAGTCTCCATGTAGAAATGCAGTCTTAACATCTAATTGCTGCAACTCTAAATCAAGCAAAGCCACTAATGCTAACACAATTCTAATTGAAACAATTTTAACCACTCGTGAAAAAATCTCATGAAAGTCAATACCGGCTTTCTGAGAAAACCCTTTTGCAACCAGTCGCGCTTTGTACCTGTCTTCCGTATCATTCACACCCCGTTTCAGCTTGAAAACCCATTTACACCCCACAGTTTTCCTGTCTTTCGGAAGCTCAACCAGATCCCATGTTCCGTTCTTACTTAAGGCCATCATTTCGTCCTTCATGGCTGCTTTCCACTTGTCACTTTTCGAACCTTCTATTGCTTCCTGATAGCACAGAGGTTCATCATCGTTAGCTGTCAAAGCAACTGAAGTAACATAATCATCATACCTTCTCGGAGGGCGTTTGATTCTTGTAGATCTCCTTAAGGATGTTTCTGGTGCTTCCACAATTGGCTGACTACCATCTGTAGGAAATTCTTCATGATCACCATCTGAGACCTGTTCATGACCTATATCTGAACCCTGTTCATAATCTGATTCTGAAACCTGTTCATGACTAGAATCTGAACTATGGTCATCATGACTATCATTAGAAGTGCTGTCAAACTGAATGTGCTGAAAATCAGATACATCATCCTGTTTCAATTTATTATCTACATCTAACTGTACAAGAGAGGATTCATTAAACTTTACATCTCTGTTGATGATGATTTTGTGGGTAGTAGGATCCCACAATCTATATCCCTTTGTTCCAACACCATACCCAACAAAGATATACCTTTTAGACTTTGGATCTAATTTAGTTCGCTGATGTTTAGGCACTAGAGCATATGCATCACAACCAAACACTCTGAGTTTAGAATAGTAACAAGGATGTCCTTTCCATACCTCTTGCGGAATCTTGCAGTCTATCGTCGTCGATGGAGATCGGTTTATCACATAACAAGCTGTTGCCACTGCTTCCGTCCACAACTCCTTCTGCAAACCAGCGTTACTCAGCATACTCCTTGCTCTCTCCAAAAGAGTCCTGTTCATGCGTTCAGCAACTCCATTTTGCTGAGGAGTATAAACAATAGTCTTATGTCTCTCGATCCCTGCATCCTTGCAATAGTTTTCAAACTCCTTGGAAGTAAACTCACCACCATTGTCAGTTCTTAAACATTTTATTGTTCTACCAGTGCTGTTTTCTACCAATGCTCTAAACTGCTTGAAAACTGAAAATACATCAGACTTTCTTTTCAACATGTAGACCCACACCTTCCTAGAAAAGTCATCAATAAATGATACAAAATAAGACGAACCACCATATGAGGTTGTAGGGGCTGGTCCCCAAACATCTGAATGGATATAATCAAGTATGCCTTTACTAGTATGTTTTCCTGTTTTAAACTTTTGTTTACTTTGTTTTCCAAACAGACAATTCTTACAGAAATCTAACTTTCCAGACTTCAGATTTGGAAGTAACTTGCGATCAGCCAAAATTTTCAACCCTCTTTCACTCATATGCCCCAATCTTTGATGCCATAATTGAATGGAACTACTGTCATGTTCAGACACAGTAGACACAAAATCTGACCCTGTACCTCCTAACTGAAATAGATTTCCTACTTTCTTAGCCCTCATTACTAGTAAGATACCTTTATAGATTTTCATAACTCCACCTTGAATTACAGTTTTATATCCATTCGTATCCAATGCTCCTAAAGAAATTAGATTTTTTCTTAAGTCTAGAACATGTCTCACATCTGTTAACAATTTAGTTGTGCCATCAAACATTTGCAGTTGTATACTTCCTATCCCAACAATATTGCAAGTAACATCATTACCCATGTACACGACGCCATCATCAACAGATCTATACGTCTTAAACCAGTCTTTATGGATACACATGTGGTTAGATGCCCTGGAATCTAACAACCAATGTTGATCATGTTTTGACATATTAACAGACAACACTTCGTCGCTCATACCTGAACCAGATGCCGAACCTGTATCTGTCGTGTTTGCTTCCTTCTTCTCTGTCGAAGAGTCTCCTTTCTTCTCTGTTTGCTGTCTCTTCCAGTAGTCTTTCTTCAAGTGCCCCGATTTGCCACAAAACCAGCACTTTACTTTGCTCTTCTTCCCTTTCGACTTTGAACGCGAATCGCTGTGCTTACCAGAGCGTCTTTCTCTAGAACGACCTCTAGCCATCATTGCCTCTGATGTAGAGGTGTCATCATTCGACCGCTTCCTGGTCTCCTCGGACAACAAAGCTCCAACCACATCGTCAAACTCAAGGATGTCTGCAGTACTAAAGCTTATGGAAGTAACAAAGTGATCCCACGATTCGGGCAATGAACACAATAGAGTTATTGCCTTATCCTCTGAATCAAATTTTACATCTAGACTTTGTAATTGTACCAATAGAGCATTGAAAACATTCAGATGGTCAGTAATCGAGGTACCTTCCTTCATCCGCAAACCATAAAGTTGTCGCTTCAGGAGAATCCGATTTGTCAAAGATTTCGTCATGTAGAGCTTTTCAAGCTTCATCCACAAGCCTGCGGCGGTCTTCTCTGACACAATGTTGAATAGAACGTCATCCGCCAGACATAACCGAATTGCGCTCAGAGCTCTGTCATCCAACTCATCCCATTCATCCTCCGTCAAGGAAGAAGGCCTTTTGCTTTTCCCCAACAGCGCTTTCGCCACGCCTTGTTGAATCAGCAAATCGTGCATCTTAACCTTCCAGATCTCGAAATTATTCGTGCCATTAAACTTCTCAATTTCAAAACGGGCACTTTGGGTTTTCGCCATCTTGTATCAGCAAAAACACAATAATCTCCAAAACCCAACTTTAAATAAATGAAGTTTGTGTTTAAAAAATGCCTTTGCCTTAAAATATCATGGCATAATACAATTTAAAAAACCTTCAAATCGATTTTATGGCATATAATACACCTCTTAAATAAAATGCCATCTTAAAAAATATTCATAAAATATGGAGTTACCATATTTTAAAATAAAAGCATTGACATTTTTAAATGTCAAATCGATTTTTAAACCACCTCTAAAACGATTTATTGTGACCACTTAAAAAATCGTTTGTTCCCTTTTTTCTTTCAAAAGGAAAAATGTTGCAATAAAAAATGATTTTAATGGCAGTTTGAATACCATTATACATTACTGCAAAAACTCGATTTTGAAAAACTTTAATGCAACAGCGCCTTCAAAATACTTCAAATCAAATTTGTTAAAAAAAAGGGTCAACGGCATTTCAAAAAATCGTTTTTGTTTTAAAGAAATGGTAATTTCTCACATATCACCGTTCCACGCTGCTTCTCTGGTCTGTTGGCCGATTCACCTCCACGCAGGTTTAAAAAAACATTACCAGCAGGTTTTAATCACACACCAGCGCTATTTTACTGAGCCTTTACACACGCAGCGCTGTTTAACCTCCAATCAAACACACGCAGGTCTACGCATTAACACGCAGGCTCGCTCCAGCGTTATGAACGCATCTCCACATAGCAGCGTTTACCACGCACCAACGATGTAGGTCGACATACCTCTACGCTGGTTGGACAGCAGTCCAACACGGCCACACACCAGCACTTTCCTTCGCTGCTTATGGATGAGATTGGCTTGCCCAGCACCAGCGCTCCAGCGGAATACCTCCACGCCTAACAGTTCTGTTGGACAGCGCTCAACTGCGCTCCACCTCCACGCAACACCAGCATGCAAACTCCAGGACAGCAATCAACAGCACCAGCACTCCAACATTGCTCCGATACCACTTGTTGGAGATCAGAAGCACAACAGATTCAACTAAATACTCAGCAAATAAATCAAGCACATAAGACACAGAGGTTTAACGTGGTTCACCCAACCAATCTGGGCTACGTCCACACAACATAGGCATCGGCAATTCTTTATTAATCAAACAGGAGATTACAAACTCTCACACACTCCAAACAATCCGTATGGACACCGTTATATAGAAAAGAGAATCTAACCGCCTACAACCCTCTCACATCAAATTTAGGATGCATAACTCCTTCCCAACAAATCGGAGCTAACCTAGATCCAATTCTGTTGTTGTCATCTACCCGAGATTTTGCCTATTTTATTGAAAACAAGAAATCTCAACAAGAAATCCCCTCATTCTGTAAAGGGATGGGAATCTTTGTATACCTTCATCTCAACCCATGGTTTTTTTACCATGGTATTGTAAATGTAAAATACAATATAAGGAGTCTAGGATAAAACTTGGATATATCATAGGTTATTGATGATAGAATTCATTTCGATGTAAGGTTATTTTGAGTTTTTATTGTGTGATTTGGGTTAGATAAAAGTCTCATGAAGTGCCTAGAGACCTTAGGGAGTCTTAGGAAGTCTGCACATGAGTGGTTAGAATTGTGAAGACAAATCTATGTTTGAGTTTATTTGTTTGTTCTACTTTTACTTTATGTTATTTGTGCTAAATAAGGGTTTTAATCTATAATTGAATAGTGAAGTCTTGCTGATAGTTACAACATAAACTATTAAGATAAACCTACTAACTAATCAGTTAAAAAAAATCAAGTGCATTCTAACATAAATAATGTTATGGGAGATGCTATGGGAGACACTAGGTGTCGATAATAATAACAAAAGCATTAATAAACTAATATGCTAGAAAATGTCCTCACAAGAAAATTAAAATTTCATAGTTATAACTAGTATGAGTGAATGAGTCAAATTTAATTATAAGAAGTAACATCTAAGATAATTAATAATAAAAAAAGAATTAATAAAATAAAATGGGAAAAACATTGGTTGTGAAGTTAATTAAAATTTCATAATTACTTAAAGAGTCAAATTTAACTATAAGAAATAACATACAAAATAATTAATAATAACAAAAATATTAATAAACTAACATGTGAAAAAAAATAGTAATAAATAAAATATTAATAAACAAAAATCATAATATGTGAGAAAAGGATGGTTCAGCCAAATAATTAAAATTTCATATTGAACTAGTGAAAATATGAAGATATTTAAAATTTCATACTGAACTAATGAAATTTAACTATAAAAAGTAATATCTAAAATAATTAATAATAACAAAGCATTCATAAAATAACATGTGAGAAAAAGATGGCTTGTGAAGATAATTAAAATTTCATAATTACAACAAATAATTGCTTAACCAGTAATTACTTAACAAGTCAAATTTGACTATAAAAAATAATATCCAAAATAGTTAATAATAACATAAACACTAATAAACTAAACATGTGAACAGGAAATACTTAGAGCCCCTTCAAGCACTACTCCAGATTTTTGATAGCTTCCAAAAACTTGGCCTTGTCCTCATTACAGGATTCATATAGCCCCTTAAAGTCCTCACCGAGAACAATGTATTCTGCGTGATAAGACTTCAACTCTTTAAAATATTCACATTGTCTTAACTTAAGCTCAAATTCCTTTAGTAGTAATGCCTCAGGATGTTCCTGCCCCCTGCATACACTAGATCCCCACTGTATAATGGGGTTACCAAAGAAAATATTATCCCCCATGAGGAGAGGTTCCACTGCACCACTCTACCCACCTGGAAGTAATCCAACCAAGCTTCTTCTTTCTTCTCCACTAAGCATTCCCCAAGCCTCTAGGGTTAAAACCCCTCTTAGGTCATTGAGACCAAGTATCTCAACTGGGAGACTAGTGGTATCTGCAATTGTTGGCCTCTTTATCTTATACTTCCAGCTCATGCAATGTGTAGTTATTCCAATCAAAACACTCTCAGAACTACACCAAAAATTATAAAAAGTTAATGTGATTGTTTTAAAATAACATGGAGTGAATAATGGCTTCAAAAGTACTCTATAAATTAAACATATTTACCTATTCATTGAATTTTCAGCACTGGTAACCATTGATTCCTCAAAACTGCACAAGAGTTAAAAGCCAGTTTTCATATGAAAACTGATCTCAATTAAATACAAGAGTTAAAAGCTAGTTTTCATATAAAAATTGATATCTCTGATAAACATAAAGCTGAGTATATGTATCTATTTAAATTTAGGATTAAACACTATTGTTTGTTTGTTTGATGATGTTTTTTTTTTATGTTACTTTTTTATAGAAAAATTTTCATATTTAAAATTGTTTTTAGATGAAACCAACCAAATGGTTATAAAAAAAAAAATTCAAGATTGTAAGAAAAATGATACGACGTGTTTTTTAATCTGAAAGGATAAAAAAGATCAATGATGACGTTTTTTTTCTAATCTGAAAGAAATCAGATTTGAAATCAGGTGAATATAGTTTTTTCATGTCAGTGATTGGAACAATGGAAACAACTGAATTTGCACATCTTCATGAAATCGCCGAAAAATGAAACCCTAAAATGTATGACTGGTCGTCTTGAGGATGCTACAAAACCTAATAACGGTAAAGGAATTGGAAATGCCGTTAATGCGATCAAATTTTCGTAGTAAACTACACATCTTAAAAAAAATGATTGGCAAGATGCACGATCGTCCACGCCGTGCCGCCCCAGAGAGAAGAAGAGGATGAACATGTCGATCGCTCATGTGTTCTCCACGATCTCATAGTTGTTGGAGTCGTTGAAATACGAAACTCACATCAAACATTCAACTACCATGTCGACTTGTTAAGTAAATATTGGAAGTCTAAAAAATGTGCAATGTAACCTAAGAAACAATAAATGGAATTGTAAAATGCGCGATGTAACCTAAGACACTATAAAAAACCTATATACTAGATCTATTAAAACTATAACGAGCGTACAAAAATGTAATATTGTAATATTGTAAATTATATTGATGTGTATTTATGAAATGGACATCATATATTACTAAGTTGTTTGGACATGGGATGTCTAGTTAGGTTAGAAATATAGCATACCTATAATAGTTCTCATTTTCCTCTTCCTCTTCCTCTTCTTCTTCTTTCTCTGCAACCTCTTCCTCCTCTTCTTCTTTTTCTTGTGGGTTAATGTAGTGCCAATTTTGAGGTTCCTCCCTTAGTCAATCTGAAATATTAAGAGGTTCGTGGCTCACTGAATTTAAAATACTCACTGATCCCATTGATTGCTCTTCTTCTTCCTCTGCAACCTCTTCCTCCTCCTCTTCTTCTTGTGGGTTAATGTAGTGCCATTTTTGAGGTTCCTCCCTTAGCAGATCTGAAATATTGAGAGGTTCCTGGCTCACTAAATCTGAAATACTCATTGATCCCTTTGATTGTTGTACTTCTTCATCTGCAGCCTCATCCTCCTCATCCTTCTCCTCCTCTTCTTCTTGTGGCTAATATAGTTCCACTTTTGAGGTTCCTCCCTTAGTGGATCTGAAATATTGAGAGATTCCTGGCTCACTGAATCTGAAATACTCATTGATCCCATTGACTGTTGACCCCTACAAAACAATTAATCATCAATGTTAATATGAAAACTCAAAATTTGGAAGAGAAAAAAGTACAATTACAACAAAATATTTGAGAAATGATTAAAAAATTAATATTCTCTCTCATCGCCCCTCCTCCTTACTGCATACCAGTTTTCCATGGCAATATCAAGATTGGAGAAAGCCTTAATTAGCTACTTGTTTGGGGAACTTTTGCTCAGATATACTACCTTCAATTTTTCCTTAGCCTTCTTTTTATAACTTTACTTAGACCTAAATCCCTAATTCTAATCTCCAAAAATATTTAAGCCCCACATCTACTTTTATAACCTTACTTTGACCTAAATCCCTAACCCTAATCTCCAAAGTGATTGATGACCCAGATGAACTCTTATCTCCAAAGTGATTGAAGGCCTAGATATCACCTTATCTCCAAAGTGATTGATGCCAATGTGATGAAGCACTAGATGGAATTTTATAACTTTACTTTCACCTAAATCCCTAACCCTAATCTCTAATCTGATTAACCGCCCTATCTAATGTTGATTGACTGCAGGATCTAATGTTGATGATCTACAACTACTTGTGCACCCTTGCTAAGTTTAGGTTTTTTCAATAAGCTCAAATAATAATTATGTGTTTACCTTTTTTTTTTCTCTTTACCCTTCTTTTTATAACTTTCTTTTGACCTAAATCCCTAACTCTAATCTCGGAAGTGATTGAACCCCCACATCTACTTTTAAAAAATTACTTTAACCTAAGTTACTCACCCTAATCTCTAAATTCATTGACACCTATATCTAATCTTCATGATCTAATGCTACTTCAACACCCTATTTATAATCTCCTAAGTTTAGGTTTGCTCAATAAGCTCACATAATAATTATGTGTTTTTCCTAAGTTTCACCTTTAAGATAGCACTCGTTCAAGTGTCTACCTAGATAGTAGCCACACTTGTAATGTTCTTGAGGTACCATAGGAAATAATTATCAATTCCATCATGAAATTCTTAGAAAATGCCTCCTAATTGGTAGTCTACCCAACTACATGTAGATTCCTTTCTTTGAGAAAGAAGGATATCCTTTCCTTCCATGAAATGAAGTTGTAGGCAACATCCAAATTATCCTTAAACAATAGAATTTTTCTTACCATCTGAAACCCATTAAATACTCCTAGCACATATTAATTCATACAATGTCACTTTCACTCTTTTGCTCATGTTTTTTTGTGACAGGGAAACATGTAACATCCCCACCTAATCTTGATGGCACAACTAATTGCAAAGAGAGTAATTGTAAATTATATATACCTTAATACCAATTTAATCATACTCTTAGTCGAGGGAAAACTCAATTGCACTAATTCTAGCCCACTATTGGCCTAATTAAACTACCAATTTGGTATAATCATCCAAGAGTGGTCCTCTAGAACAACTCTAGGATATACATATTCTTCCTACTCTTATCAATTCATATAGATATACACGATTTTTTTTATAGGAGACTTTTGTAGAAAATCCACCTGAACTCCAAAAAGTCAAAAAACTCCAATTTCTAATATTATTTTTATTTATGTTCAAAAATTTATTATTTAATAAAAAAATTATTATATTATTTATAATTTTTTTACTCTTATCTAAATTAGCACATTTTTTTTTGTAAGTCAACACCCACAGCGGATTGGAATGGGTGACCTATCCCATGGAATGCCTTAACAATGCACCGTTCACCGTGGAACCAAAGCTCAGTGGGCTATCTAAATTAGCACACACACACACCTCAATATTTAACACAATTTGTTAACTAAATGGTTTCAAATTGTTTTAAATTTCCATATAGGGGACTTTATTATGTAGAAATAAAAAGAACAAATATTTAATCATTAATAAGCATACAAATAATATTAATAACAAATTTTTCCTTGTTCCTTTTGTTTTGGAAGATTAGAATTTTTTTTTTTGGAGGAATTTAAATTTAGAATAAAATTTACAACGTAATTTCTTTTAAAATTTTGTGGGGAAATATTTGACATGCACGAAACCTTCCAAGATAAGTTTGTCCAAAACCTCTATTTTAATTAAAAAAAAAAGAAATTAAAAAACTATATCATATTAAAAAAATATACATTAATTATTAATATTATTTAATTTAAAAAAATAATTATTAATATTATTTAATTATAAAAAATGACAACATTACAGGGTTTGGAAACTTTTTGAGGAGAAACTAAAATATCATAACACTTTGCAAAATTTCTAGATCTCAAAAATTTCTTTGGCAAAATTAGCACTTCATGTGATTATATCCAATTGTAATGAAGGGGCTAAATTCCTAAGGAAATATTAACATTTAATGATATTATCAAAAATTTTTAAGCAAGATTAACATTACATCACCAGTTTGAAAAATTTCTAGGGGAGACTGAGCTATGGTCATACCACCAAAATTTCATCCATATTTCAATGGGTTTTGCAAAAATTTTCTAGGGAGACAAAAATTTCTCACAAAGAATCATTATCCATATTTCATGGGGGTTTACAAAATATCTAGAGTGAGCCTAAAATTTAATCAATGGTTTGCAAAATTTCTATGGCATACTTATCTCTAAATTTAATGTAGAAATGTTCATAGCACTAAAACTTCATAAATATTTCATTAGTGTGTGCAAAATTTCAGAGATTGACTGAAATTTGTTGTGATTCTTTTATACATAATGGAGAAAAATTCCTATGAGATAATTTTATTTTTTTTCAATTAGGAGAGAATTTTTTCCACATTCCATGCTTCTTCTCCTGCTTCTTATGAACTCTATGTGATATTGGAGCATTTTCAAGAGGAATGAATTGTTATCCAAAAATGAATCCAAAAGATATCTTCCTCACATAGAGAGGCTTTTTTGCATGTTTGGTGATTCATCTTTCCCTTTGAGATGATATGTATGTTCATGTAAATTAACCCAATATAGCTATTCAATATGCTACCTGCGCATTTTCAATCCATATCTCCAACTTGAAGAGGTACAAGGTGTTATCACCCTAGTAATTCTCAGGTTGTGGGATGGGGATTTTTGGTAGTTAAGAACACTAGGGTAATGAAGAACCGCTTTGGGAATTCAGGATCTAGCCATAATGAGCTCCGGAGAGGGATCTCTCCTTATGATTTAGCTTTGTTTTGGTAAAGGATTTTAGGCTAGCTATGAGTGAACAGTAGTAATTTTTTTAAAAGATTGGTGGGAATAAAGAGATTTCAAGGTAAACTAGAAGGATCTACAAGAACATTAGGCAATGGAGTCAACTCTCCATGCAAGCAGAACTAAGAAATAAAACTTAGAGATGAAAATGTGCTAAGGGCAAGATAGGTGACCTTCTAAGGCTTTGTATAGGCTTGATTGATGGAGTGGACAGAATATGAGCAAAATGGCACTTAAGAATCCTTAAGCTACATATAAGAAGATTGAAGGAAGGGATCAAACTGGGACCTAGAGCAATTAAGAATTCTATGGTCTCGTTATCAAGCAGAAAACATCAAAATTCCAACAAGTTTAAAATAGGGAGCTTATTATCACTAATCGTGTTTAAGTTCTCCTTAATTGATCATTACAGAATAGAAAAATTATAATAGGAATGAA
The DNA here is from genome assembly GCA_034641835.2 of Pinus albicaulis. NCBI lineage: Eukaryota > Viridiplantae > Streptophyta > Pinopsida > Pinales > Pinaceae > Pinus > Pinus albicaulis. Next base: position 1,032,323,725 of record CM076584.1, read on the forward strand.
TGTAAACTTTAAAAGAAATACATTGAAAACAAACACATAATAGGAATGAATGTAAACTTTAAAAGAAATACACTAAAAACAGGAAAAATGAGACTTAACTTGTCACCACGAGAATCCTTAGCTATGATGTGTCTAATCTCATTTCTAGTCTATTGCTTCGCTAATTGACTCACCAAATTCAATATGTCAAGGAAAAAACTATAATTGTCTTGAGAAATTTTATTCCACCCTGAATACTTCAAATTATGAAGTATTTATACATAAAATTGTTTACAAAATATCTCAGAAATTGAGATAACGTTTTAATAAAAAATAGGAACGAAAACATAATAAGAGGGATAGCTACAAAACAGTTTGCAAGCTGCTCCCTTTTATAAGAGAAAATAGAACTGATTATTCTAATTTAAACTGATTGTTGATGTGTTGTGAGCTTTGCTCGCAATATATACATTTTCTCTTGGATGATAGCTTGTGGACTACTCTTTCTTTTTCCTCTTCTGATATGATACTCTTTATCTCTACTTTTTCCTATTTCACTGCTGTAATAAAAGATGACCAACAGTAAAAAAATGATTTAATTGATACACTTTAACCTTGATACACTTTGACACTGATTTTTTCACCACAAGGTAAAAGTAAAATATGAGCTTCCAAGTAATTTTTCTATCAAATTCACAGCAGATCTGTGAATTCTTGCCATTGTTCTGCAGTGAGAATCTTCATATTCTTCAGCTTCCTATAACTTTCATCAACTTCAGTATATTTGGAAAAGTTAGGCTTTACAGTGAATATATGCTTAATTTCATTTTCCGAAAAGAATATATTTTCAAAATACTGAAGAAGTACTTTTCCACTTGGTGATCCTTATGGCAATGGTTGTTTGGCTTTCTCTTTTGCATGAGTTCTGATTTTTAGATCATAATATTTCTAAGGCATCAACTTGTCATTCAATGCATGAATGTCTAGCAAACCTGCTTCTGATAATATTTTGTATTTGGCCCAAAATCTTGAGAAGGCCAAATTTATGTCTTTACACCTGTCTTCCAAGTTATTCATCATGTTCCTTTTATTTAGGACTTTCTTGATTTGTAGGATGGTATCTGTAATTTTCAACTCTTCCAATTCTTCCCTGTTTTTGCTATTAAAAAAGGCTATGATTTGAACTGCTTGAGCTGGCTTATTTTCAATCTCTCTCTTAGTTTTGTCAATTTCTGCATTAGGAGCCTGTAGTAACTCTTTTTTCTCATAGATTATTTGAATTGAAGGCCATTGAGAGTGAATGCCTTCAATGACATTTGTCCATAAATGATTTTTAATATATGCAACCTAATCAGTAAGATTCACTTGTGCTTGAAGAATTTTATCCTATTCTTGCAGTCTATCTACCCTTTGTTCATGCCCTTTGGAAGTAATCAAGGCATCTCTTTTGGAAGATTCTAGATTTTTAATAGTGCCTTTCAAATTAAGTATTTCTTTCTCTTTAATTGACATGTCTTCCATCGCTCTGATTACAATAACTTTGTCACGTATTGTATTTATCTATGAAGTTGAGGAAGAAGAAGCAGATATTTCATGAGAAGTTATTGGCACTGCAGTGGCCATTACTCCTTGTGGCGCCAAGTGTTCTGCTAATGTGGATGGAACAACTGTAATTACATTAGGGATTACTGTAGGAATGTGAAGCTGTTGAGTTTTCTTTAGGTTTTCATTTTCTCTTATAGAAGCTTCCAATTGACTTTCCATTTCTTTTATTTGGGTAGTCATCTTATGAACAAGTTGTTTGAGTTCATCATTTTTGGTTTTCTGCTGAAGAATTTCCTTTGCTTGATGATTTTCATTTTGGGGAAACTTTAGCTACTTTATGAGGGCAGCTATATCCTCATTTTTCTATTTAATCAAAGTCTTTGCAATCTCCATGTTAGCAGGATCAGCTCCTGCTTCAATCACAAAATATTCTAGTGCTTTGATCCTCAAATTGTTGGCATATAGTGAGGCCTTTTCCAATTTCATTTGATTCTGAAGGTTTAGCACTGTTTTCTCATTCCTAATATATTTCATAGTCTTACTGACAATTTTTGAATATAGCATTTCAGTATTACTCCTATGAAATTCTATTTGATCCAATTCATGAATATCATTTGCATCAACTTCAAGATCTGTTTTTGAATAATATGCTACTAATTTTGGATCAGCCACTATAGGATTCAAAAATGACATTACTAATTTATTAGAGGAATAATCAAAAGTTTAAAGAACTTTGTCCTTGTTTCCAGGCTTTTCCTTGAGGAATCTAGAATATGCTTAATTCCTGATTTCTTCATTCTTCTCTTTGATCTGTCTGAACCTGATTTGAATTTCTGACTCTGTGTTGTCAAGTTCCTTAGAAGAAGAAGGCACATCAATATTTTTTTGATTATCTACCATGACTGTATCATTTTGTTGTGTTCCAATTTTGACATTTTGAAGCTCTTTAAGTGTTTCAGTCACTATTCTTGTAGCTCCATCATCAATTTCATTATCTTCAATATTAACAACTTTATTCCTTTCTTCGTTTGTCAATTTATTTTTCTTGCTGTAAGGAATTCTGAATCTTTTATCCTAAATAGTTTCAGCTATGAAACAATCTCCTTCTCTGCTCCTTTTATGTACATTTTCAGTTTATTTGCTCACTGTAGTCACCTGTGTTTGTTCAACATGTTTACCCTTTCCATTTTTTCTCTGTATTTCCAGTGAATCATCATCAACTAGAGTGTTGGGCTCCCATTCAAGTTGGTTAGCATACTTTTCAATATGGGGCTTAGAATCATGCAATAAGACAGGCAACTTGCATTTCACTCTTAGTGTGCTTAAAATACCTTATGGATCATAATTCCACATGAAACTATATGGAAATTTGTACTCTTTCAACTTCACATTGATTTCATTGGCTGCTTCTCTATTATTTACAACAAATGGCCCAATTTTATTCTTCAGTTTAAATTGGGTCTTTTTCCTAGAAGCTATGAAATTAATTTCATCGGCATTCAATAGTTGCCTCAAATATTCCAATGCAAATATCTTGGTTGTAACAAATCTTGGTAGTTTATATGGGGCGAGGAGTGCACCATATACTCTCATTTCTGTGTAAATTTTATATGAATACCAGTCCCCTATTTTACAGCTTTCAGACAGCTGTAGAATTCTCTTTGTCTCTTCATTGATTCTAGGGGTATCCTCTTTGTTCAACAGATTCATAGCAGGCACTAAAAAAAGATCATTGAAATTTGCAAAGCTATATTCTCTATTCCATTTTATTAGAATTGAGGACCAAAACACAACTGAAAGAACATTTCCCTCTGGATCCACTTTCTGAAATTCAATGGGGAACTTATCTGCTTGATAATACAAAAAGAGGTGAAGCAGATATGATGTGTATCTGAAGACTCCTTCTTCTAAAAATCTTGACAACTAATAATGCATTTTTTCTGTAATGAATTTAGCAAAATTTTACACTATAGAAGGAGATTGGCTAGGACTCAGGGTTGACAAAAAACCTAATATAGCTACATTTGTGAATTCATCACTCGTGTATCCTAATATGAATTATAGCATTGAGACTATTTTCCTGGTTTCATTTGGGAAGTCAAAGGTATCAAAAGGAGGGTTAAGCTTGGGGATATCAACATGCTTAGGAAAAAAAGTTTGGAATAATTTGAATTTAGAAGTAAATTCAAGCTCTAGATAATTTTGTGTCAACTCCTCTATGGACAATGAAGCAGCATTGGAGTCAGGATTCATTTGTAGCATGGAATTTATTCACTCTTCATTTATGTAAAATAGGACCTCTCTATCTTTGTTTACAATGCATCTTTGATCTGGGAGATAAAAGGATTGACATACTCTGATAAAATCAGGGGATGGATGAGTCTAAGGATCAATGTACTCTCAAAAATTGGATTCCGAGACTGGAATGTCTTTGTCACCTTTTTCTACAGACTTTCCAAAGCACCAATTATAAACATCAAGCAAGTTAAATTCTACAGTAGGGTCCAGGATTCTATAATCAAGGTCAACTAAGGGACTATTCTCTAGGGAAATGACTCGAGGCTAGACTGGCCTAACCACCTCTGTGGAATCAGCAGTGAGTGCAGGGGTTGGTTTGTCAATTTTGGAAGACTTAGGCTGAGGGAATTTTGCAGAGGATTTCTTTTGAGGCTTTGGACCTCCATTTTTAGGTGTTACTTTTTTTTTTGTCATTTTTAAACTGAACAAAGAAAACTTATACGGTTTGCTAAGTTATTTTTTCAGAAAAAAGGGCTTAGTGAATTTTACTGAAAAATAGGGTTTCTGAGCTGGGTTTTGGATAAAACAAGGGATTTAATTCTCAGAACATATGTTACGATCAATTTAGGCAGCGAAAAAGACCAAGGTTTGGAAAAAAACTGCAAGAAATGGAAAATAAGGGTTCCGGGTAAATTTTGACAGAGTTTCCCGTGTAATATGGATGCTTTTCTGCAGTTTTTGATATACAATTCAGGCTTTTACTGGTAATAGCAAGAATTTTGAAATTCAGTGGGTAAGTTTTGAGGAAAAATACCTGAAAACTAGTGAAATTGGGTTGAAGACGTTTTACAATGGTGCTAAGTCTTCAATTATGTGAAATTGGTTTTTCAAAGGGCAATGTAGCACTTTGCAGTTGAATTTCAGGTCAATGGGCTTTGAAAAATGGCACTGGTAGGTTAAAAAATCTCTCCACAGGTTCTCAGGGTTTTAAATGGCGTGATTTTGAGGAAAAACAGTTCTGCAGCGTTTTCACAGGTTTAAAGCGAAAATGTGAAAATTTGAATGAAAATTATAATTTTAATGTATTAAACCGATGATGGCAACCATATTTAAATAACATTAAATCACGGTTAAGAGGTTATGGTTTATGGAATACCGCTAGTGGTATTCGTGCAGGTAAATGGTGGTAAGAGGAAATTAGCTTTTCGAATGCGACGCAATGAGATCATGACACGTCGACACGTGGTGGTTTGGAAAAACCACCCATTTTTCCCAACTTTCCTGAAACTTTGATCGATTAGCTTTGGAGTGCGAAAATGGATAATCGCTATCGGATTTGGCTTTAGGGAGCGAACGGTCATGATTTAAAGGGAAGGTGCGGGGAATGATGACTTATCGGATTCAACGTGGGCCATAGATCTTAGAAATGGAGAGGAGATGAGACGGTTATTTATCAATTGTGATGGGGAGGGATAAATGTATTGAAATATCGTGCAAATCTCTCACCGTAGTATTAAATGGATTCTGGGGATCGGATGGTCGAAAGTGAATCCGATGGGAAAAGCTTTGGTTAAGTCATATGTATAGAAATGACTAATTTTAATGAAAAAGTAAGTGATCGAGAAGGTTTATCAGGTATTTAACCGAGGTTAGGGACTGTGATAATGAATAATATATTGCGGGGAAGTTAACTAAGGTTAAGGTTGAAGTTTTAACCTTAGGTTAAGGGAGTTGAGGGGAAAATATACAAGGAAATGGTTCATTTTTATTGAAGTTTGGTTTGAATAAAACTTCGGGTAATTTTGTTTAAAACACATATAACACATGTTTTAAGTTTTTTCTCATATATTTTATTATATGGTTAATTAAATCAGGAAGACTTAATTACCATAGGGGCGGGATTACATATAAGGATAAACTTAGCCAATATGGGTTATAAGGGGGGTGTTATTTAAACATGTGGGAGTAAATAACTTGGCTTAAGTTATAATAAGTGGGTTTTTGGGATTTATTTATAAAAGGAGTTATATAATTAGGAAAAGGTTAGTTGTATAGGGAATTAATATATAATTTAAAGTTTGTATGAAAATAGGACATGGAATACTCAAAACACATATTCATAACAAGTAAAGTGAAATACAAGATAGTTTTCATTTGATCTTATCACTTAGCTCATGATATAATGTCATTTTGTGGGTTTATTGTGTTTAAATGATGTAGGAAATTAGCTAAATAGGAATTACAAGTGCCTTTGAGTAAAAAATGATATTTGACTTAGGATTTTTTTGAGGGGATGAGTGCATGAATGATAAATGATGTAATTAATGGATTAATATAAACATTTCACATTTTCAACTGATCAATCATAGAGCCTTGGGTCCAGTCCCAAACAAAAGTCAAGGAAATGCCTTGAGCCTTCCCGATCGATAGTTTAGAATGTTTCATGACTATGGGAAGGGGATGTTAGTTATTTTGAAGCCCATGATAAATGATATTTACATCAATGAGATTTTGCACCTTCTTCTACCTACCCATCTTACCATGCTAACATTTTTTTCTTCTTTTGTAATAAGGTGCATTTAAGCTAGCAACCTTCATAGCATTTATTCTTTTCTGAAAGCAAGTAAGCTATCTAATCTACACTTATTTCATCCATGAATCCAGATTAAACTGTTGGATTCACTTTATTTCTCTACCTAACTATTGAATTGATAGGATTAACTCTGTCTAACAACTAGTTATTCTTTATCTACAACAAAGGAAATTGAAATAATGACAAGTTAAGATTAAACTGTTTAACTCATCATGGACTAATGGCATTTATTGACACTCTTCCATAGTCAAAAAGTAAAAGTAGTGGCATTTATGCTTGCTCACTTTCATGTTTTATTCATTTTTTTTCTTTGGGGTATCTTATTTTTTCTAAGTCCTTTGATTATTCTTTTAGGACTTTTTTTTACCCTCTTTTTTGATTTTTTTGATTTTTTTACAAAAATATGTGAATACAACTTGCGAAAGGCAAAGTATGTACAAATTTACAAGATTATCAACAGATCAAGTCAAAATTATGACCCCTATATTATAGGTTTCTAACACAAGGTAGCCTTGCTATATCCTTCTCTTATTGGTACCACATTATCTGGGAAAAGGATGTCTAATTTCATAATGGTAAGAGTAGCCTCGCATTTATCATAGATCAAATTTTGACCCTTGAATTTTTTAGGAAACTAGGCACTTCTCTTTTTTCCTTCCCTATAGCCATGAATAAAGAATAATTGAATAAGCTAATGAGTGATAAGTAATGGATTACATTAGATCCTATAGATGAAGTTAGAGGTTCCTCTAGTTATCCTACATTTATAGATATAAGTGTAATCAAATTAGTACTCTACTCATTATGGCAACAATTGATTGTTGTGAGCTAGTACCAAGCATTCAAATTACATTGGTATAATGATACACATTTACTTTGATTTTTTTCATAGTGCTTTAAACCCTAGTAATGATGACATTTATTTACATGAAATTGGTTTATTGGGATATTGTTGAATGCCACATTAAGTATACAAGCTTGTTTCTTAATTTTTTATTTTTTTATTTTTATAGAACTTAATATAAAAAATAAAATGACACCATAGAAAAAACTAGGAGTTCAACAAGAGATTGACCTCATGCCTAAGTTGTATGGCTAAACATTGATCTATGTAGAACATTACTATTGTAAAGTTAAAAAATTAAGAAGTAGGTGAAAGACATCCTCTACCAACATACAATAAAATCTAGTTCCTCCCCATGTGGATCATATATGCTTACAACACCACAAAACATTAAATTTTTTGAATGCAAAAAAATCCAAGATTACAAAAAAAATTGCAATACAAATTCGTTAACCTTTGACAAGGATTGCTAACCTTATTTTCATATTTAGGATATATAACAATTCACACTTACCCAAGTATTATGAAGTCCAAATGAAGATCATACACTAAAGATTGATTTTAAAAAAATGAAAGAAGAGAAGCTCACATATCTCTAGAATAATTCTAAAAAACAAAAAAATATTCTTCTAAAAAACAAAAAAAATAAACAATGGGGAGAACATAAAACATAAAACAAATATACTCAAAGATTTCCCTTTGGATCCCAAAAAATCTGGACTACGAGATTGATTTTCATTATATTCATTTCAATGTTACAATACATATATATACATGTTGAACCATACATAAACCCCAATCCATTAGTCATGTATTAGAACATAACCATACTGCCCTTGATGATATCTACAAAATACCATTTGTAGAGAACCATCATGCAAAAAACCATTTGCAAAGCCCATGAAAAAAAACATAGGCAAGTCCACCCACCTATTATAAGGTCCAAAAAAAAATTTTCTCGTGGCGCTTCCCTTGACCACGTGTAGGGGGCTACCCCCCTCCCTACACAACCCATGACAAGGGGGGTTGCACCCCCCACTATGACCCCCCGCCGCACCCGACACAATGAACACAAGGAGCCATTGGCCCCCTATGACCCTTGATGCGTGAGAGAGGTTTTGGAAATAATATAACACACAACCAAAATTCTCCCACTCTTTGTTTTATTTTCCATAAAGGGGGCTCACACGAGAGCTAGATCATTGGTAGAACCATGGAATGCCCATTGTTTCCCTACACCGAGAAAAATTCTCAATGCTCACATACTTTGTGAATGCATCTCTAGTATTCTTCAAATTCTCAACCTTTACGAGCAACACCTTTTTCTCCTCAACCATATCCCTCACAAAGTGATATTGAACATCAATGTGCTTTGTATTTAAATGATAAGGGGAGTTCTTTTCGAATAAAATTTCACTTTGGTTGTGAGAGTCTATCCTTATAGATTTTTGTACCAACCCCATACTTGAACACAATATCTGCAACAAAATTTCTTGCTTACTTACATGAGTGGATGCCATGTATTTAGCCCCGTATAGTTGAAAGAACCACTAGAGACTATATTTTTCTCTTCCAACGCACTCCTCCTCCAAACACGTTAAACATATACCTATTTGTACATATTCTCTTATTTATATCTCTAGCTCACTCTGCAACATCAATGCCACATATATCTAGAACTTTATCCAATCCCAATATTTCCTTGGTAGGAGATGCAATAATCACTAGTTCCATGCAAATACCTAAAAACCTGCTTCACGACCATCCAATGCTCCTTATGTGGCTTTGACATAAACTTGGTCAATCCTTATGTGGTTTTCACATAAACCTGGTCAATACTCCCACTGCGTGTGTAATGTGTGGTCTAGTATAGACGATTGCATACATTAGGCAACCGACTACACTTGCATGTGGAACACGTGATATTTCATCTTCCTTTTTTTTATGTCTTGAGACACTATTTAGCAAATAAATTTACACGTACATGAATAGGAACCTTCACCGGCTTTACTATCCTTCATATTAAACTTGTGGAATATTTTCTTGACCTATATCTTATGTTTTATCCAAGTCTTCCACTTTTCTCGATCTCATTTAATTTCCATGGCCAAAATATAGTTTGCATCACCAAGATCTTTCATGTCGAATTTGGAGGAAAATTGGTTCTTCAAATGCTAGATAATTTCATTTCCATTTCCAATCTGACACATATCATTCAGATACAAGAAAAAATGAATAAGACAATCACTAATAAATTTAAAATACACATAGTGATATGTTTTTCTTCAACCGAATCCAAGTCCCCATATATAAGTATCAAATTGTGATACCACATCATTCGTGACTATTTTAAACCATACAAAGACTTTTTTAACCTCCATATCAGTTCTTTCTCACCCTTCACCGCAAGTCCTTCACGTTGCTTCATTTAGATCTCTTCTTTGAGATCCTCATGAAGAAATTTTGTCTTGAGATCCATTTGTTCTACCTCAATATCAAAAGAAACACCAATAGATAAAAAGTAATCTAATAGAAGTTACCTTGGCAACACGAGAAAAAAAAATCACCAAAATAAATTATCAACACGTGGTACTAACGTTTTGCTATCAAATGAGCTTTCTATTTCTCCACCTTTCCTTCTCCATTCATCTTATTAAACACCCATTATCTTCCAATGGGTTTCCTTCGAGCTCGCAACCCCACCAAATCCAAAGCCTCATTTTTTGTCCAAAGATGTCATTTCATCAACAATAGATTCTTTACATAGTTTGACATCCTCTAAATCTACTTCCTCCCTCACATTTTTTGGGAGCTTCATGAATAGTAGATAAAGAAAAATTTCAATAGAAATTAGATGGAATATATCTTTCTCGCTTCTTTCTTTCTAGAATTGATCTTCTCACACATGGAGTTTGTGGCTCTTCATCTTCTAATTGATGTTCCGTTGTAGAGTCTCATTCTTCCTCCTTTAGCTAAAACTATATCTTCTCGGGGTTCCAGTGGTAGTAGAACGAGTTTAATAACATCTTCCACCTCTCTAAACACCACATCTCAACTCTACACAACCTTCCTTTTTTCTCGGGGTTCCAAATATTATAACCTTTTAAACCATCCTTATACCCAATAAATATGAACCTTTCACATTTACTATCGAACTTGGTTCTTTTATCCTTTGGAACATGTATATATGGATCAAAGCCAAATACCTTTATATGTGAAAGAAAGGGTTTCTTACAAGTCCATACAACATGTGGAGTCATATCCTCCAAAGCTAATGAAGGTGGTTTATTAACTAGGTAACCCGCAATATCTAACGCCTATGCAAAGAATTCTTGTCCTAACTTGGCACCACTAAGCATGCTTCTTGCCTTTTCCATCAACTTCATATTCATTCTTTCTCGCAATTCCATTTTTTTTGAGGTGGGTGTGGAGTATTATTCTTCCTTGTTATACCACACTTATTAAAAAAAATTCTTCAAATTCTTCCTTGCAAATCTCTGTGCCATTATGTGTCCTCAACACTTTTATCTTCTTCTCTATGTGGTTTTTAACGATAATCTTAAATTATTTAAATCTATCAAAGAGTTCAGATTTCTTCCCCGAGGAAATATATCCATGTATTCCTTGAGAATTCATCTATAAACGATACATACTACATAGAATTACCTATCGATGGAACCAACGCAAGTCCAAACACACCACTCTACAAAAAACTCTAAAATCCCTTTCACCCTCTTAGCACCAAAAGGAAAACTCACCGTATTCTACTTCCCATATATAAATTTTTTCACGTAAATCGAAAACAAGAGAGAAATTAGGCATACATTGTACCATATCATTACCATGATGTATTCAAAGGCCCTTCTCTACAATATTTCCAAGTCTTTGACTCCATAACATGGTCTTTTCTTGAGAGACCGGAAGATTTTTAGCTCCACTTTTAGGAACCACATAAATATTTCACCTTATTTTTTAATCTCCTAAGTTTAGGTTTTCCTTTTTCCTAAGTTTCACCTTTAAGATACAAAAACAACCTTACCACTAGAGCAAGTGTCTACCTAGATCTTGGGCTAGCTAGTGTATACCCGCATATTGGACTACTTCCTCAAGCACTAAGGCCTATGTAGAAGTTCCTACAATAGCTAAAAACATCAACACTCTCTCTTACCAAGGGAGGTACTTTTACTAGTAGAAAATGGTGGCATTAGTGACAAAGTGACTAAAAAAGTTAGTCACCACATCTTTTCCAAGTTAAATACTACAAACATTTAGCAATATTAAGAAACCCAACTGAAAATGACAAACATAAATGACTAATTTAGTCTTGAGTTAAAATATATGATCAAATAATAAGTAATACAACTAAAAAATGACTAACGTGAATGCCTAATTTAGTCTAGGAACAAAAACCTAACAAGAACTACAATAATATGAACTAGTCGTTTATGTTAGTAATTTTAGTTGTGTCACTTCAACAATCTAAACTTTCAAGTGATAGGGGATTAAAAGGTTGTTATATATTGGATGAAAGGTTATACTTCCTTATACACTTATTTATTGGATCATAAGGTGATTATAATTAGTCGAGATCATTAGAATATTTAGGGTTATATAATTTGATCACATTCATAGGGAATCAAAACGAAAGGTTGACAAATTATCAAAAAATGGGAGTGGGCCAACACCTCCTTTTGCAATACTACATGAACACCTATATATGTTATGACAACCTTGCCAAATTATTTAGTGGGTTACACATATATTTCACATTTATTTTTCATCTTTCAAAGTGGTAGTGCCAAGGATAGGGTATGAACTTTGATCAAGGAATGTTCACTAATTGGTACCACTAAAAATTTTGCCTCACATAACTTGTAATGTTGCTTAAATTACTTGTCTAAACCCCTAATTAGGACTAAAACCCTCCAACATCTCTAACTATTGAAGCTCTTCAACCCTTGTTAGAGTCTTCTAAGACGTGCACTCATGCTTAAAGCAAAAACATAACAATAGCATTCTGAATGTGCATGCTCATTCCCTCTTTTAATGCCTCATGGAAAGTGCATTATCCCACTCCTTAAATTGAAATGTTCACATATTAATGAAAAGAAACTACTTTGATTATAATAACCTAAACTATGTGAGTGACTAGGAGAGAATACCATTTTCTTAAGATGAAAACAAAGGGTCTTACAAACCCATTCGCGCAACAATTTGAATATATTTAACCTATTAAATCCATTTACTATATACTATGTTTTATATGCACCCACCCAATATGCAAGAAAACCTAAATGTTTTCAATACAACCAATTTAAATTAAGAACTTGTTTCCTTCCAAGATATCACATGTTGCCTCCGTAAACTTTAATTGCAAAATAATTGCATAAATACGTAACCTTAAAATTATATTTTTTATCTTTTATTTTTATTATTATAATAAATACCACCTAATATCACAACCAAAAATGTGTAAAAAACATCTTATTTTCTCAAATACAGCTAAAATTAGATCTCGCGTGAAATTAAAATATTGTATCTATTTTTTTTCACATTGGAAAATTTTAACAATTTTTAAAATTTTAAGCTTTAATTTTTTCTTTACAATGCCCGTCTTAACCACATTATTCAATAGAGCAAGAAAATGACATGTGAATTATGTCCCAACTACAAAATTTTCATAGGGCGTGAAAATGACATGTAAGAGAGTTGTGAATTATGGTTTTACCACTATGTGATCCAATATTGAATGTCGCCATTGAAAATTCAGTCCATTAAAGGGGCCATGTTATGTTTCACTTTTAACATTAATGCAATTCCACTCCACATGTAGTCTTCCACACATATAGGAGTACACACACCTCACGTCTCTCATTCAAAATCCATCGTTTTTTTTGTAGCTAAGATTGTATGTTTAGGATTTAATCTCTGTGCTACATTTTTTTTACTATTTGTAGGGATCACATTGGAATTTAATGAGTATGAGAGGCCATTTATCATATTAAAGGAGAAAGAGTAGATGTTTAAGTCAAATAACATCTCTTAAGGTTCTACCTATTATGAATTTTAATGGTTGCACGTTCAAAACCTTGGAGGCATATATTCATGGTGTAGTTGGAAATATCTATCTTCGTGAAGTAGTTGTACTCCTCTTGATATATTCAAAACATGGCGAGTCCATTCGCAATTTTTAGTTCATCGGTAAAAGCATGAGAATACCATTTTGGCACATATTAGGGCTTTCTTTATACTGTAAAAAACTATCCCATTATGGATTCCCTCGACATTAAGTCGTAGATAAATAGCAGAGATCACTTTTGTGCATTCCATTTTGAGCCCAATCTATTGATCCAAACTATTTTTCTATGGAAACCAAATCCCAAAAACTGAAATTTCCGCCACACTATGGTCCATATGGGTTGAGGCTTCCTCTCTCCCATCAAATCCACAAACTTGTTGAATCCACTTCCATCCTCTTCCCATAAGAGTGAAAGCACATGGACTCTTATATGAGGGATAAGTTGAAGGCTACTTGCATTGATATGTTGTTAGTGGAGGTTTTCGCAATGATCCCTCAAGTGAGTGTGACCTTTCGTGCAATGAAAGTTTGGGGAAAAGAACCTTGAGAATACCACATTTGATATGAAGTTGGAGAATTTTTTAAAATGAAAAAAAATGCTAGACGATTAACACTAGATAAGAGTCAGCAGTAGATCATGTAAATAACAAGTAAAAATATCCACCATTGTTAGCTAATTTTCTACGAGTACGTGACAAATTTCATACGGAATACCCCTAGTGGTTACTTCGAAATGGAAGGCTAACAAAAAAATGTTTTGGGTAATCATGGAATTCAGTTTCGATTTGAAATCACAAAGTGTGAGAGAAGATTTGATGTGAAAGAAATTATTTTGGTTACTATACCTATTGATGCACATTCATCTTCTCTAAGTCAAAAAATTCCAAGTAGAAATTAGACCTTAGGGTCTCGACATTGGTCCAAGAGGGACATTTCCTTTGTATAATCATTGTAAAATCTTATAAGTACTTCATAGTTCATAAGTATTACTCTAGAAGGTTCTATATAGGTTTTGATTCATTATTCAAAGAGCTTATTCATGTCATTGAATCTTTGTGTTGGCAAAAATTGGTTGGATAATCTAGCAGATAGGATAGGATTGATCCATTCGGTTCAAAAAAATATAGGATCAAGTTATAAGTTTAGAAATCAGTTACAAGTTTCTAGGTATTGAGTGAGGGTGGATAAGCTCTAAATTGTATTATAAATTTAATTGTAAGATTCGAAGGAAAAAAGGAGGGCCAAATTAAACAAAGAAGGTTAGGCCAAGAGATAGAGGCGAGATTCAAGAGGCGAGATGTGGTTTTGTTGAAGGGATAAAGGGCCATGTAAGGGCTTATTAGGTCGAATAAATATTGTAAGTAGGTTTTTTATTGTATCTCGTACATTTATTGATTAATGAGAAATTCAATTCATGGTGAGTGTGCTTTGTTTCTTTTACATGTTGAGTGATCCGTAGACCGAACAAATTTGATATCGGTGAAATAATTAATTGATTGCATGTGTTAGAAGTAAATTGAGTCTAGTTGGGATGCTTCAATGGTAAAATTGGAGTAACTCTTTCAAATCACTTGAAACTGGGAAATAAGCCTCTCAAATCTCGGAGGGATCTCTCAATTTATCTAATGATTTGCTCGGTTAGGTCTTAAATCATATGGCTAACTCTATGAGTATATTAAAGTATTTTATTGCATGCAAAAAATGGGATGTATTTCACTACCATTGGGCTCATGGATTGGTTAAGAAGGAATTCAGTGACAAATGAATCTACTTGTGGAAGCTGAGGCTTTTATTGTTTCAATGGAAGGACAATACTAACACACAAAAATATTCGGTAGCTCAATTTTAAATGGAATTCGGAGCATGTGTGACATGAATTCCCTGAGTAATTCAACCTCAAGATACCGTAAGTAAGATAAGGAGAGACATAAAACATAAGCTCCTTGAAACATTCCAAGAATCTCATGTGAAGCGTAAAACAAAGTCTATCTATAATACTAATATCAAAAATTACAATAGTAGGAGTGTCGAGTCACCATCTCCCAACCCTTTCCAACTCTAAAAATATCTCATTTATAGAGTGAGGACTCATATTTAAAACATGATTCCATCACTTGGAGACTTCCTAGGGATATTTTTGTTTTGCAAAGTTTGAATACAAAAAGGGCCCTTCTTTCATTAATAGTTCAACAAATAAATTTAATAACCCTTATCATCTATAACCAACTAATTTTCTGACTGTACTAGAGTTCTGATGTGTCATTATGCCACGTGGATGCTGAGATGGACCTCCTCCAAGTCGAATTTTACAATTTTTTTCACAAATCGGGTTAGTCCAAATTCTGAAAAAATAAGCTTCAAATATGAGTGTACCAAACCCTAATTAATTTTCACAAACTGAGAGAGTTTTTTTGTATATAGTCCCATGATGAAGAAAAACCTCTTTCATATCTCGCAAAATAATATTTTATTTGGTCATAAAACAAACTTGAGGTTGACTTCTAAAAGAATCATGTATAGAAAATTTCGTAGCGCTCATTTCGTGGCAACTTTTCGTAGCACCTCTCAGTTTTAAACACTTTTTCCAATAAATTTGACATAATTCTACCATGAGCCTTTAAAAAATGTTAGGAGGGGTTCATGGAACATGTCTTCCTACTTTTAAGGAGCTACTTCCATCATACATGATGAAATACCTCCATGATGAATTGATAATTTGAAGATGAGTTGAAACAACTTCATGGAACAAACCTACATCAAAAATATATTCTTCACAATATTTGACCTCCACATTTGATTAAACGACCTTGAGCCACACTTCAAACCATAATTCCTTCAAAATTAAACTTGTCGCCAAAACAGGGGAAAACAAGGCAATTTCGTAGCAACTTTTGGTAGCAAATTTAATTTACCAATTTCCACCAACTCTTAGCTCTCTTTTCTTTCATGGATCTATTTGATATGTTTAGAGAGCTAATAAAAAATTTTCCCAAGATTTAATTTCAATTTTAACCACCCTTTTTTATCAAAATATCATCTTAAAAAAATTTAGTAACATTTTTTGGGCTTCAAGCCTCGCTCGCACTACGAAAACTCTTAAAGTGGAGAAAATTTCAAAATTCTCCTTTTTGTTCCAAATGCCACTTGTAGGTCTGAAAAGTGATACAATAAAATATGATAAGACAAAAATTTCCTCTTACCCTCTTCAAAAGGCATTATTTTCACCTTAAGCAAGTTAATTTGCCAATTCAAACTCGTTTTTTTTTGAAAAAATATGGTGCAGAGATGAGCTCCTATCTCTCTAGTCTTCATAGATGTTGCAACACTGAAGGACATTTTTGTAGATCCTTATGTTCTGAAGATAAAAATCTCTTGGTTTTTGGAAAACCATCTCCGGTACTCGTCCAGAATTGACATTCTAAAAACATGTATAAAAGAGGAAAATTCTGCATTATGGAAATAGAGCCGAAAGACATCTCTCGAATGTCCAAAATTGTGGCACATTTGAGAAACGTGAAGGAGGTTAATGTTATATGATATGTTCTTGAAAATATACTCTTTTTAATTTCTTAAAATACTTCTCGACTCCTCGAAAACTACCCTTCAAGTTGATTGCTCAAAAGTCAAAAAAGCAGAGAAATCCTCATATTCGCTACAAAATTACGAGGTATTTTTGTAGGGTTTTCTACTATTTTTCTCGTGTAAAACGCTACAAAAAATTTGAAAAATTGGTAGATTCATCCTTTTGAGTCTGAATTCATGGGGAATGGCAAGCGACATGGTATGGTACTGATTTGACATGAAATGGCATAAATGAAGGTGATCTCAAAACTTAGGATAGTCTTAAAAAATGCAGAATGTTTCTTATACCACCTTGAAATGGCTTAGGAAACCTTATCCATTTGCTAAGTGAGCTATATTATCCTATCAAGAAACGTTTCACAATTTAATGGGTGATAATAGTGGCTCCACTTGGATGGTGTGTCCGTGTGGTACAACAAAGAACTAGTAGTTACAGATGCCACCTCCATTGGGCTACTCCCATCTTCAAAATGAAAACTTGCAACCCTGTTTCGACCTATAACCTTTGCACTCGAAAAAAAAACCAGTAGGTGCTAAAGAAATGAAAGTACACATGTTGAATTTAAAACTAAAACTGACAAAAATTCTTGATCTTCAAGCTTATTTATATAAAAATGATCCTACTCTACTTCCTCAGCTTAAAAAATGAATCAAGTGATCTCACTCTTCCAATGAAGCCAATCAAGAATTTGAGCACTAGGTTGGAATAGACATTCCACTTCTGTGATAATAAATCCATTCTTGAGAGATGGCAAGTTCTTCCACCATTTCGATTTGTATACATAACTGAAAATCATATTGAAATTCATTCCTGTAGGAGATTCCACCAGAACTACGAAAGGATTTTGGAGAGTATGCACGAATAATTATTGTTGCTCAACAAGAAATTGTGAGTAAATATGATCCTTTCTTGGTGTTCCTTGTTTAGATTCTTCATTATAACCCTTATGACCATTCTCAAATAGAAAAGAAAAAAATATGTTGATTTTTATTTTCATTTGAGAGGAAGAAATACTTTGAGTACTCTTGCACACTTTCACAAGGAACTCCCTAAGCATGTACCACACAAAATTTCTAAAGGTGACTCTTCATATGATTCAACAAGTATAATCATATTTTTGTCCAAAATTTTTATTTTCTTAAATTTTCTTCATTTGATGTGGGTTGATTCAAGGAATGACATGAAGAATAAAACTTCTTCCTTTACCCGAGGATTATAGCAATTATCTTCCAGTATTTCCTCTTGTTGTTTGAAATGATTCTCATATTCCCGATGATCGAAAGACTCGACAAGTATGTTGCAAATTTTCACCAAACTTAGAGGATGTAACATGATTTTCATAAACAAACTTCTGTTGGGTTTAATTTTCATCCAAAAGAGAGCTTATCCTTTCTTCTTGTTGATGAAAGAGATTGTCATGAGGGGCCTCTAAAATTTCCTCATCCATGAACTCATCATATTCATAAAAATTCTTGAAATATTCAATAAAACTCACACAATGTTTACAAAAATCCTTAACTAGAAATAAGGAAGAATGAAATTATTTATACATCTCATAAAATGCAACATGGAAATCCGCAAGAGAATATAAGGAATCGTTTGGCAGGGATTTCCTACCAAGACCATGATTTTCCTTCTAAATTGACCATAAACATCTTCAAGATACAATCCTCGTGGAACCGAACCTTAAGTCTATGTACATGCATATGGAATCTAACCAAATGAAGAGAAAAAATTGTATTTCTTTACATTTTTAAATATGGGAAGATCAGTTAACCAATCAACCTTTGGCATAGGATTTTGAAAAACTGGGGATGTGAGTCCGATTCGTAAGGGCATACCCTGGAATCTATTCTTGGAATGGAAATCATATTAGAACTTCATAAAGCTATTGATCTTCAAGTAGTGGAGCCACTCTCCAATTGATTATTTGATGTGTGGAGTCACTAGAGCATAAACATAGGTAATATTTGTCTAAATGTCTACTACTCTCGCACCTTAGAACCGAAACTTTGTCGTTCTTCGCAGGGGAAAATTTACACCTTCGGTCCCCAACAATGAAGAAAAAATGTTATCACCAAATTGATTCTTTTCAAGCTCCTTCAATGGTCAACTTGGATTAACTCTTTCAAACAACTTGTAACTCGAAATTAGCCTCTCCCAGTTTGAGAGGGCTCTCTCAATTTATCTAATTATTTGCTCAATTAGGTCTTAAATCACATGGCTAACTCTATGCGTACCTTAACTTGTTTTATTACAGGTGAAAAATGGGATATATTTCACTACCATTGGGCTCATGGAGTCATTAATAAGGAATTCAGTGACAAATGAATATAATTTTGGAAGCTAAGCCTTTTATTGTTTCAATGGAAGGACAATAGTAACACACGTAAATATTTCAGTAGCTCAATGTTAAAAGGAATTCAGACCGTGTGTGAAATGAATTATGACTAATTAAACCTCAAGACACTATAATTAAGATAAAGAGAGACATAAAACATAAGATCATTGAAACATTCTAAGAATCTCGAGTGAAGCAGAAACAAATTCTATCTATATTACTAATATCAAAAAATTACAATAGTAGCAGTGTCAAGTCACCATCTCCCAACCCTTTCTAACTCTAAAAGTATCTCATTTATAGAGTGATGACTCATACAAAATGTTTTTACACCTTGATAGCTTCGAATTAGCACCTCATAGACCTATTTCAAACATTATTCCATCACTTGGAGACTTCCTAGGGATATTTCTGCTTTTGCGTAGGTTGAATACAAAAAGGACTCTTCTTTCATTAATAGTTCAAAAAATAAATTTAATAACCCTTATCAACTGCAAGAACTAATTTTAGGAATGTACTAGAGTGCTAATGTCTCATTATTCCACATGGATGCTAAGTTGTACCTTCTTTATGTCGAATTTTACAATTTTTTTCACAAATCTAGTTAGTGAAAATCCCTGAACAATATCCTTGAAATATGATTGTATAATTTCCAAACCCTAATGTATTTGCAGAAACTAAGAGAGGTTTTTTCTTTATATAGGCATCCTATTAATAAAAACCTCTTTCATATTTCCAAAATATTTTTTCATTTGTTTAGAAATAAAACTTGAAGTTGACTCGTTGCTCCAAGCCTCGTTGGCGCTATGAAAACTCGTTGCTCCAAGCCTCGTTGGCTATGAAAACTCCTAAAGTGAAGAATTATCCTTTTTTCTTCTGAATTTCACCTACAGGTCTGAAAAGTGATATAATGAAATATGATCATATAAAATTTCCTCTTACCCTCTTCAAAAAGCATCATTTTCCACCTTAAGCTAGTTAATTTCCCAATGCAATGACTTTGTCTTTTTCTTAAACAATAGGGTGTAGAGATGAGATTTGTTATCTCTCTAACCTTGATAAATGTTGAAATATTGAAGGAGGTTTCTCTATATCCATATGTTCTGAAGAAAAAAAATATCTTTTTTTTTCGAAACCATTCTCCACCTCTCCCGAATCAACATTCAAAAAAACATGTATAACGCAGGAAAATTCTTGCATTTTACAAATAGAGTTGAAAGACATCTTTGGATCTCCAAATTTGTAGCACCATTAAGAAAAGTGAAAAGAGGTTAATGTTTTATGATATGTTATTTAAAATAACCTCTCTTATTTTCTTAAAATAATTCTTTTTTCTACCGATAAACTGCCCTTGAACTTGACTTCTCAAAAGTAAAAAAACCGAGAAATCCTCATATTCGCTACAAAATTATTAGGTATTTTCTGAGTGCTTTTCTATCGTTTTCTCGTGTAAAATGCTATGAAAATTAGAAACTAATAGATTCATCCTTTTGACTCTGAATGCATGGGGAATAACAACCGACATGGTATGGGGACTGATTTTACATGAAATGGCATAAATGAAGGTGATCTCAAAACTTAGGATAGGCTTAAAAAGTGAAAAATGTTTCTTATAACACCTTGAAATGGCTTAGGGAGACCTTATCCATTTGGTGAGTGACCTATATGACCCTATAAATAAATGTTTCACAATTTAATGGGTGATAATAGTGGATCCACATGGTGGTGTGCCCCATGTGGTATAGCAAAGAACTAGTAGTTCCAAGTGCCACCTCCATTAGGTTGCTCCCATCTTCAAAATGAAAAATTGCAACCTCGTTCTAACCTCGTAACCTTGGCACTAAAAAAAAGAACGAGTAGTCGCTAAAGAATTGAAAGTACACATGCTGAATTTAAAACTGAAAGATGAAAAAAAATTCTTGATATTCAAGCTTATTTATATACAAATGATCCTACTCTACTTGTTCAACATAAAAAACTGAATCAAGTGATCTCACTCTTCCAATGAAGCCAATCAAGAATTTGAGTACCGGGTTGGAACAAACATTCCACTTCTCCGAGCATAAAGCCATTCTTGAGAGATGACAAGTTATTCCACCATCTCGAATTTGTATACATAACTGAAAATCATATTGTATTTCATTCCCTCGTAGGAGATTCTAGCAAAGTTGCAAAGGAATCTTTGAGAGTATGCACGAATAATTCTTGTTGAGCAACAAGAAAGTGTGAGTAAATATGATCCTTTGATGGTTTTCCTTGTTCAGATTATTCATTATAACCCTTGTTACCTTTCTCAAAATAAAAAATAAAAAAATCTGTCGATCATTATTTTCATTTGAGAGGAAGAAATACTTGGAGTACTCTTGAACACTTTTAGAAGGAACTCCCTTACCATGTACCACATAAATTTCTAAAGGTAATTCTTTAGGTGATTAAACAAGTATATTCATCTTATTGTCCAAATTTTTCTTCATTTTAATGTAGGTTGATGCAAGGAATGACATGAAGAATAAACTTGTTCCTTTATGTGACGATTATAGCAATTATCTTCAAGTATTTCCTCTTGTTGTTTGAAATGGTTATCATATTCCCGATGATCAAAAGACTAACAAGTTTGCTGCAAATTTTCACCAAAATTAGAGGATGTAACATGATTTTCATAAACAAACTTCTTCGGGTTTCATTTTCATCCAAGAGAGAGGTTATCCTTTCTTCTTGGTTATTAAAGAGATTGTCATGGAGGGCCTCTAAAATTTCCTCATCCATGAACTCATCATCTTCATAAACAAATTTTCCAAATATTCAATAAAACTCACACATTGATTACAACGAGTCTTTTACCAACAATATGGAAGAATGAAATTCTCTATACATCTCATAAAATGCAACATGGAAATCAGCAAGAGAAAAAAAGGAGCCATTTGGCAGAGCTTTCCTACCAAGACCATGCTTTTCCTTCTAAAGTGACAATAAACATATTCAAGAGACAATCCTCGTGGAATCGAATCTTAAGTCTCTTTACATGCATATAGAATCTAACAAAATGAAGAGCAGCATTGTCTTTCTTTTCATTTTTTAAAGATGGGAAGATTAGTTAACCAAACGAAATTTGGCATAGGATTTCAAAAACCAAGGATGTGAGAACGATTCATAGGGGAATACATGGAATTTATTCTTGGGAATGGAACTCATCTTGGAACTTCATCGAGCTACTAATATTCAAGTGGTGGAGTCGCCTTCCAATTGATTAATTTATGTGTGGAGTTTCCATAGTACAAATACAACCAATATATGTCTAAGTGTCTACGCTCTCAAACCTTAGAACCGAAACTTTGTCATTCTTCCCAAGGAAAATTTACACCTTCTGGTCCCCCGACAATGGCCCCAAAATGTTATCACCAAATTGATTCCTATTTGGCCCCTTCAATGGTAAACTTGGAGTAACTTTTTCAAACCACTTGTAACTCGGAAATTAGCCTCTCTAGTCTCGAGAGGTATCTCTCAATTTATGTAATGATTTTCTCAATTAGGTCTTAAATCGAGATGGCCAACTCTATGAGTATATTAATGTATTTTATTACGGGTGAAAAATGGGATAGATTTCACTACCATTGGGATCATGGAGTCATTAAGAAGGAATTCAGTGACAAATGAATCTACTTGGGGAAGCCGAGGCTTTTACCGTTTCAATGGAAGGACAATACTAACACACGGAAATATTCAAGTAGCTCAATGTTAAAAGGAAGTCGAGCATGTGTGACATGAATTTTGAGTAATTCAACCTCAAGATACTATAATTAATATAAAGAGAGACATAAAACATAAGCTCATTGAAACATTCCAAGAATCTCGGGTGAAGTAGAAACAAATTCTATCTATATTACCGATATCAGAAATTACAATAGTAGCGAGTGTCAAGTCGCCATCTCCCTACTCTTTATAGCTCTAAAAGTATCTCATTTATAGAGTGAGGACTCATACAAATATTTTTCCACCTTTCTAGCTTTGAATTACCACCTCAGAGACCTATTTCAAACAATATTCCATCACTTGGATACTTCCTAGGGATATTTCTGTTTTGTAGAGTTTGAATACAAAAATGACTCTTCTTTCATTAATCGTTCAACAAATAAATTTAATAAACCTTATCAAATACAAAAAACTAATTTTTCCGAGTTTAGTAGAGTGCTAATGTGTCATTATTCCACGTGGATGTTGAGTTTGACCTCCTTCAAGTTGATTTCACAAATCTGGTTAGTGAAATTTTTGAAAAATAGGCTTCAAAGATGAGTGTATAATTTCCAAACCCCGATCGATTTGGAGAAAATGAGAGAGATTTTTATAGATAGGCTCGTGATGAAGAAAAACCACTTTCATATTTACAAAAATCATTTTTCATTTGGTCAGAAAATCAAACTTGAGGTTGATTGCTAAAAAAAGTCATGTAGATAAAATTCCGTAGCATAGCAAATTTTCGTAGCGCCTTTGTTTTAAACACTTTTTCCAATCAATTTGAATTTATACTATCATGAGCCTTTAAAAAATGTTAGGAGTGGTTCATGGAACATGTATTCCTAATTTTAAGGAGCTTCTACCATCATACATGATGAAATACCTCCATGATGAATTGATAATTTGAAGATGAGTTAAAACAACTTTGTGGACCAAACCCTCGC
The DNA here is from genome assembly GCA_034641835.2 of Pinus albicaulis. NCBI lineage: Eukaryota > Viridiplantae > Streptophyta > Pinopsida > Pinales > Pinaceae > Pinus > Pinus albicaulis. The sequence goes on from CM076584.1 coordinate 1,032,347,603, forward strand.
ATAAAAATATATTATTGACCATATTTGACCTCCACATGTGATTAAATAACCTTGAGTCACACTTCTAACCACAATTCCTTTGAAATTCAAATTTCTTCCAAAACAGGGGAAAAGCAAGGCAGCTTTCATAGCAACTTTTGGTAGCAAATTTAATTTACCAATTTCCACCCCCTCTTAGCTCCCTTTTTCTTTCATGGATCTATTTGATATGTTTAAAGAGCTAATACATTTTTTTTCCAAAGCTTTAATTTCAATTTTTAAACACCAATTTTATCAAAAAGTCATCTTCAAAAAATTTAGTAGCGTTTTTTGGGCTTCATGCCTCGCTTGGGCTACAAAAACTCCTAAAGTGAAGAAAAAATTCAAAATTCTCCTTTTCCTTCCAAATTTCACTTGTAGGTCAAAAAAAGTGATATAATGAAATATGATAACACAAAATTTCCTCTTACCCTCCTCATAAAGCATTATTTTCACCTTAAGAAAGTTAATTTTCTAATATAATGACTCGTCTTTTCCGAAACAATAGGTTGCAAAGATGAGCTCCTATCTCTCTAGCCTTGATAGATGTTGCAACAATGAAAGAGGTTTTTTGTAGATCCTTATGTTCTGAAGAAAAAAAAATCCTTTTTTTTTGAAACCCATCTCTAGCTATCTAGAGTCGGCATTCTAAAAAACATGTATAAAACAGAAAATTTTGCATTCTAGAAATAGAGTCGAAAGACGTCTCTCGAATCTCCAAATTTGTAGCACCTTTGAGAAAAATGAAAGATCTTAATGTTATATGATATGTGTTTGAAAATAAACTCTCTCAGTTTCTTAATATACTACTCTGCTCCGCCCCAGAAACCGCCCTTGAAGTTGACTTCTCAAAAGTAAAAAAAACACGAAATCCTCATATTCGCTACAAACTTATCGGGTATTTTCATAGCGTTTTCTATTGTTTTCCTATTTAAAACGCTACGAAAAAAATTGAAAAACTCACGTATTCATCCTTTTGAGTTTTAATGCATGGGGAATGCAAATTGACATGGTATGGGACTAATTTCACATGAAATGGCATAAATGAAGGTGATCTCAAAACTTAGGATAGTCTTAAAAATGCAAAACTTTTTCCTATACCACCTTGAAATGGCTTAGGAGACCTTATCCATTTGGTGAGTCACCTATATGAACCTATAAAGAAATTTTTTCATAATTTAATGGGTGATAATAGTGGCTCCACTTGGGATGGTGTGCACTGTGGTACAACAAAGAACTAGTAGTTCCAAAGTGCCACCTCCATTGGGCCGCAACTCGTTTCCGACTCGTAACCTTGGCACCGAAAATGAAAAACCAAAGTGGTCGCTAAAGAACTGAAAGTACACATGCTGAATTTAAAACTAAAACTCGACAAAAATTCTTGACCTTCAAGCTTATTTATATACAAATAATTATATTCTACTTGCTTAGCATAAAAATCCGAATCAAGTGATCTCACTCTTCCAATGAAGCCAATCAAGAAGTTGAGTACTAGGGTTGGAACAGAAAATTACACTTCTCTGATCATAAAGCCATTCTTGAGAGATGACAAGTTGTTCCACAATCTGAATTTGTATACATAACTCAAAATCGTATTGAAATTCATTCTTGTAGGAGATTCCATCGTAGGCTGCGAAAGGATCTTTAGGAGTATGCACGAATATTTCTTGTTGATCAACAAGAAAGTGTGAGTAAATATGCTCCTTTCGATGGTGTTCCTTGTTCATATTCTTCATTATAACCCTTTGTTACCTTTCTCAAATAAAAAAAGAAAAAAATCTGTTGATCATTATTTTCATTTGAGAGGAAGAAATACTTGGCGTACTCTTGGAGACTTTCACAAGGAACTCCCTCAGCATGTACCATAAATTTTTCTTTTTCAAAATTTTATTCATTTGATGTAGGTTGATGCAAGGAATGACATGAAGAATAAATGTCTTCCTTAACCCGAGTATTATATCCATTATCTTCTAGTATTTCCTCTTGTTGTTTGAAATGATTCTCATATTCTTGATGATCAAAAGACTAACAAGTTTGCTTATACTTTACACCAAACTTAGAGGATTTAACGTGATTTTGATAAAAAAAATTTTCGCTAGGTTTCATTTTCATCCAAGAGAGAAGTTATCCTTTCTTCTTGGTGATGAAAGAGATTGTCATGAAGGGCCTCTAAACTTTCCTCATCCATGAACTCATCATCTTCATAACAATTCTCCAAATATTAAATAAAACTCACACAATTTTTACAACAAGTATTTGACCGAGCAATAAGGAAGAATGACATTCTTTATACATCTCATAAAATGCAACATGGAAATCAGCAAGAGAATATAAGGAACCATTTGGCGAGATTTTGTACCAAGACCATACTTTTTCCTTCTAAAGTGACCATAAACATCTTCAAGAGACAATCCTCGTGGAACTAAACCTTAAGTCTGTGTACATGCATATGTAATCTAACCAAATTAAAAGCAACATTGTCATTCTTTTCATTTTTAAAGATCAGAAGATCAGCTAACCAATCAACCTTTGACATAGGATTTGGAAAACCAGGAATGTGAGACAAATTCATAGGGGAATACCTGGAATTTATTCCTGGAATGGAACTCATCTTGTAACTTCATTAAGCTACTAATATTCAATAAGTGGATTCACCTTGCAATTGGTTGTTTTATGTGTTGAGTATCCAGAGCAAAAATAGTGTCTACCGCTCTCACACCTTACAACTGAAACTTTGTTGTTCTTCCTAGCGAAAATTTACACCTTTGGTCCCCGGAAATGGCACCAAAATGTTATCACCAAATTGATTCCCGTTGGGCTTCTTCAATGGTCAACTTGGAGTAACTCTCTCAAACTACTTGCAACTGGAAATTAGCCTCTCCAGTCTCGTAGGGATCTCTCGCTTTATCTAATGATTTTCTCAATCGAGTCTTAAATCAAATGGCTAACTTTCCGAGTATCTTGATGTATTTTATTGCAGGTGAAAAAAAGGGATATATTTCAGTACCATTGGGCTCATGGACTTAGTAAGAAGGAATTCAGTGACAAATGAATCTACTTGTGGAAGTTGAGGCTTTTATCGCTTCAATGGTAGGAAAATACTTACACATAGAAATATTGAGTAGCTCAATTTTTAAAAGGAAGTAAGAGCATGTGTGACATGAATTCTGAGTAATTCAACATCAAGATAATATAAGTAAGATAAATAGAGACATAAAACATAAGCTCATTGAAACATTCCAAGAATCTCGAGTGAGGCAGAAACAAAGTCTATCTATATTACCTGATATTAGAAATTACAATAGTAGAAGTGTCAAGTCACCATATCCCAACCCTTTATAACTCTAAAAATATCTCATTTATAGAGTGAGGACTCATAAAAAATATTTTTTCCACCTTTATAGCTTTTAATTCCCACCTCAAAGACCTATTTCAAACATGATTCCATCACTTGGAGACTTCCTAGGTATATTTTTGTTTTGTAGAGTTTGAAAACAAAACCGACTCTTATTTCATTATTAGTTCAAAAAAATAAATTTAATAACCCTTATCAACTGCAACGTACTAATTTTCTGAGTGTACAAGAGTGTTTTTATGTGATTATGCCACGTGTATGCTGATCGCAACATCCTCCAAGTCGAATTTCATAATTTTTTTCACAAATCTCGTTAGTGAAAATTATGAAAAAATAGGCCTCGAAACAAATGAGTGTATAATTTCCAAACCCCTGATGTATTTACAGAAAACTGAGAGAGGGTTTTATAGATAAGAATGTAATGAAGAAAAAAAAATTCATATTTCTAAAATATTTTTTTATTTGGTCAGAAAATAAAACTTTAAGGTGACTACTAAAACGAGTCATGTACGTAAAATTTTGTAGCACTCATTTCGTAGCAACTTTTTCGTAGCACCTCTATTTTAAACAAATTTTCCAATAAATTTCACTTTATTATTCCATGAGCCTTTAAATAATGTTAGGGGGGGTTCATGGAACATGTATTCCTACTTTTAAGGAGCTGCATCCATCATACATGATGAAATACCTCCATGATGAATTGATAATTTGAAGATGAGTCGAAAACATATTCGTGGACCAAACTTGCATACAAATATATTCTTTACCATACTTTACCTCCACATGTGTTTAAATGACATTGAGCCACACTTCAAACCACAATTCCTTCAAAATTCAACTTGCTTCCAAAAAAAGGGGAAAAACAAGGCAGCTTTAGTAGCAACTTTTTGGTAGCAAATTTAATTTACCAATTTCCACCACCTCTTAGCTCTTTTTTTATTTCATGGCTCTATTTTATATGTTTAAAGAGATAATAAAAAAAATTTCTCAATCTTGAATTTCATGTTTAACCACACTTTTTTATCAAAATTTCATATTGATAAATTAGTAGGGTTTTTTGGGCTTCAAGCCTCGATGGCGCTACGAAAACTCCTAAAGTGAAGGAAATTTCAAAATTCTTATTTTTCTTCAAAATTTCACCTGTAGTTTTGAAAGGTGATATATTGGAATATGATAAGACAAAATTTTCTCTTACCCTCTTCAAAAAGCATTATTTTCACCTTAAGCAAGTTAATTTGCAATATAAAGACTACTTTTTTCTAAACAAATAGGGTGCGGATATGAGCTCCTATCTCTATATCCTTGATATAAGTTACAAAATGGAAGGAGTTTTTGTAGATTAGTATGTTTTGAAGAAAAAGCTCTCTTTTATTTTTGAAAACCATCTCTAGGTGTCCAAAATCTGCATTCCAAAAACATGTATAAGACAAGGGAAATTGTGCATTCGAAAATAGAGCTGAAAGGCATATCTCGAATCTCCCAATTTGTAGCACCTTTGAGAAAAGTGAAAGAGGTTAATTTTTTCTTGATATGTTCTTGAAAATAATATCTCTTAGCTTCTTAAAATACTTCTCTATTTACCTAGAAACCTCCCTTGAAGTTGACTCGCTCAAAAGTCAAAAAAACAAAGAAATCCTCATATTTGCTACAAAATTACCGGGTATTTTCATAGTGTTTTCTACTCGTTTTCTCGTGTAAAACCAAAATTTGAAAAAACTCGGCGATTCATCCTTTTGAGTCTTAATGCATGGGTGAATGAAAACTAACATGGTATGAGACTTATTTTACATGAAATGGCATAAATGAAAGTGATCTCAAAACTTAGGATAGCCATAAAAAATGAAAAAAAATTCTTATACCACCTTGAAATGTCTTAGGAGACCTTATCCATTTGGTGAGTGACCTATATGACCCTATCAAAAAATGTTTCATAATTTAATGGGTGATAACAACGTGAATTCTAATGAGTGAATAATTTTTACTATGTGAATAATACTTAATGGCTGGGTAGAATCATGTGTGATTCCAATCTAGAGCGAATGGATGTGAGTGCAAGTAGAGAAAGGACAAAACCAAATTTTGGATTCGGAGAAGTAATACATAATAGTGTTCTATATTTGGCTTGATACAATGTAATGGTGTTGAGGAGGTAAATCCCCTCTGCGGACAGAGGCGATCCCTACTAGCCCAGCAGGGGTCTAGCAACTATCAGAGAATGTTACGACGCAAGTTCCTAGTTACGAATGAAAAGACTAAAGATGGAAGCCTACCTGGAATCCAATGCTATGATCTGAAGAAGAGAGCGTTCTCGTTCCTCAGCCTCGGCAGATCACGATCCTCCACGATCTCCGCGGATGGACACCTGCACATGCAAGAAACAAACAGATACAAGCATAAAATCCAGCATACGCAACTAAATATCAGTCAGAAAGGATACTACTCATGTTAACATAATCGAAAACAGAGTGGAACCATAATCGTAATCATTCATTAAATAACAATCGAAAGAGAGTACAACCAATGTTCTGATGCCGCAGTCTCCTTCGGATGGGTCTCCAGTCGTTCACGTCTCGCAAAGCTCGCCAGGGAAAGGGAAAACCTCTCCAGAGTCTCTCTACGATAGTCTCCTTAATTGAGTCGGCCTTAAGGGAAGAAAGAGGGCTCTTAAAGCACAAAGGCTCTTGGGAATTTTGAAATTCAAAGCTTAGGCACTTCAAGACTAGCTTGCAATGGAATTGAGCAGGCTTTTATAGATGGGGAAGGAGGGAGTTGGGATCCCTATTATTGTGGGATTGGCCCTATCATGGAGGAAGGTTCCATGGAAGGTGGCAAACCACTTCCCTTCCATAGAACTCCCGTAGCCAAAGCTCCCAACTCAAGATAGGCAATGGTTTCTGAGTTGGTTAAAACACAACTTCCGCAATCTTTATTTAAAAAACACTCCTTAAATTGGCTAGCGCGACTGCTGCTCTGGGACAGAGCGCCAGTTGGCGCGGCCTCTTTGCAGGATTTTCCTCATTGCCGCGAGTGATGAACTGTCCGCCCGCGCCAATGCAAAAGGAGATGTTTTCATGATTTTTTGCAAGGAGATGTCTTTAGGGCAATTGAAGCTCATGCTTAGAGGAATGCATTGATGATGATTTCAAGGCCTGAAAATGTTCACAGGTCACAAAATGGGTCCTCCATTGTGTGGGATGGGGAATGGTAAGGACGGTGACAAATTACTGTGTAACAGATGCCCCCTAAAGTATGAGGCTCGAGAGAGAGAGGGGTGAAATGCTTTAGGAGAACATGTTCAACTGAAGCCCCGCCGTCGGAAAACCTACGAAGAAAAATACAACTGATATCTCAAGTACATGATGTATATGTGGTACGGGCGCAGCCATTTGAAACAGAGTACACTATAATCCGGATCCAGGGTATGGGCGCAGCCATCCAGCGAGGATCAAATAAATAGACTTAGGTATGGTCGCAGCCATCCAATCAGTGAGTCATGTACATAATGATAATAATCCACAATCGCAGCCTGGATTACAACAGACACAATCCAGTTCTGTGTCTATCTCCCTCTCGACCCGAACAAAGTACAAGTTCAAGCATGCGAATATGTGAGCTGAAGTCAAACATGCAAGAACATCATCTGATTACCAGCCAATGATGAAAGCTGTTAACAGACGCGAGAGGAACCACCAATAATGACAATGGCCCTCAAGGTACTATAGGTACAATCTACAGCGTGTGAATCAATGAGCCGGTGTCGAACACCCGTAGAATCACTCGATCGAAGGCCAATGATGAAAACCTCACATCGAATGCGACGAACCTGCCATTGAGGCATGCAGGCTCCAAGGTACCCTGAAAGAGTCTCTAGACCATCTTCCTGGATAATGAGCTGAAGTCGACAGGAAGTGGCCTGGATCAAAGGTGGGCCATAATGTTTCCCACATCATGCAAGACAAAAGAGGAACATGATGTTTTGTTGTGAATCGTGATCGCATGAGAATCGGGGAGAGTTTCTGATATTCCGCAGAGGCCAACTTCTTGAACATATAAACGCACGACTGTAAAGGGGACTTGCGTATTTGACATCAACGGATCAGAGGTCATAGACGGGGAATGAGCAGAGGAGAGGTCAAAAGGGATTATCCAAACCCACGGAGGAAAAGTGAAGAAACGAGATGAGATGTCCCCAACCCGACACGGATGCAGACCAGTGCCATGTTCAAGAGCGACATACTGCTGACGACAACGACGATGGTTCCATTTGCCCCCCACCATTTCTGGCGAGTACCCCAATTATTTTTGATAACAAGCTTCAAGGGGATAGCATATGCTTGCAATATAAGTCCGCCCTTCCGGCGAATCCATCCTAGTGCATTTAACGAGTCCTAGGAAGGAGGAAGGAGGAGAACGTCATTTCGACTGGGTCCGATGTCATCAGGGTTTAACGAGTCTGACAAAGGAAGAACTCGGCGTCTTTTCATGTTTAGAGAGTTTGAAAAGACAGCGGAAAAGAAAACTCCACAGATCCCTTTTCGTAAATAGTTCCCCAGATCCGAAAAGGTAGAAAACAATATCCGGGAAAACCTCCTAGTCGCGATAGGCTAGGGTATTCCTTTTTCGTAATCAATCCATCCCAGCCCGAAAAAGGGTTAAACGTATACTGGGTAGATGTCGATTCGTGTCCATTTTAACGAGATCAAAACGACAAGGGCCTCGGCGATCTTTTCATGTTTAGAGAGTCAGAAAAGAGCTGAAAGATGACTCCAAAGTGACTTTTTCGTGTATTTACCAAGTCCGAAAAAAGTATAAAATACAACTCGTTTCCATCGTTAAAGTCGCAAAAACCTGCTGCTGCGCATACCAAGCAAGCATAAAACCCATTTTCGACATAACATATTCAAATATTTGATAAAAATAACTTTTAAAACTCATTTAATGTCGAAAAAGCTATAAATATGTCAAAATGGTAAAAACAAAATTACATTTACTATTTACCTTGGTAAAAAGCAGCAGTGGTCCATTTTGGAGTGCAGACTTCTGACAGCGATTGCGACAGATCCGGTTGACCATTCAGATTCTCGTCTGTGACAGGTAAGAGGCGCTTCCCTGCTCTTCATTTCAATCCATTTTTTAATAATTTTCCCTCATGTATTAGCCCTCTGTGGCCACTCTTTGAAATTTTAGGGCTGCGCTCATTGGCGCGGGTATCGGGCACAGACCCTTGCCAATGGGCGTTTCTATGCAAAGGGATCCCGCCAGCGGCGCAACCCAAATTTCTGCCTAAAAATTCGAGATTTTAATCATTTTAAATGGAATTTGAAGCCCATCAGAGATCTAATTAAGGGTTTATGACCAAGTGGATGCAAGAAATCAAGAAAAATGGTGGTTGAGTGGAAAGAACGAGAACATGGAGAAGAGGATGAATAGGCCATAGAAAGTGAGGCTTGCATGAATGCCCTCAGAAACTGTGGGCTAAAGAAGTTCTTCCTTACACCCTGTCTACGAGCTCAGCCCGAGCTCCTCCAGTATTTGATCAGTATTTTGGATGAACATGAACAAGTGTTCAAGTTGCGAGATCAGGTATTGGAGCTGGAGGTTTTTGATGTGTATTTCATCACCGGATTGTCTCGCAGAGGTCTGATCCCCATCTTGACTGGGAGTAGACCATCTGGCGAGAAGATGGAAGAAGTGATGGCACGAGTGTGCCAAGGAGCACAAATGGGATCAGGGAGCAAAAAGGTGGATATCCACACTATCCCCGATCTGGCATTGAGAGTTGTCCTACATACCATCACGCGGGCTACAGGGTCGCAGGCACCGCACGAGGCCACAAAGGCCCAACTCCTGCTGGCCTCAGAATGCATGAGTCCCTTACTGTTCGACTGGGCAACAACAGTAACAATAAACATGAAAAGGCAGCTCACAAAATGCAAACAAGCTAAACTGAAACAGTTTGGCTATGGTTCCATCCTGGTATCGTTCATTCTAGAATGCTTACCAATCTTCCAGGGCCAAGGGGCTATAGTAGCAGATCCGATACCATGAGAGCCAAGAATGGCTTGCTAGGCAGCACTAATGCCCAGAGCTGGAGGCGGCCAACAGATGTATTGGAGGCCGGAGTTCTTCAGGTGGTTACGGCACCAGTTGATTGTAGTGGAGGATTGGCCATATGCAAGAATTGACTTCACCGGAGACCTAGATCTCCCACTACCAGAAGGAGATGTCTGGGACGAGGATTTGGGTAAACCTCATGTTTTTTGATTTTTATGTTTTTTTTTTTTTTTGTTAATACACATTCATCCTAACACATTTTATATATGTATGCATATGTGGGCCCTGAGAGACCAGCTGGGATGTCTCCAATCTCACGGAGGATTCCTCTCGCCCCTGATCCTCAGGGAGAGGGCACAGGAGGAGAGGAGTTGATCCAGAATCTCGAGGGCATTACCCGAGGGATCCCGGACTATGCTCGGCTGGCGGACGTACCGATGGCGTACCAGCGTCATACGGTGGGAGTTCCAAGTCGGACCCACCGAATCCTGAAACGCTTAGTGCGTGCAGTTACATGCTATCATGAGCACCATGCAGATTAGCTCTTAGGGATTATACCACACCTATTTTTTGAGAGACGTATCGTCTCCGGATGTACTTAAGACGATTATGTATATTTTGACTTTATGTGACACACTCTATGTAAACATTTCGATATCTATATATATATGCATATCTATTTCTGGATGGATCTTTCTTTACATGTGATGATGATTTACAAATTGCGCAAATGTTTGTCTAATACCAAATTTGCTACTGCATCTGTTAATGTATTCAAATGCCTGGGTATATGTTGATATGTAATGTAGTCAAAATTCCTTTCCAGTAATCGAATACGCAGATACAGACGTAAAATGGATGGGTTTCTTACCGAATAGTGTCCGTTCAGTTGTAACACTACAAGTTGCGAATCTAGATATACGAGCAATTCACAGATACCAAGGTTTACTGCCTCGGTTAATAATTCTAACATGGCACTATATTCCGTGATGTTGTTCGTGGTACGTCCTAGACACACTCCTTGCAGGTTGACCAACTCACCAGCAATATCATAGATTACCCAGGCTGCTGAAGACAGATTCCTGGTACTGCGGGAGGCACCATCCGTGAAACCAACAAATGGATGAATAGACATCTGCACAACCAGGAAGACCCGATCAGTAGAAATATGTTTACAAGGCACACCACACCATACATGCACACAAATGAAAAATACACACCTATGTACACACACCACACCAAGAAATCACTTCAGGCATAGTACTTTTTGAGGTACAACCCATTTATGGGCTGCGCCAACGGAACTCCTTCATAATCTATAAGCTCGTAGGCCCCGTTTTTCAAAACACATTTTACTATATAGGGCCCATGCCACATAGGCTGGAACTTACCGGCTCCAAGCTTGTCATGTGCTTGATCGTACAGGAGGACGAGGTCTCCTTCGATAAAGGAACGAGGGGAAACAGATTGATCAAAATGAGTTTTGACCCTCTTCTTTTGTGCTTCGATAACCAAAGCAGCCAGACGACGGGTTTCATCTAACCGTTCCAGATACAGAATGCGTTTTTCCTCAGCAGAAGTATTAGGTAAAAGCTCTACAGCTAATTTCAGCGAAGGAATCTCGCATTCAACCGGAAGAGTTGCTTCCAGGCCATACACCAATTGAAATGGTGTGAACCTAGTTGCACTCTTTGCAGATGTTTGGTATGCCCAAAGAGCTGAGAACAGTTGGAGATGCCAATTGGATTTGTGAATACCAACTGTTCGCTGAAGCATCGTGATCAAAACCTTGTTCACTGCTTCAACCTGACCATTCGCTTGAGGGTAATATGGTGTCGAGCTGTCGTGACGCAAGCCCAACTTTGAAGTTAGCTCCGCCATCATATAATCTCGGAAATGAGTACCGTGATCAGTGACGATGGCTTGAGGAACCCCGAATCGTGCAATAACGTGGTTGAATATAAATTGAGCAGCCGTTTTCCCGTCAGCAGCTAGTGTAGGCATCGCCTCGGCCCACTTAGTGAAGTAGTCGACGGCGAAAATGATATACGCATGCCCCCCGGCCGAGTGAGGGTTACACGTCATAAAATCCACGCCCCATTTCGCAAAAGGGCCGACGGTAATAACGGAATGCAATGGCAACGGCGGCGTGCGCATCTTGCGCTGAAAAATCTGGCATGGATGACATTTTCGGACTGCAGTGATACAATCCTTGAATATAGAAGGCCATAAATAACCTGCTCGCAGAATCTTCTGGGCAGTAGCATACCCGAACATATGTCCGCCACAGGCGCCACTGTGGCAGTCATTTAAGACTTTCTCAGCCTCTTCCAAGGTAAGGCATCGTCGGAGCACCGAATCTACTCCAATGCGATATAAGGTATCTCCTACTATACGGTAGGGTTGGGACTGGTGCCGAATCCGACGGCGGGCAGCTTTATCCAACTCAGACCGAAATGTCGAGGTTTGAAGATACACTATTATGTCACCATACCAAGGGTCACGAGTACTGATGAGGAAAAGCGTTTCGTCTGGTATATGGTCTTCAGAGTGTGAGGGAGCAGAGTCTGTAGGGAGAGAACATATCAAATCCGCGAAGACCAGTGATTTAGTTGACTTAGTAGTAGTGAACTCCAAGTCAAACTCCTGCAGGATCACAATCCATTTGGAGTACTTGCCCCCCAGTAATTGTCTAGAAAGAATATATGTCATAGGGTTGCAGTCTGAAACCACTGTTATCGTACGCAAAAGGATGTAATGGCGAAAGCGCTGTACAGCGTGTACTGCTGCTAATGCCAACTTCTCGACATGAGCATAACGCGTTTCTGGATCGAGAAGGTTCTGTGACAGGTAATAAACAACATGTTCATCACCGTCATCGTCATCCTGCACCAAGACCATGGCTATGGTGCTAAATGCGGCGGCTAGATATAAAGTGAAGTCGCAGTGGTAGTCCGGAGGACGAAGCAACGGAGCATTGACAAGCAACGTCTTCAGCTTCTCAAAGGATTCCTGAGCAATTTCGTCCCAATGAAAGGGAACGTTCTGCTTTAACAAACGAGTGAATCCTTTGGCCACCTCAGCATAATTCGGGATAAAGCGCCGAAGAAAATTCGCTTTCCCTTGCAGACTCTGTAACTGATACAGGGAGGAGGGTGATGGGAGATTTACGATGGCCTCGACCTTTAAAGGGTCAAGGCGAATTCCGTCTTTCGAGACGATGAATCCTAAAAGACGGCCAGAATCAACGTAGAAGACGCATTTATGAGGATTGAGCCTGATATTGTAGCGTCTGCAACGAAGAAAGATCTGGCGGAGATGCTCAGGATGGTCCTCTCGCTTACCCGAATGGGCTGGCAAGTCGTCCAGATAAGGCTGAACGATATGGTGAATGTCATGAAAAGCGTAGGACATCGCACGCTGAAAAGTGGCTCCAGCGTTCTTCAAGCCGAACGGGAGTTTTTTATACGCGAAAGTACCCCACGGACAGATGAATGTGGTCTTGTGTTGATCCTCAGGTGCAATATTGATTTGATTATATCCTGAGAAACCGTCCATCAAGGAATAGATCTCACTCCCGGCACATTCGTCGATGATCTGGTCTATAAACGGAGTGGGATAATTATCCTTTGGACAGGCGCGATTGATGTCGCGATAATCAACACAGACTCTAATCGTACCCTGCTTTTTATTGACAGGGACAATGTTAGACACCCATTCTGTGAGGGGGATGGGATAAATAAAACCCGCGTTCAGAAGTTTTTCAACTTCTGCCTTGATGGCGGCGGCTTTCCGAGGATGCATGGGGCGTAAGCGTTGGTGCAGGGGTTTCGCACCTGGATAGGTTGGAATCTCGTGCACTACGATACTGGGATCAATCCCCGACATTTCCTTGTAGGACCACGCGAAAACATCTCTGAATTCTTTGAAAAGCTCAGTATAGACTTGAATCTCATCGGGAGAACAAGTCACACCCACGTGAATATTCTCAACGATCCACGGTTTAACGGAGATGTTGATTGGGATAGTCTGAGTAATGTTACTCAGGTTACCCTCCAAAAAAACCTTGTGCGTCAAAATGGGCGTTTGAAGAGGAGGGGTAGGAACCTGAGTAGCATAACGCTCCAGACAGTCAGTCATTGCCCCCAAGCTAGGCATGAAAGAGGAGCAATGATGTCCATCGCCCCAAGGCAGCTCCTCAAGAGACATAGTTTCAATGATAGCCTCATCTGAAGGAAAAGTCTCTTTGAGAGGATCAGGTGAATCAGTCTGACCAAGCCAGGGGGATTGAGAGTAGACGTCGAGAGCCATGCTCAAAGGAGCATGCTGAGGAGGTGGAGGATCAGATGCAGCAACAATCTCATAGTAGTTGATCTCTACTGGCATCAAGGGCATTGATTCTCCAAACTCATACACCTGCTCAGGCGTAGGAATAAGCCAGGGGTCATCGAACCTGGACATCATGTTGACTTGAGCGGTGTGCGGTGGTGGTGCGGGAAAAACACCCATGAGGACTGGGTCCTTGAAGAGACCAGGTCCCACACTATCTGGGGGATTCGAAATTTGGTCCACGTATGGCACGTTGTTCTCAGAGGTAGAGGTGAAAAATGACAACTGATCCACCGTGACAATCTTTCCCTCGTGAGGGAACTTAATGAATCGAAAGACGGTGGACGACACGCAGAGCATGGCATGGGTCCAGCTATGGCCAAGAAGTATATTGTAGTTTAGTTTAGCGTCAACCACTTCCACTTCCAAGTTGACAGTTTTCCCTTGTAATGTGATCGCTAGACTCTCGAGAACACCCAGGGGTTTAGATTCCCGACCATCAAATGCCTCAAGGGCATTGGGAGATGACGACAGGGCTGGAGAGCCGATGGCCTTCGAGCAAGCGGAGGACATAACGCAGGTAGATGCACCTTCATCCACGACGGCCCAATGAATATTCAGACTGTTAATCCTGACTTGAATAATAAGAGCGATTTGATGTGGAAGCCGGGGAGTGAAATTCTCTAGATCAAAGGTGAGAAGGCTCGAGTCGGCGGGATCAATGCCACCGATTGTAGACAGTAAATCCTTCCGTTGTGAAGGACAACTTTGAAGAACCTCAAGTGCGGACATAGCACATGGCGCCTGTGCCAAATCCTCAACAATGCTGTAATGTTGAGCGGCACGAGCATTTGGATTATAAGAAGATCTTCGAAGGACACCTTTAGGAGGTGGCTTCACAATGGGTTCAAGAGTAGGCTTCTCGATTTCCAACGGACCAGAGACAGGTGGGGGAGGCAGCCCATCCGCAACTGCCTTCCCGGGTGCCTGCCACGATTCGTTGTAATCCTTCGACCTCGTAGCGACAGAGATAGGTGCAACACTCTTCACCATGAAAACTTGGGACCCAAACGGTGCATATGGTGACGACTGTTTGACCATCTGGGTCTGCTGAGATGGAAATGGCTCTTTTAAAACAGTCGGAGTCCCTTTTGGGCCTTTAAGAAGTTGACTAACCTCGGATCGTCGTGGAAAATCCTTAGTATAATGGTCCCCTTCAAAAATGAGGCAAGGGTACTTCGGTTTACGCTGAGAGCCATCCTCAGTACGAGATTTATATTCTGGCTTCGGGGCATCAGATTTAGATTTTCCTTTGCCCTTATTTTTCCCCTTGGAGGATTTGTCTGTAGGATTGGCCTGAACGGAATTTACCTTCGTGGTTTTGCCAGAATCGGATGAGGCGGGATTAGAAGGAGCATTGTTGGAAGAATTAGACTTCTGCTTCCCGTTCGAATTTTTCTTCGAATTCTGAGAGACAGAACCAATGACACCATCCACCGTGGGGGTAGACGGAGCCTTAGAGGTTCTGGACCACGGGGCATCAGGCAAGATATCATAAAGCATGCCAGACTGAGAATATACAAGATCTAGATATTGGGCACGCGCAATGGCCTGTTCCTCCGTCACACACGCTCCCATCACAATATCCTGAGCGATTTTATTCACAAAGGAGGTGGTGAACCAGTGAGTCAGTATCTGATCAGGTATGTGAAACTTGATCAGTCTACGACGACGCCGCCACTCATGAATGTGATCAGAGATGTGAGTGGCTTTGTCCTGCTTCAGAGAAGTTAGGAGGTGCGTCCCGGCTTCATAACGAATCAGTAACTAGAAATGCGTGAGGAAAGCAATGGCTAAAGAATTGAAATCTTAGAAAATGCCGCGGGATAACTTTGTGTACCACTTAGCAGCAGCTCCAGTTAAATTACGCTGGAAGAGGCGCAAGCGAATCGAATCGTCGACCCAAGAGTTAGATGAACACCAAAGATGATATGTCATCACGTGCGCCTGAGGGTTCTCTCCAGCTTTTCCCTCAAACTTGGTGCAATCACCTGGTATCTTGGTGGGAACCGGAGGCCAATATGGATTATGTAAAATCGGATCATTGGTCAACTTTAAAACATCCGGCAGCTCCAAGGTGGCCAGGAACGGCAATGGCAGATTGACCGGCATGCCGGACCCAGGATGAGGACCGTTACCTGTACTCCACAATGGTTGTGAATATCCTTGCCCCCATGGGTTCTGTCCCGTAGGATTCTGACCGTAGGGGGTGTAGGTCATATAACCAGACTGATTTGGATGCTGGTAACCAGAGTGTGGGGCCTGATAACCAGGGTAGGGGCCCTGATTATACGTCGGCTTGGTGTAAGCAGCGTTTGGATTTGGCTGCTGAGTATAGGTGAAACCGGGTGGAGGAGGATAATACTGAGAGCCTCTGGGGTGGTTATAGTTTGGTTGAGATTGACCATGAGGATAATAACCACCCTGAGGATGAGTAGGCTGCTGAAAAGTGGAACCCTGCGGAGCCTGATAAGTAGGGTGCAGATGTTGATTTGGCTGCGGCATTGAATGAGTCGGCTGCTGAGCAGGGTTAATGGAATGAGCGGGCTGCCCTGAATGAACAGGTTGACCCGACTGAGAGGGCTGACCTGAATGACCAGGTTGACCCGGATAGACAGGCGGCGCCGGTTGCGCAGGTTGACCTGGCTGTAAGTGAGCCCCAGGTTGTACCGGATGGGCCAGTTGGCCTGGAGGCAGGACACCGGGTTGTATCGGATGAACCGGTTGGCCTGGTGGTGGAACATGACCAGGTGCTTGGTGGAAACCGGTTTGACCTGAAGTAGAACCATAGGATGGTCCCGGCTGATATGAAATGTTAGAAACAACAGGATACTGCGGTTGCATCGGTAAAGAAGGCTGGATTTTCCCCCCAGGACCATAGACCGGCCCCGGTTGGTACCCCGACTGAGGCTGAACAGGTTGACCGGAAGGGCTATAATACTGTCCTTGCGGACGGTACGATGGCCCTTGTTGGCCGATAGTATAGCCTTGAATGGGCTGTCCCTGTGGATCATAAAGATAGCCAGGTTGGCCCGCAGGTTGGCCTTGGAAAGGCTGTCCTTGCGGGTTATAAGCCTGGTTAAAAGGTAAACCTTGAGCATAGAGGTAGGCCTCAGGAGCGGGTAGACGCAAAATCTCCCCGTGTTCATCATACTGACCTAGGAAAGCATACACGGGAGTACCATCCTGTGCATAGTGCGAAAAGTAAGAACGATTAGGATCTTGGGAGGACGGTCCAACCTCAGCATTCGGCTGTTGCAAAGAAAACCGATACTCCTCTGGAGAGATATTCTCCGGTATAGCAGTTGCTAGATAAACATCTTCAGGAGTTGGCCCAGCCCTAGTAGCAGATGCTGAGACAACAGGAGAAGAGGCGGCCACACAGACAGTGGGCCGAACGGGAACAGAAGTAACGAGCGTCTGAGGAGACACCCCGGGTGTAGTAGCAGCTGGCCTCGAAGCAGGAGATGATATTGCCATAGAGGCTGGAGCGGAAATGATCTGACCCAGAGATCTGTATCCCTGTGGTAAAGAAGGACTGGCTGTTGACATGTCATCCAGCTCAGAGTTGTCTCCCTGAAAAAATATTCGTGGGAAGAGCTGATAGTCTTCACCAGACGTTGGGATTTCCTCACCAGAATTACTCATGGTTGATCCTGCCGTTAAATCACGCAAGAGACGGCGAGGACTAGGAGGAAATACAGCAGCAACAAAGGGCGAACCCGATGTAAGAGAAAGGAAATCAGCTCCTAATCTCAATTCAGACACAGGGTCCGAAAAGGGCCAATTGAACTCAACTGGTCCTCCAAAAGGTTGCTCAGCAAGAACCGGTCCCCCGTCAGGAAACTCAGAAACAATAGGCTGCTGCGGTTCAGCAGAGGATTGGGAAGCCTCTGAAGAATTGTCCGTGTAAGGACTACCAGTAGACGAAACCAAAGGTTCCGCCACTGTGGAAAAATACCAGAGAAAAATAAGCAAACACACACACGGGCTGAAAAAGAGTCAAGACACATGATCAAACGGTCAACAAGCAATCTCTAACAGGGCGTATAATCGTGGGTGATTAATTTTACGACATTGAAAAATAAGAAACTCTACCGTTTCATGTTTTAAGAGTCGAGAAACGATAAAAAGGTGACTCTATCTCTTTCAGATTTGACACAAGCGTGAAAGGACAAGCGCTTGACAGTCTTTTCAAATTTAGGGAGTCAGAAAAGACCAAATGACTGCTCAGGAAAACTAGGCACAAAGGGTGTACCAAATAACTGTGAACTGCAATATACATCTTGGTTTTAATAATGAAGAAGAAATCAACCAAGGACTTCCCGTACATGCAGGCAATCTCCCCAAATGCTGTGTTCGGTGTATCACGGGTATAGGGCAGTAGACTCGGCTTCCTGTGGATAAAGGATTGAAAACCTAGAGGGGTCTCCCTTTATATACGCGACGGTACGAGGAGCACAAGTTTGTACTAGCGCTGTCTAAAGCCAAAAGGCGAACGACAACTGCTAGGTTTAAAGACGCCGGAACACATCTCTAGCCTAGACCTCTAAATATGTTTCGTTAGATTTCAATGTTGCCTTAGGTTAATTGAGTGTATTTTAAAGTTGATCTTCAATTAGGTTTCAATTTTCAGGCCCTAACGAATGTATTGTTTCAAAAACTCCTAAATGCAAAGCTACATGCCACAGTCCAACATTTCGTTCGATGAAAAACTAGCTACAGAAGAGTTGAGAGTCTTTACACAAACAAAATGATTCGGAATACAAACAATGAGATCTCTAATGCGACTAATGAAATTGAAAACTTTTCATTCAAATCACTAATTACTAGTAAAATCGAAAATTTTCAATTTGCACAAATTCAACCAAAAGCACAAGAGATTTTTTTTTTTTGGTAATTTTCAACGTTTGATAGCTAAATGCACTAAGCAAACTGAAAAATAAATGGAACAACTTGAGAAACGATATTGAGAGAGCAAAATAAACGAATTTCACGCAATGACACAAGCAATCAGATCCCAAATCGACCAAAGTCTCTCAAAACCAAGAAAAAGACTCAAAGGCTCCAATGGACCGTGTAATCTAGGCCCAAAGCAAGAGCAGACGAAATTTGAATGAATAAACGAACAATCACCCAAAAATCGCAACAAAAGAATGAACTACTAAAAGAATGCAGAGGAGCAATCAGAGAGCTGACTGGATAAACGAAACACCAAAACTCCCAAGGAGGGCTCGATACACAAAGCCACTAGATGCCCTAGGGCTTAAAACGTGAAATCGATAGATAAAAGCAAACAACCAAAGGACGAAGGAAAATTCCCAGTCAAACAGGACCCCAACACACTCAGGTAGTTGAAAAATCAAGAAGAAAAACACTGACCAGACCTAGAGAGCTCAAAATTGAGCAAACTCAAATATCCTACAGGAGTGGCGCGACTGTAAGGTTGCAACTGGCGCCAGAGAGCAATTGGCGCGAGCTATACAAAAGCAACATGCGCCAATTGGCGCGACTGTCGGGCTAAAAAGTGCGCCAATCAAGTTTCTCAACCAAAAACAACAAATAACTACTCCAGAAGTAGATCAATGTAAGCTAAGCAAACCAAGAAGTAAAAAACAGCAAAAGAACCCAGCCCAGAAGGCTAACCAAGCAAGGAAAATCATAAAACAATCAAAACGAGACAATGAAATTTGGACGGTCCCCAGCGGAGTCGCCAAATTGTTGAGGAGGTAAATCCCCTCTGCGGACAGAGGCGATCCCTACTAGCCCAGCAGGGGTCTAGCAACAATCAGGGAATGTTACGATGCAAGTTCCTAGTTACGAATGAAAAGACCAAAGATGGAGGCCTACCTGGAATCCAATGCTACGATCTGAAGAAGAGAGCGTTCCCGTTCCTCAGCCTCGGCAGATCACGATCCTCCACGATCTCCACGGATGGACACTTGCACATGCAAGAAACAAACAGATACAAGCATAAAATCCAGCATACGCAACTAAATATCAGTCAGAAAGGATACTACTCATGTTAACATAATCGAAAATAGAGTGGAACCATAATCGTAATCATTCAATAAATAACAATCGAAAGAGAGTACAACCAATGTTCTGACGCCGCAGTCTCCTTCGGATGGGTCTCCAGTCATTCATGTTTCGCAAAGCTCGCCAGGGAAAGGGCAAACCTCTCCAGAGTCTCTCGACGATAGTCTCCTTACTTGAGTCGGCCTTAAGGGAAGAAAGAGGGCTCTTACAGCACAAAGTCTCTTGGGAATTTTGGAAATTCAAAGCTTAGGCACTTCAAGACTAGCTTGCAGTGGAATTGAGCAGGCTTTTATAGATGGGGAAGGAGGGAGTTGGGATCCCTATTATTGTGGGATTGGCCCTATCATGAAGGAAGGTTCCATGGAAGGTGGCAAACCACTTCCCTTCCATAGAGCTCCCGTAGCCAAAGCTCCCAACTCAAGATAGGCAATGGTTTCTGAGTTGGTTAAAACACAAATTCCACAATATTTATTTAAAAAACACTCTTTAAATTGGCTGGCGCGACTACTGCTCTGGGACAGAGCGCCAGTTGGCGCGGCATCTTTGCAGGATTTTCCTCATTGGCGCAAGTGATGAACTGTTCGCCCGCGCCAATGCAAAAGAAGATGTTTTCATGATTTTTTTCAAGGAGATGTCTTTAGGACAATTGAAGCTCATGCTTAGAGGAATGCATTGATGATGATTTCAAGGCATGACAATGTTCACAGGTCACAAAATGGGTCCTCCATTGTGCAGGACGGGGAATGGTAAGGACAGTGACAAATTACTGTGTAACAAATGGTTATGGATATGAATGAATAACGTAAAGGAAATGGAGATGTAGACCAGTGGTGTTCAAAGAAATAGGAGAAAATATTAAGGCAACAAACCCTTTAAAATATTTCCAAAGGAAGGAAGGGACGATCAAGATTAAATCGCAAAGATCAGCTCGAGATTAAGCGATAGAGATCTCATCACGAGATATGTTGGGAAATTTGCAAATAAGAGCCACGTGTAGAGCAGACGTCCAAGCACATATCATAGTGCATGCGATATGGTATAATGGTTAAACGGTGAATTTAAAAGGCGCAACATGTGAAATGTTAAAATTGCCAATGTGAAAAATGCTATACTTGCCAAGTTGCGAAGTGGACACATATTGGGAGGAGGATCTAGGCGCACATTGAAATCCATAATTATTTTAGTTACAGGTTCAGACTTGGCAAGGTATGTTATGTGGGTTGCGATGCAAAGTAGACCCGTAAAGGCGCAGTGGGGCTGTTAGATCTAGTATAGATCAACGGTCGAGATTACATCGCAGTTCAGTGAGAATTCACATCAACATTGTGAATATTTATTGATTGGAAAGTTGTATGTTATTTTGTGTGACATGCGATGTCATATACGTTGCGATTTGCCATGCAAGTGGAGATTCATGTGGGTCATAACCCACAGGTTTGTAGTATTGTGGAAGCACGAGTTTGTGATGTTGTGATGTGATAAGGGTAAGTTAAAGGTATTATATATGTTCTTGATGGTTGATAACTTAATGGTTTCGATTGAAACTAGGGTACCACAAAGCTTATGTTGTTGATGATTTATTGTGGGTCATTTAAATACTTCCAGCTCATAAAATCCTAGGAACGGGTAGAGAGTTTAAGTTTCTATGTATGTGGGTATTTTGCGGCCTTTTGGAAACTTTATTTTCTCTCAGAACAAGGTTAATGAAAAAAATTGTTATAAATGAAGATTGCAGAGGTAAACTATGGATAATAAATTTCGTAGAAAAACATAATAGGATTTTGTGTGAAAGAGAAGTAGAATGCAAGTGTGACTACAAAAGAAAGAGGATATTAGTAAAACAAATGTGCTTTGAAGAAAATTGACAGAGAAATTGCAGAAAGAGGAGATTATATTTTAACTCTGACAAGAAGTAGGCATACAAAGGTAAAGTATGGCAGAAGATGGGAGTAATTGATAGTCTTAAGAAGAGATTTGAGAAGGATAAAGAAAGCACATCGATGGTTGTTTTCTTGTGGATAATGGAGATTCACTCGAATGTGATGAGTGAATCGATACTTCTTGTGAAATCATGCAGGTATTATTTTTTTAAATTTGATTTGAGTTTTTCAGGATAATATACATATTGAAGATTGATAGTTGCAGCTAATGAAGTATTTCAGCAAAAGAATATCACAACCTTAAGAAGTAGTGTTGAAGGAAGCCAGTCATGATTGCTGAGTGAAAGAAGAGTGTGGCCAAAACCTAGTATTTAATTTGTGATTCAAATACAAGTGGAAATTTGTGTTCTCAAGAGTGTGGATGATTTGAAGCCTAGAAGGAGCAGAGTAATGATCAATTAAAGTTCCATAGAAGGGAATAGTGGCCAAGTATAGAGGAAATATTGGTGAGATAAATGTAGCAGGGAGGACTTGCCATTGCAGAGGCTTAAGTACAGCTCATAGCGAGTGAGGAACTCATAGAGATAGAGGAGAAGATGACTACTGATAGTCATAACAAAGGTTCTAAGAGAGATCACAGTAGAAGAAAATTGAAGAAAGATGTCAAAGAAGATGGCATGGATGAAGAGTATGAGAAAGAAAAGGATGAGATAAGAATGCAATTTAATTTTTCGATAAAGTTTTTCCATAGGAGTCAAGAAGACTATATATTTGGTTAGATAATGACAAAGAAAATGAAGTGGCATAATATACAAGAGATGAGAGAACATCAGAAGAATATGTAGTTAATAGAGGAGCTGAGGAAGCTTGAGCAGATTATGGATGTTGAATTGAGGATAGAGAAGCTCCAATGAGTTGAGCTACCTCAATACAAACTTGTCGGAGAAGAACAAGTTTCTTTTGAACTTAAATATGGATCAGTGATTTCTGAAACATCACTTGACGCAATTGAGCCTTATGATTTTGAAATTAAGAATTTGTGTATGTTTACATGTGATGTCAAAGAAAACAAAGAAGAAAGACAAAATATTAGTTTAGATAGAGTTAGATCTCAAATGGAAGATCATACATATTTAAGAGGAGGCATTTATTTTCAGTATATTGTAAGGAATGAAGACAGAGGAATTTTGGCTCACAATGATTACCAAAAGCAAGAAAAAGTGGAGAAGGATATCTAGCAACCAAGTGAAGTTCTTGACGAGGTTGATAAGAAGACCGTTGATGATTTTCCGAGTTATGAAGAGGACTTAGAACAATGAGAGGAATATTTAGAACAACGAGAGGAATATTTAGTAATGATATCATCAAATGAGACCATGGGGTCTTGTGATTTTGATAGTGATAATTTGACTGTGTTTGCAGGTGTTGTAGAAGGCAATCAATATCTTGAAATTGTCTAGAATAAAGTTGAGAATTGTCAAGCAAATTACGCTGATGATTGTCTTTCAGATGAAGATAAATTTGAGTTATTGTAGCAAAAGGAGTTCATAAATTCCTTTCTTAGTGAAGAAAGTATCTCCAAGGAAGGTGAGACAGTTATGCCTCATATGAAGGAACCTGTTATTGTTGAGGAAAGGGAAGAATTGGCTTATCTCATCGACCAAGTGAAAACTGTTGGACAAACATCTAAAATTGTCACAAAGATAGAGGATCAGAATTTTATTCTCATGAACAATGAGGAGGTAGTGTCACCAAGAAATTTTACTTGTGACGAAGAAGGAGATAGTGAGGATTGTACAGAATTTTTGGAAGAAATTCCAAGTGAGATGCAATATTTGTGGCATGAGCTAAGTCTTTTAGAGAATAGACTTGCAAGTCAGAGAATGACTATTCTGAATGTACAATTGAAATTGAGCAAAGGTGAGGTAGGTACGTCTCATGTTAAAGTGGAGTCAGTCTTAGAACTGAAGGAAGATTAACTGACTACCAGGATTATTCAAGGAATTGAAGGACAATCACTAAGGTTTGGCAAGGGTGAGGAAGAAAGATGTGTTGGAATTGATGAAAAACATAGTGATAAGGTGTTTGAAAAGAATTAGGTGGAGATTGAATTGCTAAACTATTTGATGGGAGCATTTGAGTATGATCTTTTTATCAAAGATATTGAACATAGGTTGTTTGAAGTGAGATAAAATTTCAAGAGCAACATGAGGGTAAAGATATAAGGGTGGTAGTAAGAATACAACACTTCAAAGATAGGATAACAAACAACAGTTTGAAGACAATTGTTAGAGTGAGTAATAGTTAGAAGATAAACTGGACATGGAGATTGAAAGAATAAGAAGGTTGATGGTGAAGGAGTCTCAGAAAAAGACAACAGCTAGGAAGCAAAGCAGCAACAGCAAGAGAAAGACATCAAAAGAATGTGAGAGCATAGCTAGTGGGACAATGAAACATAAAGTATGGAGACCTCGATAACAACAACAAACAACAACAACAACAACCAAAGAGAGATTAAAGAACAAAGTCTAGGATCAAGGAGGACAACTATTAAAGACACATGATCTAGAGATCATGATTATTTTTCACCTCGGGAGTTTGATGCAGGAGCATCTACTCTAAGTCAAAAGTCCAAGTAGAAATCAGACCTTAGGGTCTTGACATTGGTCCAAGAGGGACATTTCCTTTGTATAATCATTGTAAAATCTTGTAAAGACTTCATAGTTCACAATTATTAGTCTAGAAGGTTCTAAATAGGTCTTGACTCATTAGTCAAAGAGCTTAGTCATGTAATTGAATCTGCATGTTGGTAGAATTCGTTGGATAAGCTAGCAGATAGGATAGGATTGATCCATTTGGTTCATAAAATATAGGATCAATTTCTAAGTTTAGGAATCCATTACAATTTTGTAGGAGTTGAGTGAGTGGGGATAAGCTCTTAATTTTACTATAAATTTAATTGTAAGATTTGAAGGAAAAAGGAGGGCCAAATTGAACAAATAAGATTAGGCCAGGAGATAGAGGTGAGAGCGGAGAGAAAGAGAGGGTTATGTTGAAGGCAGAAAGGGCCATGTAAGGGTCTATCAGGATGAATCCAGATTGTAAGCATGTTTTTATTGTATCTTTACATTTATTGATTAATGAGAAATCGAATTCACGACGACTGTGTTTTGGTTGTTTTACGTGCTGAGTGATTTTTAACTTAACAAATTTGATATGAGTGAAGTAATTAAATGTTGCATGAATTCTGATGAATGAATAAGTCTTACTGTGTGAATAAGTCTTAATGGCTCAGTAGAATCATGTGTGATTCCAATCAAGAGTGAATGAATGTGAGAGCAGGCCGAGGAAGTAACAAACCCAAATTTTGAATTCAGAGAAGTAATACTGAATAGTGTTTTTTATTCGGATTTAGACAACATAATGGTTATGGATATGAATGAATAACCAGAAGTTCAAGCTCAGGAGAGATTAGCGCAACTAAATATCGAACAATCTCATGAAGGATAATGTAAAGGAAATGGACATGCAAAGCGGTAATGGTCAAATAAATAGGAGAAAATATTAAAGCAACAAACCCTTCAAAATATTTCCAAAGGAAGGAAGGGAAGATGAATATGAAATCACAAAGATCAACTGAATATTAAGAAACAGAGATCTCATCACCAGATAAGTTGTGAAAGTTGCAAAGAAGAGCTACATGTAGAGTGGAGGTCCAAGCACATATCGCATAGCGCATGCGATATGGTATAATGGTTAAACAGTGAAATTAAAAGGTGCAACATGCGAAATTTTAAAATTTCTGATGTGCAAAATGCTATACTTACTGAGTTGCGAAGTGGACACGTGTCAGGAGGAGGATACAGGTGCACATCACAATCGGTAATTCTTTTAGTTACGTGTTATGACTTGGGAAGGTAAGTTATGTGAGTTTTCATGTGAAGCGGATCAGTAAAGGCACAATGGGGTTGTTAGATCTGGTATAGATCAACGGTCAAGATTATATCGCAGTTCAGTGAGAATTCACATCAGCATTGTGATTATTTATTTATTGGAAATTTGTATTTTATTTTGTGCGACATGAGATGTCGTATATGTTGCGATTTGTCGTGCAAGTGGAGAGTCATGTGGGCCATAACCCACAGGTTCGTAGTATTGTGGAAACAACATTTTGTGATGCTATGATGTGATAAGGGTGAGTTAAAGGTATTATATGTGTTCTTCATGGTTGATAACTTAATGGTTTCAATTAAAACTGCGGTACCACAAATCCTATGTTGTTGATGAGTTATTGCGGGTTAGTTAAATATTTGCACCTTATAAAATAGGAACAGGTAGATAGTTTAAGGTTCTGCGTATGTGGGTATTTTGTGGCCTTTTTTTGCACCATTTTGTATCAGATAAAGGTTAATGAAAAATTGTTATAAATGAATATTGCAGAGCTAAACTATTTAGAAGACATTTCGTAGTAGAATGAGAAATAAAATGAAATAAGTGATCCGTAACTGAACAAATTTGATATTGGTGAAGTAATTAACTGATTGCATGAATTCTGATGAATGAATAAGTATTTCTATGTGAATAATACTTAATGGTTGGGTAGAATCATGTGTACTTACAGTCTGGAGTGAATGGATGTGAGTGGTGGTTGAGAAAGGAACAAACCCAAATTTTGGATTTAGAGAGGTAATACAGAATAATGTTCTCGATTCGGCTTGCGACAACGTAATGGTTATCGATATGAAAAAATAACCAGAAGTTAAATCTCGGGAGAGATTTGCACAACTAAATATCCAAAAATCTCACGAAGGATAGCGTAAAGGAAATAGAGATGGCGAGCAGTGGCGGCTGAAGAAATAGGAGAAAATATTAAGGTAGAAAACCATTTCCAAAGGAAGGAAGGGACGATGATGATTAAATCGCAAAGATCAGCTCAAGATTAAGTGATAGAGATCTCAACGCTAGATAAGTTATGAAAGTTGGGAAGAATAGCCACAAGTAGAGCGGAAGTCCAAGCGCATATCACATAATGCATTCGATATGGTATATTGGTTAAAAAATTAAGTTAAAAGGCATGACATGCGAAATGTTAAAATCAGTGATGTGTGAAATGATATATTCGTCGAGTTGCGAAGTGGACACATGTCAGGAGGAGGATCTAGGCACATATCACAATTGGTAATTATTTTAGTTACATGTTAGGACTTGGGAGGGTAAGTTATGTGAGTTGTGATGCGAAGCAGATCAGTAAAGGCATAATGGGGTTGTTAGATATGATATAGAACAACAATCGAGATTACATCACAGTTCAGTGAGAATTCGCATCGGCTTTGTGATTATTTATTCATTGGAAAGTTGTATTTTATTTTGTGTGACATGTGATGTTGTATATGTTGTATATGCCATAACCTACAGGTTCGTAGTATTGTGGAAGCAATAGTTTGGGATGTTGTGATGCCATAAGGGTAAGTTAAAGATATTATATGTGTTCCTGATGGTTGATAACTTAACATTTTCGATTGAAACCAACGTACCACAAAGCCTGTGTTGTTGATGAGTTATTGCGGATCAGTTAAATAATTCCACCTTATAAAATCCTCGGAACGGGTAGAGAGTTTAATTTTCTGCGTATGTGGGTATTTTGTCGACCTTTTGCTACATCATTTGGTATCAGATCAAGTTTAATGAAAAAATTTGTTATAAATGAAGATTGCTGAGCTAAATTATGCAGAAGACATTTGGTAGTAGAACAGAATAAGATTCTGCGTGAAATATAAGGAGAATGGAAGTGTGATTGCAGAATAAAGAGGAGATCAGATTTAAAATCTGACAAGGAGTAGGCATAGAAAGGTAAAGTATGGAAAAATATGGGAGTAACTGATACTCTTAAGAAGATATTGCAGAAGGATAAAGAAAGCACAATGATGGTTTTTTTCTTGTGGAGAATCGATATTCACTCAAATGTGAAGAGTGGATGGAGATTGTTTGTGAAATCATGCAAGTATTGTTTTGTTTAATTCAGATTTGAGTTTTGCAGGATAAAAGACATATTAAAGATTGATATTTGCAGCTAATGAAGTATCTCATCAAAAGAAGATCATAGGCCTAAGAAACAATATTGAAGGAAGATGGTAAGGATTTCTGAGTGAAATAAGAGTGTTTCCAGGACCTAGTATTTCATTTGTGATTGAAATACAAGAGGGCAGTTGTGTTCTGAAAAGTACAGATGAGATGAAGCCTAGAAGAAGCACAAGAATGCTCAAAGAAAGTTCCAGAGAAGGGACTAGTGGCCAATTATAGAGGAATGCTTGGTGAGATAAATGTAGCAGGGAGGACTTTCAATTGTAGAGGCTTAAGTAAAACTCATAGTGAGTGAAGAAATCATAGAGATAGAGGAGAATATGACTACTGATAGTCATAATAGAGGTTCTTAGAGGGACCACAGTCAAATAAAACTGAAGAAATATGTCAAAGAAGATGGCATGGATGAAGAGTATGAGAGAGAAAAGGATGAGATAATAATGCAATTTAATTTGTTGATAAAGGTGTTCCAGAGGAGAAAATAAGACCAAAGATTTGGTTACAGAATGAGAAAGAAAATTAAGTGGCATAAGCTACAAGAGAAGAGAGAACATCAAGTGAATATGCAGTTAATGGAGGAGTTGAGGAAGCTTGAGCAGATTATGGATGTTGAATTGAGGACAGAGAAGCTCGAAGGAGTTGAACTACAACACGAAAAACTTTCTTGAGGAGAAGAACAAGTTTCTTTTGAACTTAAAGATGGAGAATGGATGTCCGAAACATCAATTGAGGCAATTGAGCCTTATTATTTTGAAATGAATAATTTTTGTATGTTTGCAGGCGGTGTCAAAGAAGACAAAGAAGAGAGACAAAATTTTAGTTTTGAGACAGCCAGATCTCATATGGAAGATCATATAGAGTTAAGAGGAGGTATTTTTTTCAGTATACTGTAAGGACTGAAATTAGAGGAATTTTGGCTCATAATGATGACCAAAAGAAATAAAAAGTGGAGAAACATATCAAGAAACCAAGTGAAGTTCTTGAGGAGGCTGATAAGAAGACCATTGAAGATTTTTTGGGTCGTGAAGAGGACTTAGAAAAATGACAGGAAGATTTGGTGACTAGATCATCAAATGAGACCTTTGGGTCTTGTGATTTTGAGATTGATAATTTGACTGTGTTTGTGGGTGTTGCAGAAGGAAATCCTTCTCTTGAAATTGTCTTGAATGAAGCTGAGAATTTTCAAGCAAAGTACAATGATGAATGTCGTTCACATGAATATCAAGTTGAGTTATTGCAGCACAAGGAGTTCATAAATTCCTTGCTTAGTGAACAAAGTATCTCCATGGAAGGTGATACAGTTATGCATCATATGAAGGAACCTGTTATTGTTGAGGAAAGGGAAGAATTGGCTTATTTGTTTGACCAAAGGAAGGTTGTTGGACAGACATCAAAAGCTGTCACAGAGATAGAGGATCAGAATTTTATTCTGATGAAGAACGAGAAAGTAGTGTCACCAAGACATTGGACTTGTGACAAAGAAGGAGATAGTGACGATTGCATAGAATTTTTGGAAGAAGTTCCAAGTGAGATGACAAATTTGTGGCATGAGCTAAGTCTTTTGGAGAAAATACTAGCAAGTCAGTGAATGAATATTCTGGATGTACAATTGAAATTGAGCAAAGGTGAGGCAGGAATGTCTCATGTTAAAGAGGAATCAGTCTTAGAACTAAAGGAAATTTAACTCGCTACCAGGATTAGTCAAGGAATTGAAGGACAATCAGTGAGGGTTTTAAAGGAGGAGGAAGAAAGACATGTTGGAATTGATGAACAACATAGTCATGAGGTGTTTGAAAAGAATCAGGTGGAAAGTGAATTGTAGAAATATTTGCTGGAAGCATTTGAGTATGATGTTTTTATCAAATATATTGAACATAGGTTGTTTTGAAATGAGATAAAAATTCAAGAGCAACAAGAGGGTAAGGATGTAAGGGTGGTAGTAGGAATCCAACAACTTAAAAGAGAAGATAACAAACAATAGTTTGAAGACAATTGACAGAGTGAGTACCAGTTAAAATATAAACTAGACATGGAGATTAAAATAATAAGAAGGTTGATGGTGAAAGTGTCTCATAAGAAGACAACAGTTAGGAAGAAAAATAGAAGCAACAAGAGAAAACCAACAGAAGAATGTGAGAGCATAGTGAGTGGGAAAATGCAACATAAAGTATGGAGACTTGGAAAATAGCAACAAACAACAACAACAACAACCAAAGACAAATTACAGAACGAACTATGGGATCCAGGAGGACAACTATTAAAGACACATGATCTAGAGATTATGATTATTTTTCACTTGGGGAGTCTGATGTAGGAGCATCTGCTCCAAGTCAAAAGTCCAAGTAGAAATAATACCTTAGGGTCTTGACATTGGTCCGAGAAGGACATTTCCTTTGTATAATCATTGTAAAATCTTGTAAAGACTTCATAGTTCACAAGTATTAGTCTAGAAAGTTATAGATAGGTGTTGACTCATTTGTCAAAGAGCTTAGTCATGTAATTGAATCTGCGTGTTGGCAGAATTCGTTGGATAAGCTAGCACATAGGATAGGATTGATCCATTCGCTTAAGAAAACATAGGATCAAGTTCTAAGATTAGAAATCAGTTACAAGTTTGTAGGAGTTGAGTGAGGACGGGTAAGCTCTAAATTGTATTATAAATTTAGTTTTAAGCTTCAAAGGAAAAATAATAGCCAAATTAAACAAAGAATATTAGGCCAAGAGATAGAGGTGAGAGCCAAGAGATAGAGAGGGTTTTGTTGAAGGGAGAAAGGGCCATGTAAGGGCATATGAGGCCGAATCTAGATTGTAAGTAGGTTTTTATTGTACATGTACATTTATTGATTAATGAGAAATTGAATTCATTGTGATTGTGTTTTGTTTCTTTTACATGGTGAGTGATCTGTAGCTGAACAAATGTGATATCGGTGAAGTAATTAACTGATTGCATGAATTCTGATGAATGAATAAGTCTTACTATGTGAATAAGGCTTAATCGCTCGGTAGAATCATGTGTGATTCGAGTCTAGAGCGAATGGATGTGAGTGCAGGTCGAGAAAGGAACAAACCGAAATTTTGGATTCAGAGAAGTAATACAGAATAGTTTTTTGTATTCGGCTTGAGACAACGTATTGGTTATTGATATGAATGAATAACTGGAAGTTAAATATCAGGAGAGATTAGCACAACCAAATACTAAACAAGCTCAGGAAGGATAGCGTAAAGGAAACAGCGATGTAGAGTGGTGGAGGTCAAACAAATAGAAGAAAATATTAAGGCAACAAACGCTTTAAAATATTTCCAAAGGAAGGAAGCGACGACGAAGAATATCAGTTGAATATTAAGCGATAGAGATCTAATCACGAGATAAGTTGGGAAAGTTGTGAAGAATAGCCACGTGTAGAGTAGAATTCCAAGTGCATATCGCATAACACATGCGATATGGTATAATGGTTAAACGGTGAAGTTAAAAGGCACGACATGCGAAATTTTAAAATCACTGATGTGTGAAATGCTATACTCACCAAGTTGTGAAGTGGACACGTGTCGGGAGGAGGATCCAGGTGCACATCACAATCAGTAATTATTTTAGATACATGTTAATACTTGGGAAGGTAATTTATGTGAGTTGCGATGCAAAGTAGATCAGTAAAGGCACAACGGGGCTATTAGATCTAGTATAGATCAAGGGTCAAGATTACATCGTGGTTCAGTGAGAATTCGCATTTACGTTGTGATTATTTATTGATTGGAAAGTTGTATTTTATGTTGTGCGACATGCGATGTCGTATATGTTATGATCTGTTGTGCAAGTGGAGAGTCATGTGGGCCTTAACCGAGAGGTTCATATTACTGTGGAAACATTAGTTTGTGATGTTCTGATGCAATAAGGGTAAGCTAAAGGTATTATATGTGTTCCCGATGGTTGATAACTTAATGGTTTCGATTGAAACAAGGGTAACACAAAGCTTGTGTTGTTTATGAGTTATTGCGGGTCAGTTAAATACTTCCGCCTTATAAAATCCTCGGAACGGGTAAACAATTTAAGTTTCTACGTATGTGGGTGTTTTGTGGCCTTTTGGCTGCATCATTTGGTATCAGAGCAAGTTTAATTAAATTTTTTTTTATAAATGAATATTGCAGAGCTAAACTAGGCAGAAGACATTTGATAGGAGAACATAATAGGATTCTACATGAAATAGAAGGAGAATGCAAGTGTGATTGTGGAAGAAAGAGGAGATGAGATTTTAAATCTGACAAGTAGTAGGCATACAAAACCGAAGTATGGCAGAATATGGGAGTAAGTGATACTCTTAAGAAGAGATTGTAGAAGGATAAAGAAAGCACAACGATGGTTGTTTTCTTGTGGAGAATGGAGATTCACTCAAATGTGAAGAGTGGATGGCGACTGCTTGTGAAATCATGCAAGTATTGTTTTCTTCAACTCTGATGTTAGATTTCCAGGATAAAAAAGAGATTGAAGATTGATAGTTGCAGTTAATGAAGTATCTTAGCAAAAGAAGATCACAGCCATAAGAAGCAATGATGAAGGAAGCTGGTAAGGATTTATGAGTGAAAGAAGTGTGGTGAGAACCTAGTATGTCATTTGTGATTGAAATACAAGAGAACAGTTGTGTTCTCAAAAGTACAGATGAGTTGAAGCCTAGGAGGAATAGAGGAATGCTCAAAGAAAGTTCCAAAGAAATGACTAGTGGCCAAGTATAGAGGAAAGCATGGTGAGATAAATTTAGGAGGGAGGACTTTTTATTGTAGAGGCTTAAGTACAGCTCATAGTGAGTGAGAAATTCATAGAGGTAGAGGAGAATATGACTATTGATAGTCATAACAGAGGTTCTGAGAGAGACCACAGTAGAAGAAAACTGAAGAAAGATGTCAAAGAAGATCGCATGGAAGAAGAGTATGAGAGAGAAAAGGCTGAGATAAGAATGCAATTTAATTTTTTGATAAAGTTGTTCCATAGGAGCAAAGAATACCAGAGATTTGGTTACAAAATCAGAAAGAAAATGAAGAGGCATAAGCTACAAGGGAAGAGAGAACATCATGTGAATGTAAAGTTAATAGAGGAGCTGAAGAAGTTTTATTAGATTATGGATGTTGAATTGAGGAAAGAGAAGCTCGAAGGAGTTGAGCTACAACAAGAAAAACTTGTTGGAGAAGAAAAAGTTTATTTTGAACTTAAAAATGGAGCAGTGATGTCTGAAACATCAATTGAGGCAACTGAGCCTTATGATTTTGAAATTAATAATTTGTGTATGTTTGCAGGTGATATCAAAGAAGACAAGGAAGAGAGTCAAAATTTGAGTTTTGAGACACTTAGATCTCATATGGAAGATCATACACAGTTAAGATGAGGTATTTCTTTTCAGTATACTGTAAGGAGTGAAAGTAGAAGAAGTTGGCTCACAATTATGACCAAAAGCAAGAAAAATTGGAGAAGGATATCAAGTAACCAAGTGAAGTGCTTGAGGAGGCTGATAAGAAGACCATTGAAGATTTTCTGAGTCATCAAGAGGACTTAGAACAACGAGAGGAAGATTTGGTGATTGTATCATCAAATGAGACCACAAGGTCTTGCGCTTTTGAGATTGATCATTTGACTATGTTTGTAGGTGTTGCAGAAGGCAATCCATCTCTTGAAATATTCTTGAATGAAGTTGAGAATTGTCAAGCAAGGTATGATGATGACTGCCTTTCACATAAAGATCAAGTTGAGTTATTGCAACATCAGGAGTTCATAAAGTCCTTGCTTAGTGAAGAAATTATCTCCAAGGAAGGTGAGACTATTATGTCTCATATGAAGGAACGTGTTATTGTTGAGGAAAGGGAATAATTGGATTATCTGATTGACCAAAGGAAGACTGTTGGAAAAACATCTAAAGCTGTCATAGAGATAGAGGATCAGAATTTTATTCTAATGAAGAATGAGGAAGTAGTGTCACCAAAAAATTGGACTTGTGACAAAGAAGGAGATAGTGAGGATTGTATAGAATTTTTGGAAGAAGTTCCAAGTGAGATGACATATTTGTGGCATGAGCTAAGTCTTTTGGAGAATATACTAGTAAGAAAATGAATGAATATTCTAAATGTACAACTGAAATTGAGCAAAGGTAAGGCAGGCATGTCTCAAGTTAAAGAGGAACCAGTCTTAAAACTGAAGGAAGTTGAACTCACTACTCGGATTTGTCAAGGAATTGAAGGAAAATGAGTGAGGGTTGTCATGGAAGAGGAAGAAAGACATGTTGGAATTGATGTAAAACATAGTGATGAGGTGATTGAAAAGAATCAGGTGGAAAGTGAATTGCTGAAATGTTTGCTGGAAGCATCTGAGTATGATGATTTTATCAGAGATATTGAACATAGGTTTTTTTGAAATGAGATAAAAGTTCAAGAGAAAAAACAAGGTAAGGATATAAGGGTGGTATTAAGAATCCAACAACTTCAAAGAGAAG
This sequence comes from Pinus albicaulis, assembly GCA_034641835.2. Classification (NCBI taxonomy): domain Eukaryota; kingdom Viridiplantae; phylum Streptophyta; class Pinopsida; order Pinales; family Pinaceae; genus Pinus; species Pinus albicaulis. Next base: position 1,032,381,889 of record CM076584.1, read on the forward strand.
ATAAAAAACAACAACTTGAAGAAAATTGGCAGAGTGAGTATGAGTTAGAAGATAAACTAGAAATGGAGCTTGAAATAATAAAAAGGTTGATGGTGAAGGTGTCTCAGAAGAAGACAACAATTAGGAAGAAAAACAACAACAACAAGAGAAAAACAACAGAAGAATGTGAGAGCATAGCCAATGGGACAATGAAACATTAAGTATGGAGACCTGGAGAACAGTAGCAAACAACAACAACAACAACCAAAGAAAAATTACAGAACAAAGTCTATGATTGAGGAGGACAACTATTAAAGACACATGATCTAGAGATCATGATTATTTTTCACCTAGGGAGTGTGATGTAGGAGCATCTGCTGTAAGTCAAAGGTCCAAGTAGAAATCAGACCTTAGGGTCTTGAGATTGGTCTGAGAGGGACATTTCCATTGTATAATCATTGTAAAATCTTGTAAAGACTTCATAGTGCACAAGTATTAGTCTAGAATGTTCTAGATAGGTGTTGGCTCATTAGTCAAAGAGCTTAGTCATGTAATTGAATCTGCGTGTTGGTATAATTCGTTAGATAATATAGCAGATAGGATAGGATTGATCCTTTCGATTCAGAAAAGATAGAATCAAGTTCTAAGTTTAGAAATTAGTTACAAGTTTGTAGGAGTTGAGTGAGGCCGGGTAAGCTCTGAATTGTATTAGAAATTTAATTGTAAACTTCGAAGGAAAAATGAGGGCCAAATTAAACAAAGAAGATTAGGCCAAGAGATAGAGGCGAGAGTCGAGAGACAGAGAGGGTTTTGTTGAAGGGAGAAAGGGCCATGTAAGGGCGTATGAGGCCGAATCTAGATTGTAAGAAGGTTTTTATTGTATCTATAAATTTATTGATTAATGAGAGATTGAATTCATGGCGACTGTGTTTTGTTTGTTTTACATGCTAAGTGATTCGTAACTGAACAAATTTGATATCGGTGAAGTAATTAACTCATTGCATGAATTTTGATGAATGAATAAGTCTTACTATGTGAATAAGACTTAATGGCTAGGTAGAATCATGTGTGATTCTATTTTGGAGCGAATGGATGTGAGTGTGGGTCGAGAAAGGAACACACCCAAATTTTGGATTCAAAGAAGTAATATAGAATAGTGTTCTGTATTCGGCTTGAGACAACGTAGTGGTTATCGATATGAACGAATAACTAGAAGTTAAAGCTCGGGAGAGATTAGCACAACCAAATACTGAAAAATCTCACGAAGGATAGCATAAAGGAAACAGAGATGCAGAGCGGTGGCGGTCAAAGAAATAGGAGAAAGTATTAAGGGAGAAAACCCTTTAAAATATTTCCAAAGGAAGGAAAGGACGACAAAGATTAAATCACAAATATCAGCTGAAGATTAAGCGATAGAGATCTCATCGCAAGATAAGTTTGGAAAGTTACGAAGAAGAGCCACGTGCAGAGCAGAAGTCTAGGCACATATCACATAACATGTACCATATGGTATAATGTTTAAACAGTGAAGTTAAAAGGCACGACATGCGAAAGGTTAAAATAGCTGACGTGTTAAATTCTATACTCGTCAAGTTGCGAAGTGCACACGTGTCAGGAGGAGGATCGAGATGCACATCGCAATCAGTAATTATTTAAGTTACATGTTAAGACTTGGCAAGGTAGGTTATGTGAGTTGCGATGCGAAGTAGATTAATAAAGGCACAACGGGGCTGTTAGATCTGGTATAGATCAATGGTCGGGATTACGTTGCATTTCAGTGAGTATTCTCATCGACGTTGTGATTATTTATTGATTGGAAAGTTGTATGTTATTTTGTGCGACATGTGATATCGTATATGTTACGATCCGCTGTGCAAGTGGAGAGTCATGTGGGCCATAACCCACAGGTTCGTAGTATTGTGGAAACAACAATTTGTGATGCTATGATGCGATAAGGGTAAGTTAAAGCTATTATATGTGTTCCCGATGGTTGATAAATTAAAGAGAACCATGTGGTCATCACACTATAGAGAGGTGAGAGGGTGACCTCTCCTCCTGTGGTAATGTTGATTAGCTTAAGATTAAGCCAGAGAGATCTCATCGCGAGATAAGTTGGGAAAGTTGCAAAGAAGAGCCACGTGTAGAGCGGAGGTCCAAGAGCATATCGCATAGCACATGCGATATGGTATAATTGTTAAATGGTGAAGTTAAAAGGTGCGACATGCAAAATGTTAAAATTGCCAATGTGAAAAATGCTATACTCACTGATTTGCGAAGTGGACACGTGTCGGGAGGAGGATTGAAGCGCACATCGCAATTGGTAATTATTTTAGTTACATGTTAAGACTTGGCAAGGTAAGTTATGTGAGTTGTGATGCAAAGGAGATCAGTAAAGGAACAACGGGGCTGGTAGTTCTTGTTTAGATCAACGGTCGAGATTACATCACAGTTTGTTGAGAATTCGCATCGGCATGACCAATTGGAGAGTCATGCGGACCATAACCCACAAGTTAGTAGTATTTTGGAAACAACAGTTTGTGATGTTGGGGTGTGATAACGGTAAATTGAAGGTATTATATGTGTTCTCGATGGTTGATAACTTAATGTTTTCGATTGAAATCAGAGTACCACAAATCTTACGTTGTTGATGAGTTATTGCGGGTGAGTTAAACGCTTTCACCTGATGGTTGATAACTTAATGGGAATACCCAGAAACCCCATGCCATGTTTTTATCCATACTCCATTTTGTGCGCCATTGACGGAAGCTCCTTTAACAACCACGTCTGAAACTGTATTTTGTGAATCACCTCTGCCAAGACTGCCAATACTTATTCCGTGTCCATGACCAGAAACTAGTTTGATGATTTCAATGTCTGAGCTTTCTATATCATCTCCTGTTGCAATTGTGCAATTTGGAATCAGTGCATGTTGAGAGGTGTAGACCTGAATTCTATCTGTATTTAGACTATTGCCAAGAGCAACAATTTCCAAGTTTTCAACTTCAACATAGGTTGACTGAGTTATTTCAACATGGATTTTTGGACTGTCTTTGAGCTTCAAATCTCTGAAATGTAGAATATACCATAAACGCTGTGGGAACACTCTAGAGAAGATGGTTTTGGTCTAGATTACAATCACCAGCCCACAATTTCTGGCCTGTTCCATCAATAATGCCTCTAGCATTAATAGTGATTAATCCATTCATTGAGGTCTTGGACTAATTTGGTAGATTATATTCTCTTTAGACTTGCACCCATGTACAGGGAATTCCATGTTATGAGATGCATCTTCAGGCACTCTGAAGTCGTCATTCAAAGTAAATATATATTTTATTCACATTCCATGTAGTTTTTCGCTGATAGTAAGACTAGATATCTGTCATGTTAATTAGTGGTCAAGAAATAGTCAATCTGCAATTGATGGCCCAGTCTATTGTTGGTAGTAGTAGGTGGAATACAACTTTGCATACATGATTTTTTTAAGATGGCTGCAAGAATGAGAATCATTACATTTAATTATGGAACACTCGAAATGTTTAGATGTCGAGAAGTTAAATTTGAATAGGGGCAATCTTGTTTGCTACAACCACAAATCTTAAGTGAGTTTTTATCCCAAGGATCTTATTAACCTAGTTTTTGGTCTTTCAATTCATTTCCTAGGATATATATATATTTTTTAGATTGCATCTTTAGATTTATTTTTTATTTTATTTATTTATTTTCTTTCTAGACATCAATGTAGTTATAGTTTATAAGCTTCAAATTCCATGAGCACTGATTATAATTTAGTTCACTTATCATATATTGGCAATTTGAAATTGCATCGTGATGCATGCCAATCATATAAATAGTCAAATTTGCATTTTAGGATCCTATAATGAATTGTGGAACAAAATTTTGTATTTTCATGCAGTGTTCAGTGTGTTTTTTTTTCTTAATGTTATTTGAAATTGGCAATAACTAAAGGGATTGGTTAAATTTCACTATAGTTGCTACATACTATGGTTGGTCACAGAGTGTTACTACCTTCTATGGCTTGGGTTGATAAGTAAACAAGCACATTTAAAGTGCATGCTAATAGAGGGCATTTATTTGCAACATGTTTTGTGGGTTTTTATTGACCCATTAATTAATGACACCTATGATTAATAACTCTTTGGTAATTTTAAATATTGTAAACTTGATTAAAAATTATAGTCGTTGAAGTGGAGGGGTTTATTTGAGTCTGTATCCTTGAAAGAAATAGTCTCTGAGGATGGAAACACATGTTTTCCCATCACTCCTTTTTCTAGGCACAACACCAAAATTAGAATAGTGTCTTTGCATATCTTAGACAATATATAATGGCCATCAAGTTGGTTTCCTGCAAAAAAAGTTATTATTGCTCTACTTTTTGCTTTTTATTTACTACAAAATCAAGAAATCTCACCCAAAATATTAAGGTTTTCCCTACGATAGACTTGAAAATAATTTGAAATCTTGCTTTGATTTCAAAGCCCTCTCAAATTAAGGTCCCCTAACATTTCCATTGTTACCAATTTTTTTGTTAAATACTTTTTGTTCAAATATTTTGTTGAACACTTGCCATGCAACCTTAGGTCCAGAGGAAATGTTTTGTTTTTGGCCTAAGTGATCTTGATTGAAACGTGTTAACTACCGATCTATCTATAAGTACATCCAAGAATATTACATTACCATACCCCTAAGAACACATCTAAGCCATTATTTTTTGTGCTTGGACTATCATGTTAGTCCCTAAAGAACAATTTGGTGATAGGCCAGATGTATCCCGAGTTAAAAAATGATAGTGCTCAAAAATGTTTGCAACCTTGCCACAGTCCCTTTGCCATTGCGGTGGAAAAATAGAGGTCTTATGCAGAAGCTATGAAGATTTAAAATGCTTAGTAAACTCCAAAAATGAAACTTTCACTCAGTTTGACTCATGGAAAATTTTATAAAAATTATATGTTAAAGATTTTTGATTTTTGATATAGTTCATTGGCAAATAATAGAGCTTCGTGTGGCCTACCCAGCCAATTGGCCCATGCAAAGGAGAAATTGGAGTGGAAAAACTTTTTGAGGTCTACCAGATTTGAAACCTAGACCCGACTCCATGTTCAAAAGAGGCTCCACCGACTCCCCTACATTCTATTTCTTAACAACCATTGTTTACAAAACGTATTTATGGCTAACGTGACCCCAACTGCTAAATATCGTGGCCTTAAAGGCCTTAGATGGATTGAGTTATAAAACCATGATATGTTTGGCACTCATTTCAAACTTTAACGCAGAGGTTAGGAGATGGATAAGTCACAGTTTCGAAGGTGGTTTCAGCGGAGGTCACATGTGACCCTGCCACTCCAACTAGTTAATGCAATCGTTAACCGTTCCAACATTTTTGTAGCGCACCACCATTTTTGCTAGAAATCCTATTTTGAAGAAGTTTACTGGAGTTCATCTAGTTTTGGAGGAGGTTTTCAAGGGATATTGGGAAAATTCTTGTTTTTTTCATAACTCTTTGGATTTTCAACCAATTTTGATGCATGGATAGTCAATTTTGGGTATTCTCTACTTTTTTAACACATTGGCATAGGTTTCAAACCCATCATATGTCATCTTGTATAGGTTTAGCTTCGGGAAAGATGAGGAGTCATGAGGGCCCATGAGTTATTTTAGTGTATTGGGCATCCATTGTGTATTTTTATAGAGATCACCACCATTTGAGGCTTTATTTCACATGTACTTACCATTTTTGAGCAATAATATATGAGGGACATGCCATTGGTAGCTGGACCAACAGATGTAGCCTAGTAGGGGTGAACTACTTCATCAAATTTGTTGAGTATTGTTACAAATGATGTTTAATTCTCTATTATTTACTGTTTTACAATGTTTTATAAGAAATTTACATGCTTAAACCTCACACAAAAATTAGTTTAACTAAGATTAAACCATTTTTTTCACCTACAAACTTCAGAGAACCTTATGCACATATTTTAAATATTGTTTGGATACTTAGCAAAGAAAAACTAATAGATTACATTCAGATCAAGTTGGTATCAGAGCTATAGTTTTACTCTCTGTATTTTTAATGTGCAAAGTTTGTTTAACTGTTTGCAAGGTTTTTCATGCTTACTAGGTTGAAGCTTAAGAGAGGAGAAGGTTAATTGGTGAAGACATTAAGTAATCCACAGCCAAGGAGGGCAAGAGTGCCATTATCTCCACCTTCAATTTCACCTCAAAAAGAAGCAGAAGAAGCCATAAACATGACTTCAGAATAAGGTCAAATTCCTGAAGAATTTGATCCCAAGGAGGAAGAAAGAGTGTTTAGAAAAGCATTCCTTGACTTGACTGAAAAGGTGAGAGTCCTTTATCAAGGAAAGAAATGAAAGACTAGAAAGAGAAGGACCCAAACTTCACAAGGAAGGACAAGAATCGTACGGAGGCCATAATGATGAGGATAAATCCAAGAAGCGTAATGGTGGTTATGAAGACAGTGGTGTTGGGGTCCTGTGTTTTGATATATTCGCTTACCGAAAGACAAGGAAACATCAGAACTAATCTTTAGAGTTCCAGGATCCAGTCCTCCTGTTCTCAAAGAGGGATCTCTCAAATTTACTTGTTTTACAAAGATATATCTTGTTTTCTTTTAAGTATTGATTTTAGACTAGTTATTAAGTGCAAGTGTTTGTTTGGTTTGTTTGTTTGGTTGGTTGGATTGGGACAACAGAACATGAAAGGTCTAGGAAAGATAGATAGAAAGAAGAAGTGTCAAGTTCATTGGGCAATGGAGTCAAGAATAAGTTTATGACAAGCTCATCAAAGGATATGGGATATCAAAGGGCAAATCTAACTTGGCCACATGATCCTTTTGTTTTTGTGAATGAGATGGACATCAATGATTTGAAAAGAGTGTTTGAATTCTGAACAAAGGGAACTTAAAAACATAACTTGAACAATAAAGAGGTATTTGATAGACATTGCTAACCATGAATTCTACAAACCACACTTTAAGCAAATAATGATTTCAAGACAACTTTCAAAATGAAATATAAGATTCGAGGAACACCCTATTTCCTCAAACTTTATTTCAAAGGAATTATAAAACATGAAAAATTCACTCATAATTGCAATCATAGAAGAGGGAACACCTAACATATCTATGATCACAACTATAAAGACCTTTAAAAAAATTGTTCAGGCAGGAGACAAAGGGTATGATAAAAAAAGACCTCCTTGGCTAACTATAAACAATGGTACTTCAAAGGGAGACTTCAAAAATAGTTTTCAAGTGGCAAAAGACAAGCAAGGAAAACCATAAATCATGTTGGAACCAACTATTTGAAGTATTTGAGAAATAAACAAGCATAAGGGTTCAAGAGAATGATTAAAGACTCTAGAATGCCTTAGCAAAAGAAAATATAAAACAGTGAAGGATAAACAGGTCTAAGGTGCTTCCAAGAGTCATTTATTAGCCTAAACTTTTCATCCTACTATAGTAAGAATTTATGAAATGTAATGAAAATAGGAAAAACAGCCGAAAGTTAAGAATACATCACCAACAGCCAAGCTCAAGGATCCAATGATAGAGCCTTGTCAAGAACAAGCATGTCAAAACATCATCAAGATTCCAAGACTTAAATTTCTTCTTCAACTTCAAATAGACTATGTATCATTTCAGAGAGTTTCAGTATTACAACTAGTGACCAACCAGCTAACAATCTCTTATCTTCTACAAGAGTATTTATAGAAGAAACGAGGAGGTGGAGTAAAAAGAAAGGTTTGTTTGATCAATTAATGAAGAGTAAGTGCTTCTCGGCATTTGGGAGGCCTAACAGAGAAGAAAAGACATGTATTCATTCATTTAATTGATTTACATTAGCAAAATCTTCTTAGGCTGATTTTGTTGACTTTTGAAGGCCTTAGTGGGTTGCTTAATAACTTCTGGGCTGTCTTTAAACAATTATCTCTAATTGTAAATTTATTATGCATTCCTTTTTATTTATTGAGGCTGCAGGTGTCACTTTGGTAGCTGTAAGGAAATTTTGGCCTCTGATGTGGCGGTGGAGGCCTTCTATACTGATATTTTTCTCTTTATTTTCTCTATTGGCCTCATTTCTTCCTTTTGAAATCAGTTTTTCAATGCCCTTTAAATCAAATAACATTCATATCCGCCAACAAATTCGATTCTAAGGCCAGATCTGGCCCTTGGAGGTTGGATCTGCCTCAGATCTTAAAAAAAAAATCTGATTTAAACCCACAACGTGCAAGAAACGAATCAGATCCTAAAGATATACACACCAAGAAAATTATTAAACCCTTACAGCTTTAAAAAATTACAAATTTACAAACTAATACACAATTTAGAAAGCTCTCACAGCCAAATTTAAATTCATTTCGCCACAATTTTAGAAAATGAATTTTTTTGAAAGAGAGGCACAAGCCCTAGGAGATCATGCAAAACCACCAATTTTGTAAGATAGATTTGGAGTTTAACAAATAATGAGCTTTTCAGATTTATGTCATTTGAGAGTCGTTTGGTCCAACCAAAGACTTCCCCAAACGCTCAAATATATAAAAAAAAGTTCACTGCACACTTAGATCTGAACCTTAGATCGATAGAGATTTAAGAAAATAAGATGAGATCCTTTAGAAAAATCAAAATGTCATTTTATGACTCCAGAAAACTGCACAAGATACCTGTATGTATATTAATCCATGAAGGCCATCAACTATAAAATGCAAAAACAAATTAGTAGAGTTTAGAGCCAATTCACCATATAGATCCGAGAAGGAACATCAAAATTTATAACTCCAAAGTCTTTATGCTTTATTACTCCAATGTTTACCAGAGCTTCCAAGACAGGTGCATGAATCTGAGATTGGATGATTCAAGACTGACAAAGACCTCTTAATTTATAGGACAAAATCTCCAACGACTAGTTCGGTTGATCTACGTCATAATAATCTCGATCGTCGATAAGATTTGATCATCTTTTAATCTAGACGGTCGAAATTATAATTTTGAGGAAAAAACGAATTTATGATTTAAATCCATTTTAATTAACTCAAAAATACTATTTTGAGTTAATTACCCCAAAATTTTGACTTTGACTTAACCACCTAGGCCCAAGGGTCCAAAATTTCTTAAAATTCTCAAAATTCCCTTGACCTAAGGCCTTTAAAAAAATATTTTTAAGGACCAACGAATTTTTCCTTTAAAGAATTTTATCCTAACTTAATACCCTAAATTAATTAAATTTCTGGATTTTGATTTTCTTTTTAATTAATTGACCAGAAAATTTAATTAATTGATTGAGAGGAGATTTTAATTGTTTTTCCAACCCTCTTTACATAAGATAATACATTTAGACACATGAAGGGGGAATACCCATTCGTATATACCCTCAAATAAATACCCAATTATGCGACTCAAAATATGATATAGTAGACCAAGTAGCTCAAACTAATTTTACAAGGACTTGATTGAAAACAATAGGACTCACTTAGCATGTTGATGACAAAATCCACCCTAGCTTTGGGGTGAGCTTGGAGGGAAAAACTCTGTCGATCACTTACGTGAATCAGTGAGACAAAAAACCTCATAGTATGGAAATCATCAACAACATACTAGGCTTACCTAGGTTGTTACATACATTGACGATCTTACTTAGATCATTTACATCATAATATGTTGAATGGGGTTTTATCATTTATAACAAAATGTCGACTGATGATGAAATCTGGATGTCGTGAACCTCGAACATGATAAGCCCCATTTGAAAAAATGGGGGTGTACCGCTATGGGGTTGTTGACGAAGTGTGGTCAACAGGACTAATAGTGAAACAACAATGAAGATTAACTCAAAGGGTAAAGAACATCATAAGACTTCAAAACATGATAGGTTTTGAAAGGAAACTATCTCTTGAAGGCTAAAAAATATTTAGCCACCATTTGGTATGACAAATTTTTATAGGTGGCTAACAGTGGTTCCACATGGGGATGGCATCTTCTTGAAGGTGTCAAGAACATCAGATATTGATCTCTGGCTTTTCAGTAAACCAATGCCTTCATCCATTAGGCATCAACTTTCTTTTCTTTTAGCTGACCTTTCTATGAGTTGATAATCTTTTCCACAATCTGAAACAATGGAATTCTATCAAAACAACATCTCTACCTACCCACCTCTATGATTCTAACATTTTTTCTTCTTTCAGAGTGCATTTGGACTAGAAAACTCTCTTCATCAACATTTTATTCATTTGAAAACAAGAAACTAATCTATTTCTACTCTTATTTCTCAATGAACTCAATTTAAACAGTTGAGTTCATAAATCCTCTACCTAACAACTATCTGTCAGGATTAGACTGTCTGACAGACCTTTATTCTCTAAATTCTAAAATAGGAATTTAAAAGCAGCCAAGCCAGGATTAAGCAATTTGACTTGTTGTAGATATATGGCATATAAACAAGTTTCACATAGATTTTATTTGCAAAAAAGTAAAACAAATTTTGTGAAGGCTTAAGATATGAAAATTAAAACATCCTTCACTATCTCTTCAGCTCTAATTTTGAATTTGTTTGAGCTGTTTCCTCTTTCTTTCTTGGTTCAAGTTTTGAGCATATTGGAACCAATTTGTTTTCTATCTCTGGCTCAAGATTTAATCTAATTAGAGCCATTCTTCTTTTGAGATTCATAGGTTCAGATATTGAATTTTTTTGAACCTTTGTTTCCTCTATCCTAATATAATTTACTGATAAGCCAAGATTATGTTGTTTGGCTAATCTAACTCACTAACCTATCAAAAGTAAATTGAAAAGCTAATTAGTCATGATTAGGTTTTATGACTAACTAGAAGTGTGTTTTTAGGAGTAGCATTTGAGCTTGCACACTTTCATATTTTGTCTCTCTATTTTGGTACTGGGCTGTACCCTTCTTGTTTCTATTTGCCCTCTTTTCTTTTCTATCGTTTTTGTATTTTTTTTTCATTTTTATTCTACAAAGGAATAAACAAAAATATACTAACTAGATTCTCAAGAGCTGAGCTTTATTGAAATTCCTACCTACCCTAATCTAACCTGGAATATTTACATGTTTAGCTGATGAAGTCTCTTTTCCAGTACAACCAATCTAGTAAATGATTCCATGATTGGTCCTTCTTGAGCATGGGTACGTTCAATTGCTTCCTTTTTTTTCAAGAGAAGGCTCCTTGGTTTCAACCTGCTTAAAAATTTCTTCATTGCTTTCCTCATCAACCTTTGAGCTGAAAGGCTGCTGATTCCCAATCAAATGGAAACTATTACTGATGGTCTGAGATGAGATAGAGCAAAGATCCAACGAATCTTTACTTACTTCCAAGCTTTCATAACTTTCTTCATCAGTATCATAAATAGTGTGCACTGGCTCATTACTTCTTTGAAGGACCTGATCTTCCTCCCATAAATCTACTAATGATGGTCCTACAAGATTAACTTTTGTTTGGGGGGAATCATCACTAGATAGATCAAAGTTAGGAAAATCATAAATATAAGTAATACTACCAATCAAACATACTGGGTTGTCAGCAGGCCCTTCTTCATTCAGATCTACAAAAGAAATTTCTAAATCTGTACAACAAATTTCTCTATGTGAATGGGCAAGAGTATTTGTTTTGCAAAAAAATTTAGAGACTGGATGTCTATTAATAATCTGATCTATCTCTTTTTCTGTCAAAAGGGAAGGTGTTCTTGTGTTTCTTTGCCCAGAAGTGCAGCAGCTCTCTATTTTTTTTGAAGACTAAATTTGGGGTTGTATGTCTTCTTGGGCCTCAGCTAAAAGGGATGATGAATTAGTATTTGATCTTGCAGGTATATCTTGAAGAATGTCCTTTATTTCTTGATTGTTTTGTTCCTCAACTGATTCATATAGGTTCTTGTGATAATCAGGATGCATTTGAAATTCTTGAATGGCTGCTGAGAGATCCTCAGGATGCATATTAAACAGTATGATCATCATCAATATCTAACAGGTATTGGATGTTGTTCTGAGATTGATCACAAAAATCCCATGATAAGGATGGAGAGTTTTCTTTATAATTCTCGTAAAATACTTGGTGCATGTCTTTTAAAGAAAACAAGCCCGTAGGTTCTAACCATTCATACTAATTCCTTGCATTACCTTCTAATGTTTCCATGAACATTTTCATAAGATAGTCCTCATGCCATCCAACTTTTAACCTCCACACATGTATATGAAAATTGATGAGATGTAACAAGGGGTCATCAATATTTTCATCCTGAAAGATAGGTAGGTCTTTCAACCAATTTATTTCAGGAATTTTTTGTGGGAATCGAGGGATATCATCCCTACTCATTGGGGCATATCTTCGTTGTATTTGTGGAATCATGCTTATAAATCAGAAAAGAGGTCAATGTATCTTTTCAACCAGTTCATAGTCTTCTACCAGTGGAGTCATTAGGTCTTTTGGGATTGTGGAGTCACCAGGTGGAAGATTTTGAACTTTTTTGTCTACCAACAACATGATTCGGTTTGCTCAATGCATTCCTAGGAGAGTTTACAAGGACTAGTGAAGTAATAGCCCTATTGGAGGCCAGTGGAGTCGTTAGGTGGAAACGTTTTAGCTTTTGTGAAGGTAAAATGTTTTATGGTTCCACCACCATGTTTATTATGAAGCCAATCTGAATTTGTTTTGGGTTTTTCTGAGTTTCTATGCTTCTTTGAAAGACTAATGACTCTATAAGAGCTTGCTAGGCAACTATGAACTCAATAGTCCCACCGTGATTTCCATTCTGTTGGTGATGAGGTGGGATAACAATTCCCAGGGTATTCTTTGTCAAATTAAGGGCCTAAATAGTTTTAAGAGGTATTCAGGAAACTATATACTCAATAGGTCCCATCGTGATCGCCATTATGTTGGGGTCCTATGTTTTGATAGATTTGCTTACCGAAAGACAAGGCAACATCAGAACCAATATTTAGAGTTCCAGGATCTAGTCCTCCTATTCTCAGAGAGGGATCTCTCAAATTTACTTCTTTTACAAAGATATATCTTGTTTTCTTTTAAGTATTGATTTTAGACTAGTTATTAAGTGCAGGTGTTTGTTTCATTTGTTTGTTTGTTTGGTTGGATTGGCACAGCAGAACATGAAAGGTCTAGGAAAGATAGATAGAAATAAGAAGTGTCAGGTTCATTGGGCAATGGAGTCAAGAAGAAGTTTAAGACAAGCTCATCAAAGGATATGGGATATCAAAGGGCAAATCTAACTTGGCCACAGGATCCTTTAGTTTTTGTTAATGAGATGGACATCAATGATTTGAAAAGAGAGTTTGAATTCTCAACAAAGGGAACTTAAAAACATAACTTGAACAATAAAGAGGTATTTGATAGACAATGCTAACCATGAATTCTACAAACCACACTTTAAGCAAATAATGATTTCAAGACAACTTTCAAAATGAAATCTAAGATTCGAGGAACACCCTATTTCCTCAAAGACTTTATTTCAAAGGAATTATAAAACATGAAAGATTCACTCATAATTTCAATCATAGAAGAGGGAACACCTAACATATCTATGATCACAGCTATAAAGACCTTTAAAACAATTTTTCACGCAGGAGACAAAGGGTATGATAAAAAAAGACCTCCTTGGCTAACTGTAAACAATGGTACTTCAAAGAGAGACTTCAAAAATAGTTTTCAAGAGGCAGAAGACAAGCAGGGAAAACCATAAATCATGCTGGAACCAACTGTTTGAACTATTTGAGAAATAAACAAGCATAAGGGTTCAAGAGAATGATTAAAGACTCTAGAATGCCTTAGCAAAAGAAAATATAAAACAGTGAAGGATAAACAGGTCTAAGGTGCTTCCAAGAGTCATTTATTAGCCTAAACTTTTCATCCTACTATAGTCACAGAATGAGGTTCCTTTCTTCGTGGCTTAAGGCACAAAATCGTCACTCCAAGCCTTATTTGTCACTTATCTGTGACTGTGGAAATACACAAGGCAAACACCATTAAAAACCCTGCAAAACACAAGAAACTCATGAAGAAACCCTGTGATTCGTGGTAAAACTATGTTTAGAGGTTTAATGGAGGTGATGGAGTGCTTGAGGATGAGGAAATGCAGTGGAAGAAGGGTCAAAACCTGGTAGAATAGCTAACCAGGCAAAATTTTGAATTATGGCGCGAATTTGAGGTTAAGTGGTTTCAAAAAACCATTAATGGTTTTCGCGCAGCGTTTGGGGGGGGAGGCGGTATTCGCTTTTGGAACGCGATTACTTACAGCATCTGACACATGGAAAATGAAAACCGCCCATATCACGTGGAAGCAACGCACTGGGAAGGGAGGCCAAAAATTACGTGACTTTGACTTCTAACTGTTGGATTGAAGGCTCTAGATCCAACAACGCGAGTAAAATGCAATGGGGTGTAAGATGCAGGGCGGTAAATGGAGTGGAGTCTACGGTGACGTGTTTTGCCTTGTCGCATAGTGGAGGGGGGTTGGCCTATCGGGTTTAATCCCGATCATCAGATCTGATGAATGGACGATCAAGATTTAATAAAGAAGCGGAGATTTGGAATGAAGGAAAGCTTGATAAGTGGATGGGCAGAGCGAAGGATGGCCTGATGGTCGTTGATCTACAGAGATCAACAGTCCATATTTATTTTAAACTTAAAATGTCGGGGATGGAAAAATAGAAGGAGAAAGGGTTTTTGGAGAGGATTTTAAGCCCTTTAGCACTCGATTGCGGGGATTTGGTTATATGAGAAAAAGTCTTAAAGGAAATAAGCCCTTAGGGGCCTAAGACCTATATAGTGCAAAGGGCTGTTTTTAGGCCAAAAACAGAGTTTTTTGAGGCCAAAACAGAGTTCCTATAGGTGAAAGAACGAAAATTAAAACCAAATAAAGGGGAGATATAAGGTTTTAAGGGGGGTTTTGATGATTTAGAGGTTAAAATAAGGTGTTTTTTCACGGATTTTTGTAAGGGAAACGTGGATGAAAATGGGATTGTTTTATGAGTAAAAGGAGGGGTGAAATGATGAAAAATGGAGCCTCACGAGCAGTTTTTCTATTGATAATCAATAGGCACTTTAGGACTAATAGTGAAACAACAGTGAAGATTAACTCAAAGGGTAAAGAACATCATAAGACCTCAAAAGAAGATAGGTTTTCAAAGGAAACTATCTCTTGAAGGCTAAAAAAAATTTAGCCACCATTTGGTATGACAAGTTTTTATAGGTGGCTAACAAGTGGAAAGTCACCATAATCACCCTCATCTTCATATTCATCAACATCTACATCATCTTCAATAAATCATTCACACAAAGTTAAGAACACGAGTAAAAGTATTTTTCTTAAACTTGATGTTAAGTTTGAATTGCCAAAATCTGATGGTGAAGTTAATGCAAAAGAGCTAGATAATTGGATTAGGAAATTAGAGGTCTATCTGAGAATTCAAAATTTTCATGATGACGAAACCAAATTCAGCTAGTTTCATTGACAATGGATGGTGCAACTCTTGTTTGGTGGGAAGCCAAGATGAATGAGGAGATCAAGAAATGTGGTAAGATTAACTTATCATGGTCTGATTTCATTTCTGCAATAAAACAAATGTTTTATCCATTAGCTCACATGCAGAAATCCATAATGGATTGGAAAAATTTTAAACACGTGAAAGGAAAAAATATTCAATTTTATATCCAAGAATTTAGAAGAAGATCTCTTTTACTAGGAATATATTTGCCTAGCCAAGACTCTTTACTCAGGTATATAGGAGGTTTGCATACTTACCTAAGACATACCATTCTCATTTTTAACCCTACAAGCTTAGATGAGGTTTTTGTTCAAGCCACACATTTAGAGGCAAGGGGTAAACAAAATTTAGATGGGAATGAGGAAAGTGAGTTTAAAGGCAAATGGAAGAAAAAGAGAAATTAAAATTCGAGAAAAGAGAAGGGAAAAATTTTCTGCAAGCGCTATTCTTAAACAAGAAATGATGATTAGCATTATTGGAAACTTCATCCAGAGTTGAAACGAGAAATTTTTAAAGCCAAAAATAAAGCCAAGGAGAAAGGAAAGATAGTTGCAATAGCTGAACAAGACCTAGGGTGAGAATTAGGAGATGAAACGAAAATCATAGCTATGGCACTAAATAACTTAAAGGGGCAAGAGAATGAAACTAAACCGAGTTCTAGTATTTCTAACTGTCACATAGAAGCTCAAAGTGAAGAGAAGAGAATTGAACTGTTTGATGTGAGGGTAATTTCCAAACATACCAAGGTTGACACACTATTTGACAGTGGATCACAAGCGAACCTTTTTTCTGAAGACTTAGTCAAGAAACTAAATCTCGAGACCATTCCACATCCTAACCATATTCGCTTGGTTGGATTTGTAAGGATGTAAATTTACAAGTTTCAGAGAAATGCATGTTGCGCTTTGAAATAACAACACATTTTATCCACACAGTTGAATTAGATGTTGTTCCGCTTGATATTATAGATGTGGTATTTGGCGATCCTTATTTGTATTACAGGAAAGCTATCTTCCATCGCCATGAGAACAAGTACCATTTATTCAAGGATGGAAAGGAGCTTATTGTGAGATCTCATCGCAAAAAACAAGACTCTTATTTAGTGAATCCAAGGCACATAAAAAGGCTCATCAATGCAAGTCAAAATTTGAATTTGATGTTGATTAAACAAAGGGAAATTGTACATAATACTTTTCATGCAAATGCTGATGTAAATAATGAGTTGTTTTAGTCTAAAGGCATGTTGTCTTTGAAATAAGATGACAAGAAGTTGCAACAATCATCTTTGGTGTCGATCAATGCAGAAAAAATATTTGTGAGTGCAAGAAGGTGCAATGATCAAAGAGAGGGTAAAGCATCTAAGCAAAGAAGGCACAAAGTTTAGTAATGATCATTGCTAGTTTCAAAAAGGCATGGTACTATGGCGAGGAAACTTGGTTTGGAATTGACATAAGTACAAAACAAATTCCGCAAAAAATCGCCATAAGGATACAATGCAAGGTGAAAGTAATTTTGAGTTTCCTTTGATTATAGGCCAATGTAGAAATAATATGTTTACTACAAATTTAATTTGTTGTTCTGCAAGTTTTGAAAATGTGCAACATGACAAGGTCAAAGTCAGCAACAGTTGGTCAATGGATTCAAGGAAAAATTTCTCGTTTCATGAGAAGCTCCAATTAATGAAATCAGGAAAATTTCAGTGGATTAAGATTGGAAGAGTGGGGACACAGTGTACTCATCTTCAGGTTCAGTATTCTAGAGAGATTTTGGGGTCCAAAAGCTTCCCAGTGGGGAGGTGTGATTAGGAGATCATATCCAAGTTAAAAAATGATAAAAAATGGAAGTGCTAAAAAATGATTGCAACCTAAAAGATCGGAAAGGTCTTATCTCTGAGATTCTAACGTCATGAATGGTTTGCAAAATAGAGGTTGTATGAAGAAGTTATGAAGGGTAAAATGCCTAGTAAACTCCAAAAATGGACCTTTGACTCCATTTGACTTATGAAAAATTTAAAAAAAAAAATACATATGTTAAAAATTTTGATTTTTCATAGAGTTCATTGGCCAATAATAGGGTGCCACATGGTCTTCCCAGAAGCTGCCATGTGGCCCTAGGCCAAGGATAAATTGGAGTGGAAAAACTTGTTTGAGTGTACGGGATTCAAACCCGAGACCCAACTCCGCGTTCAAAGAGTCCCGATCGACCCACCTACATTCCAGTGCTTAAAAACAATTTTTTACAAAATGTATTTGTTTGTTTAAATTTCAACGGGAGGAAAAAGGGTTAAGGGCTAGCCCCTCAAGGCTAGCCCCGACTTTTGTGACCAGGCACTAAAGGCCGTGGCCTTAAAGGCCTGAACTAGTGGATTAAAAATGGTTAGAAAACTATGATATGTGCCAATGCTCGTTGCAAAATTTAATGTGGAGGATAGCAAATGGATAAGCCGTGGTTTTGAAGGCAGTTTCGGCGAAGGTCACATGTGACCCCGCCACTCCAACAAGTTAATGTAACCATTAACGATTTTGGCAGCTTTGCAGTGTGCCACCATTTTTGGCGGGAACTCCCATTTTGAGGGAGTTAAGTGGAGTTCCTTTAGTTTTGGAGGAGGTTTTCAAGGGATATTAGGCAAATTCTTGTTTTGGTCATAACTCTTTGGATTTTCGACCAATTTTTATGCATGGATAGTCATTTTTGGGTATTCTCAACTTTTTGAACACATTTCCATAGGTTTCAGAGCCATTAGAGGTCCCATCATAGGTCATCTTGTGCAATTTTAGCTTTGGGAAAGATCAAGGAGCCATGAGAGCCACTGGGTGTTTTTAGTGTATTGGGCATCGATTGTTTTTTTTCTACAAATGAATAGTCACTCATGACTAATTCAAGCATTCTTAAGCTATTTTTATGAAGAGCACAACCATTTGAGGCTTTATTTCACATGCAATTACCATTTTTGAGCAATAAGATATGAGGGAAATGCCATTGGGAGTCGGACCAGCAGATATAGCCTAGGAGGGGTGAAGTGCTTCATCGAATTTGCTGAGTACTAATACATGTGATGTTTAATTATTTGTTATTTACTGTTGTACAGTGTTTTATAAGAAATTTACATGCCTTAACCTCACACAAAAATCTTTTTAACTAAGTTAAAATCATTTGTTTGACCTGCAAAGTTCATAGAAACTTATGCACACATTTTAATTACTATTTGGATACTTATCACATCAAAACTAATCCATTCCATTCAGATCATTGGGTTATTCCATTGCTAATAGAAAGAGTAATAGAGCTCTTTCCATATGACCCATGTTGACACATTTTCAAGTTTCTTTGTGTATGTGAGTTTCTTTGAGCAAACTCAAATTACAAACAACCTAGGAGCCTCTATTTTCACTAGATTTAATCTCCTACAGTTTGTGATTGCCACTTCAAGGCATTCCTTCATTATGCAAGGTGTTGATTATATCATTCACCCTTTAATATTTTGATAAAGGTCACAAGAAGCAGATTAACCGACAACATTTAGAAGGCTAAGAGTTCCAAATTCAATAAAGGAGAAATAAAATTAAGCTGAGTCATATGCAAAAAGAGGGCAAGCACATTTTGTAATGGAGCAGGAATATACAAGGGCCTTAATCTAAATTACACAAAGGTGTCAAAGGCGCAAAAGAAGTAAACAAAAGGCGGATCAACAGGGAAGTCTCCATATGAATTGGTATATGGGAGAGTGGCGGTCTTTCCCATACAATTGGCCTTACCAGTAGTAAGGTTTACGCAAGCAAGCGAAGAAGAGCCGAATGATATTACCAGGAGGATGAACCAACTAGTAGAGTTGGAGGAAACCCGAAATCAGGTAAATCAAAGGTTGACCAAATATCAGGAAAAGATGAAGGACCTGTTTGATCAACATGACAAGGACAAGAAGATGAACGTCGGGGATTTAGTAATCAGATGGGATATTTGAAGAGCAGAGAAGAGGAAGCATGGTAAATTTGATCTGTTGTGGTTCGACCCCTTTAAAATTGTGGAGCAGGGGGGAAACAACGCATTCAAGTTAGAAAATTTGCAGGGTGACTTACTTGATGCCCCTATAAAAGGTCAGTTCCTAAAACCCTACTTCTAGTTCTTATTCAGGTCATGAGAGCCTGATCTATTATACTCTACATTAGTTATCCGCTTTTATCTTTGTTTTAATGTCGTTTGTTGTGAAGAATCATGAAGAGAAAAATAAAAGTGCAAATGAGTTGTGTCTACAAAAAAGGGTTAACAGGTGGTCTGCGAGGTTCTTGACACGTCCAAGGATAAACGTACCATCCCTAGGTGGAGCCAATGTTGATTATATCGTTCACCCTTTAATATTCTAATAAAGGTCATAAGGAGAAGATTAACCGACAACATTTAAAAGGCTAAGAGTTCGAAAGTTGGTAAAGGAGAAATAAAATTACGCTGAGTCATATGCGAAAAGAAGGTAAGCGCATTTTGTAATGGAGTAGGAATCTACAAGGGCCTTAATCTAAAGTACACAAAGGTGTAAAAGGTGCAAAGGAACTAAACACAAGGTGGGCCCACGCATACTCTATATGCGCACGTGAACGAAGTTTCAAGCATCATTCCGGGGGGGTCACAAAAGAGAGGGATAAGGCGGAGTCCCTCCCCAAAATCCTGATGAAATGTCAAGGCATATGACATGAGGCAAGAGTTTTACGGAGAAAAGGGCATGGGCTTTAGAGCTATCACATATATCACCTTTCGTCTTTCGAGGGCCAAGTTCTGGAGTATAGCTCTCAACACGATATAAAGGTAAGGTAAGTTTTTAGGACACCCGGTACCAAGGCCAATACCAGTATTTAACCCAACACATAGTGTTCATCTAGCAAGAATCTAACAACCAATCCCTACATGTCGTGTGTTTCATTGTCAGCATCCTTCTGATGCCTACCCTATTCGTTTCACCCCACTATCTTTTCCCGAGCTGCCTCGGTCCTATATAACTGTCTTCCGTCTTTTACTGTGTTAAAATACTACTCTCGGTTTTTCGACTATTGTATAAGCAAAAGTGGGCGCCCAGTTCCAAGCCTGTCTGGTCGTTGTTAGCACCCCTGCATCACTTTCCCGAGAAAATCTCTACTTCGCAGGTATTCCATCCCTTTCCTTCCATCTAGATTCCTTTTGTTGTGTTTTGAGTTTGCATGATGATCATGGCTAAAGTCACAACCAAGAAATCTGAGGCGAAAACCCCTGAAGTCCGTGAGTCCAGAGCTGTTCCAGGGCCTGACCCTTTCCTAGACTTACAAGCTGATATTCGCGACCCACAGTACCCATTTCCCATTACCAGTGTCAAGCCTGAACTGTTTACGAAACATGTTGAATAACCCCCCTAGTATATCCAGTGGTCGAATTCATCTGTTGGCTCTGGGAAACTTATGATGAATGTCGGGGCATGTTCCTCTCAGCTCAAGGGAAAAAAATATTCACCATTTCCCCCAAAATTATCAGAAAAGCCCTTCATTTTCCTACTAGCTCAAACTATGTCAGTTTTAGTGAAATAATGCTGACTCCTCAATTTTCAAAGCTACCATGGAGGCGACTGAGCGATTTCGTCGCCTCCATAACAAACTCTCATTTCACAACCCTCCCCTCCATAGACTTAGTGCCCTTGAGCCTATTCAAGGAAGACATCCAGCCTATCCTTGCGCTTATCACGGGTTTACTAGGTGTGCAAGGTTTTGGGCAAGCCTCCAAGGGATGCATTGCTTTCTTATGGTTAATGTCTCAACCCGGGGTCGTTTTAGATATTCCTAGTTTCCTAGCCTCCACCATTCAGACTCAGTTCCAAGAGCTCTCACACACGGGTCGCTTTCATTTTTGTTCCATGGTCTTTTATCTTTTCCTCTTCCAGCATGCAGATAAATTTGAGGGTTTGGGTTTAGATAAGGTGTACGAGATAAATTCTCATTCCAGACGAATTTTTGACTGGAGACTCGCAACGCATCAGTTGGCTAACGGGGTGGGCTACTCAAGGTTCCTAAATGATTTCATGCCCATAGCTTATACTATTATCCATGACTCTCCTCCACCTAGGGTGTTTCCTAAACTGAGGAGATGGTTATAGTACAGTGAAGCATAAAATTGCTGCCGAGGCAAACTATGATGAACTAATGGAAGCTTACATCAAAACAAAAGGTTTCACATCTATGCCCGAACCTGCAGTAGAAAATTGGCAAAGATGCTCAAATATGCCAACTTGCTAGCCAGCTCCTCAGCAAACGTCCCGCCACCTGCATCAGCAACGGCCTCAACCCCTTCACGCTAGTGAAAATTGTCAACTCATTATTCGGCCTTAATGATGCAGGAAAACCTTGCAAAACCCACATTCTCCCAAAAATCTCATGCACATAAAAATGCATCCAAATAATTTCCCAAATAAAACTTCTAAGTCTGGGCAATTTCACACACCATCATTGGTAGAAGCTTCATCTTAACAATCATTACACTATGATTATCAAATCATACAACCAATTCTCATATGCGGAAGCTCTTCAAACATATGGTTCAAAACTACAAACCCAACAATCTACTTTTCAGAACTTTCCAAAGCATTAAAAACCCTTATAAAACCCCAACGCTTATCATGGCATGAAAATATTTCAATATTGTGAAATTCACTTCAAATAACCCATATATCCGCCATACACAATGTATGCAAATCTGCCATGTTTTAAAAGCTCAACTTGAACAAATTAATACCAATGCATATCATTTAGCCATGCGCTCATTTCGTATATATTTTCCAGTTGACATTAAAATTCCCAAAGCCACAAACACACATGTATTATGTCAACTCACCTCATATGGTCCACCATACTTTATCCAATCGATCACCAGCAATGTGACTTTGACCAAGCTATGGACTGCGCCTTCGTGGCATTCAGAGATTTGTCCCAATCTCAACGCTACAGTTTCTGCTACCTCGGTCTTTTAAAAAAAAATTGATTCTCATGGCTAACAATTTCAGAACCCCGGCCTCTGGAAAAAAACTGTGTCTTCGATTTATATTCAACGCTCTTCAATTGCTATTTCATTCACAAGACATTCTTTATCCCTTATGAAGCTCAATGGACTTCATTTTCACTCTGCGTTCCGAAGTTATATGCTCTCATTCCAGAATTCTTGTGCCTGAATTCAACAAGCCAAATAAATTTGAAAATCCTCTCGCCATCGATTTATTGTTTAATCGATTCAAAATAGATTGATTTTTAAAACAAAACGTTTGCGCTTCTTATGTAATTGCGCCATGAGACTTCACCGCCCCTTCAACTGATTTCCACATCGCTTCCTCTTCCTACACTTCTTCATAGTTCACACAGAGGTTTAAATAAATCTCTGCGTCTTTTCTCTTCAGATTTTTTCCATTGTATTTCATGGTCTTAATTCGTGCCTCCACATCGCTTCCTCTTCCTACACTTCTTCATAGTTCACACAGAGGTTTAAATAAATCTCTGCGTCTTTTCTCTTCAGATTTTTTCCATTGTATTTCAAGGCTCGAGACCTGTGCATTTCACACAACGCCTCAACAATACATTCAGATACAGAAACCAAGTTAGCATTAAAATCGATTTCATCATTTCGGAAAACATAACCACTTATCAAACCCCTTTCGACTTCATATTACTTGAAATTGGATTTCAGCAGAAATTTGGTTTGATCCACCGCAAAATTTCATCGCTCCTCTTAGCACACCTCTCTCTCTCTGCGCTAAGGACTAAAATCGACTTCAAATAATGTCAATTGAACCCGTCAACGCACAACACTCTTGAGAATTCGATTCCAAGCCAAAATTTGTTTCTTTAACCAGATTTATAATGCTATAAAACATGAATCAAAGAAAAAGAAGCAAGTTCCAAACATGATATGTTATTTGTTATAACTTATTTTGTATATTTCTTGAATCTTGATATATTTTGGAATTTTTTTGTGGCTTGAATAAGTTAAAAATTGTAAGTACAATATTAGCATAATCATCCTTGCCTCTCACATGAAAGACAAGACTAGTTTAGGTACTATTGTATAGATGCTTCATAGAATTTATAATCTATTGTTTCCTTAGTATTTACATGAACCATCAATGGTATTAAATTAATCTAATAAGGTATTGTTTTGCTTATGTCCTTATCATGCCATATTAAGAGTTATCTTTGATAGCTAAACAATTTCATTTTTGTCATGGTGTTCAATGTTCCTTTTCATGAAAGGATGGATATTTAACGATCATTTCAAGAACGTGAGACTATCCTTATAAATGTTAAGAATGCATATTCTCTAGGTATAGGAATGCTGCTTTCAACTGGAAGCTTAGAAGGGAGTGTCTAAAGCACAGGATGACAAAAAGAATCTCTTGCCCCTCCCCTAGGCAGTGGGAGAATCCAGTCCCCTTACCTCCCCCACCTAATGATACAATGATAGCCAAAATTGGATCTACGATTATTTCTAGTCGAATTCAAAACACTGTATCAAAGTTTTCAAGGGACACTTCAAGGCATAAAGATCCCTTATTAGATCTTTCTTAGCTTAAGGAAAGTTTTGTTATTATCCCTTATAATTATTTGTTGATTTATGTTATTTACCTTTCTTCTTCCTTTCGGGAGGTAAATCCAGATTGACCATGTTTGGAATCAATTGAATTTTTCCTTTCTTTTGAGGGTTTGAAGGTGAAATTTCCTTCAAGAACTTCTTCTAGCTCAGCAAAGACCGCTTCTGCTTCTGGCTGGGATTTTTTTTGAAGAATTTGTTACAACTACTTCCAACTTTCAGTGAACAAAGCATGTTGTCAGTTCAACTTCTTCAGTGATAATAGAAGAAAATCCTAGATATGAAAGGAGGGTGAATTCACATTTTTTTTCCTTAATCATAGGTGCAATTGCTAAAGAGATATAAGAAATTAAGTGAGATTATGAAACTTGATGGTTAAAGCATCTTGTGAATATCTAGAATATATGCAATTAGTTTTTGTGCTTTAACCATGAGTGTTTGAGATACTATTCTAGAAAATATGTGAACATGTTTGCAAATTTATGTATATCATTTTGTAATTTTAGCTTAAGCAACATGTCAATTTAGTGTACATGTGTTTGCTAAAATATCATAGTTGATTTAAAATTGGCTAAAAGTCCTTCCATGTAATTTAGTATGAGATCGAGATCCAGGTTTACCATGTCGGAACCTAGGTTCATTAAGATTTCGAACTTGGTTTGAAGATATCCACCATACAAACTAGGACCACCCATACTTATCGTTGCCATCTCTCTTTCATCATCAAGACGAACATGTAACCCATGTAGGCCCATGGTAGTCATTGCAATGCAATTTATTAGAATACATGGCATGCCTACAAGTTTTTATATTTAATCTCTACATCCAATGTGGCCATTTATTATTATGTCTACAATTGTCAACATTTTTTTTTTCACATTTATAGCTTTAGTCATATTTGTTGGTTCATCAAGCTCGAGCACTTTAATAAAAAAAATAGTCAAAGTCAAGTAGGAAAAATGGTCCAATCTATTTTCTTTTCATTTGGGTTATAAATTTGCTCATATTAGAATGAAGTTTTATTAGAGACACTCTCTCTTTGCTTGTTTTGGTTAGAAAAAGGTTTTCTCTTGGTTTTTTGCTTAGAAAATGCAAAGAAATTAGGAGCTCGTAAGTAAATCCGAGAAAACAATCGTGATTTACCAGTAGATTAACAGTAGGTAGTGAAGTTATTTACCAGTAAATCCGAGAAAACAATCGTTGTTTACCAGTAGATCAGTACAGGAGCACCGTTTTTTTTAATGGTTTTCTTAACCATTAATTAAACTCATAACCCATAACCCAGATATGAAAATGAATATCACCCGCGAAATTAGAAAGTGTGAAATTGAGAGGTGTAGAACTGAATTCTATCTGTATTCAGACTATTGCCAGGAGCAACAATTTCCATGTTTTGGACTTCATAGGTTGACTGAGATATTTCACCATGGATTTTTGGACTGTTCTTAAACTTCAAATCTCTCAAATGTACATTTGTGCTAGAATATACCATAAACCCCGTGGTAACAATTTAGAAAAGATGGTTTTGGTCTAGATTTCAATCACCAGCCCACCATTTCTGGCCTGTGTCATCAATAATGCCTCCACCATTAATAGATAAGCCTTGCACCTTGGAGAACAAAATCCATTCATTGAGGTCTTGGACTAATTTGGTAGATTATGTTCTCCTTAGACTTGCACCCAAGCACAGGGCATTCCATGTTATGTGACGCTTCCATGTTAAGTGATCATCCTCACACACTGAAGTCATCTAGAGTAAATATACATCTTATTCATATTCCATGTAGTTTTTGGGGATAGTAAGACTAGATATATGTCATGTTAATTAGTGGCCAAGAAATAGTCATTTTGCAATTGATGGCACAGTCTATTGTTGGTAGTAACATGTGGAATACAAGTTTGCATATATGATTGTTTTAAGATTGCAAAAATGAGAATCATTACATTTGATTATGGAACACTCAAAATGTTTGGATGTGGAGAAGTTAAATTTGAATAGGGGCAATCTTGTTAGCCACAACCACAAATCTCAACTTTCTTATATACCAAGGATGTTATTAACTCAATTTTTGGTCTTTCAATTCGTCTCCTAAGATATATATTTTTTAAATTGCATCTTTAGATTTAATTTTTATTTTATTTGTTTATTTATTTATTTTCTTTGTGGACATTGAATGTAGTTATAACTTGTAATCTTTAAATTTCATGAGCATCTATGAGAATTTAGTTCACCTATCATATATTGGAAATTTGAAATTACATAGTGATGCATTGAACCATCTAAATATTCAAATTTTCATTTTAAGTTCCTATATTGAATTGTGGTACAAAATTTTGTATTTTCATGTTGAACTGCAGTGTTAAGTGTGCTTTTTTCATAATGTTATTTGCAATTGAGAATAACTCAAGGGGCTGGTTAAATTTGACTGTTGTTGCTACCTTCTATGGTTGCTCACATAGTATGCTTGATTTTCTGTTTTCAATTTCTTGTTTAAAATTTCAATTTTTGTGCATGCAATTGTTGGGTCTTGAAGTCATATTTTTATTAACATTGTTAGTGCCCAAACTATGTTACCATAAATTGAATAGCAGTATATTTTTATTTTTCCAAGATATGGTCAAGAAACAAAGGAGTATTTAAAAATACCTATAATATTTTTTTAGAAGCAATGACATGATATTTTTCCAAGAGATGGTCAAGAAATAGAAGTATTTAAAAACACCTATAATATTCTTTTAGAAGCACCATAGTACACAATAACATCAAGTACTATAATGGGAAAGGAATGTTTGGAGGTACTTTTGGCTGCATTTTAGGAGGAAGGCTTTACTTTTGTGTAGCCTCTAGGTGAGTTATTGATTGGATTGTTTAGACTATATAGAAAACAAAACCCACAGATATTATAAAAAATTAATTATTTTTTACTTTGAGTTTAGATTATACATGAAAGCTAAACATTGTAACGTTGAAAAAATTACAAATTTCACATTCTTTTTATACAAAATTATGTTCTTTCATATTGTTTTAGAGAAGTGACTGTTGACTAGTCATTGTTGGAAATAATGAGAAGGGGGTGAATCAATATTTCTTTTCAATTGTTAATTTTATTTGTTAGATCACTTATATTTAGAACACAAAATGAACAATTATGGAACAAATACTTTTATTAATTTCTTATTTACAATAAGTAAAGTACAATAATGATATAGGGCTCCAATCCTAGAGGAAGACTCGAACCTTCTAGGCTCTAACTTGTATTATGCCAAGCACACACTTGGTCTCTCCAAGGCTTCAACCTTGTCAATTTGAGGCACCAACCTCTGGAGCTCCAACCCTATCTCTAGTACAAGCTCCAACCTGGTTTCTTGATAAGTCCTATCCTCTAAAGCTCCAATGCTATCTTCCAAGGAACCAGCCTTGTCTCTATGAGACTCCAAACTCTAGGGCCCCAACCCTCAGCTTTGATTTGTGAAGATAAGTCTGATGTTTGTTCACTCACTCCCAATGTTCTCTTCAGCAATCCATCTTCACAAGTACATTCTCCAAATCACTTCATCAATGACAACTTTGTCTTCTCAGAAGCTATCACCACAACTCTTCATTTCTCCCAAACAATTTATGGAAGGTCACTTGAAGATGAGTTCATTAATGCATCATCATTTCCAATAATGTCACAGAGATCAGTTAAATCTTCTCAATAAGATGTCTTCAATATAAGGTCCAATATATCATCAATAAACTCCAAAGTGATCTTCAAAATCACTACTCCCTCAAGAGTACTTCAACCTTGTTTAAAACCAAGGTTAGCTTCATTAGAGTTCCTCAACAAGGTTCTTCATATTTTCTCACAAGATTTTCTTCAGAGAAGCCTCAAATTATGGTTCTAAGTCCCTTTAATAGCACACCAGTGTAAAGAAGGATGTTTCAACAAGTTTTTTTCTAACCCTTATTAAGGCTTCAATAGACCTTTAAAGATGCTTAACTTCAGTTCTCTTAAGCAGTTGCAAAGACATTAATAAATCTATCACTATATTTTTCCAGTGGCTGCTAAATTAACGCCTTCTAGAATGCCTCACAAGGTTTTCTCCAGAGAAGACTTCAGGTTCTATTATGTTTAACAAACGTCTTTAAGTTCTTCAAGGGTCCTTTAATAGGCTACTCTAAGTATTGTTGCAATCCTCAAACAATGTCAATATTGTATGCTTAAGAATTTCCCAAAGGTAGCTCTAAATTCACTTTAGTATATACTGCTTTAAGTTTTCTTCAAGATCTGTTCCAACTGCTCTTCTAGTTCTGTTATGTTCAGCTCCAAAGCTGTTACAATTTTTTCTTGAGGTGATGTCAAAGACACTTCTTCAAAAACCTCAGATGATGCTCAAAAGACTTTCAAGCATTCTGAACTCTAATCTTTAGAAAACAAAGCTACTATACTAGTAGCATCCTTTTACAATGATGACCGTGCTCCTTTAATGAGGTTTGGTACATAGAAAGAGGTGCAGAGATAAGGTGTTCCAAAAAACCCAAGGTTTGTTCGTGTAGTGATTTATACTGACCCCAAATTTCAGAGATGTTACAGGTCCTAAGTTATTTCAGAGATGGTACAGGTCCTAAGTTTCAGAACTCGAGGTCTATGGTTCTATAATAAAGAAAGTCCTAGGTCCATGATTGAAGGTATGTGGTTAAAGGTATATGACCACATGTAGGACTAGCGAGGCTTAGGTAGCTGTCCGAGATGTTTAGAAACTTAGGTATTTGTTCGAGTTGTTTAGAATCTGATCACTATAATCAATCATAATCATTGTAATATTCAATAATCCAAGCCAAAATATCACTAGAAACCCTTATAAAAAATTCCCTTGTCTCTTCCTTATTTTGTTCACTAGTTGTGAACAATTATTTATCTTTTATGTTTTGTTGACCGAGTTAAAGGGTGATAAAATGAATCTAGGAATGTATATAAATATTATTTTTAATGACATCCCACATCCATATTTTGAGGCCTAGATGAGTAGGGTAGCCCAGGTTGGTTGGCCAAAAAGTAATATTTTTCTAACTTAAAAATTCATTATCTTTCAAGCAGTTTGGAGTCTCGGCCTGAGTAATAGGTAGTTGGAAAGGAAAAATTATGCTTTTCAAAATGGAGTAGGTGTTATTAAGGAATTTTTCTTTTCAGCTAGGAAAAACGATTTTTTAATGTGATTGAAATGGAGACAAAGCATAATAGGCTTCTCTTGTTAGGCCTCTTCATGGTTTTTGGCTTCTTCATTGTTTAACACCTTTATCATAGGATCATGGTAGGACATCAACAATGAGTGTATTACATTGATCAAGAGCTCAAGTCTGAGCTATGGAAAAAGCTCAAAATTGAAAGTGTTCAAAATCACTTGCAACCTGAACGGCCTCGTCGATATGATCCTCATGCCGTGAACGACACTCAAATTTGACATCATATGTGAAATTTATGCAAGTTTGAAGTTTTTAGTAAAACTACAAGAAAATGAGTTTGGCAAGAGTTTATTTTGACTTTTGAATTATTAAAACAAAAATATTCCATTCGGGCCAATAGTTTGTGGACAAGTGGCATTCACTCATTGGTTGTTGGTTTGGATTTTTTGAAATAGACCAATGAGAGGCCGCCACGTGGCCCCAATTCATGGAAATTTTGGCATTCAAAACATTTTGTAAGTCCGCAGGTTTGAACCCCAGACATCTTGTCTGCTAGCCGAAAGCGGACATCTTGTCTGCTAGCCGAAAGCCTTACCATCGCACCACATCATAAGTTCTTAACATTTATGTGAATTAAGTTGTATTTGAAGTTCAATGAAGTTGTGGGTGGCAGAAAATGGGGGGCAGCCCCTAAGGGCCAGCCCCCACATATAATATGACAATCCGCCATGAGCCAAGGGGCTCGCAAGTGGCGGGAAATGGTTAAATTCCAACCATTTAAACTTCACGTATTATTGTGACCACTCACAAGGTTTGATGCGATAGTTTATTTAACCATTTGTGTGGCAATTTTAACTGTGTGTTCGGACTGTTCATGTGACCGCCAACCTCCTAAATTAAATTTTTGTTTAAATTGTTTACTAAGTTAAGTTCCAGTTCCACCATTTTCGGTGGTAGACAATAAATTGGCAATGCTAACTATAGTTCTCCCAAATTTCGGGGGAGTTTTTTTAGGCCAAACTCGACAAATCTTGTTTTGATCATAACTTTCACATTGTTAAACCTTTTTGGACAAAATTTTGGTCAATTTTGTTTTCTTCAGCATTATGGAGCCATTCAGATAGTTTTCAAAGCCACTAGATTTGATCTACAGACCCTTTTGCTTTAGGGAAGCTTGGAGAGCCATGAGGGCCAAGAGGGAGTTGGAGATGTTTTGGGCTATGCTTAACCATTTGAGGTGAACCAAAAACCAATTTCGACTATTTTCAGCGTTTCAGAGCCATTGGGATAGGTTCTAGAGGTAGTAGAGGTTTTCTATAGCCATTTTAGCTTTAGGGAAGCTTGGAGAGCCACGAGGGCCATTGGGGAAATGGAGTTATCTGGAGTTGTACCTCACTGATTGAGGTGATCCAAAAACTATTTTAAGCTATTTTTGACCTTATGAACCTAATGGAAGAGGTTTCAGAACTATTTGAGGACTTCTACAGCATAAAATTCTTCAAATGAGTTCAAAGAGCCATGAGGGCCTTGTTGAAGAAGGCACTGTTTATGATAATTCTTCACTTTTTAGTGAATATGGAATGGCATTTTTAGCATTTTCATATCTTCTGATTCTGTATTTACAGTCATATATTCCTATTGAGGAACTTTTAAAATTGTATTATCATTTTGGAGCATTTTAATACAAGAGGACAAGCTCATTTGGGAGGCTTGCTCCAGTAGACGTAGACCAGGAGGGGTGAACTGCTCATCAAATATATAATTTATGTTATTCTAAAGTTACTTTGCTATATATTTCTGATTTAATATGTTAAACAACAAACTTAATTAATATTCCCTCACACATAAACCCATAAACAATTACCAAATCCACTTTGTTTATCTTAAAAGCCATGGACAATTTTTCACACATTTAATTAAATGGAAATGGATACTTTGCATAAAAAAATACTTCCATTTTCAGATCAAATGGTATTAAAGCTTTGGTTGAGCATTTGTTTTTGTGCAAAAGGTGTTAAAACAGTGTAAGAGATTGACTATTTTATTGCTTTCAAAATGGTTGTTTGTATGAGTTTGCTTGAGTTGAAAGGATAGCTGCTGATAGCTAAGTCTTGGAAAGGAAAAAAAAGAGTTGTAGTCTATTTCCTTACCCCAAATTTCCTTAATATTACCCTTGGAAAAAAAACCTGTTTGATTAGTGTTGCTACAAAAGCTATTGGAGTTTGTGTTTTATGGCTGCTTGAATAAGAGTATGGTTGTAAAGACATTTGGTTAAAATCTTGTAATTTTTTTGAAAGCTTTGAGAACTTTTCTTTGGAAGTTCCTTTTATTAATTTCACCATTTACATAATGTCAACTTCTTCCACAAGTGAAGTTTCCTCCATGAAATTCTTCAATGATGACATGAAGAATGAGTTCATTAAGGTGAAGGACATGGTTGTAAACATTTCACTTATGGTGAGCATGCAAATTTAAATAGTTTTCAAGGCAAGAAAAGTGATGGAAGTCTGAAAAAGAAAGCTATCTTCTCTATTTTTTCATCATCTTTCCAAGACAAAAAGGATGGACATTCCATGCAGCAAAAGAAGTATAATTATTCACATCATCAATTTGATTATGTTTCAGCAAAGAATGATAATTTTTCTTGTTCAAATGAAAAAAAAAATTGTTGCACATTTTGAGGTGGATTTAACCATGTTGCTTCAAGATGCTGGTTGAAAAGAAAGCACACGGGACATGATGTCTCTCATTGTTGTACTTTGCATCCAACAAGTCGTCCAAAGCACATGGAGCTAGAGGACAAAAATATTGGCGCAAGTGGATCTCTGGATTCCATTATCGATGTGAATATCGAAGATTCACATAAAGAAATTTTGTTGCAACAAAAGACACCATGGAGTTGGCTTGGTAGGAAGTGCATAAACTTCTTAATGCAGTAAGCCATACTCATTTTGTACATGAAAATTTCAGATTTCGTATGCATGTATTTCAGTTGAAAAGTTTGATGCAAGATTACATGTAAAAGCAGTTTCAGTTGAAGGAATTTCTTTTTTGTTGCAAAATTTCTCCATGGAGGTGTAAAAGATGAGCATGATACTCACTTATATTGCAGCAATTTCTTTAAGTTCAGCTCTTCATCAGCCACATATTTTTTTGGAATGATGTACTTGATGTTAATACTGAGGAGAGAGTGAACCATCAGATAACTACATATGGTGACCGCCGGATTATAACTTACAAATGTACATAGTAAAGAAACACACTTTACCTAACTCTATGCTAGACCAAGTTATACTTAAATATTTTCTATGTGTTGGAATATCCTAACAATTCATTCCAACCACTCAATTAAAGTTTGTAACTCGTGTGATTCTGGAGGTATTTATGTCTGAGTAAAGGTTTGTCTGATTTATTTTGTAAGCCAACTATGAGATTGAGTTGTTGATTCAAAAACTTCATATCTATAACTCAAATATTTCGACTCTGATCTTGAAGTTGGTGGGTATCTTTAAGGAGAAAGACTCTTTAAATGTCCTTTAGTTTTAGAATAAGACTTTTTTCCATTCATAGTGAGATATCCCTACTTCTAGTGCCAAAAATGTTGATGGTTCTCAATGATTGCATCAATATTGGGGATAACCATCCCGTCAGAGCATTGGAGCAGATACTTTTCCATTTGGAATGATGGCTTTGACTCTAGTTATGGAACCAATTTCCCTTTCTATAAACTAATGAGAAATGAAATGAATATGGGTATGTTATAGTAATATGATGAAAATATGAAATATAAATTAATATTAGCTATCTATCTATCTGTCTTTGGAAATATGATAAAATACCTATTTAGAAATATTTCACAACTAATTTTCTAATCTTATGAGGAAGATTTACCTCCAACATGTTGTGTCAATTGAATAATATCAATTAGTTATTTTAATTCTCAAGTAGACATTGGTTGTATCCGCATTTAGTTTGTGAATATGACATTCCTTAATGCTCGAAACATTTGTGTGGTGGTATTCGTTACGCATCGTAGCATAAGCCACCAATTTTTTGGTTTAACCGAGATTTTCAATGTAGTTCTAAATCGATCTTAGTTAATTGATCTATAATATCATCCCTCTTCTTGGAAGACACTTTCCATGTCTTTGTCAAAAAATTAATATATGTTGGGGTGACTTGGAAGCAACTTGGGATGAGAATAGATTGAAGAAAATGATCATTAATTGCTTTAGTTATGCTATTGGAAATGTCCTAAGCTTGATAAATTTATACTTCAATTTTTCTTACTGCCAATGTCCCATTCTGCGAAAATGATTTCCTCATTATTTTCTTCAATTTTAGGGAAACTAGCTAATCTACCTTCTTCACTTTCATGTGAGGTGAGGAAACCAAAAATATTTTCTTCTATCTCCTCAAAATAGTTTTAATATCAAAAATTTGATTTCCAAAGGATTCAATAGTTTTACATTGGTCATGGATAAATGCCAACTTATGGAAAAAAACTATTTGATGTTGGGCAAGAAGAGTGTTCAACTCTTTTGCCTCTTTATTGAATTGTGCTAACTCTGGGTTGGCACTTAAGTGTTGAATCCTTCCTTGCAATTTCAGTATATTTACATTAGTGACCTTTAAACATGAATCATGTTGAACCTTGAGAGAGTCAAATATAATTCCAATATATTTACATTAGTGACCTTTAAACTTGAATCATGTTGAACCTTGAGAGAGTCAAATATTTGTTGCAGTTCTATCATCTTGGATGGATAGTGCTCTAAGATATTTTGTTTCTCTATTTCAATACTCTGTTGAGACATGACAATTCTCTCTTATTTCTCCTTCTGCTACTTTTCGAACTCTGCCGACGTATCAATAGTAGCAGAATCATATACAGTTGTAAACTATGTAATTCTTACCAATTCCTTAGTTGGAGTGGCCAAGGATCCTCTCAAGAAGACTTCAAAGGATGCACTACCTAGAGCCAAATACTCAGACTACTCAAGATTTCTCCTTTTACCTTTCCCTTTTATAGAATCTAGAATTACCTGACCACATATAAAAAACAATGAAATAAACTAAAAACAAAGATGAGTGTTGAACCTGTAAATCTCATATTGAATAAAGTATGTAAATACATTTTTCTATAATGAACCTATTACTAATATTATTATCTATCAACTAATAATTATCTAGTGACATGATTAGCAATGATTCTAAGCACACACCATTATGCACTCACCATCCTAATAATCTGTTGTACTAATTTTTAATAACATAACCAAAGATAATCACAAAATCTCCTGACTAATGTCAGCGATTACATGGTGAGATTTAAGAATTATTCTCAAGACTCCCGCTTAACTCTTAATGAGGGCTTACTAACTTATCTCTTAGTGCCAAAAAATGAGCTTTTTCAATGGCTTTGGTGAAGATATCTCCTAGTTGATCCTCATTATTTATGTGATTCAATTCAACATCATTATCCTACACCAAATCCCAAATGAAGTGATATTTCATATCAAAATGACTTGTCCTACTATGATGAATGAGATGCTTTGCTAACTTGATGGTAGTTATATTATCATAATAAATCACTATAGGTTGAATTTTCTTCTCTCCAATTTCTTCCAAAAAATTTCTTAGCCAAAGAGCTTGTGTACCTACTGACTTCGCTTCTATGGATGAGAGTGCAACAATGATTTTTATTCTTGAGCTCCAGGTAATAAAACCAGAACCAAAAGAGAAACAATTTCCAGATGTGGACTTACGATCATCCATACTACCTCCCCAATCTGAATCACTAAATCCAACAAGATTGAACTTTTCAACAGAGTAGTAATGAATATAGAAATTTAGAGTGTCTTTCACGTACCTTAAAATTATCTTGGCTGCCTTCATATGTATTTGAGATGGATTTTTCATATACCTTGAAACAAGTGAAACTAAAAATGCAATATGAGGTCTTGTGTGGGTTAGAAAAATCAAGCTCCTGATAATACAACTCTATAAGCACTTGGAGTAGGGGATGGATTACAATCAAGCATATCAAATTTCTTCAACATATCATGTGAATACTTTGTCTCACAACTGAAAATATAATCCCTACATTGATAAACCTCCATTCCTAGTAAATATTTAATGAGATCTAGATCTTTCATCTCAAATTCATTCTCAACCCTAGCATACCACGCTCTTGGTGCTTTCCTAAGAACATACAAATCCTTCCTCAACTTGTAGACATTATTATATTTTCCTTCCACTTCAAAACCTTGTGGTTCCTCCACATGTACTTCCTCTTCTAGGTACCCATTCAAGAAGGCACTTTTCGTGTCCATATGATGTATGCTCCACCTTTTCTGAGATGTTAATGAAATCAGAATTCTAATGGTCTCATGTCTTGATACTTGTGAAAATTTCTCTTCATAATCAATTCCATAGTTCTGTGTGAATCCTTTAGCAGCTAATATTGCCTTATGTCTTCCAACACTACCATCACTGTCAAATTTGGTCTTGTAGACCTATTTGATGCCAATATTTTTCTTGTCATGTGGAAGCTCTCTCAATTCCCAAGTGTCATTAATGTGAATGGAATCCATCTTTTCTTCCATGGCTTGCACCGAAACCTCACTAGTACATGCATGTTCAAAACATGATGGCTCAAAATCAGCCTTGGCTAACAAAGAAAAATTCACTTTCTCACCTATTGGTTTTTGTTCATGTCCTTGATTTGCAAACTGTCATATATATCACACAATCTCCTTACCTTCCTTGTAGAACTTGGAGAATAAGTTGGACTTGAACTTGATGCTCAAGAAATTCATGAACGGTTGCTTCGTGGAATTAAACCACTACATACAAAATCATTATTTGGCTGCTCAATATCAACAATTTTATCATCATTCAAAACAGGTTTTGTCTTTTGAACATGGCCTTTTTGATGACCATAAACTCCCCCTTTATAAAAAACTACATCTCTTGAGTGTTAGGTCCCTATAAAATTTTAGAGCTTGGTTCGGAATAGTTTTGGAGATATGATCTATGGAAGTCAGGTCTTTTTTCAGGCTCCTAAATAGGTCATCGTGGCATTTGCGCTATAACTGTTTTTATACGAAGTTTTAGAAGCTGAAA
Organism: Pinus albicaulis; assembly: GCA_034641835.2. Lineage (NCBI taxonomy): Eukaryota > Viridiplantae > Streptophyta > Pinopsida > Pinales > Pinaceae > Pinus > Pinus albicaulis. The sequence continues at coordinate 1,032,418,289 of CM076584.1, forward strand.
TTTTTAGGGTGCGAAGCCAACATCCTAAGGAAAATATTCAAAAAATTTCAGAGCTTGGTTGGCAATATTTTCGGAGATATGATCTGTGGAACGTAGTGCTTTTTCAGGCTCTTGAATTTCATCTCAAAGAGGTGATCGTGGGAAAATCTTCATAACTCTCTCTCTGAGCATCGGATTGGATTGCCGTAAAAATTGGTCGCAAGTACATGGATTGTAGTTTCTTTGCTATCAATTTTAGATCTGAAGGATAAAACAGTGACACGTGGAAAGTTGTACAAGTTCGCTCTACTGAACTAGTCCATAATTAGGTCATTGTGGGAGATTGGACACAAATTTTCTTGGAGAATCCAAATCAGGTCAGACCTGTGGCATTCAAAATATAATTTAGAGCGATACGTTGATACCAAAATTAAAATATTGAAGTGCTGCAATTACAGAGATAATCCAATTTCAATATCGAGCTCCTCAAAAGCAAGAAAAATGTGTGTATTTTTTTCCGAATTGCATAAGTCTTGTTTGAAGAATCAATTTGAATTGATTCCAAGGGCATATTGTAAAATAGATATCAGTATTGGGTTCTAAAATATGCCCCATAAAAACAATTCAACACCCATTAAGCCTTCATAAGGCAACATGATCTATCGAAATTACAAGAGCAAGTGCAAAAAATTTCACTCTCGCAAAGAGCAACAAAAAATGAAATGGAAGTTTTGAAGAAAGGCGTCGAAGCAAAGATGGATGGCATGGAAGCTAGAATGGAAGATAAGATGGAAAACGTGAAGAATGATCTAAAATCATACATCGAAGGTTTTACAAAGTTGATACAAGAAATGTCTCCTAATGGTGAAAAGAGAGTAGAAGAACCGCATGATGAGAACAAAATAAATGTTAATCGTGATTTCATAAACTCTAATGTTGGCAGGAAGAATCACCATATTCCATAAATGGATATGAGGAAGTTTGATGGAAAGGATCCTATAACATGGATACTATATATGGAGAAATATTTTGATCTCCATAATGTGCAAAACGCACAAAAGGTACGCATTGCAACTTTACATTTATTCTTTAAACCACCCATTTCGCCCAACTTTCGTGAAACTTTGATCGATTAGCTTTGGAGCGCGAAATGGATAATCACCGTCTGATTTGGCTCAGGAGTCAACGGTCATGATTTAAAGGGAAGGTGCGGGGAATGATGACTTATCTGGTCCAACGGGGCCGTAGATCTTAGAAATGGAGAGGAGATTCGACTTCGCTATTTATCAATTGTGTCAGAGGGATAAATGTATTGAAATATCGCACAAATCTCTCACCGTAGGATTAAATGGATTATGGGGATCGGATGGTCAAAAGTGAATCCGATGGGAAAGCTTCGTTAAGTCATATGTATAGAAATGACTAATTTTAATAGAAAAAGTAAGTGGACGGAAGGTTTATCGTGGATTTAATCAAGGTTACTTAGACTCAGATAATGAATAATATATTGCTATGGCTAACCGAGGTTAAAGGTTGAAGTTTCTTTAACCTTAGGTTAAGGGACTCGGGGGAAAATATACAAGGAAATGGTTCATTTTTATTGAAGTTTGGTTTGAATAAAACTTCGGCAATTTTAAAACACATATAGCACATGTTTTAAGTTTTTTCTCATATATTTTATTATATGGTTAATTAAATCAGAAGACTTAATTACCATAGGGGCAGGATTAAGATATAAGGATAAACTTAGCCAATATGGGTTATAAGGGGGTTTATTTAAACATGTGGGAGTAAATACCTTTGGCTTAAGTTATAATAAGTGGGTTTTGGATTTATTTATAAAAGGAGTTAGAGCACAGGGGAAAAGGTTAGTTGTATAGGGAATTAATATATAATTTAAAGTTTGTATGAAAATAGGACATGGAATACCTAAAACACATATTCATAACAAGTAAAGTGAAATACAGAAAGATAGTTTTCATTGATCTTATCACTTAGCTCATGATATAATGTCATTTTTTTGTGGGTTTATTGTGTTTAAATGATGTAGGAAATTAGTTAAATAGGAATTACAAGTGCCTTTGAGTAAAAATGATATTTGACTTAGATTTTTGAGGATGAGTGCATGAATGATAAATGATGTAATTAATGGATTAATATAAACATTTCACATTTTCAACCGATCAATCATAGAGCCTTGGGTCCAAGCCCAACAAAAGTCAAGGAAATGCCTCGAGCCTTCCGATCGATAGTTTAGAATGTTTCCATGACTATGGGAAGGGGATGTTAGTTATTATTTTGAAGCCTATGATAAAAATGATATTTACATCAATGACATCTCCCTTGCACCTTCTTCTACCTACCCATCTTACCATGCTAACATTTTTCTCGCTTTTTGTAATAAGGTGCATTTAAGCCAGCAACCTTCATACCATTTATTCTTTCCGAAAAGCAAGTGTTTATCAATCTACACTTATTTCATCCATGAATCCAAACATTAAACCGTTGGATTCACTTTATTTCTCTACCTAACTATTGAATTGATAGGATTAACTCGTCTAACAACTAGTTATTCTTTATCTACAACAAAGGAAATTGAAATAATGACAAGTTAAGATTAAACTGTTTAATCCATCATGGACTAATGGCATTTATCGACACTCTTCCATAGTCAAAAAGTAAAAGTAGTGGCATTTATGCTTGCTCACTTTCATGTTTTATTCATTTTTTTTTCTTTTGGGGGTATCTTTTATTTTTCTAAGTCCTTTGATTATTATTTTAGGACTTTTTTACCCTCTTTTTGATTTTTTGATTTTTTACAAATATGTGAATACAACTTGCGTAAGGCAAAGTATGTACAAATTTACAAGATTATCAACAAGTCAAATTACACCCCCTATATTATAGGTTTCTAACACAAGGTAGCCTTGCTATATCCTTCTTTATTGGTACCACATTATCTGGGAAAAGGATGTCTAATTTCATAATGGTAAGAGTAGCCTCGCATTTATCATGAGATCAAATTTGACCCTTGAATTTTTTAGGAAACTAGGCACTTCTCTTTTTCCTTCCCTATAGCCATGAATAAAGAATAATTGAATAAGCTAATGAGTGATAAGTAATGGATTACATTAGATCCTATAGATGAAGTTAGAGTGTCTTCATTTATCCTACATTTATAGATATAAGTGTAATCAAATTAGTACTCTACTCATTATGGCAACAATTATCGTTGTGAGCTAGTACCAAGATCAAATTACATTGTATGAAGTATTACACATTTATTTTGATTTTTTCATAGTGCTTTAAACCTGGGGCAGATGACATTTATTTACATGAAATTGGTTTATTGGGATATTGTTGAATGCCACATTAAGTATACAAGCTTGTTTCTTAATTTTTATTTTTATTTTATAGAACTTAATATAAAATAAAATGACACCATAGAAAACTAGGAGTTCAACAAGAGATTGACCTCATGCCTAAGTTGTATACAACATTGATCTATGTAGAACATTACTATTGTAAAGTTAAAAAATTAAGAAGTAGGTGAAAGACATCCTCTACCAACATACAATAAAATCTAGTTCCTCCCCTATGTGGATCATATATGCTTACACACCACAAAACATTAAATTTGAATGCAAAAATCCAAGATTACAAAAAATTGCAATACAAATTCGTTAACCTTTGACAAGGATTGCTAACCTTATTTTCATATTTAGGATATATAACAATTCACACTTACCCAAGTATTATGAATTCCAAATGAACATCATACACTAAAGATTGATTTTAAAAAAATGAAAAGAGAAGTCATATATCTCTAGAATAATTCTAAAAACAAAAATATTCTTCTAAAAACAAAAAAAATAAACAATGGGGAGAACATAAAACATAAAACAAATATACTCAAAAAGATTTCCCTTTGGATCCCAAAACTCAGACTACGAGATTGATTTTCATTATATTCATTTCACAGTTACAATACATATATATACATATTGAATCATACATAAACCCCAATCCATTAGCCATGTATTAGAACATAACCATATTGCCCTTGATGATATCTACAAAATACCATTTGTAGAGAACCATCATGCAAAAACCATTTGCAAAGCCCATGAAAAACATAGGCAAGTCCACCCACCTATTATAAGGTCCAAAAAAATTTCTCGTGGCGCTTTCCTCGACTCACGTGTAGGGGCTACCCCCTCCCCTACACAACTCATATAAGGGGGTTGGTACCCACTTTGCACCCTCTCGCCGCACCCGACAATGAAACACAAGGAGCCATTGGCCCCCTAAGGGACCTGATGCGTGAGAGAGGTTTTGAAATAATATAACACACAACCAAAATTCTCCCACTCTTTGTTTTATTTTCCATAAAGGGGCTCACACGAGAGCTAGATCATTGGTAGAACCATGGAATGCCCATTGTTTCCCTACACCGAGAAAAATTCTCAATGCTCACATACTTTGTGAATGCATCTCTAGTATTCTTCAAATTCTCAACCTTACGAGCAACACCTTTTTCTCCTCACCATATCCCTCAATAAAGATATTGAACATCAATGCGTTTTGTATTTAAATGATAAGTAAGGGGGAGTTCTTTCGAATAAAATTTCACTTCACAGAGAGTCTATCCTTATAGATTTTTGTACCAACCCCATACTTGAACACAATATTTGCAACAGACTCCTTGCTTACTTACATGAGTGGATGCCATGTATTTAGCCCGTATAGTTGAAAGAACCACTAGAGACTATATTTTTTTCTTCCAACGCACTCCTCCTCCAAACACGTTAAACATATACCTATTTGTACATATTCTTTTATTTATATCTCTAGCTCACTCTCGCAACATCAATGCCACATATATCTAGAACTTATCCAATCCCAATATTTCCTTGGTAGGAGATGCACAATCACTACCCATGCAAATACCCAAAACCTCGCTTTCACCCCGCCATCCAATGCTCCTTATGTGGCTTTGACATAAACTTGGTCAATCCTTATGTGGTTTTCACATAAACTCCGTCAATACTCCCACTCGCGTGTGTAATGTGGTCTAGTATGTACGATTGCATACATTAGGCAACCGACTACACTTGCATGTAACACGTGATATTTCATCTTCCTTTTTTTTATGTCTTCGAGGACACTATTTACAAATAAATTTACACGTACATGAATAGGAACCTTCACCAGCTTTACTATCCTTCATATTAAACTTAGAATATTTTTCTTTGACCTATATCTTATGTTTTATCCAAGTCTTCCACTTTTTCTCGATCTCATTTAATTTCCATGGCCAAAATATAGTTTGCATCACCAAGATACAAAAACAACCTTACCACTAGAGCAAGTGTCTACCTAGATCTTGGGCTAGCTATGTATACCCGTATATTGGACTACCTCCTCAAGCACTAAGGCCTATGTAGAAGTTCCTACAATAGCTAAAAACATCAACACTCTCTCTTACCAAGGGAGGTACTTTTACTAGTAGAAAATGGTGGTATTAGTGACAAAGTGACTAAAAAGTTAGTCACCACATCTTTTCCAAGTTAAATACTACAAACATTTAGCAATATTAAGAACCCAACCGAAAATGACAAACATAAATGACTAATTTAGTTCCTGAGTTAAAATATATTATCAAATAATAAGTAATACAATCCAAAATGACTAACTTGAATGCCTAATTTAGTCTAGGAACAAAACCTGCACGAAGAACTACAATAATATGAACTTGCTAGTCGTTTATGTTAGTAATTTTAGTTGTGTCACTTCAACAATATAAAATTTCAAGTGATAGGATTAAAAGGTTGTTATATATTGGATGAAAGGTTATACTTCCCTATACACTTATTTATTTGATCAAGGTGATTATAATTACCGAGATCATTAGAATATTTAGGGTTATATAATTTGATCACATTCGTAGGGAATCAAAACGAAAGGTTGACAAATTATCAAAATGAGGTCACACCTCTTTGCAATACTACATGAACACCTATATATGTTATGACAACCTTGCCAAATTATTTAGTGGGTTACACATATATTTCACATTTATTTTTCATCTTTCAAAGTGGTAGTGCCAAGGATAGGGTATGAACTTTGATCAAGGAATGTTCACTAATTGGCACCACTAAGAAGTTTGCCTCACATAACTTGTAATGTTGCTTAAATTACTTGTCTAAACCCCTAATTAGGACTAAAACCCTCCAACATCTCTAACTATTGGGTTTCAACCTTGTTAGAGTCTTCTAAGACGTGCACTCATGCTTAAAGCAAAACATAACAATAGCATTCTGAATGTGCATGCTCATTCCCTCTTTAATGCCTCATGGAAAGTGCATTATCCCACTCCTTAAATTGAAATGTTCACATATTAATGAAAAGAAAACTACTTTGATTATAATAACCTAAACTATGTGAGTGACTAGGAGAGAATACCATTTTCTAAGATGAAAACAAAGGGTCTTACAAACCCATTCGCGCAACAATTTGAATATATTTAACCTATTAAATCCATTTACTATATAATATGTTTTATATGCACCCACCCAATATGCAAGAAAACCTAAATGTTTTCAATACAAACTAATTTAAATTAAGAACTTGTTTCCTTCCAAGATATCACATGTTGCCTCCGTAAACTTTAATTGCAAAATAATTGCATAAATACGTAACCTTAAAATTATATTTTTATCTTTTATTTTTATTATTATAATAAATACCACCTAATATCACAACCAAAAATGTGTAAAAACATCTTATTTTCTAATATTAAATTAAAATTAGACTGCGTGAAATTAAAATAATATCGCATCTATTTTTTTTCACATTGGAAAATTTTAACAATTTTTAAAATTTTAAGCTTTAATTTTTCTTACAATGCCCGTCTTAACCACATTATTCAATAGAGCAAGAAAATGACATGTGAATTATGTCCCAACTACAAAATTTTCATAGGGCGTGAAAATGACATGTAAGAGAGTTGTGAATTATGGTTTTACCACTATGTGATCCAATATTGAATGTCGCCATTGAAAATTCAGTCCATTAAAGGGGCCATGTTATGTTTCACTTTTAACATACACGCAATTCCACTCCACATGTAGTCTTCACACATATAGGGATACACACACTCCTCACGTCTCTCATTCAAAATCCATCGTTTTTGTAGCTAAGATTGTATGTTTAGGATTTAATCTCTGCAAGGCATTTTTTTACTATTTGTAGGGATCACATTGGAATTTAATGAGTATGAGAGGCCATTTATCATATTAAAGGAGAAAGAGTAGATGTTTAAGTCAAATAACATCTCTTAAGGTTCTACCTATTATGAATTTTAATGGTTGCACGTTCAAAACCTTGGAGGCATATATTCATGGTGTAGTTGGAAATATCTATCTTCGTGAAGTAGTTGTACTCCTCTTGATATATTCAAAACATGGCGAGTCCATTCGCAATTTTTAGTTCATCAAAAGAAAAAGCATGAGAATACCATTTTGGCACATATTAGGGCTTTCTTTTATACCGTAAAAACTATCCCATTATGGATTCCCCGACATTAAGTCGTAGATAAATAAAGTTAGTAGATCACTTTTGTGCATTCCATTTTGAGCCTAATCTATATTGATCCAAACTATTTTTCTATGGAAACCAAATCCCAAAATTGAAATTTCCGCCACACTATGGTCCATATGGGCGCAGGCTTCTCCCATCAAATCCACAAACTTGTTGAATCCACTTCATCCTCTTCCCATAAGAGCAGAAAGCATATGATCTGAGTATGAGGGATAAGTTGAAGGCTACTTGCATTGATATGTTAGTGGGGAGGTTTTCACATCCCTCAAGTGAGTGTGACTTCCGTGCAATGAAAGTTGGGGAAAAGAACTCGATAATGGCCACATTTGATATGAAGTTGGAGAATTTTTAAACAGTGTCATAGACTACATTAACACCAGAATTTTTTTTTTTTTTTTAAGAGTCGCGTAGATCATGTAAATAACAAGAAAATATCCACCATTGTTAGCTAATTTTCTATAGTACGTGACAAATTTCATACGGAATACCCCTAGTGGTTACTTCGAAATGGAAGGCTAACAAAAAAATGTTTTGGGTAATCATGGAATTCAGTTCGATTTGAAATCACAAAGAGAGGAAGATTTGATGTGAAGAAGTTATTTAAGTTACTATACCTATTGATGCACATTCATCTTCTCTAAGTCAAAAATTCCAAGTAGAAATTAGACCTTAGGGTCTCGACATTGGTCCAAGAGGGACATTTCCTTTGTATAATCATTGTAAAATCTTATAAGTACTTCATAGTTCATAAGTATTACTCTAGAAGGTTCTATATAGGTTTTGATTCATTATTCAAAGAGCTTATTCATGTCATTGAATCTTTGTGTTGGCAAAATTGGTTGGATAATCTAGCAAATAGGATAGGATCGATCCATTCCGCCTAAAAATAGCAGATCAAGTTATAAGTTTAGAAATCAGTTACAAGTTTCTAGGTATTGAGTGAGGGTGGATAAGCTCTAAATTGTATTATAAATTTAATCGTAAGATTCGAAGGAAAAAGGAGGGCCAAATTAAATAAAGAAGGTTAGGCCAAGAGATAGAGGCGAGATTCAAGAGGCAGCATGGTTTTGTTGAAGGGATGAAGGGCTACAAGGGCTTATTAGGTCGAATAAATATTGTAAGTAGGTTTTTATTGTATCCGTACATTTATTGATTAATGAGAAATTCAATTCATGGTGAGTGTGCTTTGTTTCTTTTACATGCCGAGTGATCCGTAAATCGAACAAATTTTGATATCGTAAAGTAATTAATTGATTGCATGTGTTAGAAGTAAATTGAGTCTAGTTGGGATGCTTCAATGGTAAAATTGGAGAACTTTTCAAATCACTTGAAATCGGAATAAGCCTCTCAAATCTCGCAGGGATCTCTCAATTTATCTAATGATTTGCTCAAATAGGTCTTAAATCATATGGTTAACTCTTCTATGAGTATATTAAAGTATTTTATCGCATGCAAAAATGGGATGTATTTCACTACCATTGGGTCTATGGATTGGTTAAGAAGGAATTCAGTGACAAATGAATCTACTTGTGGAAGCCGAGGCTTTGCATCGTTTCAATGGAAGGACAATACTAACACACAAAAATATTTAGTAGCTCAATTTTAAATGGAATTCAGAGGCATGTGTGACATGAATTCTAAGTAATTCAACTCAAGATACTGTAAGTAAGATACAGAGACATAAAACATAAGCTCCTTGAAACATTCCAAGAATCTCATGCATGTGTGAAACAAAGTCTATCTATAATACTAATATCAAAAATTACAATAGTAGGAGTGTCGAGTCACCATTCTCCCAACCTCGCTTCCAACTCTAAAATATCTCATTTATAGAGTGGGACTCATACATAAATGTTTTTCCACCTAGATAGATTTGAATTAATACATCACAGACCTATTTAAAACATGATTCCATCACATGGAGACTTCCTAGGGATATTTTTGTTTTGCAAAGTTTGAATACAAAAAGGACCCTTCTTTCATTAATAGTTCAACAAATAAATTTAATAACCCTTATCATCTATAACCAACTAAGTTTCCGATCGTACTAAGTCTCCGATGTGTCATTATGCCACGTGGATGCCGATGGACCTCCTCCAAGTCGACTTTACAATTTTTTCACAAATCAAGTTAGTCCAAATTCCGAAAAATGTTTTCCAAATATGAGTGTACCAAACCCTAATTAATTTTCACAAACCGAGAGAGTTTTTTGTATATAGTCCCATGATGAAGAAAACCCTTTTCATATCTGCAAAATAATATTTTATTTGGTCATAAAACAAACTTGAGGTCGACTTCAAAAGAATCATGTATAGAAAAATTTCGTACGCTCTATATTTCGTGGCAACTTTTCGTAGCACTGCTTTTTAAAACATTCTTTCTCGGGTTGTAATTTATTATAATTCTACCATGTCTTTTAAAAATGTTAGAGGGTTCCAAACATGAGTCTTCCACTTTTAAGAGGCTAATTTGTCACACATGATGAAACACTCCATGAGAATTGATAATTAAGATGATGTTGAATGTTTTCAATTTCATGGGGAACAAACTTTATATCAAAATATACATTTTCTAAGAATATTTGATCTCCACATTTTATTAAAACGACCTTATCACACTTCATTCATATCTTTTCAAAATTAAAACTTGCCGCCAAAACAAGGGGAAAACAAGGCAATTTCGTAGCAACTTTTGGTAGCAAATTTAATTTACCAATTTCCACCAACTCTTACTTTTCTTTCATGGATCTATTTGATATGTTTAGAGAGTAAAAAATATTTCCTAAGATTTAATTTCAATTTTAACCACCCTTTTTATCAAAATATCATCTTAAAAAATTTAGTAACATTTTTTGGGTTTCAAGCTCGCTCGCATCATTTAAAACTCTTAAAGTGGAGCAGCTAAAAATTCTCCTTTTTGTTCCAAATGCCACTTGTAGGTCTGAAAATTGATACAATAAAATATGATAAGACAAAAATTTCCTCTTACCTCTTCTGGGGCATTATTTTCACCTTAAGCAAGTTAATTTTACAATTCAAACTCGTTTTTTTGAAAATATGTGCATAGGATGAGCTCCTATCTCTCTAGTCTTCATAGATGTTGCAACACCGAAGGACATTTTTGTAGATCCTTATGTTCTCAAGATAAAATCTCTGTTTTTGGAAAACCATCTCCACCGTCCAGAATTGACATTCTAAAAACATGTATAAAAGAGAAAATTTCGCATTATGGAAATAGAGTCAAAGATATCTCCGAATGTGTGAAATTGTGGCACATTTGAGAAACGTGAAGGAGGTTAATGTTATATGATATGTTCTTGAAAATATACTCTTAATTTCTTAAAATACTTAGCCTTCGTAAACTACCCTTCAAGTTGATTGCTCAAAAGTCAAAAAGCAGAGAAATCTTCATATTGCCATAAAATTTCGAGGTATTTTGTAGGGTTTTCTACTATTTTTTTGTGTAAAACGCTACAAAAATTTGGAAAATTGGTAGATTCATCCTTTTGAGTCTGAATTCATGGGGAATGGCAAATCGACATGGTATGGTAATCGATTTGACATGAAATGGCATAATGAAGGTGATCTCAAAACTTAGGATAGTCTTAAAATGCGTATCAAGTTTCTTATACCACCTGAAATGGCGGATAAACCCATTCATTTGCTAAGTGAGCTATTATCCTATCAAGAAACGTTTCACAATTTAATGGGTGATAATAGTGGCTCCACTTGGATGGTGTGTCCGTGTGGTACAACAAAGAACTAGTAGTTACGTTGCCACCTCCATTGGGCTTACCACATCTTCAAAAATGAAAAAACTTGCAACCTCACTTCCGAATTTGGCAACCTTTGGTAATCGAAAAAAAAAACCAAAGATAAAGTAAAGAAATGAAAGTACACATGTTGAATTTAAAACTAAACCGATAAAAATTCTTGATCTTCAAGCTTATTTATATAAAAATGATCCCACTACTTACTCAAATTAAAAATGAATTAAGGATTCCACTCTTCCAATGAAGCCAATCAAGAAGTTGAGTACTAGGTTTGAATAGACATTCCACTTTCCTCGTGATAACAACCATACTTGAGAGATGGCAAGTTCTTCCACCATTTTAAATTTGTATACATAACTCGAAAATCATATTGAAATTATTCCTAGGAGATTCCACTCCCAGAACCATTGTAAGATTTTAGAGAGTATGCATGAATAATTATTGTTGTCAACAAGAAAAGTGAATAAATATGATCCTTTCATGGTGTTCCTTGTTCAGATTCTTCATTATAACCCTTAGACTATTCTCAAATAGAAAAGAAAAAATATGTTGATTTTTATTTTCATTTGAGAGGAAGAAATACTTTGAGTACTTTTGCACACTTTCACAAGGAACTCCAAGCATGTACCACACAAATTTCTAAAGGTGACTCTTCATATGATTCAACAAGTATAATCATATTTTTGTCCAAAATTTTATTTTTCTTAATTTTCTTCATTTGATGTGGGCTGATTCAAGGAATGACATGAAGAATAAACTTTTTCCTTTTTACTCGAGGATTATAGCAATTATCTTCCAAATATTTCCTCTTGTTGTTTGAAATGATTCTCATATTCCCGAGATCGAAAGACCGACAAGTATGTTGCAAATTTTCACCAAACTTAGAGGATGTAACATGATTTCTTTTCATAAAACAAACTTCTATTGGGTTTAATTTTCATCCAAAAGAGAGCTTATCCTTTCTTCTTGTTGATGAAAGAGATTGTCATGAGGGGCCTCTAAAATTTCCTCATCCATGAACTCATCATATTCATAAAAATTCTTGAAATATTCTAGCAAACTCACACAATGTTTACAAAAATCCTTAATTCAGAAATAAGGAAGAATGAAATTATTTATACATCTCATAAAATGCAACATGGAAATCCGCAAGAGAATATAAGGAACCTTTTGGCAGATTTCCTACCAAGACCATGATTTTCCTTCTAAATTGACCATAAACATCTTCAAGATACAATCCTCGTGGAACCGAACCTTAAGTCTATGTACATGCACATGGAATCTAACCAAACGAAGAGAAAATTGTATTTCTTTACATTTTTAAACATGGGAAGATCATTAACCAACCAACCTTTTGGCATAGGATTTTGGAAACTGGGGATGGGAGTCTGATTCGTAAGGGCATACCCGGAATCTATTCTCTGGAATGGAAATCATATTAGAACTTCATAAAGCTATTGATCTTCAAGTAGTGGAGCCACTCTCCAATTTATTATTTGATGTGGAGTCACTAGAGCATAAACATAGGTAATATTTGTCTAAATGTCTACTACTCTCGACCTGTAATCGAAACTTTGTCGTTCTTCGTAGGGAAAATTTACACCTTCATTCCCAACAATGAAGAAAAAATGTTATCACCAAATTGATTCTTTCAAGCTCCTTCAATGGTCAATCTCTGGATTAACTCTTTCAAACAACTGGTAACTAGAAATTAGCTCCCTCTTGGCCTTGACAGGCTCTCTCAATTTATCTAATTATTTGCTCAATTAGGTCTTAAAATCACATGGCTAACTCCTTTCTATGCGTACCTTAACTTGTTTTATTACAGAAAAATGGGATATATTTCACTACCATTGGGCTCATGGAGTCATTAATAAGGAATTCAAGGATAAATGAATACAATTGGAAGCTAAGCCTTTTATCAAGCCTAATGGAAGGACAATAGTAACACACTTAAATATTCAAGAGTTCAATGTTAAAGGAATTCGCATCGTGTGTGAAATGAATTATGACTAATTAAACTCAAGACACTATACTTAAGATAAAGAGAGACATAAAACATAAGATCATTGGAAACATTCTAAGAATCTCTGTGAAGAAGTAAAACAAATTCTATCTATATTACTAATATCAAAAATTACAATAGTAAGAACGTCAGTCACTATCTCCCAACCCTTTCTAACTCTAAAAGTATCTCATTTATAGAGTGGGATGACTCATACAAATGTTTTTACACCTTGATATAGCCTGAATTACACCTCATAGACCTATTTCAAACATTATTCCATCACTTGGAGACTTCCTAGGGACATTTCTTGCTTATGCAGTGTCGAATACGTGCATGACTCTTCTTTTCATTAATAGTTCAACAAATAAATTTAATAACCCTTATCAACTGAAGAACTAATTTTTGGAATGTACTAGAGTGATAATGTCTCATTATTCCACATGGATGCTAGGTTGTACCTTCTTTGTCGAATTTTACAATTTTTTCACAACTGTCATGAAAATCCCGAACAATATCCTTGAAATATGATTGTATAATTTCCAAACCCCACGGTATTTGCAGAAACTAAGAGAGGTTTACAGGCATCCTATTAATAAAACCTCTTTCATACTTCAAAATATTTTTTCATTTGTTTAGAAATAAAACTTGAAGTTGACCTGCTCCAAGCCTCGTTGGCGCTATGAAAACTCCTAAAGTGAAGAATATCCTTTTCTTCCGACCTCCACCTACGTCTGAAAAGTGATATAATGAAATATGATCATATAAAATTTCCTCTTACCCTCTTCAAAAAGCATCATTTCCACCTTAAGCTAGTTAGTTTCCCAATGCAATGACTTTGTCTTTTCTTAAACAATAGGGTGTAGAGATGAGTCAAGTATTCCTCTAACCTTGATAAATGTTGTAATATTGAAGGAGGTTTCTCTATATCCATATGTTCTCAAGAAAAAATATCTTTTTTTTTTTTCCCGAAACCATTCTCCAGCTCTCCAATTCAACATTCAAAAAACATGTATAACAGAGGAAAATTCGCATTTTACAAATAGAGCCGAAAGACACTTGGATCTCCAAATTTGTAGCACCATTAAGAAAAGTGAAAGAGGTTAATGTTTTATGATATGTTATTTAAAACAACCCTCTTATTTTCTTAAAATAATTTTTTTCTACCGATAAACTGCCCTTGAACTTGACTTCTCAAAAGTAAAAAACCGAGAAATCCTCATATTCGCTACGAAATTATTAGGTATTTTCTGTGAGTGCTTTTCATCGTTTTCTTGTGTAAAATGATATGAAAATTAGAAAACTAATAGATTCATCCTTTTGACTCTGAAATGCATGGGGAATAACAACCGACATGGTATGGGACCGATTTTACATGAAATGGCATAAATGAAGGTGATCTCAAAAACTTAGATAGGCTTAAAAGTGAAAATGTTTCTTATAACACCCTTGAATGGCTTAGGGACCTTATCCATTTGGTGAGTGAATTTGTGATGTGACCCTATAACAAATGTTTCACAATTTAATGGTGATAATAGTGGATCCACATGGTGGTGTGCCCTGTGGTATAGCAAAGAACTAGTAGTTCCAAGTACACCTCCATTAGGTCGTCTCCCATCTTCAAATGAAAAATTGCAAACTGGTTTCTAACCTCGTAACCTTGGCACTAAAAAAAAAGAACGAGTAGCTGCTAAAGAATTGAAAGCACACATGCTGAATTTAAAACCGAAGATGAAAAATTTTTGATATTCAAGCTTATTTATATACAAATGATCCTACTCTACTTGTTCAACATAAAACTCGAATCAAGTGATCTCACTCTTCCAATGAAGCCAATCAAGAATTTGAGTACCGGGTTGGAACAAACATTCCCACTTCTCCGAGCATAAAGCCACGGAGAGATAACAAGTTATTCCACCATCCGAATTTGTATACAATCGAAAATCATATTGTATTTCATTCCCGTAGGAGATTCTAGCAAAGTTGCAAAGGAATTCGAGAGTATGCATCGAATACCTTGCTGAGCAACAAGAAAGTGTGAGTAAATATGATCCTTTGATGGTTTTCCTTGTTCAGATTATTCATTATAACCCTTTGTTACCTTTCTCAATAAAAATAAAAAAATCACGATCATTATTTTCATTTGAGAGGAAGAAATACTTGAGTACTCTTGAACACTTTTAGAAGGAACTCCCTTACCATGTACCACATAAATTTCTAAAGGTAATTCTTTAGGTGATTAAACAAGTATATTCATCTTATTGTCCAAATTTTTCTTCATTTTAATGTAGGTTGATGCAAGAATGATATGAAGAATAAATTTGTTCCTTTATGTGACGATTATAGCAATTATTTCAAGTATTTCCTCTTGTTGTTTGAAATGTATATCATATTCCGATGATCAAAAGACTAACAAGTTTGCTGCAAATTTTCACCAAAATTAGAGGATGTAACATGATTACAAACAAACTTCTCGTCGAGCTCATTTTCGTCCAAGAGAGAGGTTATCCTTTCTTCTTGGTTATTAAAGAGATTTTCATGGAGGGCCTCTAAAATTTCCTCATCCATGAACTCATCATCTTCATAAAAAATTTTTCCAAATATTCAATAAAACTCACACATCGATTACAACAAGCCTTTACCAACAATATGGAAGAATGAAATTCCTCTATACATCTCATAAAATGCAACATGGAAATCAGCAAGAGAAAAAAGGGAGCCATTTAAGTGTGCTTTCCTACCAAGACCATGCTTTTCCTTCTAAAGTGACACAACATATTCAAGAGACAACTTCGTGAACTCGAATCTTAAGTCTCTTTACATGCATATAGAATCTAACAAAATGAAGAGCAGCATTGTCTTTCTTTTCATTTTTAAAGATGGGAAGATTAGTTAACCAAACGAAATTTGGCATAGGATTTCAAAACCAAGGATGTGAGAACGATTCATAGGGGAATACATAAATTTATTCTTGAATGAACTCATCTTGAACTTCATCGCTACTGAAGACTAAGTGGTGGAGTCGCTTCCAATTGATTAATTTATGTGTGGAGTTTCCATACATAAATACAACCAATATATGTCTATGTCCGCCGTCTTCAAACCTTAGAATCGAAATCTTTAAGTTGTTTTTCCCAAGGAAAATTTACACCTTCGCTCCCGACAATGGCCCCAAATGTTATCACCAAATTGATTCCTATTTGGCCCCTTCAATGGTAAACTTGGAGTAACTTTTTCAAACCACTTGTAATCGGAAATTAGCTCTAGTCTAAGAGGTATCTCTCAATTTATGTAACGATTTTCTCAATTAGGTCTTAAATCGATGGCCAACTCTATGAGTATATTAATGTATTTTATTAAGGTGTGAAAAATGGGATAGATTTCACTACCATTGGGATCATGGATTCATTAAGAAGGAATTCAAGTGACAAATGAATCTACTTGGGGAAGTTTCTAGGCTTTTACTCTGCTTCAATGGAAGGACAATACTAACAATACGTAAATATTCAAAAGAGTTCAATGTTAAAAGGAAGTCGTAGCATGTGTGACATGAATTTTGAGTAATTCAACCTCAAGATACTATAATTAATATAAAGAGACACAAAACATAAGCTCATTGAAACTTTCCAAGAATCTCAGTGAAGTAGAAACAAATTCTATCTATATTACCGATATAAGAAATTACAATAGTAGCAAAGTTGTCAAGTCGCCATATCCCTACTCTTTATAGCTCTAAAAGTATCTCATTTATAGAGTGAGGACTCATACAAATATTTTTCCACCTTTCTAGCTTTGAATTGCCACCTCGTAGACCTATTTCAAACAATATTCCATCACTTGGATACTTCCTAGGATATTTCGTTTTGTAGAGTTTGAATACAAAAATGACTCTTCTTTCATTAATCGTTCAACAAATAAATTTAATAAATCTTTATCAAATACAAAAAAATAATTTTCCGAGTTTAGTAGAGTGCTAATGTGTCATTATTCCACGATGTTGAGTTTGACCTCCTTCAAGTTGATTTTTTTTTTTTTTTCACAACCGTTAGTGAAATTTTTGAAAATAGGCTTCAAAGATGAGTGTATAATTTTAAACCCCCGATCGATTGGAGAAAATGAGAGAGATTTTTAAGGTATAGGCTCCAGATGAAGAAAAACCACTTTCATATTTACAAAATCATTTTTCATTTGGTCAGAACTCAAACTTGAGGTTGATTGCTAAAAAAGTCATGTAGATAAAATTCGTAGCATAGCAAATTTTCGTAGCGCCTTTGTTTTAAACACTTTTTCCAATCAATTTGAATTTATACTATCATGAGCCTTTAAAAAAATGTTAGAGTGGTTCATGGAACATGTATTCCTAATTTTAAGGAGCTTCTACCATCATACATGATGAAATACCTCCATGATGAATTGATAATTTGAAGATGAGTTGAAAATAACTTTGTGGACCAAACCTCGTACAAAAATATATTATTGACCATATTTGACCTCCACATGTGATTAAATAACCTTGAGTCACACTTCTAACCACAATTCCTTTGAAATTCAAAATTTCTTCCAAAACAGGGAAAGCAAGGCGCTTTCATAGCAACTCTTGGTAGCAAATTTAATTCACTAATTTCCACCGCCTCTTAGCTCCCTTTTCTTTCAAGGATTCATTTGATATGTTTAAAGAGCTAATAATTTTTTTCCAAAGCTTTAATTTTAATTTTAAAACACCAATTTATCAAAAAGTCATCTTCAAAAATTTAGTAGCGTTGTGGGCTTCATGCCTCGCTTAGGCTACAAAACTCCTAAAGTGAAGAAAATTCAAAATTCTCCTTTTCTCCAAATTTCACTTTGTAGGTCAAAAAAAGTGATATAATGAAATATGATAACACAAAATTGCCTCTTGCCCTCCTCATAAAGCATTATTTTCACCTTAAGAAAGTTAATTTTCTAATACAATGACTCATTTCTTTTCTCGAAACAATAGGTTGCAAAAAGATGAGCTCCTATCTCTCTAGCCTTGATAGATGCTGTGCCAACGAGAGTTTTGTAGATCCTTATGTTCCTCAAGAAAAACTTTTTTTTTTAAACCCATCTCTAGCTATCTAGATTCGGCATTCTAAAAACATGTATAAAACAGAAAATTTTGCATTCTAGAAATAGAGCCGAAAGACGTCTCTCGAATCTCCAAATTTGTAGCACCTTTGAGAAAAAATGAAAGATCTTAATGTTATATGATATGTGTTTGAAAATAAACTTCCCGCCGTAATATACTACTCCGTCCGCCTTAAACCGCCTTGAAGTTGACTTCTCAAAAGTAAAAAAACACAACCTCATATCGCTACAAACTTATCGTGTATTTTCATAGCGTTTCTTATCGTTTTCCTATTTAAAACGCTATTTAAAAATTGAAAAACCCACGTATTCATCCTTTGAGTTTTAAATACATGGGGAATGCAAATTGACATGGTATGGACTAATTTCACATGAAATGGCATAAATGAAGGTGATCTCAAAACTTAGGATAGGCTTAAAATGCAAAACTTTTCCTATACTCACCTTGAAATGGCTTAGAGACCTTATCCATTTGGCAGTCACCTATATGAACCTATAAAGAAATTTTTCATAATTTAATGGGTGAGCACAGTGGGCTCCACTTGGGATGGTGTGGCACCGTGGTACAACAAAGAACTAGTAGTTCCGTTGCCACCTCCATTGGGTCGCAACCCGTTCCACCTAACCTTGGCACCGAAAATGAAAACCAAAGGTCGCTAAAGAACCGAAAGTACACATGCTGAATAAAACTAAAACCGACAAAATTCTCGACCTTCAAGCTTATTTATATACAAATAATTATATTCTACTTGCTTAGCATAAAATCTCAATCAAGTGATCCTACCTTCCAACGAAGCCAATCAAGAAGTTGAGTACCAGGTTGGAAATGGTAAATTACACTTCTCTGATCATAAAGCCATTCTTGAGAGATGACAAGTTGTTCCACACCGAATTCTTATACATAACTCAAAAAATCGTATTGAAATTCATTCCCGTAGGAGATTCCATCGAGCTCTGCTAAAGGATCTTTAGGAGTATGACAACATTTCTCAAGGATCAACAAGAAAGTGTGAGTAAATATGCTCCTTCGATGGTGTTCCTTGTTCATATTCTTCATTATAACCCTTTTGTTACCTTTCTCAAATAAAAAAGAAAAAATATGTTGATCATTATTTTCATTTGAGAGGAAGAAATACTTGGCGTACTTGAGACTTTTCACAAGGAACTCTCACATGTACCATAAATTTTTTTTTTCAAAATTTTATTCATTTGATGTAGGTTGATGCAAGGAATGACATGAAGAATAAATGTCTTCTTAACCCGAGTATTATATCCATTATTCTCTCTAGTATTTCCTCTTGTTGTTTGAAATGATTCTCATATTCTTTGATTGCAAGACTAACAAGTTTGCTTATACTTTACACCAAACTTAGAGACTTAACGTGATTTTGATAAAAAAAAATTTCATGGTGGTTTCATTTTCATCCAAGAGAGAAGTTATCCTTTCTTCTTGGTGATGAAAGAGATTGTCATGAAGGGCCTCTAAACTTTCTCATCCATGAACTCATCATCTACATAACAATTCTCTCAAATATTAAATAAAACTCACACAATTTTTAAGGCAAATTAAAAGATTTTTGACCAAGAATAAGCAAGAATGACATTCTTATACATCTCATAAAAATGCAACATGGAAATCAGCAAGAGAATATAAGAACCATTTACATGATTTGTACCAAGACCATACTTTTCCTTCTAAAGTGACCATGCGCATCTTCAAGAGACAATCCTTAGGGAACTAAACCTTAAGTCCGTGTACATGCATATGTAATCTAACCACCAAAAGCAACATTGTCATTCTTTTCATTTTTAAAGATCTAAGATCAATAACCAATCAACCTTTGACATAGGATTTGGGAAACCAGGATGTGAGAGAAATTCATAGGGGCATACCCGGAATTTATTCCCGGAATGGAACTCATCTTGGAACTTCATCAAGCTACTAATATTCAATAAGTGGAGTCACCTTGAAATTGGTTATTTTATGTGTTGAGTAGCCGCAGCAAAAATGTTGTCTACCGCTCTCGTACCTTACAACCGAAACTTTGTTGTTCTTCCTACATGGCAATTTACACCTTTGGTCCCCGGAAATGGCACCAAAATGTTATCACCAAATTGAGTCCTATCGTCATTCATGGTCAACTTGGAGTAACTCTCTCAAACTACTTGCAACCGGAAATTAGCCCTCCAAATTTCGCAGGGATCTCTCGCCTTATCTAATGATTTTCTCAATCGTGTCTTAAATCAAATGGCTAACTTTCCTAAATATCTTGATGTATTTTACCGCAGTGAAAAAAGTGGATATATTTCTACACTCATTGCCTGCGGATCTATAAGAAGGAATTCAGTTGACAAATGAATCTACTTGTGAAGCGAGGCTTTTACCGCTTCAATGGTAGGAAAATACTTACACATAGAAATATTGAGTAGCTCAATTTTAAAAGGAAGGCAGAGTACAGACATGAATTTCGATAATTCGAACATCAAGATAATATAAGTAAGATAAATAGAGACATAAAACATAAGCTCATTGAAACATTCCAAGAATCTCAGAGGTGCAAACAAAAGTCTATCTATATTACCGATATTAGAAATTACAAGGTAGAAGTGTCAAGTCACCATATCCTAGCCTCTTTATAACTCTAAAAAATATCTCATTTATAGAGTGAGGACTCGAAAAATATTTTTCCACCTTTATAGCTTTTAATTCCCACCTCAAAGACCTATTTCAAACATGATTCCATCACTGGAGACTTTGTGTATATTTTTGTTTTGTAGAGTTTGAAAACAAAAACCGACTTTATTTCATTATTAGTTCAAAAATAAATTTAATAACCCTTATCAATCGTGACCCACTAATTTTCTGAGTGCAAGAGTGTTTTATGATTATACAAGCGGTATGCTGGGATCGCAAGACCAAGTCGACCAATTTTTTCACAAATCGTTAGTGAAATTATGAAAAATAGGCCCTAAAAATGAGTGTATAATTTCCAAACCCCGATGCATTACGTAAACCGAGAGAGAATATATAGATAAGTAGAATGTAATGAAGAAAAAAAAATCATATTTCTAAAATATTTTTATTTGGTCAGAAATAAAACTTTAAGGTGACTACTAAAATACTAAGTGTACGTAAAATTTTTGTAGCACTCATTTCGTGAGGCAACTTTTTGTAGCACCTCTATTTTAAACAAATTTTCCAATAAATTTCTACTTATTATTCCACAGCCTTTAAATAATGTTAGGGGGTTCATGGAACATGTATTCCTACTTTTAAGGAGTCAACATCCATCATACATGATGAAATACCTCCATGATATTCTGATAATTCAAGATGAGCCGAAACATATTCGTGGGACCAAACTTGCATACAAATATATTCTTTACCAAGTACTTTACCTCCACATGCTTAAATGACATTGAGCTACACTTCAAACCACAATTCCTTCAAAATTCAACTTGCTTCCAAAAAGGGGAAAACAAGGCAAGCTTTTAGTAGCAACTTTTGGTAGCAAATTTAATCTACCAATTTCCACCACCTCTTAGCTCTTTTATTTCCATGGCTCTATTTTATATGTTTAAAGAGATAATAAAAAATCTCTCAATCTTGAATTTCATGTTTAATCACACTTTTTATCAAAATTTCATATTGATAAATTAGTAGGCTTTAAACTTCAAGCTCCTCGATGGCCGCTACGAAAACTCCTAAAGTGAAGGAAATTTCAAAATTTTTATTTTTCTTCAAAATTTCACTCCGTAGTTTTGAAAGGTGATATATTGGAATATGATAAGACAAAATTTTCTCTTACCCTCTTCAAAAAAGCATTATTTTCACCTTAAGCAAGTTAATTTGCAATATAAAGACTACTTTTTTCTAAACAAATAGGGTGCGGATATGAGCTCCTATCTCTATATCCTTGATATAAGTTACAAAATGAAGGAGTTTTTGAGAGTAGTATGTTTTGAAGAAAAAAGCTCTCTTTATTTTTGAAAACCATCTCTGTGTGTCCAAAACTCGCATTCCAAAAACATGTATACATGTGTAGCCCTGTGCATTCCGAAAATAGAGCCTAAAGGCATATCTCACCTCCCAATTTAGGAAGACCTTTGAGAAAAGTGAAAGAGGTTAATTTTTTCTTGATATGTTCTTGAAAATAATATCTCTTAGCTTCTTAAAATACTTCTCTATTTACCTAGAAACCTCCCTTGAAGTTGACTCGCTCAAAAGTCAAAAACAAAGAAATCCCTATATTTTTAAGCAAGTAAAAATTACTGTGCATTTTCATAGTGTTTTCTACCGTTTTCCCGTGTAAAACCAAAATTTGAAAATCGCGCATTCATCCTTTGAGTCTTAATGCATGGTGAATGAAAACTAACATGGTAAGGAGACTTATTTTTATATGAAATGGCATAAATGAAAGTGATCTCAAAACTTAGGATAGCCATAAAAATGAAAAAAATCTTATACCACCTTGAAATGTCTTAGGAGACCTGTCCATTTGTGAGTGACCCTATATGACCCTATCAAAAAAAGTTTCATAATTTAATGGGTATAACAATGAATTTTAATGAATGGTATAAGTTTTACCGTGTGAATAATACTTAATGGCCGGGTAGAATCATGTGTGATTCCAATCAAGCGAATGGATGGAGTAAGTCGAGAAAGGAAGAAAACCAAATTTCGATTCAGAGAAGTAATACAGAATAGTGTTCGTATTTGGCTTGATACATTGTAATGATATGGATATGAATGAATAATGTAAAGGAAATGGAGATGTAGAGCAATATATTCAAAGAAATAGGATAAAATATTAAGGCAACAAAATCCTTTAAAAGATTTGGAAGGAAGGAAGGGATCTACTCAAGATTAAATTGTACAAAGATCAAGCCGAGATTACAATAGAGATCTTACTGTCAGATATGTTGTAATGCCAAATCAGAGGCGAAGGCAGTAGATGCCAGACCAAGCACATATCATAGTGCATGATATGGTATAATGGTTAAACTATGAAGTTAAAAAGCGCAACATGTGAAATGTTAAAATTGCCAATGTGAAAAATGCTATACTCGCCATGTTGCGAAATGGACACATATTGGGAGGAGGATCTAGGTGCATATTGAAATCCATAATTATTTTAGTTATTGGTGTTCAGACTTGGCAAGGTAAGTTATGTGGGTTGTGATGCAAAGTAGACCCGTAAAGGCACATTGGGACTATTATATCTAGTATAGATCAAATCTGGCCGATTACATCAGAAATTGCTGAGAATTCACGTCAATGTTGTGATTATTTATTGACCGAAAAGTTGTATGTTATTTTTGTATATACATGCGATGTCATATACGTTGCGATTTTCCATGCAAGTGGAGAGCCATGTGGGTCATAACCCACAAACTGTGAGATTGTGGAAGCAGGAGTTTGTGATGTTGTGATGCGATAAGGGTAAGTTAAAGGTATTATATATGTTCTTGATGGTTGATAACTTAATGGTTTCGATTGAACCAGGGTACGACAAAGCTTTGTGTTGTTGATGAGTTATCGTGGGTCATTTAAATACTTCCAAATTACAAAACTTCTAGGAACTGCAGAGGTTGTTTTATGTATGTGGGTATTTTGCGGCCTTTTGGAAACTTTATTTTCTCTCATATAGCAGGTTAATGAAAAAAATTGTTATAAATGAAGATCACAGTAGGTAAACTATGGATAAGAAATTTCAGAGAAAAACATAATAGGATTTTGTGTGAAAGAGAAGTAGAATGCAAGTGTGACTACAAAGAAAGAGGACATTAGTAAAACAAATGTGCTTTGGAAGAAAATCCTGACAGATATTGCGTAAAAGAGGAGATTAGATTTTAACTCCGACAAGAAGTAGGCACACAAAGGCAAGTACAGTAGAAGATGAAACACTGATAGTATTAAGAAGATATTTGAGAAGGATAAAGAAAGCACATCGATGGTTTTTTTCTGTGGATAATGGAGATTCACCGAATGTGATGACCGACTGGAGACTTCTTGTGAAATCATGGTATTATTTTTTTAAATGTGATTGAGTTTTTTCAGATAATATACATATTGAAGATTGATAGCTGCAACTAATGAAGTATTTCGGAAGAAAAGAATATCACAACCTTAAGAAGTAGTGTTGAAGGAAGCTATCAAAGATTTCGCAGTGAAAGAGAGTGTACAAAACCTAGTATTTAATTTGTGATTCAAATAAAAGGGGAAGGTTGTGTTCTCAAAAGTGCGGATGATTTGAAGCCTAGAAGGAGCAAGAGTAATGATCAATTAAAGTTCCATAGAAGGGAATAGTGGCCAAGTATAGAGGAAATATTGGTGAGATAAATGTAGCAAGGAGGAATTCCATTGGCAGAGGCTTAAGTACAACACATAGAGAGTGAGGAACTCATAGAGATAGAGGAGAAGATGAATATTGATAGTCATAATGCTGGGTTCTAAGAGAGATCACAAGAGAAGAAATTTAAGAAAGATGTCAAAGAAGATGGTACTAGATGAAGAGTATGAGAAAGAAAAGGCCGAGATAAGAATGCAATTTAATTTTTCGATAAAGTTTTTCCATAGGAGAAGAAGACTAGATATTTGGTTATATAATAACAAAGAAAATGAAGTGGCATAAGATACAAGAGAAGAGAGAACATCAGATGAGTATGTAGTTAATAGAGGAGCCGCAGGAAGCTTGAGCAAATTATGGATGTTGAATTGAGGATAGAGAAGGCTCTAATGAATTGAGGATACCCCAATTCAAACATGTCTGAGAAGAACAAGTTTCTTTGAACTTAACATGGATCAAGGATTTTTGAAACATCACTTGACGCAATTGAGCCTTATGATTTTGAAATGAATAATTTGTGTATGTTTGCTTGTGATGTCAAAGAAGACAAAAGAAGAAAGACAAAATATCATTTTTGATAGATTTAGATCTCAAATTGAAGATCATATATAGTTAGAGGAGGCATTTCTTTTCAAGATATTGTAAGGAATGAAGATAGAGGAATTTTGGCTCACAATGATTACCAAAAGCAAGAAAAAGTGGAGAAGGATATCTAGCACCAAGTGAAGTGCTTGAGGAGGTTTAGCAAGAAGACCGTTGACGATTTTCTCGAGTTATGAAGAGGACTTAGAACAATGAGAGGAATATTTAGTAACGATATCATCAAATGAGACCATGGGGTCTTGTGATTTTGATAGTGATAATTTGACTCGTGTTTGCAGGTGTGTTGTAGAAGGCAATGAATCTCTTTAAATTGTCTAGAATGAAGTTGAGAATTGTCAAGAAAATTACGATGATGATTTTCTTTAGATGAAGTTAAATTTGAGTTATCAGAGTAAAAGGAGTCTATAAATTCTTTCTTAGTGAAGAAAGTATCTCCAAGGAAGGTGAGCGCTTATGCCTCATGTGAAGGAACCCTATACGTTGGAGAAAGGGGAAGAGTTGGCTTATCCATCGAACAAGTGAAAACTATTGGACAGACATCTAAAATTGTCATAGAGATAGAGGATCAAAACTTTATTCTCATGAACAATGAGGAGGTAGTGTCACCAAGAAATTTTACTTGTGACGGTTAGAAGAGATAGTGAGTATTGTATAGAATTTTTGGAAGAAATTCCAAGTGAGATGCAAGATTTGTGGCATGAGCTAAGTCTTTCGGAGAATAGACTTGCAAGTCAAAGAATGAATATTCCGAATGTACAATTGAAATTGAGCAAAGGCAAGGTAGGTTTCGTCTATGTTAAAGTGGAGTAAGTCTAGAACTCGAAGGAAATTTAATCGATTACCGTGATTATTCAAGGAATTGAAGGACAAATCGACTAAGGGTTTTCAAGAGAGAGGAAGAAAGACATGTTGGAATTGATGAACAACATAGTGATGGGTGTTTGAAAAGAATTAGGTGGAAAGAATCACAAACTATTTGTCAGAGAATTTTGAGTATGATCTTTTTATCAAAGATATTGAACATAAAGTTGTTTGAAGGAGAGATAAAATTTCAAGAGCAACAGAGGGCAGATATAAGGGTGGTAGTAAGAATACAAAACTTCAAAGATAAGATAACAAACAAACATTTTGAAGACAATTGGTAAGAGTGAGTAATAGTTAGAAGATAACCGGGATATGGAGATTGAAAGAATAAGAAGTTTGATGGTGAAGGGTGTCTCGAAGAATACAATGGCCTAGAAGCAAAGCAACAACAGCAAGAGAAAGACATCAAAAGAATGAGAGCATAGCTAGGAAAATGAAATACAAAGTATGAAGACCTCGATAACAACAAAAACAACAACAACAACAACCAAAGAGAGCTTAAAGAACAAAGCCTAGGATCGAGAGGACAACTATTAAATATACATGATCTAGAGATCATGATTATTTTTCACTCCTAGAGTTTGATGGAGCATCGGCCTTAAGTCAAAAGTCCAAGTAGAAATAAGACCTTGGGGTCTTGACATTGGTCCAAGAGGGACATTTCCTTTGTATAATCATTGTAAAATCTTGTAAAAGACTTCATAGTTCACAAGTATTAGTCTAGAAGGTTTCAGATAGGTCTTGACTCATTAGTCAAAGAGCTTAGTCAAGTGTAATTGAATCTCTGCATGTTGGTAGTTCAAGTGGATGTTACAGATAGGATAGATTTGATCCATTTGGTTCATAAAACATAGATCAATTTCTAAGTTTAGGAATCCGTTGTACTTTTTAGGAGTTGAGTGAGTGGGGATAAGCTCTTAATTTTACTATAAATTTAATTGTAAGATTTGAAGGAAAAGGAGGGCCAAATTAAACAAATAAGATTAGGAAAGAGACAGAGGTGAGAGCCGAGAGACAAAGAGAGGGTTCGTTGAAGGTAGAAAGGGCCATGTAAGTGGGTGTATCAGGATGAATCCGCATTGTATGCATGTTTTTATCGTATCTTTACTTTTATTGATTAATGAGAAATCGAATTCACTAGCGACTATGTTTTGGTTCTTTTACGTGCCGAGTGATTTTTAACTGAAGCAAATTTGATACTTGCATAATTAAATGCGTGTAATATGAATTTTGATGAATGAATAAGTCTTACCGTGTGAATAAGTCTTAATGGCTCGCAGAATCATGTGATTCCAATCAAGAGTGAATGAATGAGAGCAAGTCGAGGAAGTAACAAACCCAAATTTTGAATTCGCAGAAGTAATACTCGAATAGTGTTTTTATTCGGATTTAGACAACATAATGGTTATGGATATGAATGAATAACCGTGTTCAAGCTCGTAGAGATTAGCGCAACTAAATACCGAACAAGCTCATGAAGGATAATGTAAAGGAAATGGACATGCAAAGTGAGGGTCAAAGAAATAGGAGAAGATATTAAAGCAACAAACCCTTCAAAATATTTCCAAAGGAAGGAAGGGAAGATGAATATGAAATCATCACACACACCATACCATAAATATCAACCGAATATTAAGCAATAAGAGATCTCATCGCCAAATAAGTCGGGAAAGTCGCAAAGAAGAGCTACGCTACGTGTAGAGTGGAGGTCCAAGCGCATATCGCATAGCACATGCGACATGGTATAATGGTTAAACTATGAAATTAAAAGGTGAAACATGAGAAATTTTAAAATTTCTGATGTGCAAAATGCCATACTTACTAAGCTGCGAAGTGACAGTAAGTTGGGAGGAGGATACGGTGCACATCACAATCAATAATTCTTTTAGTTACGTGTTATGACTTGGGAAGGTACATGAGTTGTCATGTGAAGAGCATTAGTAAAGGCACAATGGGGTTGTTAGATCTGGTATAGATCAACGGTCGAGATTATATCGTAGTTCGGAGAATTCCCACGCATTGTGATTATTTATTTATTGGAAATTTGTATTTTATTTCAGGTGCAAGACAGAGATGTCGTATATGTTGCGGCATTTGGTCGTGCAAGTGGACCGTCATGTGGCCATAACCCACAGGTTCATAGTATTGTGGAAACAACATTTTCTGATGCTATGATGTGATAAGGGTGAGTTAAAGGTATTATATGTGTTCTTCATAGTTGATAACTTAATGGTTTCCACTAAAATTGGGGTACCACAAATTCTATGTTGTTGATAAGTATATGGTTAGGTTAAATATTTGCACTTTTATAAAATAGGAACATGTAGATAGTTCAAGGTTCCGTGTA
This sequence comes from Pinus albicaulis, assembly GCA_034641835.2. Lineage (NCBI taxonomy): Eukaryota > Viridiplantae > Streptophyta > Pinopsida > Pinales > Pinaceae > Pinus > Pinus albicaulis. Next base: position 1,032,446,917 of record CM076584.1, read on the forward strand.
TGTGAGTATTTTGTAGGCCTTTTTGTTGCACCATTTTGTATCGACAAAGGTTAATGAAAAATTGTTATAAATGAAGATTGCAATAAACTATGTAGAAGACATTTGGTAGTAGAATGAGTAATAAATGAACTAAGTGATCTCGTAATCGAACAAATTTGATATTGGTGAAGTAATTAATCGATTGCGTGAATTTAATGAATGAATAAGTATTGCTGTGTGAATAAGACTTAATGGTTGGGTAGAATCATGTGTACTTGTGTCCTGGAGTGAATGGATGTGAGGGCCATGAGAAAGGAACAACCCAATTTTGGATTTAGAGAAGTAATACAATAATGTTCTCGATTCGGCTTGAGACAACGTAATGGTTATCGACATGAACAAATAACCGTAAATTGTAACTTGGGAGAGATTAGTACGACTAAATATCGAAGAATTCGGTGGAAGGATAGCATAAAGGAAATAGGAGATGTATGAAAAGGGTGTACCGAAGAAATAGGAGAAAATATTAAGGTAGCAAACCATTTCCAAAGGAAGGAAGGGACGACGATGATTAAATCACAAAGATCAGCTCAAGATTAAGCGACAGAGATCTCAACGCTAGATAAGTCGTGAAAGTTGCGAAGAAGAGCCATGTAGAGCTGTTCAAGCGCATATCGCATAATGGCATGCGATATGGTATAATGGTTAAACAATTAAGTTAAAGGGCATGACATGCTAAAAATGTTAAAATCAATGATGTGTGAAATGATATATTCGTCGAGTTGCGGAAGGTGGACATGTGCTCTGGGAGGAGGATCTAGGTACATATCACAATTGGTAATTATTTCAGTTACATGTTAGGACTTGGGAGGGTAATTTATGTGAGTTGTGATGCGAAGGCATCAAGAAGGTGACAATGGGGTCATAGTATATGATATAGAACAACAATCGAGATTACATCGGCAGTCGTTGAGAATTCACATCGGCTTTGCGATTATTTATTCATTGGAAAGTTGTATTTTATTTTGTGCGACATGTGATGTTGTATATGTTGTATATGCCATAACCTACGTGCTCCGTAGTATTGTGGAAACAATAGTTTGGGATGTTCTGATGCGATAAGGGTAAGTTAAAGATATTATATGTGTTTCTGATGGTTGATAACCTAATCATTTCGATTGAAACCAATGTACCACAAAGCCCTCGTGTTGTTGATGAGTTATTATGACCGTCAAATACTTCCACCTTATATAATCCCTGAATTCGGTAGAGAGTTTAATTCTTCGCGTATGTGGGTATTTTGTTGACCTTTTGCTACATCATTTGGTATCGCAGCAAGTTTAATGAAAAAATTTGTTATAAATGAAGATTGCTGAGCTAAATTATGTAGAAGAAATTTGGTAGAACGAATAAGTTTCGTGTGAAATATAAGAAGAATGGAAGTGTGATTGCAGAAGAAAGAGGAGATCAGATTTTAAATCTGACAAGGAGAATCGATATTCACTCAAATGTGAAGAGTGGATGGAGAATGTTTGTGAAATCATGCAAGTATAGTTTTGTTTAATTCAAATTTTAGTTTTGTAGGATAAAAGACATACTAAAGATTGATATTTGCAGCTAATGAAGTATCTCATCAAAAGAAGATCATAGGCTTAAGAAGCAGTGATGAAGGAAGATGGTAAGGATTTATGAGTGAAATAAGAGTTTTTCCAAGACCTAGTATTTCATTTGTGATTGAAATACAAGAGGACAGTTGTGTTCTCAAAAGTACAAACGAGATGAAGCCAAGAAGGAGCACAAGAATGCTCAAAGAAAGCTCCAGAGAAGGGACTAGTGGCCAAGTATAGAGGAACGTCAGGAGATAAAAGTAAGGTGGAGGACTTTCAATTGTAGAGGCTTAAGTAAAACTCATAGTGAGTGAAGAAATCATAGAGATAGAGGAGAAGATGACTACCGATAGTCAACAAGAGGTTCTTAGAGGGACCAGGCCAAATAAAAACTCTAAGAAATATGTCAAAGGTATGGCATGGATGAAGAGTATGAGAGAAAAGGATGAGATAATAATGCAATCTTTAATTTTTTGATAAAGGTGTTCCGTAGGAGAAAATAAGACCAAAGATTTGGTTATAGAATGAGAAAGAAAGTGAAGTGGCATAAGCTACAAGAGAAGAGAGAACATGAAGTGAATCTACAAATAATGGAGGAGTTGGAGGAAGCTTGAGATTTAGGTGATGTTGAATTGAGGACAAAGAAGTCAAGGAGTTGAACTACAACAAGAAAAAATTGATGGAGAAGAACAAGTTTCTTTTGAACTTAAAGATGGAGAAGGGATATCCGAAACATCAATTGAGGCAATTGAGCCTTATGATTTTGAAATGAATAATTTTTGTATGTTTGCGTGCTGTCAAAGAATACAAAGAAGAGAGACAAAATTTTAGTTTTGAGATGTATCAGGGTCTCATATGGAAGATCATACAGAGTTAAGAGGAGGTATTTTTTTTAGTATACCTGGGAAGGACTAAAAGCAAGAGGAATTTTGGCTCATAATGATGACCAAAAGCAATAAAAAGTGGAGAAATATATCAAGCAACCAAGTGAAGTGCTTGAGGAGGCCGATAAGAAGACCATTGAATATTTTCTCGAGTCATGAAGAGGACTTAGAAAAATGACAGAAGATTTGGTGACTAGATCATCAAATGAGACCTCTCCGGGTCTTGTGATTTTGAGATTGATAATTTGATTGTGTTTGTGGGTGTTGTAGAAGGGAAATCCTTCTCTTTGAAATTGTCTTGAATGAAGTTGAGAATTGTCAAGAAAAGTACAATGATGAATGTCTTTCACAGAATATCAAGTTGAGTTATTGCGTAACAAGGAGTTCATAAAGTCCTCGCTTAGTGAACAAAGTATCTCCATTAAAGGTGAGGCAGTTTATGTATCATATGAAGGAACCCGTTGTTGTTGATGAAAGGAATAATTGGCTTATCCGATTGACCAAAGGAATTTTATTTATTTACATCAAAAGATGTCACAGAGATAGAGGATCAAAATTTTATTCCGATGAAGAACGAGAAGAAAAGTCACCAAGAAATTTGACTTGTGACAAAACAAGGAGATAGTGACAATTGTATAATTTTTGAAGAAGTTCCAAGTGATATGACAAATTTGGGGCATGAGCTAAGTCTTTTGGAGAAAATACTAGCAAGTTAGCGAATGAATATTCGGATGTACAATTGAAATTGAGCAAAGAAGGAAAAGGTGAATGTCTCATGTTAAAGATGAGTCCTGCCTTAGAACTAAAGAACGTTTAACACAAACACTGTGGATTAGTCAAGGAATTGAAGGACAACAAGAGGGTTGTAAAGGAGGAGGAAGAAATACATGTTGGAATTGGATGAAAAAACATAGTCATGAGGTGTTTGAAAACAACTCATGTGGAAAGTGGAATTGTAGAACTATTTGCCGGAAGCATCCGAGCATGATGTTTTTATCAAAGATATCGAACATAGGTTGTTTTGAATGAGATAAAATGCAAGAGCAACAACAGGTAAGGATGTAAGGTGGTAGTAGTGGGAATCCAACAACTTCAAAGAGAAGATAACAACAATAGTTTGAAGACAATTGACAGAGTGAGTACTGTATTAAAATATAAACTAGAAATGGAGATTAAAATAATAAGAAGGTTGATGGTGAAAGTGTCTCATAAGAAGACAATAGTTAGGAAGAAAAATAGCAACAACAAGAAACTAACAAAGAATGTGAGAGCATAGTGAGGGGGACAATGCAACATGTGCAAGGGAGACTTGGAAAATAGCAACAAACAACAACAACAACAACCGAAGACAGACATGTAACAAATTATGGGATCCAGGAGGACAACTATTAAAGACACATGATCTAGAATATGATTATTTTTTCTTTGGGGAGTCCGATGTAGGAGCATATGCTCCAAGTCAAAAGTCCAAGTAGAAATCATACCTTAGGGTCTTCGACATTGGTCCTAGAAGGACATTTCCTTTGTATAATCATTATAAAATCTTGTAAAGACTTCATAGTTCACAAGTATTAGTCTAGAAGATTCTAGATAGGTGTTGACTCATTTGTCAAAGAGCTTCTTAGTCATGTAATTTAATCTACGTGTTACAGAATTCATTGGATAAGCTAGCACATAGGATAGGATTGATCCATTCGCTTAAGAAAACATAGATCAAGTTCTAAGTTTAGGAATCAAGTATAAGTTTGTAGGAGTTGAGGAGGGGAAGTGTAAGCTCTAAATTGTATTATAAATTTAGTTTTTTTAAGCTTCAAAGGAAAAATAACGGCCAAATTAAACAAAGAAGATTAGGCCAAGAGATAGAGGCAAGAGCCAAGAGACAGAGAGGGAGCTGAAGGGAGAAAGGGCCATGTAAGGGCATATGAGGCCAAATCTAGATTGTAAGAAGGTTTTATTTGCATATGTACATTTATTGATTAATGAGAAATTGAATTCATTGTGATTGTGTTTTTTTTCTTTTACATGGTGAGTGATCTCAGAATCGAACAAATGTGATATCTATGAAGTAATTGAATCGATTGCATGAATTTCCGATGAATGAATAAGTCTTACTACGTGAATACATGATCACGGGTAGAATCATGTGATTCGAGTCTAGAGTGAATGGATGTGAGTGTGTCGAGAAAAGCAACAAACCCAAATTTGGATTCGAGAAGTAATACGCGTAATAGTGTTTTGTATTCGGTTTGAGACAATGTAATGGTTATTGATATGAATGAATAACCTGAAGTTAAATCTCGGGAGATATTAGCACAACCATGATGGCAGCTCGCCAGGAAGGATAGCGTAAAGGAAATAGAGAGGTAGAGCTATGAGTGTCAAACAACAGGGAGAAAATATTAAGGAAACAAACCCTTTAAAATATTTTCGAAAGGAAGGAAGGGACGACGAAGAATATCATTGAATATTGCTGCCGCAGATCTAATCGCGGGATAAGTTGGGAAAGTTGTGAAGAAGAGCCACGTGTAGAGAATTCAAGTTCATATATCGAATAACACATGCGATATGGTATAATGGTTAAACGGTGAAGTTAAAAGGCATTGATGATGCGAAATTTTAAAATCACCGATTCGTGAAATGCCATACTTACAAGTTGTGAAATGGACACATTTCTAGAGGAGGATCCGTGCACATCACAAATGGTAATTTTTTAGACATGTTAATACTTGGGAAGTGTAATTTATGTGAGTTACGATGCAAAGTAGATCAAGAAAGGCAATAAACGGTGGCTATTAGATCTAGTATAGATCAAGGGTCAAGATACACGTTACCAAAGGAGAATTCGCATTTGTGTTGTGATTATTTATTGATTGGAAAGTTGTATTTTATTTTATGCGACATGCGATGTCGTATATGTTACGATCTATCGTGCGGGGGAGAGTCATGTGGGCCTTAACCCACAGGTTTGTAGTAATGTGGAAACATTAGTTTGTGATGCTATGATGCAATAAGGGTAAGTTAAAGGTATTATATGTTCCCGATGGTTGATAACTTAATGGTTTCAATTGAAACAAGGGTAACACAAAGCTTGTGTTGTTTATGAGTTATTGTGGGTCAGCTAAATACTTCCACCTTATAAAATCCTCGTAATGGGTAAATGTTTAAGTTTCTACGTATGTGGGTATTTTGTGGCCTTTTGGCTACATCATTTGGTATCGTAGCAAGGTTAATTAAAAATTTGTTATAAATGAATATTGCACGGCGAAACTAGGCACAAGACATTTGATAGGAGAACATATTAGATTCTCGTATGAAATAGAAGGAGAATGCAAGATTTCAGAAGAAAGAGGAGATAGATTTTAACCGACAAGTAGTAGGCATACAAAGGGAAAGTAAGGGTAGAAGATGGGAGTAAGTGATACCTTTAAGAAGAGATTGTAGAAGGATGTAGCACAACGATGGTTGTTTTCTGAGAATGGGAGATTCACCAAATGTAAAGAGTGGATGGCGACCGCTTTCAGAAACCACAAGTATTGTTTTCTTTAACTCCGATGTTAGATTTCCAGGATAAAGAGATTGAATATTGATAGTTGCAAGTAATGAAGTATCTTAGAAAAATAAGACTGGCCAGCCTCTTTAAGAAGCAATGATGAAGGAAGTCAGTAAGGATTTATGAGTGAAAGAAGTGTGGTGAGAACCTAGTATGTCATTTTCCAGATTGAAATACAAGAGAACAAAGCTTGTGTTCTCAAAAGTACGTATGAGTTGAAGCCTAGGGAAGAATAAAGGAATGCTCAAAGAAAGTTCCAAAGAAACGACTAGTGGCCAAGTATAGAGGAAAGCATTCTGATAAAATGTAGGAGGGAGGAATTTTGGACAGAGGCTTAAGTAAAGCTCATAGTGAGTGAGAGATTTCATAGAGGTATGGGAGAAGATGATCATTGATAGTCATAACAAAGGTTCCGAGAGAGACCACAAAGTGGAAATAAAACTCGAAGAAAGATGTCAAAGAAGATGGCATGATGTAGAAGAGGCATGAGAGAGAAAAGGCCGAGATAAGAATGCAATTTATTTTGATAAAGTTGTTCCATACGAGCAAAGAATACCAGAGATTTAAGTTACAAAATGAGAAAGAAATGAAGAGGCATAAGCTACAAGGAAGAGAGACATCATGTGAATGTAAAGTTAATAAGAGGGAGCCGAGGGAAGCTTCGTAGATTATGGATGTTGAATTGAGGATAGAGAAGCTCAAGGAAAGGAGCTACAACAAGAAAAACTTGTTGGAGAAGAAAAATTTTTATTTTGAACTTAAAAAATGGAGCAGCTGATGTCTCAAACATCAATTGAGGCAAATCGATCCTTATCATTTTGAAATTAATAATTTGTGTATGTTGTTATGTGATGTCAAAGAAGACAAGGAAGAGAGTCAAAATTGAGTTTTGAGACAGCTTAGATCTCATATGGAAGATCAAGGCGTTTAAGATGTAGTATTTATTTTTAGTATACCGGAAGGAGTGAAAGCAGAGAAGTTGGCTCACAATTATGACCAAAATCAAGAAAACTTGGAGAAGGATATCAAGCAACCAAGTGAAGTTCTTGAGGAGGTCGATAATAAGACCATTGAAGATTTTCTTCGAGTCATGAAGAGGACTTAGAAACAATGAGAGGAAGATTATGGATCGTATCATCAAATGAGACTGCTATTCGTGCTTTTGAGATTGATCATTCGACTATGTTTTCGTGTTGCAGAAGGCAATCCATCTCGTGAAATATTCTTGAATGAAGTTGAGAATTGTCAAGCAAGGTAAGATGATAACCGTCTTTCACATAAGATCAAGTTGAGTTATTGCAACATATGGAGTTCATAAATTCCTTGCTTAGTGAATAAAGAGCCCAAGGAAGGTGAGACTATTATGTCTCATTTGAAGGAAACCGTTATTGTCGAGGAAAGGGAATAATTGGCTTATCTGATCGACCAAAGGAAGATTGTCTCCGACAAACATCTAAAGTCGTCATAGATAGAGGATCGAATTTTATTTTGATGAAGAATGATAGTTAGTGTCACCAAAAAATTGGACTGTGACAAAGAAGCAGATAGTGAGGATTGTATAGAATTTTTGGAAGAAGTTCCAAGTGAGATGACATATTTGTGGCATGAGCTAAGTCTTTGAAGAATATACTAGTAAGAAAATGAATGAATATTCGAATGTACAACTGAAATTGAGCAAAGGTGAGTATGTGCATGTATCATGTTGAAGAGGAATCAGTCTTTAAAACTCAAGGAAGTTGAACTCACTACTCTGATTAGTCAAGGAATTGAAGGACAATGAGTGAGGGTTGTCATGGAAGAGTGAAGAAAGACATGTTGGAATGAAGCAAAACATAGTGATGAGGTGATCGAAAAGAATCGTGGAAAGTGAATTGCTGAAATGTTTGCCGGAAGTATCTCGAGTATGATGATTTTATCAAAGATATTGAACATAGGTTGTTTTGAAATGAGATAAAAGTTCAAGAGCAAAAACAGGTGAAGGATATAAGGGTGGTAGTAAGAATCCAACAACTTCACAGAAGATAAAAAACAACAAATTTTGAAGACAATTGGTAGAGTGAGTATGAGTTAGAAGATAAACTAGAAATGGTTTGAAATAATAAAAGGTTGATGGTGAAGGTGTCTTAAGAAGACAACAATTAGGAAGAAAAACAACAACAACAAGAGAAACAACAGAAGAATGTGAGAGCATAGCCAATGGGACAATGAAACATTAAGTATGGAGACTCCTGGAGAATAGTAGCAAACAACAACAACAACAACCAGAGAAAAATTAGAGAACAAAGTCTATGATTGAGGAGGACAACTATTAAAGACACATGATCTAGAGATCACGATTATTTTTCACTCCAGGGAGGTGGACAGGGAGCATCTCGCTCTAAGTCAAAGGTCCAAGTAGAAATCAGACCTGTGGTCTTGGAGATTGTCCGAGAGGGACATTTCCATTGTATAATCATTGTAAAATCTTGTAAAGACTTGCTAGTGCACAAGTATTAGTCTAGAAGGTTCTAGATAGGTATGGGTCTTCACTGCTAGTCAAAGAGCTAGGTCATGTAATTGAATCTCGCGTGTTGGTATAATTCGTTAGATAATATAGTAGATAGGATAGGATTGATCCATTCGATTCAGAAAAAATAGAATCAACTTCTAAGTTTAGAAATGAGTTACAAGTTTGTAGGAGTTGAGTGAGGTCGTGGGTAAGCTCTCGAATTTTATTATAAATTTAATTGTAGAAATTTATGAAAATGAGGGCCAAACTAACAAAGAAGATTAGGCCAGAGGGGAGGTGTGAGAGTCGAGAGATAGAGAGGCTGGTTGGAAAGGAGGAAGGGCCATGTAAGGGCGTATGAGGCCGAATCTAGATTGTAAGAAGGTTTTTATTGTATCTATAAATTTATTGATTAATGAGAGATTGAATTCATGGCGACCGTGTTTTGTTTATTTTTACATGCTAAGTGATTCGTAACTGGGAACAAATTTGATACTCATGGAAGCAATTAACTAATTTTGATGAATGAATAAGTCTTACTATGTGAATAAGACTTATCGGCTAGGTAGAATCCATGGGTGATTCTAGTTTGGAGTGAATGGATGAGTGCTATGTCGAGAAAGGAACAAACCCAAATTTTGGGATTCAAAGAAGTAATATAGTAGTAGTACCTTTTGCCCCATTGAGACAACAAAAGCATGATATGAACAAACAACTTAAGTTAAATCTCTGGAGATTGAAAAGGCACAACTAAATACTTCAAAAATCTCGTGAAGGATAGCATAAAGGAAAACAAAGATGCGTAGCGGTGGTGGTCAAAGAAATAGGAGAAAGTATTAAGGGAGAAACCCTCTTTAAAATATTTCCAAAGGAAGGAACACACGACGAAGATTAAATCCAAAATATCAAATTTTCTAAGATTAAGTGATAGAGATCTCATCTGAAGATAAGTGTTGGGAAAGTCACGAAGAAGAGCCACGGGCAGAAAGTGTCCATGCACATATCACATAACATGTACCATATGGTATAATGTTTGGGTAAAGGAAGTTAAAAGGCATGACATGCGAGTTAAAATAGCTGATGTGTTAAAATGCTATACCGTCAAGTTGCATAGTGCACACGTGTCAAGAGGAGGATTGAGGTGCACATCGCAATCGCAGACACTATTTAAGTTACATGTTAAGACTTGGCAAGGTACGTTATGTGAGTTACATGCGAAGTAGATTAATAAAGGCACAATCTGGTCATAGATCCGGTATAGATAAACGGTCAAGATTACGTTGCATTTCGTTGAGTATTCTCATCGACGTTGTGATTATTTATCGATTGGAAAGTTGTATGTTATTTTGTGCGACATGTGATATCGTATATGTTACGATCCGTTGTGCAAGTGGAGAGTCATGTGGGCCATAACCCAGGTTCGTAGTATTGCCGGAAACAACAATTTGTGATGTCATAGATGCGATAAGGGGAAGTTAAAGCTATTATATGTGTTCTCGATGGTTGATAAATTAAAGAGAACCATGTGGTCATCACACTATGGAGAGGTGAGAGGGTGACCTTCTCCTCCCGTGGTAATGTTGATTAGCTTAAGATTAAGCGCAGAGATCTCATCGCGAGATAAGTTGGGAAAGTTGCAAAGAAGAGCCATGTGTGGAGCTGAGGTCCAAGAGCATATCGCATAGCACATGATATGGTATAATTGTTAAATGGTGAAGTTAAAAGGTGCGACATGCAATGCTAAAATTGCCAATGTGAAAAATGCTATACTCACCGAGTTGCGAAGTGGACATGTGCCGAAGAGGAGGATTGAAGCGCACATCGTAATTGGTAATTATTTTAGTTACATACATATTCATATGTGTTGTGTGAGTTGTGATGCAAAGGAGATCAAGAAAGGCACAATCTGCCGTGTGTTCTTGTTTAGACTGAATGCTGATTACTACATCACAATTTAGTGAGAACTGCGCATCGGCATTGTGATTATTTATTGATTGGAAAGTTGTATGTTATTTTGTATTATATGCGATGTCATATATGTTACGTATCTCGCATACAATTGGAGAGTCATGCACGTTAAACTCACAAGTTAGTAGTATTGTGGAAACAAAAGTTTGTGATGTTGTGGTGCGATAAGGGTAAATTGAAGGTATTATATGTGTTCTCGATGGTTGATAACTTAATGGTTTCGATTGAAATTGAAGTACCACAAATCTTACGTTGTTGATGAGTTATTGCGGGTGAGTTAAACACTTTCACCTAATAAAATTGTCGAAATGGGCGTATAGTTTAAGTTTTTTGCGTATGTGGTTATTTTACGGCCTTTTGGCTGCACTAGAGTGTTTGGGAAGGAGTGTTGGAAGAAGCGGAGGACGTCATGTTGGGAGAAAAAGCGATACCAATGTTTTGAAAGATACAATGAAACCATGTTCTAATGTGAGTGGTGTAGGCATTAGATTCAACCTCATGATGTTCAACATGACTCTCGAGCAAGCTCTAGGTCCCCCATATGTTTAGGGAGTAAATTACGAACAATGGAGAGGGCATCACCAATTATTCATTTCTCAATTACTTTAGGATAATTACATTATGCCTCATATGCTCGTGGTTGGCATGGTCAAAGAAAAACCATGTGGTCATCACACTATGGGGAGGTGAGAGGGTGACCTCTCGCTCTTGTGGCGTTGTTGAAGATGGCTCTCCTTCCCTCACCATGATACCCTAAGCCTCACCATGACAAATATGATCAAGAACAAAGATGTTGGGGATGTGACCTAGATAACAACAATAATGGAAGTTAACATGGTGGTGAGCATTATTATGTCACCTCGTAAATGAGAATTAACATTGAGAGGGTGGTATGAGGGTGCAACATTCATAGGGCACAATCATTTCCTTGAACATTGGGTTATTTCATATGTTGATAAGCAAATGGAGTGATGTCCTTTGCCTTCCAATTGTTGATGGTGGTCATGTTAGCATTAAATTGGTTACCCAATTGGCAAATGAACACCTCAACCTAAAAGGAAATTTCATAATTTAATTTTTTAAAAGAAATTTAATACTTACAAATTTATATATACATTTAAAAAAAATAATTGTAGCAAAGTTTAAATATATTTGACTAAATAAAAGTCAATAAAATGTTATTTAAAAATTTGATTTTTTTTCAACATAATAAAATTTCATTCTACTACTCATCTTGAGGAAATCCAAGGATATTAAATTATTCGTCGTTCTATGGCTTTAAATGGTTAGCCACCTCGCTCCAAGTGAACGATGCAAAGATATGGGTTGGCAAATTCTTTGGGGCGAATTGGTTTGGTTCAGGTTCGAACTACAACTTAAAAACTAAACATGGTTGGGTTAGATATGGGTGAAGGAAAAGGTCTCGGCCTCTCTGTCAGTGTCTTTGTTTCCAATAATCCATCATGTTTTTGCTGTCGAACCACCCTCAAAGTTTTTCAAACTAAACGATCTAGATTTCCCTTAGTGTCTGCCCTCAAAGCCTCTGCCGTCCCGCTACGATCCGACGAGTTTAAGAATAAGTGGGTTCCAAAGCCTTAACCCATTGGATCTAGAATTGGTTTTAATTGAAAGGTTTCAATCTCGGTGAGATCCTCTACCGTCTTGATGAGTTGGTTAACAATCGGGTTCCAAAGCCTTAACCCATTGGATCTTAAAATGGTTTTAATTGAGAGGTTTGCATCCTGTGAGATGTTGAAATATTAAAGTCACCTGCCATGCCTTTGGGCAGGAAGAAAACGAGTACACAGAGGCAGCAGAATTTTGAGTGCACAGCACTCTGCATTGAAGAAGAATGGAGAAGAATTTACTCCTGATGGGCCGCAGCCACGGATTGCAGAAGAATTAACTCAGTGATGGGCAGAGCCGTTTTTGTCTACGGAAGAACAGAGATTAGCTTTACGGAGGGGCAGATTGAGTTAAGACAGTCATTTCGAGCTTTAAAGCCCTCAACAACCAAAGTTATTTTTTGAAGCAGTGTCTTGTTGATGAAGAGGATGAGATGCGATGCGATCTAATCGCAATCGCAAATCATGGTTCATATAAGTTTCATAACTCAAATGTCTTGCAGATGTGAAGTCGCGATGCGATGCGATTCAATCGCAAATCGCAATCGCAATATAAATGATCCGAAGATCCAAGTGTCTTGTTGATATGGCAGAGTTCCGCAACGGAACGGCTGTAGATAAAACATACAACCGAAACATATATAAATCGCCCTCCCGTATAGCAGAGGCCTGTGGGTCCACTTGACCACGTGGCGACACCTGAATGGAATCGCTTGGTTTTAATCGCAAGACTCAATCGGAGCGGATATGTTATGACCTCCGATTGAAAGCCGGACCCAATTGTATTTTACACCATATTTTATGCGCCAATCGCATCTGATAATCCAATCGCAATCGGAGTTTTGTTGTTTGGTCGTGCGATTGGAGTGGCGGACCCGATGATATTATATGCCACAGTTGAATGGGCAATCGCATCCGGTTGTCCAATCGCAATCGGAAGGTTTTGTGTTTTGGGCCCAATCGCACATTGTTGAGGTGGCGGACCCGATTGGTTTATGAGCCAGCTCTTATAATTGCCAATCGCATCCGCTTTCGGATCGCAATCGGAACTTTTGTTGTGTGCACTTGTTTGTTGTTTGCGATTGCGATGTGGTCCCCACCTTCTATGGCGCGCATCGTATTTGTTTTAAAAGTTTTAATATGGTTTGTGTAATGTTTTAATATGCACGGCATATAAAAGCCAAAGGCCCGCGAAGTCTATTATATAGTATTGTATTGTATTTTTTTTGTATCGTTGTTTTCGCACAGCAGCGCGGAAGTAGAATGAAATACACAGCACTGTGTTGACTGTTGAAGAAATAGTATTGTTCTTGAGAGACAGAGAGTGTTTTCTGTGCACTGCATCTGTAGCAGTCACCTTTGTTGTTATCCCTCTCTTAAGAGGAAGATCTGTATCAGTTTTTGAAAGTAATAGAAGTTTGTTTTAAAGCCCTGAAAGCTCTGTCTCCTGTCAATTTTTTTTAACTTCTATGTGTTTAGGAGGAGAGCCTATTCTCTTCTCTTGGAATTCTCAAAATTCCAACAGAGATCCTAGAATCATCTGGTTTTAATTTCAGTTTTCCACAACATTCTGTTTTACTTTCATCCTGTTTGCGGTTAGCTCCTATGTCAAACTGAATTAAACTTGTGAAACCAATGAGATACATGCAAGTTACCCGTCCCGCTACATGCAAGTTAATTTATTGAGTCTTTCATTGCAGAAGTGCTGTTGATGTCTGTGCATGTCACGTACAGTAATATTGATCGATAATAATGGGATTTGAGACATGTGCTGGAACATTATTAGTTGGGCATACCCAGAAAGCCCATGCCATGTTTTTATCCATACTCCATTTTGTGCGCCATTGACGGAAGCTCCTTTAACAACCACGTCTGAAACTGTATTTTGTGAATCACCGCTCCCAAGACTGCCAATACTTATTCCGTGTCCAGGACCGGAAACTAGTTTGCTGATTTCAATGTCTGAGCTTTCTATATCATCTCCTGTTGCAATTGTGCAATTTGGAATCAGTGCATGTTGAGACTATTGCCAAGAGCAACAATTTCCAAGTTTTCGACTTTATTCAACATGGATTTTTGGACTGTCTTTGAACTTCAAATCTCTCAAATGTAGAATATACCATAAACGCTGTGGGAACACTCTAGAAAAGATGGTTTTGGTCTAGATTACAATCACCAGCCCACCATTTCTGGCCTGTTCCATCAATAATGCCTCCAGCATTAATAGTGATTAATCCATTCATTGAGGTCTTGGACTAATTTGGTAGATTATATTCTCTTTAGACTTGCACCCAAGTACAGGGAATTCCATGTTATGAGATGCATCTTCAGGCACTCTGAAGTCGTCATTCAAAGTAAATATATATTTTGTTCACATTCCATGTAGGTTTTCGCTGATAGTAAGACTAGATATCTGTCATGTTAATTAGTGGTCAAGAAATAGTCAATCTGCAATTGATGGCCCAGTCTATTGTTGGTAGTAGTAGGTGGAATACATTTTTGCATACATGATTTTTTTAAGATGGCTGCAAGAATGAGAATCATTACATTTAATTATGGAACACTGGAAATGTTTAGATGTGGAGAAGTTAAATTTGAATAGGGGCAATCTTGTTTGCTGCAACCACAAATCTTAAGTTTCTTTTATCCCAAGGATCTTATTAACCTAGTTTTTGGTCTTTCAATTCATTTCCTAGGATATATATATATATATTTTAAATTGCATCCTTAGATTTATTTTTTATTTTATTTATTTATTTTCTTTCTAGACATTGAATGTTGTTATAACTTATAATCTTCAAATTCCATGAGCACCTATGATAATTTAGTTCACTTATCATATGTTGGAAATTTGAAATTCCATAGTGATGCATTGAATCATATAAATATTTGAATTTGCATTTTAAGATGCTATATTGAATTGTGGAACAAAATTTTGTATTTTCATAGTGAATTGCAGTGTTCAGTGTGTTTTTTTTTTCTTAATGTTATTTGAAATTGACAATAACTAAAGGGACTGGTTAAATTTCACTATAGTTGCTACATTCTATGGTTGGTCACAGACTGTTACTACCTTCTATGGCTTGGGTTGATAAGTAAACAAGCACATTTAAAGTGCATGCTAATAGAGGGCATTTCTTTGCAAGAAGTTTGGTGGTTTTTTCTTGACCCCTTAATTAATGATACTTGTGATTAATAACTCTTTAGTAAGTTTAAATATTGTAAACTGGATAAAAAATTATAGTATCTGAAGTGGAGGGGTTTATTTGAGAAGTTATCCTTGAAATAAATAGTCTTTGACAATGAAAACACACATCTTCCAATCACTCTTTTTTATAGGGACAACACCAAAATTAGAATAGTGTCTTTGCATAAGTCAGATAATAGATAATGCTCATCAATTTTGTTTCTTGCAAACAAAAGTTATTGATCTTCCACAAGGATCCTATGCATGAGCTCAACTTTTTTCTTTGTATTTACTACAAAATCAAGAAATATCTCCAAAAATATTATTAAGGTTTTTCTTATGATTTACTTGACAATAATTTGAAAGCTCCCTTTGATTTCAAAGCCCTCTTGAATTTAGGTCCCATATGAGTTCCATTGTTAGCATTTTTTTTGGCAAATACTTTTTGTTCAAATATTTGTTGGAACACATGGCATGTGACCCAGGTCCAAGGAAATATTTTTTTTGGCCTAAGTGATCTTGATGGAAATGTGTTAACTAGAAATCTACCTATGAGTACATCTAGGAATATTACATTACCATACCCCTAAAAGTACATCTAAACCATTAATTTTATGCTTTAATTATGATGTTAGCACCAAAAAAAACAATTTGGGTGATCACTAGTTCATGTCCAAGTTAAAAAATGATAGTGCTAAAAAATGTTTGCAACCTTACTTGGTCACTGCCATTTTGGTTCCTTGATCTGTTGGAAAAATAGAGGTCTTATGCAGAAGCTATGAAGATTTAAAATGCTTAGTAAACTCCAAAAATGGAACTTTCACTCAGTTTGACTCATGGAAAATTTTATAAAAATTATATGTTAAAAATTTTTGATTTTTGATATAGTTCATTGGCAAATAATAGAGCTTCCTTGGCCTACCCAGCCAGGTGGCCCATGCAAAGGAGAAATTGGAGTGGTAAAACTTGTTTGAGTCTACCAGATTTGAACCCTAGACCCGACTCCATGTTCAAAGAGTCTCCACCGACTCCCCTACATTCTATTTCTTAAAAACCATTGTTTACAAAATGTATTTGTGACTGTTGTGACCAACTTCTAAATATCGTGGCCTTAAAGGCCTTAACCGATGGATTGAAAACAGTTAGAAAACCATGATATGTGTGAGCGCTCATTTCAAACTTTAATGCGGAGGTTAGGAGATGGATAAGTCGCGGTTTCGAAGGTGGTTTCGGCGGAGGTCACATGTGACCCTGCCACTCCAACAAGTTAATGCAATCATTAACCGTTCCAACATTTTTGTAGCGCACCACCATTTTTTGCCAAAACTCCTATTTTGAAGGAGTTTATGGAGTTCATCTAGTTTTGGAGGAGGTTTCCAAGGGATATTGGGAAAATTCTTGTTTTTGTCATAACTCTTTGGATTTTCGACCAATTTTGATGCATGGATAGTCAATTTTGGGTATTCTCTACTTTTTTAACACATTGGCATAGGTTTCAAAGCCATCATATGTCATCTTGTATAGGTTTAGCTTTGGGAAAGATCAAGGAGTCATGAGAGCCACAAGGTTATTTTTAGTGTATTGGGCATCCATTGTGTATTTTTATAGAGATCACAACCATTTGAGGCTTTATTTCACATGTAATTACCATTTTTGACCAATAAGATATGAGGGACATGCCATTGGGAGCCAGACCAACATATGTAGCCTAGAAGGGGTGAAATTCTTCATCAAATTTGCTGAGTACTGTTACATGTGATGTTTAACTCTCCGTTATTTACTGTTGTACAGTGTTTTATGAGAAATTTACATGCTTTAACCTTACACAGAAATTTTTTTAACTAAGTTAAAATCATTTGTTTCACCTGTAAACTTCAAAGAACTTTATGGACACATTTTAATTATTATTTGGATACCTAGCACAGTAAAAATAATTCATTCCATTTAGATCAAGTTGGTATCAGAGCTAGATTTTCACTCTCTATATTGTTATTGTGCAAAATTATTTGTTTTACTCTTTGAAAGGTTTTTCATGCTTAATAGGCTGAAGCTTAAGAGATGAAAAGGTCAATTGGCAAAGAATTTAAGCAATCCTCAGCCAAGGAGAGCAAGAGTGCCATTATCTCCATCTTCAATTTTACCTCAAAGAGAATCACAAGAAGACATAAGCATGTCTTCAAGAGAAGGAGAAATCCATGAAGGAGTTGATCCCAAAGAGCAATAAAGGGTGTTTAGAAAAGCATTCCTTAACTTTACTAAAATGGTGAGAGTCCTTTATCAAGAAAGAAATGAAATACTAGAAGGAGAAGGATGCAAACTTAACAAGGAAGGACAAGAATCGTAAGGAGGCCATAATAATGAGGATAAATCCAAGAAGCATAATGGTGGAAATGAAGACAGTGGTGTTGGAGTCCTGTGTTTTGATAGATTGGCTTACCAAAAGACAAGGCAACATTAGAACCAATCTTTAGAGTTCCAGGATCTAGTCCTCCTGTTCTCAAAAGGGACCTCTCAAATTTACTTGTTTTTCAAAGATATATCTTGTTTGCTTTTAAGTATTTATTTTAGACTAGTTATTAAGTGCAGGTGTTTGTTTGTTTGGTTGGATTGGCATAGTAGAAAATGAAAGGTCTAGGAAAGATAGATAGAAAGAATAAGTTTCAGGTTCATTGGGCAATGGAGACAAGAAGAATTTTATGACAAGCTCATCAAAGGATATGGCATATCAAAGGGAAAATCTAACTTGGCCACAGGATCCTTTAGTTTTTGTGAATGAGATGGACATCAATTATTTGAAAAGAGAGTTTGAATTCTCAACAAAGGGAAATTAAAAACATAATTTGAACAATAAAGAGGTATTTGATAGACAGGGCTAACCATGAATTCTATAAACCACACTTTAATAAAATAATGATTTCAAGACAACTTTCAAAATGAAATATAAGATTCAGGAAACACCCTATTTCCTCAAAGACTTTATTTCGAAGGAATTAGAAAACATGAAATATTCATTGATAATTGCATTCATAGAAGAGGGAACACCTAACACATCCATGATCACAACTATAAAGACCTTTAAAGAAATTTTTCAGGAAATGACAAAGGGTATGATCAAAACAAACCTCCTTTGCTCACTGTAAATAATGGTACTTCAAAGGGAGACTTCAAAAATAGTTTTCAAGTGGTAGCAGAAAAGCAGGGAAAACCATAAATCAGGCTGGAACCAACTATTTGAACTATTTGAGAAATAAACAAGCATAAGGGTTCAAGAGAATGACTAAAGACTCTAAAATTCCTTAGCAGAAGAAAACATGAAATAATGAGGGATAAACAGGTCTAAAGTGCTTCCAGGAGTAATTTCTTAGGCTAAACTTTTCATGCTATTGTAGTAAGAATTTATGAAACATAATGAAAATAGGAAAAACAATAGACAATTTAGAATACATCACCAATAGCCAAGCTCAGGGATCCAATGATAAAGCCTTCTCAAGAAAAAACATGTCAAAAAATCATCAAGCTTCCAAGACTTCAATTTCTTCTTCAAATTCAAAGAGACTATGTATTATTTCAGAGAGTTTCAGTATTACAACTAGTGACCAACCAACCAACAATCTCTCATCTTCTATAAGAGTATTTATAGAAGAAAAGAGGAGGTGGAGTAAAAATAAAGGTCTGTTTGATCAATTAATGAAGAGTAAGTGCTTCTCGGCCTTTGGGATGCCTAATAGAGAAGAAAATAAATGTGTTCATTCATTTAATTGATTTACATTAATAAAATCTTCTTAGGCTGCTTTTGTTGACTTTTGAAGGCCTTAGTGGGCTGGTAAATAACTTCTAGGCTGTCTTTAAACAAATATATCTCATTATAAATTTATTGTG
Source organism: Pinus albicaulis (assembly GCA_034641835.2). NCBI lineage: Eukaryota > Viridiplantae > Streptophyta > Pinopsida > Pinales > Pinaceae > Pinus > Pinus albicaulis. The sequence goes on from CM076584.1 coordinate 1,032,466,084, forward strand.
CATTCCTTTTGATCTATTGAGGCTGCAGGTGTCACTTTGGTAGCTGAAAGGATATTTTGGCCTCTAATGTGGCAATGGAGGCATTCTTTACTGATATTTTTCTCTATTTAACCTTAAAACATTTTAATCCATTCTTGAGCTGTGTTTATCCTTAATTAAGCCTTGATCTTTGTTTTCGGGTTTTTGTTCTTTAACACTGTCTTTAAATCTTTGATCTCTGGATTAAAAACCCCGATCTTCAAACTTTGGCTTTAATCCCTTTATTTTTGATCTTTCGTTCTCATACACTTTGTTGCTCTGTTTCAGTGGCACAGGTGGCTTTCTGTCAGTTGGAGGGTTTCATCTAATGATGAAGGATCGCGATCCATCGATGTAATTGAGAGCCTGAAACCCTGCTAGTTCCTTTCTTCATGGTTAAGGCACAAAATCATCACTCTGAGCCTTATTTGTCACCTGTGTGAGACTGTGGAAATACACAGAGAAAACACCATTAAGAAACCATCCGATTCATGGTAATACTATGTTTATAGGTTTAATGGAGGTGATGGAGCACTTGAGGATGAGGAAATGCAGTGGAAGAAGGGTCGAAACCTGGAAGAACAGCTAACGAGGAAAAATTTTGAATTATGGCACGAATTTGCGGTTAAGTGGTTTCATAAAACCATTAATGGTTTTCGCGCAGCGTATGGGGGGGGAGGCAGTATTCGCTTTCGGAACGCGATTCCATACAGCGTCTGACACATGGAAAATGAAAATCGCCCATATTGTGGGGAAGCAATGCACTAAAAAACGAGGCAAAAAATTACGCGACTTTGAGTTCTGGCCGTCGGATTGAAGGCTCCAGATCCTACGGCGCAGGTAAAATACGATGGGGTGTAAGATGCAGGGCGGTAAATGGAGTGGGGTCTATGGTGACATGTTCTTCCTTGTCGCATAGTGGATGGGGGTTGGCCTATCGATTTTAATCTCGATTGTCAAATCTGATGAATGGATGATCAAGATTTAATAAATAAGTGGAGATTTGGAATGAAGGAAAGTGTGATAATTGAACGGGCAAAGTGAAGGATGGCCTGATGGTCGTTGACCTACAGAGATCAACGGTCCATATTTATTTTAAATTTGAAACGTCGGGGATGGAAAAATAGGAGAAAGGGTTTTTGGAGAGGATTTTAAGCCCTTTAACGCCCGATTGTGGGGCTTTGGTTACATGAGAAATAGTCTTAAAGGAAATAAGCCCTCAGGGGCCTACGACCTATATAGTGCAAAGGGTTGTTTTTAGGCCAAAAACAGAGTTTTTTTAGGCCAAAACAGAGTTTCGATAGGCGAAAGAAGGAAAATTAAAACCAAATAAAGGGGAGATATAAGGTTTTAAGGGGGTTTTGATGATTTAGAGGTTAAAAGAAGGTGTCTTTTGAGGGATTTTTGTAAGGGAAATGAGGATGAAAATGGGATTTTTTTATGAGTAAAAGGAGGGGTGGAATGATGAAAAATGCAGCCTCATGAGCAGTTTTTCTTTTGATAATCAACAGGTTCTTTAGGACTTGTTGTTGCATAGATTGTCTAGGCACCGCGACAATGGCTCAGATCGAGGGCTGTCACCCTGATCCCCAAGATCTCTATTTAAGTTGTCTCCTTGCAAGCTAAGGGAGGTAGACCCTATTATAAATGAAGAAGAAGAATCTAGGAGACACATCTAAAACACCAAATACTTGATAAAATTAATGATATTTCACAGATTGATTATGTTAAAACTAGTGCCTTATGGAGTCAAACAAGATCCCGTTATGTAATTAAAGGTAAGTATTGGGTGTATAACTACTGCTAAATGACCACAATGACATTCAATAGAAAATGCCACGATCATTCATTTAGATACTTAAACCAATCAGCAAAGTTTATCATGAGACGATCATTTAGATATGAATGCCACATGCTTGAAATAATTTTTAAATTATGAAGTTTCAAATAACCCAGTTCGAAAATTGAAAAGCTCCACAGTCAAACTTCAAATAGAGAAATTTAGGCTCATTTGACCATAAGAATTGGAAATTTTTTAGAATTTTGAAATTTTATGTTTTTTTATTATTTTTTTATTTTTTTATTTTTTTATTTTTTTTAACAAAACCCACAAAATTTAAATTCTAAAAATTAAACCAAAGCTAAAAAACTAAACTAAATCAACATCCTAATTGAAAACTATATAGCTACACATTAAAATTTAAATTTAAATCTACAAACATTAAACTAAAACTAAACTAACTAAAGTCTAAAATCTAAGAAAAAATTAAAATTAAAACTAAAACAATTAAAATCTAAAAGTTAGATGTAAAACTAAACTAAATAAAATTCAAATTTAAACTAAATAAAAAATACGCCCCAAAAAATCGAACTAAACTAAGACTAAGTATTAACTAAACTCTAAAAATAAAATTTAAAACTTAAAACTAACGCTGGCCAAACTAACGCATTAAAATCCAAAATCTAAAATTAAATCTATAACTCGAATAAAATCTAAACCATAACTAAACTATATACATAAAAAATGAATCTGCATAAAAATTAACAAATATACATGTGAGGGTTTTTCTTATAGTGTGTGTTCTTTGCTTTCAAGTCTGCAAGTCAAGCTTGAACGCGAAGGAGAGGATGGTGGATGGAGGCACGATGGGTCTGCTCGAAATCGAAATGCATATCAAAGGAGATGCCGACAGAGAATATGGAGCTCGGACATGGCAGAGAAAGACACGACGAATGGGATGAGGAAGTTGATGACATAATGGGCGCAGGAAAACATTGAAAAGGTACTACGTGAAGGCAAAAACGAAGGGATGGCGGCAACAAGGAAATACAGGATTGATGAAGATCGATTTTCAGTCGATGGCAGGAGGAAGGATCTCGGAAAGAACACGATAGAAAAAAAAATGCATATGGATGAATGTTGGTAATCGAAGGCTAAGGAATAGTAAAGATTGCAAAAGAGGGAAAGGAGGGTGCAATTGGTAGAGAAATGGAGGTCGATGGGGTCAAAGTTAACGCAGGTTGGACAACAGACAGAAATGGATTTGTAAATGAAAATGGGCAGCGTGGAAACAAGAATGAAGAAATCTGTACGACCAGCATATGGATCCGTATGGGAGGTATCGAAGGCAGCAAGTAAAGGGAGCAAGGAGCTGGATGGTAAAGGTTTATGGATTGAATGGTAGAGACAGCGTTTTTTTCTTTTTCTTCTAGTGAAGACAGAACCCATTATGCACAAATTTTCCAGCAAAATTAAGTTTCTTCCTTTTAAAATTAGTTTTTCAATGCCCTTTAAATCAAATAACATTCAAATCGGCCAACAGATTTGATTCTGAGGCTAGATCTAGCCCTTGGAGGCTGGATCTGCCTCAGATCTTAAAAAAAAATCATATTTAAACCCACAAGCTCTAAGAAACCAGTCAGATGCTAAAGATATACACACCAAGAAAATTATTAAACCCTTACAGCTTTAAAAAATTACAAATTTACAAACTAATACACAATTTAGAAAGCTCCCACAGCCAAATATAAATTCATTTCAGTACAATTTTAGAAAATGAAATTTTTTGAAAGAGAGGCACAAGCCCTAGGAGATCCTGTAAAACCACCAATTTCGTAAGATAGATTTGGAATTTAACAAATAATGAGCTTTTCAGATTTATGTCATTTGAGAGTTGGCTGGTCCAACCGAAGACTTCCCCAGACACTCAAATCTAAAAAAACAATTTTCCTACACACTTAGATGTGAACTTGAGATCGATAGAGATTTAAGAAAATAATATGAGATCCTTTAGAAAAATCAAAATGTCATTTTATGAATTCAGAAAACTGCACAAGATACTTGTATGCAGATTAATCCATGAAGTCCATCAACTTAAAATTCAAAAACAAAGTAGCATAGTTTAGAGACAATTCACCACATAGATCTGAGAATGAACATCAAAATTTGTAACCCCAAAGTCTTTATGCTTTATTACTCCAAAATTTACAAGAGCTTCCAAGACAGGTGCACGATCCTGAGATCAGATGATTCAAGACCGACAAAGACCTCTTAATTTATAGGAAAAAATCTCCAACTGCTAGTTCGGTTGATCCACGTCAAAATAATCTCGACCTACGATAAGATTTGATCATCTTTTAATCTAGACGGTCGAAATTATAATTTTGAGGAAAAAACGAATTTATAATTTAAATCCATTTTAATTAACTCAAAAATACTATTTTTGAGTTAATTACCCAAAAATTATGACTTTGACTTAACCACCTAGGCCCAAGCGTCCAAAATTTCTTAAAATTCTCAAAATTCTCTTGACCTGAAGCCTTTAAAAAATTATTTTTAAGGACCAAAGAATTTTTCCTTTGAAGAATTTTATCCAACTTAAGACCTTAAATTAATTAAATTTCTGGCTTTTGATTTTTTTTTATTAATTGACCAGAAAATTTAATTAATTGTCTGAGAGGGGATTTTAATTATTTTTCCAACCCTCTTTATATAAGATAATGCATTTAGACACATGAAGGGGAATACCCATTCGTATATACCCTGAAATAAATACCCAATTCTGTGACTCAAAATATGATCTAGTAGACCAAGTAGCTCAAACTACTTTTACAAGGACTCGATAGAAAACACTAGGACTCACTTAGCATGTTGATGAAAAATCCACCCTAGCTTCGGGGTGAGGCTGGAGGGAAAAACTATGCCGATCACTTACGTGAATCAGTGAAACAAAAAACCTCCTAGGATGGAAATCATCAAAAACATACTAGGCTTACCTAGGTTGTTACATACATTAACGGTCTTACTTAGATCATTTACATGATAACATGCAGAATGGGTTTACATCATTTATAACAAAATGTTGGCTGACGATGAAATCTAGAGGTCGTGAACCTCGAACATGATAAGCCCCATTTGAAAAAATGGGGGTGTACTACTATGGGGTTGTTAACAAAGTGTGGTCAACATCTCACTCTACCTTGGGACACGTTGCTTCATTGAAGGAAAGTGCGAATCTAGAATCTGTGTCCAAGCGACACATAAGATTACATAAGTAGCGTCCATCCAAATATCATCATATAACATTAAGCTCATGAAAAATAGAAGCTCTTCTTTTATTTATTATTCTACTTAACATTAAAAGTAAATCTAATCTAACTGCAAAATGATGTGCTGAAATAACAAGGAGTAGGGTTAGAAATACGATACAGAGGATGCCTTGTGGCATCAGATGTGCTCAATATAGTGCATGCTGAGCATTTGCCTACTTTCAGGCAAGTCTATAGGTTGCTTTTCAGATGTTCCATGTCCAATCTTGCTGATTGTAGGACTCTGTCTTATCCGAATGTCAAGTTTCTCTCGACCATCAGACGAATCAAACCACTTACTTCTTCTTTTTTGCTTCTTTCTCTTCTTCTGAAAGTTTTGTGATGTCAGCAATGAAACCATTGTAGATTTCTTGTCCTCATCTTGAAGATGTTTGTACAAAATATCTGAAGAACCTGTAGTGTGACCAATATTATTCTGCATATACTCTGTCAATGGTGACACATAAGCTTGGTCTTTCTCAACATCCTCTGAAAACATAGTTAAATTTTCCCTAATGGGAGAAGTGACCTCCCTGTGATGACATGGGAATTGCTTTAGCAAACAAGAAGTCTTATGATCTGTTGATGAATCTTCATAATCAAATTTTGGCTGAAACTTTTGTATATGTAATTTTTCCATTTTTTCTAGCCTTTTCTGTATGGAACTCATCTCCCTGGCATGCCTTACTATTAATTTTTCTTGATTGATTTTTATTTTCACGAATCTGTCTTGTAGATGGGTCTGATTTGCCTCCATATTTTTTATTTCCAACAAGTGTTTTCCTTCATGGTAGTCATTTCCTGGGCGTGTCTTGCTTCCATTGCAATCATATGATCTTGTATAATGGACATCTGATTAGCATAATTAACTTCCATTATCTTTAACCTGTTTTCCATGACATTTTTTTCCTATGTATGACTTGATCCCATGGAATTTATCCTATTTTGAAGATTGATTTGGTTAGCTTCCATGTTTTGAATCATTTGTGTATGATTTGGTTGCACACCCTTAATCATCTGACCTAGTTCCTTAACCTGAGTTTCATGATCTTCTATATGCATGTGATAGTCCTTACCAACAACTTTAATTTGATGGCTTGACCCTTCCATTCTACTATCTATGATTATTTTGACAACATGGCAAGTAACCTCTTCATGAAGAGCATTACAGGCTCTACAATAAGGCAGAGCTTCATCCAAAAGATTTGTAAACTCAAGTTGATTTGTCAGTCTTCGCTCATTAGATAGGCCTCTTTTCTGCAAAGCATTATTATTCTTAGGTTGGGAATTCTGCATTTGAGCCTTTTCCATTTGAACAAACCTAACCTGTAAGACACTTATTTCCTTAGCATGTTCAGAGATCAATTTCGCTTGATTAAGCTCCATGCTTTCAAGCTTTTTCATTAACCTTTTCATAGGGTCATCATCATCTTATAAAGATTATTTTAACTTAGTTGCAGCCCTATCAAAACTAGGAATTTCAGACTTCCCAAATGCCCTTTTATCTTTTTCAAGCTCTTCAGCTAAAGATGGACAAGCCTTATAATTTGTAGTTTTAGCTCGCCTTAAATCATATGAAGTATCAAAATCAAAAGCATCAATGTAAAAATTTAGAAGAGATCCATTAGGAGGTGTATGAGTTTGATATATTTCTCTAAGGATACCATTAAATCTCCTGTTAAATTCTTCAGTCGTTTTATTTTATTTCTTTTTTATGGTACTGATCTCCCTTAACAAATGCCTATGTTCCATTTTATCAACATACTTTTCATTAAATGTAGCTACAATTTATTCAAAAGACTCAAATGAATTATCAGGTTTTTTTCAGCAACATCCTTGCCAAAAGTAAGAACAAAATTTCTCATCTTTACATCCTCCAAATTATTTTTTGCAGCTGCAAATCTATTCCACCAGTTAGTGAAAGCAAGCAAATGAGACTTGACACTAATTGCTTCATTTCCTTGAAAAGAAGGTAATTTATCCATTTGAGGGACATCAAGGGGATAACCTTCAATATTAGCAAAATTACATGGGGTAAAAACATCCATGATATCATTTTTAGGATTTTAGAAATAGATTTGTGTTCAAGAATAGTCAAAAGGTCTCGAGGAAGTGAACTTCTTAGAGTGAAGTCTTGTAGGAAATGAAAGAATTGGAGTCGCCACTTGAACATGAAACTAATTCTAAAGCAAAAGAAGTAATCAAGAGATAACAGATGGATATCAGGGGGGGATTCTTTTCTGGGAGTAAAAAGATGAATAAGTGGAGTCACCACCCAAACAAGAAGCAAACCGAAATGTCGAGGTGCTAAAGATGAAATGATTAGTGAGATGATGAAAGATAAGATGATGAAGAGATGAAAGAATGCCAGAACATCTGATCCCTTGTGACAGGCTAATGAATGGTGAAAGAATATTTGAAGATTATAAAATGTCGTTAATACCAAGGACAGAAAAACTCTATCCCCAGCAATGGCGCCAAAAAAATGTTGTCACACAGATTGTCTAGGCACCGCGACAACGGCTCAGATTAGGGGCTGTCACCCTGATCCCCAATCTCTCTATTTAAGTTGTCTCCTTTCAAGATAAGGGAGTTAGACCCTATTATAAATGAAGAAGAAAAATCTAGGAGACACAGCTAAAACACCAAATACTTGATACAATTAATGAGATTTCACAGATTGATTATGTTAAAACCAGTGCCTTATGGAGTCAAACAAGATCTCGTTATGCAATTAAAGGTAAGTATTGGATTTATAATTGTTGTTAAATGACCACAATGATATTCAATAGAAAATGCCACGATCATTCATTTAGATACTTGAACCAACCAACAAAGTTTATCGTGAGACAATCATTTAAATATGAATGCCAAATGCTTGAAATGTTTCCGAAATTATGATGTTTCAAATAACCCAGTTCGAAAATTGAAAAGCTCTACAGTCAAACTTCATATAGAGAAATTTAGGCTCATTTGACTATAAGACTAAGAAATTTTTTAGAATTTTGAATTTTTTTTTAATTATTTTATTACTTTTTTTAACAAAACCCACAAAATTTAAAGTCTAAAAATTAAACCAAAGCTAAAAAAACTAAACTAAATCAACATCCTAATTGAAAACTATAGCTACACATTAAAATTTAAATCCAAATCTACAAAAATTAAACTAAAACTAAACTAACTAAAGTCTGAAATCTAAGAAAAAATTAAAATTAAAACTAAAACAACTAAAACTAACAATTAAAATCTAAAAGCTAGATGTAAAACTAAACTAAATAAAATTCAAATTTAAACTAAATAAAAAATACACCAAACAAAATCAAACTAAACTAAGACTAAGTATTAACTAAAATCTAAAAATAAAATTTAAAACTTAAAACTAACGCTGGCCAAACTAACGCATTAAAATCCAAAATCTAAAATTAAATCTATAACTCAAATAAAATTTGAACCATAACTAAACTATATACATAAAAAAATAATTTGCTTAAAAATTAACAAATATACATGTGAGGGTTTTTCTTATAGTGTGCGTTCTTTGTTTTAATTTTGTTGGTCGAGCTTGGACGTGAAGGAGAGGACGGTGGACGAAGGCACGATGGGTCTGCTCGAAATCGAAATGCAGATGAAAGGAGATGCCGACAGAGAATATGGAGCTCGAACATGGTAGAGAAAGACAGAGCAGATGGGATGAGGAAGTCAACGACACAATGGGCAGAGGAAAACATCGAAAAGATACTGCATGAAGGAAGGAAAAAAAGGAAGAAAGTAACAAGGAAATCCAGGATTGATGAAGATCGATTTTTAGTCGATGTGAGGAGGAAGGATCTCGGAAGGAACACGACAAAAAGAAAATTGTGGATGGATGAATGCTGGTAATCGAAGGCTAAGGAATGGGAAAGGTTGCAGCAATGAGAAAGGAGGGTCTGAATGGCAGATAAATGGAGGTCGATGGGGTTGAAGTTAACGCAGGTTGGACGACAGACAGAAATGGATTTATAGATGAAAATGGGGTAGCGTGGAAGCAAGAATGAAGAAATCCATATGACCAACATACGGATTTGTATGGGAGGCATCAAGGGCAGCAAGTAAAGGGAGCAAAGAGCTAGATGGTAAAGGTGGATGGATTGAATGGCAAAGAATTTTTTTTTTTTTTTTTTTTAGTGAAGATAGAACCCAGTACGCACAAATTTTCTAACAAAATTAAATTTATTCCTTTTAAAATCAATTTTTCAATGCCCTTTAAATCCAATAGCATTCAGATCTACCAACAAATTCAATTCTGAGGCCAGATCTGGCCCTTGGAGGCTGGATCTGCCTCAGATCTTAAAAAAAATTCTGGTTTAAACCCACAATCTCCAAGAAACCAATCAGATCCTAAAGATATACACACCAAGAAAATTATTAAACCCTTACAGCTTTAAAAAATTACAAATTTACAAACTAATACACAATTTAGAAAGCTCTCATAGCCAAATTTAAATTCATTTCAGCACAATTTTAGAAAATGAATTTTTTTGAAAGAGAGGCAGAGGCCCTAGGAGATCATGCAAAACCACCAATTTTGTAAGATAGATTTGGAGTTTAACAAATAATGAGCTTTTCAGATTTATGTCATTTGAGAGTCGGTTGGTCCAACCAAAGACTTCCCCAGACACTTAAATCTAAAAAAAAAAATTCACTGCACACTTAGATCTGAACCTTAGATCGATAGAGATTTAAAAAAAATAAGATGAGATCCTTTAGAAAAATCAAAATGTCATTTTATGACTTCAGAAAACTGCACAAGATACCTGCATGTAGATTAATCCATGAAAGCCATCAACCATAAAATGAAAAAACAAAGTAGTAGAGTTTAGAGACAATTCACCACATAGATCTGAGAAGGAACATCAAAATTTGTAACTCCAAAGTCTTTACGCTTTATTACTCCAAAATGTACAAGAGCTTCCAAGACAGGTGCACGATTCTAAAATTGGATGATTCAAGACTGAAAAAGACTTCTTAATTTATAGGAAAAAATCGCTAACGGCTAGTTCGGTTGATCTACATCAAAATAATCTCGATCGTCGATAAGATTTGATCATCTTTTAATCTAGACGGTCGAAATTATAATTTTGAGGAAAAAACGAGTTTATGATTTAAATCCATTTTAATTAACTCAAAAATACTATTTTGAGATAATTACCCCAAAATTTTGACTTTGACTTAACCACCTAGGCCCAAGGGTCCAAAATTTCTTAAAATTCTCAAAATTCCCTTGACGTGAGGCCTTTAAAAAAATATTTTTAAGGACCAACGAATTTTTCCTTGAAATAATTTTATCCAAACTTAATACCCTAAACTAATTAAATTTCTAGCTTTTGATTTTCTTTTTAATTAATTGACCAGAAAATTTAATTAATTGATTGAGAGGGGATTTTAATTGTTTTTCCAACCCTTTTTACATAAGATAATACATTTAGACAAATGAAGGGGGAATACCCATTCGTATATACCCTCAAATAAATACCCAATTATGCGACTCAAAATATGATATTGTAGACCAAGTAGCTCAAACTAATTTTACAAGGACTCAATAGAAAACACTAGGACTCACTTAGCATCCTGATGGAAAAATCCACCCTAGCTTTGGGGTGAGGCTGGAGGGAAAAACTCTGCCAATCACTTACGTGAATCAGTGAGACAAAAAACCTGATAGGATGGAAATCATCAACAACATACTAGGCTTACCTAGGTTGTTACATACATTGACGATCTTACTTAGATCATTTACATCATAATATGTAGAATGGGTTTACATCGTTTATAACAAAATGTCGACTGACGATGAAATTTGGATGTCATGAACCTCGAACATGATAAGCCCCATTTGAAAAAATGGGGGTGTACTGCTATGGAGTTGTTGACGAAGTGTGGTCAACAGGACTAATAGTGAAACAACAATGAAGATTAACTCAAAGGGTAAAGAACATCATAAGACTTCAAAACATGATAGGTTTTGAAAGGAAACTATCTCTTGAAGGCTAAAAAATATTTAGCCACCATTTGGTATGACAAATTTTTATAGGTGGCTAACAGTGGTTCCACATGGGGATGGCATCTTCTTGAAGGTGTCAAGAACATCAGATATTGATCTCTGGCTTTTCAGTAAACCAATGCCTTCATCCATTAGGCATCAACTTTCTTTTCTTTTAGCTGACCTTTCTATGAGTTGATAATCTTTTCCACAATCTGAAACAATGGAATTCTATCAAAACAACATCTCTACCTACCCACCTCTATGATTCTAACATTTTTTCTTCTTTCAGAGTGCATTTGGACTAGAAAACTCTCTTCATCAACATTTTATTCATTTGAAAACAAGAAACTAATCTATTTCTACTCTTATTTCTCAATGAACTCAATTTAAACAGTTGAGTTCATAAATCCTCTACCTAACAACTATCTGTCAGGATTAGACTGTCTGACAGACCTTTATTCTCTAAATTCTAAAATAGGAATTTAAAAGCAGCCAAGCCAGGATTAAGCAATTTGACTTGTTGTAGATATATGGCATATAAACAAGTTTCACATAGATTTTATTTGCAAAAAAGTAAAACAAATTTTGTGAAGGCTTAAGATCTGAAAATTAAAACATCCTTCACTATCTCTTCAGCTCTGATTTTGAATTTGTTTGAGCTGTTTCCTCTTTCTTTCTTGGTTCAAGTTTTGAGCATATTGGAACCAATTTGTTTTCTATCTCTGGCTCAAGATTTAATCTAATTAGAGCCATTCTTCTTTTGAGATTCATAGGTTCAGATATTGAATTTTTTTGAACCTTTGTTTCCTCTATCCTAATATAATTTACTGATAAGCCAAGATTATGTTGTTTGGCTAATCTAACTCACTAACCTATCAAAAGTAAATTGAAAAGCTAATTAGTCATGATTAGGTTTTATGACTAACTAGAAGTGTGTTTTTAGGAGTAGCATTTGAGCTTGCACACTTTCATATTTTGTCTCTCTATTTTGGTACTGGGCTGTACCCTTCTTGTTTCTATTTGCCCTCTTTTCTTTTCTATCGTTTTTGTATTTTTTTTTCATTTTTATTCTACAAAGGAATAAACAAAAATATACTAACTAGATTCTCAAGAGCTGAGCTTTATTGAAATTCCTACCTACCCTAATCTAACCTGGAATATTTACATGTTTAGCTGATGAAGTCTCTTTTCCAGTACAACCAATCTAGTAAATGATTCCATGATTGGTCCTTCTTCATCTCTTTGGGCAGGCTGGACAAACAGGGCCACTCCCATTTCTTTTGTTTTTTAGCAGCAGTGCTAAATAATCTTCTTTCTTTTGGTAATACACTACTCCTAACAACCTTTATCCCTTCTTCAAATATCTTCAAGAAATGAGCATAGGGATCTTGAAACAATGTCTGGTTAAGAATATTTGGAAGATAGGTTTCAACCAAGATTTCCTTTTCCTCCACTGGATCAAGCTCAAAATTATTTTGAGAAAGCACTTCTTCCTCATTATTATCTGAACTGAAGGAATCATCATATATTGTAGTGTTGTCCTCTTGTAGTCCTGGTATGCTCTGATTTAGTGGGTTGAAATCTGTGAAGAGGTTATTATATTCTTGAGCATGGGTATGTTCAATTGCTTCCTTTTTTCTCAAGAGAAGATTCCTTGGTTTCAACCTGCTTAAAAATTTCTTCATTGTTTTCCTCATCAACCTTTGAGCTGAAAGGGTGCTGATTCCCAATCACATGGAAACTATTACTGATGGTCTGAGATGAGATAGAGAAAATATCCAACGAATCTTTACTTACTTCCAAGCTTTCATAGCTTTCTTCATCAGTATCATAAATAGTGTGCACTGCCTCATTACTTCTTTGAAGGAATTGATCTTCCTCCCATAAATCTTCTAATAATGGTCCTGCAAGATTAACTTTTGTTTGGGGGGCATCATCACTAGATAGATCAAAGTTAGGAAAATCATAAATATAAGTAATACTACCAATCAAACATACTGGGTTGTCAGTAGGCCCTTCTTTATTCAGATCTACAAAAGAACTTTCTAAATGTGTACAACAAAGTTCTCTATGTGAATGGGAAAGAGTATTTGTTTTGCAAAAAAAATTAGAGACTCGCTGTTTATTAATAATGTGATCTATCTCTTTTTCTGTCAAAAGGGAAGGTGTTCTTGTGTTTCTTTGCCCAGAAGTGCAGCAGCTCTCTGTTTTTTGTGAAGACTGAATTTGAGGCTATATGTCTTCTTGGGCCTCAGCTAAAAGGGATGATGAATCAGTATTTGTGCTTGCAGGTATATCTTGAGGAATATCCTTTTTTTCTTGACTGGTTTCTTCCTTAGCTGATTCATATAGGTTCTTGTGATAATCAGGATACATTTGAAATTCTTGAATGGCTACTGAGAGATCCTCAGGATGCATATTAAACAGTATGATTGTCATCAATATCTAACAGGTATTGGATGTTGTTCTGAGATTTATCACAACAATCCCATGATAAGGATGGAGAGTTTTCTTTATAATTCTCGAAAAATACTTGGTGCGTGTCTTTTAAAGAAAACAATCTCGTAGGTTCTAACCATTCATACCAATTCCTTGCATTACCTTCTAATGTTTCCATGAACATTTTCATAAGACATTCCTCATGCCATTCAAATTTTAACCTCCACACATGTGTATGAAACTTGATGAGATGTAACAAGGGGTCATCAATATTTTCATCTTGAAAGATAGGTAGGTTTTTCAAGTAATTTATTTCAGGAATTTTTTGTGGGAATCGAGGGATATCATCCCTACTCATTGGGGCATATCTTCATTGTATTTGTAGAATCATGCTTATAAATCAGAAAAGAGGTCAATGTATCTTTTCAACCAGTTCAAAGTCTTCTACCAGTGGAGTCATTAGGTCTTTTGGGATTGTGGAGTCACCAGGTGGAAGATTTTGAAATTTGTTGTCTACCAACAACATGATTCAGTTTGCTCAATGCATTCCTAGGAGAGTTTACAAGGACTAGTGAAGTAATAGCCCTACTGGAGGCCAGTGGAGTCGTTAGGTGGAAACTTTTTAGCTTTTATGAAGGTAAAATGTTTTATGGTTCCACCACCATGTTTATTATGAAGCCAATCTGAATTTTTTTTTGGGGTTTTTCTAAGTTTCTATGCTTGCTTGAAAGACTAATGACTCTATAAGAGCTTGCTAGTTAACTATGAACTCAATAGTCCCACTATGATTGCCATTCTGTTGGTGATGAGGTGGGATAGCAATTCCCAGGGTATTCTTTGTCAAATTAAGGGCCTAAATAGTTTTAAGAGGTATTCAGGAAACTATATACTCAATAGGTCCCATCGTGATCTCCATTATGTTAGGGTATTGTCTTTTGATAGATTCGCTTACCGAAAGACAAGGAAACATCATAACCAATCTTTAGAGTTCCAGGATCTAGTCCTCCTGTTCTCAGAGAGGGATCTCTCAAATTTACTTGTTTTACAAAGATATATCTTGTTTTATTTTAAGTATTGATTTTAGACTAGTTATTAAGTGCATGTGTTTGTTTGGTTTGTTTGTTTGTTTGGTTGGATTGGCACAGCAAAACATGAAAGGTCTAGAAAAGATAGATAGAAAGAAGAAGTGTCAGGTTCATTGGGAAATGGAGTCAAGAAGAAGTTTATGAAAAGCTCATCAAAGGATATGGGATATCAAAGCGAAAATATAACTTGGCCACAGGATCCTTTAGTTTTTGTTAATGAGATGGACATCAATGATTTGAAAAGAGAGTTTGAATTATCAATAAAGGGAACTTAAAAACATAACTTGAACAATAAAGAGGTATTTGATAGATAGTGCTAACCATGAATTCTACAAACCACACTTTAAGCAAATAATGATTTCGAGACAACTTTCAAAATGAAATCTAAGATTCGAGGAACACCCTATTTCCTCAAAGACTTTATTTCAAAGGTATTATAAAACATGAAAGATTCACTCATAATTGCAATCATAGAAGAGGGAACACCTAACATATCTATGACCGCAACTATAAAGACCTTTAAAAAAAAATTTCAGGCAAGAGACAAAGGGTATGATAAATCAAGACCTCCTTGGCTAACTGTAAACAATGGTACTTCAAAGGGAGACTTCAAAAATAGTTTTCAAGTGGCAGCAGACAAGCAGGGAAAACCATAAATCATTCTGGAACCAACTATTTGAAATATTTGAGAAATAAACAAGCATAAGGGTTCAAGATAATGATTAAAGACTCTAGAATGCCTTAGAAAAATAAAATATAAAACAGTGAAGGATAAACAGGTCTAAGGTGCTTCCAAGAGTCATTTATTAGCCTAAACTTTTCATCCTACTATAGTAAGAATTTATGAAACGTAATGAAAATAGGAAATACAGCAGAAAGTTCAGAATACATCACCAACAGCCAAGCTCAGGGATCCAATGATAGAGCCTTCTCAACAACAAGCATGTCAAAACATCATCAAGCTTCGAAGACTTCAATTTCTTCTTCAACTTCAAATAGATTATTTATTATTTCAGAGAGTTTCAGTATTACAACTAGTGACCAACCAACTAACAATCTCTTATCTTCTACAAGAGTATTTATAGAAGAAACGAGGAGGTGGAGTAAAAAGAAAGGTTTGTTTGATCAATTAATGAAGAGTAAGTGCTTCTTGGAATTTGGGAGGCCTAACAAAGAATAAAAGACATGTCTTCATTCATTTAATTTATTTACATTAATAAAATCTTCTTAGGCTACTTTTTTTGACTTTTGAAGGCCTTAGTGGGCTGGTTAATAAATTCTGGGTTGTCTTTAAACAATTATCTCTGATTGTAAATTTATTATGCATTCCTTTTTATTTATCGAGGCTGTAGGTGTCACTTTGGTAGCTGAAAGGAAATTTTGGCCTCTGATGTGGCATTGGAAGCCTTCTTTACTGATATTTTTCTCTGTTTAACCTTAAAACACTTTAATCTGTTCCTGATCTTTGTTTAGGCTTAATTAAGCCTTGATCTTTGTTTTCGGGTCTTTGTTATTTAACACTGTCTTTAACTCTGTGATCTGTGAATTAAAAACCCTGATCTTCAAATTTTGGCTTTAATCCCTTTATCGTTGATTTTTTCTTCTGATACACTTTGTTGTTCTCTTTAAGTGGCACAGGTGGCTTTCTGTTAGTTGGAGGGTTTCATCTAATGATCAAGGATCGCGATCCATCGATGTAATTGTGTGCCCGAAACCCTGCTGGTTCCTTTCTTCGTGGCTTAAGGCACATAATCGTTACTCCAAGCCTTATTTGTCACTTATCTGTGACTGTGGAAATACACAAGGAAAACACCATTAAAAACCCTGCAAAACGAAAGAAACTCATTAAGAAACCCTGCGATTCGTGGTAAAACTATGTTCAGAGGTTTAATGGAGGTGATGGAGTGCTTGAGGATGAGGAAATGCATTGGAAGAAGGGTCAAAACCTGGTAGAACAACTAACCAAGCAAAATTTTGAATTATGGCGCGAATTTGAGGTTAAGTGGTTTCGAAAAACAATTAATGGTTTTCGCGCAGCGTTTGGGGGGGGAGGTGGTATTTGCTTTTGGAATGCGATTACTTACAACATCTGACACATGGAAAATGAAAACCGCCCATATCGCGTGGAAGCAATGGAATGGGAAGGGAGGCCAAAAATTACATGACTTTGACTTCTAGCTGTTGGATTGAAGGCTCTAGATCCAACAACGCGAGTAAAAAGCAATGGGGTGTAAGATGCAGGGCGGTAAATCGAGTGAAGTCTACGGTGACGTGTTCTGCCTTGTCGCATAGTGGAGGGGGGTTGGCCTATTGGGATTAATCCCGATCGTCAGATATGATGAATGGACGATCGAGATTTAATAAAGAAGCGGAGATTTGGAATGAAGGAAAGCGTGATAAGTGGATAGGCGGAGCGAAGGATGGCCTGATGGACGTTCATCTACAGAGATTAATGGTCCATATTTATTTTACACTTACAATGTCGGGGATGGAAAAATAGAAGGAGAATGGGTTTTTGGAGAGGATTTTAAGCCCTTTAGCACACGATTGTGGGGATTTGGTTATATGAGAAAAAGTCTTAAAGGAAATAAGCCCTTAGGGGCCTAAGACCTATATAGTGCAAAAGGGTTGTTTTTAGGCCAAAAACAGAGTTCTTTGAGGCCAAAACAGAGTTCCTATAGGTGAAAGAAGGAAAACTAAAACCAAATAAAGGGGAGATATAAGGTTTTAAGGGGGGTTTTGATGATTTAGAGGTTAAAATAAGGTGTTTTTTGAGGGATTTTTGTAAGGGAAATGGGATTGTTTTATGAGTAAAAGGAGGGGTGAAATGAAGAAAAATGGAGCCTCATGAGCAATTTTTCTTTTGATAATCAATAGGTACTTTAGGAGTAATAGTGAAACAATAGTGACGATTAACTCAAAGGGTAAAGAACATCATAAGACCTCAAAAGAGGATAGGTTTTCAAAGGAAACTCTCTCTTGAAGGCTAAAAAAAATTTAGCCACCATTTGGTATGACAAGTTTTTATAGGTGGCTAACAAGTGGAAAGTCACCATCATCACCCTCATCTTCATCTTCATCAACATCTACATCATCTTCAGTAAATCATTCACACAAAGTCAAGAACATGAGTAGAAGTATTTTTCTTAAACTTCATGTTAAGTTTGAATTGCCAAAATCTGATGGTGAAGTTAATGCAAAAGAGCTAGATAATTGGATTAGGAAATTAGAGGTCTATTTGAGAATTCAAAATTTTCACGAAGACGAAACCAAATTCAGCTAGTTTCATTGACAATCGATGGTGCAGCTCTTGTTTGGTGGGAAGCCAAGATGAATGAGGAGATCAAAAAATGTGGTAAGATTATCTTATCATGGGCTGATTTCATTTCTGCAATAAAACAAATGTTTTATCCATTATCTCACATGCAGAAAGCCATAATGGATTGGAAAAATTTTAAACACGTGAAAGGACAAAATGTTCAAGTTTATATCCAAGAATTTAGAAGAAGAGCTCTTTTACTAGGAATATATTTGCCTAGCCAAGACTCTTTACTTAGGTATATAGGAGGTTTGCATACTTACCTAAGACATACCATTCTCATTTTTAACCCTACAAGCTTAGATGAGGTTTTTGTTCAAGCCACACATTTAGAGGCAAGGGGTAAACAAATTTTAGATGGGAATGAGGAAAGTGATTTTAAAGGCAAATGGAAGAAAAAGAGAAATGCAAATTCGAGAAAAGAGAAGGAAAATTTTTTCTGCAAGCGCTATTCTTAAACAAGCAATGATGATGACCATTATTGGAAACTTCATCCAGAGTTGAAACGAGAAATTTTTAAAGCCAAGAAGAAAGGAAAGACAGTTGCAATAGCTGAACAAGACCTAGGGTGAGAATTAGGAGATGAAACGAAAATCATAGCTATGGCACTAAATAACTTGAAGGGGCAAGAGAATGAAACTAAACCGAGTTCTAGTATTTCTAACTGTCGCATAGAAGCTCAAAGTGAAGAGAAGAGAATTGAACTGTTTGATGTGAGGGTAATTTCCAAACATATCAAGGTTGACACACTTTTTGAAAGTGGATCACAAGCGAACCTTTTTTCTGAAGAATTAGCCAAGAAACTAAATCTTGAGACCATTCCACATCCTAACCATATCCTCTTGGTTGGATTTGTAAGGATGCAAATTTACAAGTTTCAGAGAAGTGCATGTTACACTTTGCAGTAACAACACATTTTATCCACACAGTTGAATTAGATGTTGTTTCGCTTGATATTATAGATGTGGTATTTGGTGATCCTTATTTGTATGACAGGAAATCTATCTTCCATCGCCACGAGAGCAAGTACCATTTATTCAAGGATGGCAAGGAGTTTATTGTGAGATCTCATCGAAAAAAACAAGACTCTTATTTAGTGAATCCAAGGCATATAAAAAGGCTCATCAATGCAAGTCAAAATTTAAATTTGATGTTGATTAAACAAAGGGAAATTGTACATAATACTTTTCATGCAAATGCTGATGTAAATTACACAAAGGTGTCAAAGACGCAAGAGAAGTAAACAAAAGGCGGGCCCACGCATACTCTATATGCACATGTGAACGAAGTTGCAAGAATCATTCCGAGGGGGTTACAAAAGAGAGGGATAAGGAGGAGTCCCCCCCCCAAAAAATCTTGATGATGTGTCAAGGCATATGACACGGGGCGAGCATTTTATGGAGAAAAGGGCATGGCCTTTAGAGCTATCACAGAATTCACCTCGCGTATTTCGAGGGCCAAGTTCTGGAGTACAATTGTCACCATGATATAAAGGTAAGGTATGTTTTTAGGACACATGGTACCAAGGCCAGTACCAATATTTAACTTGACACACGGTGTTCACCTACCAAGAGTCTAACACCCAATCCCTACATGCCGCGTGTCTCACTGTCAGCATCCTTACGATGCCTACCCTATTTGCTTCACCCCACCATCTTTTCTTGAGCTGCCTCGCTCCTATATAACTGTCTTCCGTCTTTTGCTACAGTAAAATACTACTCTTGGTTTCTCAACTACTGTATAAGCAAAATTGGGCGCCTAGTTCCAAGTATGTCCATCTATTTTCCTTTTGTTGTGTTTTGAGTTTGCATGATGGTCATGGGTAAAGTCACAACCAAGAAATCTGAGCTGGAAACCCCTCAAGTCCGTGAGTCCATAGTTTTTCCAGGGCGTAACCCTTTCTTATACTTACAAGCCAACATTTGCGACCCGCAGTACCCATTTCCCATTAGCAGCGTCAATCCTGAACTGTTTAGGAAACATGTTAAAAACAAAGATAGGTTTCGGGTTGTTTTGTTTGGTCTATATCATCAAATAACACCCCTAGTATATACATCGTTTGAATTCATATCTTGGATCCAGGACGCTTACGACGAACGTCGGGGCATGTTCCTCTCATATCAAGGGAACAAAATATTCACTATCTCCCCTGAAATCATCAGAAAAGCAGTTCTTTTTCCTACCAGCTCAAACTATGTCAGTTTTAGTGAAATAACGCTGACTCCTCAATTTTCAAAGCTGCCATGGAGGAAACAGAGTGATTTCATCACCTCCATAACCAACTCTCATTTCACAACCCTCCTCTCCGCAGACTTAGTGGCCCTGAGCCTATTCAAGGAAGATATCCAACCTTTCCTTGCTCTTATCGCCGGTTTACTAGGTGTTGAAGGTTTTGGGAAAGCCTCCAAGGGATGCATTGCTTTCTTATGGATAATGTCTCAACCCGGGGTCATTTTAGATATTCCTGGTTTCCTGGCCTCCATCATTCAGACTCAGCTCCACGAGCTCTCAGACATGGGTCGCTTTCGTTTTTGTACCACCATCTTTTATCTTTTCCTCTTCTAGCATGCAGATAAATTTGAGGGTTTGGGTTTAGATAAGGTGTACAAGATAAATTCTCATCCCAGACCAATTTTTGACTGGAGTCTTGCAAGGCATTAGTTGGCTAACGGGGTGGGCTACTCAAGGTTCCTAAATGGTTTCATGCCCACAGCTTATACCATTATCCATGACTCTCCTCTGCTGAGGGTTTTTCCTGAACCGAGGAGATGGTTACAGTACAATGAAGCATAAAATTCCTGTTTAGGCAAACTATGATGAACTAATGGAAGCTTACATCAGAATAGAAGGTTTCACATATATGCCCGAACCTATAGCAGACAACTAGTAGAGATGCTCAAAATATGCTAGCTTGCTAGCCAGCTCCTCAGCAAACGTCCCACCACCTACGTTAGCGACGGCCTCAACCCCTTCGCACCAGTGAAAATTGTCAACTCATGATTCAGCCTTAGTGGCCATTTAGTTTTAGTTTTACTTTCTACTTTCAAGTTCCAAGTGGAATTCATATTTCACTCTTGCATTTACTATTTGTTAGAACAATTTTAATGTTTTGTTTTGAAACGGCTGTGAGCCTAATTGTAAATGATGAGAAGCGTTCTCCCTCATCATGAATTTTTTTATTTCGATTAGGAATTGAAACTGCTTACTAGCACACAGGGAAGATATTTTCCAAAAATATCTTCCGCGTATGTTCTTGTATATTATATATAACCAGAAAATTGAGATGGAAAAAAGGTTCCAGATTTTTCAGAAGAACACACCAAGAAAGAACCTTGTATGCATTTTCTTGAAATTTTGATATCAAATATGAAGAGCCCGTTGGGTTTCAGTGATAAGGAATTTCATGTTTATTGGGGATTTTGGTCTTATTACTTCACAGTCTGTAACTCTCTCTCTCTTATGTTGTATAGCTTGAATGTTCATTTTTTCTACATTCACATTTCCTCTATCTTGTTCTGGAATGCGAGTGCCTACATGTCCTGGAATGAATTTATCATTATCAATACTCATGCTAAAATGTGTCTAGCACTTTAAATATGGCTCATGCATGATATGTTTTTTCATCTTTCACTTCTACCGGAATTCTTCCGATATTAGTAGTGATGAAATCTCATCTTTAAAGTTATTTTCATGTATGGATTCTTGTTACTATATAAGCCCAGTACATGCTGATATTCATTTCTAGATGTCATCTCTGTTATGGCTAGTATCCTTTCCATTTTTCTTACACAGTAATCACCATCTGATTATTTACCTCTGTGAAGCAATTTAGAATCCAGTCCCCTTTACAGATAGCTGTCTTAAAATTGTCGGATATGTTTTTATCAAAGCTCACACTCTACCTCTGCAATATTACTTTCATTTTGCTGAAGTTTTGAGAGTTTTGGTTCCACCTTAATTAAACCTCCTTGTTTATACACGATAGCATGAGAGCCTTTTTCTGAGAAACCTTCCCAAGTCAAACCATATGCTCCTTGCTATATAATATGTCCTAGGAACTAGTCTTTCACAACTCAAGGCCATCTCTAGGAATGAAAACATGTTTCTGGCGCCGTTGCCAGGGAATATGAAGTTGAGAAAAGATAAATCCCTGGGCCTCGACAAAATCTTTATTCACTTTTTAAAACAGGTGAGCAAGAAGAGTTGAGAGTTGTAGATCCCTCGCCTTAACGACTCCGCTGTCAGTTATAAGATAAATCTATCTGTAGTCCTGGCTTCCCGAAAGCCACATCTGAGGTCAGATACATCTCAGTCGAAGACACCTTTGGTGTCTGACCCAGAAAATATTTTACATAAGAGCGGTTGGAGAGAAAGGGAGTCAGTCCATATAGATATCCCTAAATTTTCTTTGGAAGACTCACCATCCTCCTCCTCCCAAATAGCACAAAATCAAGGCCCTGACTCCTCTGTAAGAAACCATGATTACTTTTCGGATAATCCTTCCTTGGGGGACATTCAAGTGAAAGACGAAGTTGAATCCGCTGATACCACCAACTTCTTTCTTCATCCCACTCCCAAAGCTGAAGAGGTCAAAGAAGTCACGGAAGTGTCTGCTATTAATAGTCCATCCTCCCCATCAGCACCTTCAGCCTCTGTCCAATACATTCCCATTGTCATACACACTTCGCTTCCACCACCTCCTCTCACACATCAAATTCTCCCATCACCTCCATGACCCCCGATGGAAAATGTTTCGGGTTTCTTGCTGAACAAATATACCCCCTTGGCATTACCTCATGTCTTGAATGATATACCTCAAGAATATCTGAAAATCTTACCCCGTTTCAACGGAGAAAATGAGATTGAAGCTCAGAAGCATCTTGAAGTTTTCTGCTCCTTTGTAGAGAAATTTAATGTGGAAAATCTAGATGTAGTCCTGAGACTGTTCATTCAATCTCTTGATGGAGAAGCCAGAAAATGGTTTAAAACATTAGGAAACTGCTCCATCACTTCTTGGGAAGAGATGGAAAACTCCTTTCTTAGAAAATGGGGGGAAAAGAAAGATCACAATTACTGCCTCACATAATTTAAGGCACTTGGGAGAAGACACAATGAGGGAGTATCAGAGTTCATTAAAAGGTTCAACTAGTTGTACTCAAGCCTTCCATCTGAAGTGAAACCTCATCAGAGTGCTGCAAGGTTGTGTTCGTAGCAGCCTTTGATTCAGAATTTGGCTTCCTCTAAGAGAAAGGAAGCCTGCCTCACTAGATGATGCTCAGAATGATGCACTAGAATTGGAGGATAATTTTTCTTCCATAGGAAAATCAGAGGGAAGATCAGATCAAGATGCCAAAAGAAGGGGAAAAGTAGATACTAGAAGAAGGGGAAAAGAAGAGGTATCTACTTTTGGCCAAGATAGAGACTCAGCTAAGAACAAAATTGAAGAGATGAATAAAATGACTAAGAATCTTTCAACTAAGATGGTCAAACTTGAAGTCGAAGCCAAGAATTCATCCTCTAAAACATTCCAAAATGCTCCAAACAGGGGTTACAATCTGCAGTATATAAAACCACCCCTACAAATACTACAAAGAGAACAGAAGGAGCAACAAGACCAAGTACCACACCCTTTGTACCTGGAAGTTCAAGTAGAAGGTCCTACTGAAGATACTGCATATGAGCAAGATGACCCATATCTTGCTTACTCGAATGGAGATGAAATCGAGAGTCCTTTGCAAGAAGGTTATGCAACAGGGGTTCCATTACAAGAAGAATAAGAAAGGGTCGGAGTCACTGGAGACCCAGAGATCGACGAATACTCCAAAAAGTTTTTTGATTTCATGCAGGCGCAGTTCCATAGAAAATATGATCTCATGTCTTCCAGGAACAAGACCCGTACACAAGATGAGAAGGAGGAAGTGCCTCAAAAAGAAGCAGTTGTTCAAAAGGACCAAATGGTGCAGAAGGTCACAGATAAAGGTAATAGGCCTCTTAACAAGCCTTTACATTCAAATAACCAATTTCCTTCCTTTTAAATGCTAGCCACTACCCAAAATCCCAAGCCTGTGTTGAAAGGAGTGAAACGTGTAGTTGAAAATAAAGAGCCAAAGGAAAATATAACAGAAAAGTCC
Organism: Pinus albicaulis; assembly: GCA_034641835.2. Lineage (NCBI taxonomy): Eukaryota > Viridiplantae > Streptophyta > Pinopsida > Pinales > Pinaceae > Pinus > Pinus albicaulis. The sequence goes on from CM076584.1 coordinate 1,032,490,186, forward strand.
TCTTCTATTTTTATTCTACAAAAAGAGCTTGAGAAGGTCAAAATCCTATTCCCTCTGACTAAACTTTTGAAGCAGCCAGCCTATCAGTCCCGGGTCTCCTCTTTTATGCTTCCTCTAAAAACCGCTCCTATTCCAGACAGTCTGAACCTTCAAGAAGAAAGGCCCATGGTCGTGTCTTCCCCCCATGTTGAAAAGTCAGATGCCTCAACCTCCCCTTTCTATGTGTCGTTAGTAATCCATCATTTACTATTGCATAACTGTATGTTAGATTCTAGAGCATCCCACAACCTCTTGCCCTTGTCAGTTATGGAGCAGCTGGGTCTGCAAATAACCTATCCATAAAAATAACTTTATTAATTTGACTCCAAAAGGGTTAAGTGTCTGGGGATGATCAAAGACTTGGTAGTCAATTTGGCCCAAATCCCAGCCAAAAGTGTGGTGATGGATATAGTGGTAGCTGATATCCCAGCTCGTTTTGGAATGCTATTGTCAAGGTCTTAGGAAACCAAAATTGGAGGGTCAATAAAATTGGATTTTACTTATCCTACTATCCCTGTATTTGGAGGACAGGAAAGGAGGCTATATTGGGAGACAAGGTTTGTAAAGATGGTTACTAAGGCTGACAACTCTATTAATTCACCATTGTATAGTAATGAAGGGGAGTTCTCATGTCTAATGTTGGAGGAATACCAAGAATATGGACAAGATTCATCATTCTGTCACATTAAGACAGAACAATCCTCAGAGGACAAAGAGGCTCGAGTTTGGATGCTACGCTTTGATGGAGCTAATTCTAGAGAAGGAAATGGAGCGAGGGTGCTACTGATTTTTCCGATAGGCCAACGGGTTCCATTATCTTTAAAATTAGAGTATGAAGCTACGAGAAATGTAGCTAAATATGAAGCATACTCTTGGGATTACAAACAGCCAGAAGCATGAACATTCAGAGCCTAAAATTTCTGAGAGATTCAGAACTGGTAGTAAGGAAAGTGAAAAATCAGTGCCAAACCAAACACCCGTGGCTCAGGGCCTATAGGAATGAGGTGTGGGACCTGGTGGAAATTTTTTTCCTGGCATTTAATATCTAGTTTATGCCCAGAGAACAAAATGGAATGGTAGATTCTCTTGTTGTAGCTGCCAGTACTTTTCGGCCTCCGCAGAACCCTCTCCTAGGATATGAAATTGAATTTTGTTATCGGCCTTCAATTCCTGACAATATCAAACACTGGAAATTGTTTGAGGATGAATATCAAGTAAAGAGATTCATGTAAATAATGGAAGAATTCTCAAACATGGAGATAGATGTTGGTGAAGAAGAAGAAATAGAAGACCTTCCCCAAAACAAATCGGAGGAAAAGGTGGCTAGTCATAAAGTATTACAACTGAAGGGAAATTTTGTACCTAGAGGGCTAGTGCCTCTAGAGAGGCTGTCGACAAAAAAAATGTCCCACTGTAGCCAAACAAAGTGGTAGAAGAAAATCAAGTAGAAGACCTTAAACTCGGTATCGATGTTGATCCAAAAATTGTGAAGTTGTCCAAGAAAGTTCCAGAGGAATATAAAGAGCACTACCAGAAACTATTCTAGTCGTACAAGGATGTGTTTGCATGGTCTTTTCAAGACCTAAATACCTTTGATATCTGCATCATGCAACATAAAATTCCCCTAAAAGGAGATGCGAAGCCGCATAAACAGAAACTCAGACATATTAACCCTCTGTTGCTTCCTTCCATAGAGAAGGAGATCAAGAAGCTAATGAAGGCCAAAATCATTGTACTGTTGAGATAATCTGAGTGGGTGGCCAATCTAGTCCTAGTCCGGAAAAATAATGGAGAAATAAGGCTGTATGTTGATTTCTGGAACCTAAATTGAGCATCCTTAAACGATAACTATCTGTTGCCCAAGATGGATCATATTTTACATAAAGTAGTAGGAGATTCACGGGTGTCAATGATGTATGGTTTCTCTGGATATAATCAACTGGATGTGCTTCCGAAATATCAAAAGAAGACTACCTTCACCATCCCCTAGGGCATCTTCATGTATGCACAGATGCCTTTCGATTTGATCAATGTAGGGGCCACTTTCCAAAGGGCCATGGACATTGCCTTTGTTGAGGAGCAGGATAATTTTGTAGTGGTATACCTTGATGATATCATTGTCTTCTCAAAGGATGACACAGAGCATATTGAACATCTGCGTAGGACTTTTGAGAAATGTCGGAGGCATGGTCTCTCTTTAAACCCTCAGAAATCACTGTTTGCATTAGAGAAGGGTAAATTGTTGGGGCACATTGTGACAGAATATGGGGTCAAAATTGATCCTAAGAGAGTAGAAGTTATAAATGGTATTTCTCTCCCTAGAAATAAGAAGGAGGTGCAGGTGTTCCTTCGGCACATTAACTACTTGAGAATATTTATCCCAAACTATGCAGAAATAGTTTGGAATATAACCGACATGCTCAAGAAAAATAACGAGGTGAAGTGGTCTCCCGAATCATGAGAGGCCTTTAGCAGAATCAAAAATGCCTTTGCAGAAGCCCCAGTCCTAGCTAGACCAGACTATGCTAAGCCTTTTATGATTTTTTCATTTGCATCACCTTATACAGTGGTAGGAGTTTTATTGCAGAAGAATGAGGAGGGGTATGAGCAACCCATTGCTTTCTTCAACCACATGCTTCGTGATGCTGAATTGAAATGCAATATACTAGTGAAACAATCTTATGCCTTGGTGAAGTCCCTCGAGGAATTTCAGATGTATGTTTTGCAGTCGCCCATCACTTCATTTATCCCCACAGCAGCCGTGAAGGATATCTTGATCCAAGGAGATAGTGAGGGAAAAAGGGGGAAATGGATTGTGAAAATACAAGAATATGAGCTGGATATATGTCCCACCAAGTTAATCAAAGGACAAGGATTAGCTAAAATCATGTCTGAATCGAATTGCCAGGCTCTGGGCATAAATCTGTCTATGATAGCGGATGAGGAGTCTGAAAATATTGAAGAACAGTCTGGGATAGAGACAACTACTCAGAAGACTAATATGAATTATTTCATGAGTCCGTGGTATATGGAGATTATTGAATATCTTCTTACTCTCAGATGCCCCCCTAGCCGTGACAAAGCTAAATACAGAACACTAAGGTTGAAGTCACAAAAATTGTTTGTTGCTAATGGTCGGTTGTACTGGCGAGACCCTTCGAGCATCCTACTCCTGTGCCCTACAGAGAGTGAGGTGGAAAACATAATGGCTAAGTTTCATGAAGGTATCTGTAGAGGTTAGTACATCTCGAAAGCCACCGCTCATAAAATTTTGAAGGCTGGTTTCTTTTGGCCCAAAATCTTTGGAGATGTGTTTGCTCGGGTCAGAGCCTGTCATAAGTGCCAAAAATTTGCAGAGAGATAGAATTTTTCACCCCTACCCATGATCCCTATACATGTAGACGAACCGTTCCAGTAATGGGGGATTGACGTTATTGGTGAAATTCACCCTACATCAAGTGGAAAACACAAATGGATATTAACTGCCACTGATTATTTCACCAAATGGGTGGAGGCTATACCTACAAGGAACACAACAGATACCGTCGTGATTGTGGAAATTTGGTACTGGAGGACAGGTGGTTCCCTAAGGATTTGATCTTTGGCCTAGGGAAAAGTGTCCAAAAGAATTTAATTTTTCTCCTAAAGTGACTTTATAAAGTTATAAAGTCAAATCTAATTTAAAAGTGACTTTAAGTGATAAAGTTACTAAAGTGACTTTATAAAGTTATAAAGTCAAATCTAATTTAAAAGTGACTTTAATAAAGTCAATGTAAAATTAGAAAGGAAAAGTGACTTTGGAAATAAATGACTAAGTGGGTCTTTATTAAAGCGGGGTGAATTAAAAAATAGAAAGTGAGATTTAAATGAGCATTTAATCTCAGCCCTAGATCTCAATCTATTTCAGCCATTGGATTTAGGGATTCCCCAAAAGTCACTTAGGTTTAGGTTAAAGGAGGAAAAGGAGGAAAAGGTCATTCATTCTTTCATGAGCAGATTGAGAGAAGGAGAAGGAGAGAGCTGGAGATTTTTCTGAGCAGTGAGAAGGAGGAGGGCAGCAGCAGTGATATTCAGCAAATCCGTACAGCAAGAGCAGAGCACGAAGTTTGAGGCAAGAGGGCACAAATTTCGAGGGAGGAAAGACGACATTTAATGCTGCACGTTTTTGAGGTCCGTACATCAGTTTGAAGGCACGGAAATCGAGGTCCGTACAGCAGCAGAGAGAGGGTTGTTTTCTGAATCCATACAGCAGAAAAATCAGCGCTGAAATCGAGGCCGTACAACAGATTTAAGGCAGCCGTACAGCACGTTTTTCGAGGCAGCCGTACAGCAGTTTTGACAGGCCGTACAACACGTTTTTCGAGGCAGCCGTACAGCACAGATTTCAATGCTGTCCGTACAACATTTAATGCTGGACTGTTTGCTGTAATTTCTGTTTTTTGTGGGCACGGAAACCGAGGTGGAGTTTTGGCACGGTTTTCGAGATAAGTACAGTTTTTGAGGTTGCTGTAATTTTTGCTGTGTATATTTCTATCTCACTGTAAAAAGCATTTTTCAGAAAAATAAAGAGAAGCTTTCAGACTGGTTTTCCCCAAGAGTTGTAGGGGGTTTTTCCAGGGTCACCTTGACCAAAAATCACTGTGTTATCATGTGTTGAATGGCTGTTTGTATCTGCTGATTTTTATTTTTGTATTTTCAGCATTCTGTAATTTTTTCCAGAATTTGTGTTTTCAGCAAAATTTATTTTCCAGCTTGTTAAATGTATGGATATGGGAAAGGGCATTTAACTATTTTGGAGTAATAAGGTGAAACTGAAAACCGGGGTGGGAAAAAGGAAATTTCTACATGGTATCAGAGCTTGAGTGCTGAAAGAGCAGTTTGGGACAGCAAGGAGAAAAATATAGCCTGCTGATTTTTCACTCAGAAAATTCCAGCAAGCTGATTTTTTCACAAACATAATTTTTACCTTTACTACAGCAGTGCTATTTTTCAGTTTTAGGACAGCAGGATGTCTTTGGGACTGAGGGTGGAGGATAGGTTGGATGGGCATTCCAATTACAGCATTTGAAAGGAGAGAATGCAGAGTATCTTTGAGGAGGCAGAAGTCTGGGACATTATGGTGCATACCGCACAGAACCCTGTAAATGTGCCTACTGATGCTACTCAGTTGGCAGGATATAATAAAAATAACAACAAGGGTAAGAGACTGATTCTAGACGGAATCAAAGACCATTGCATTCCTCATGTGAGAGGAAAGAGAAATGCTCATGAGATGTGGACAGCATTGTCCAATCTCTACCAGAGTACCAATGAGAACCGGAAAATGGTCCTAAAGGAGAAGCTGAAGAACATTAAGATGAGTAAGACTGATAGTGCAGCTGGATATCTCACAAAGATTACTAATGTGAGAGATGAGTTGGCAGCGATTGGAGAGGCCATTCCACCCACTGAGTTGGTGTCGATTGCTGTGAATGGCCTCCCCATTTAATGGATGAACTTTGCTGATGGGGTTTCTGCACGTGAGACCCTTCCCACATGGGAGAGGTTTTGGGATGATTGCATTCAGACAGAGATGAGGAAAGGTCAGCTTGGGGCAGCCAAGCCAGTTGAGCAGGATGAGGATGTAGCACTGTTGCAGGATGTAATAAAGGAAAAGGGAAGAAGCAGGCTTCCACAAACAATGGTGGGGGCAAAGGAAAAGGTAAAGGTAAAGATGATAACACATAGAAGGACTATTCCAAGGTGAAGTGTTGGAATTTTCAGAAGATGGGACACTATGCAGTTGTGTGTCTGGCGAAGAAGAAGAAGAAGGGGAAGAACCAGAGCATGGAACCTTTAGCAGAGGTTGAGGACTTTGCAGATCGTTTTGACTGGGAGTTTGGGTTCACTACGTGTGAGTCCTCTAGTGCGGGATCATCTGCCATAGAGGTTCAGAGGGAGCATGCATTTCCCTCGATTAGCGGAGCATCTTTGGGTATCTGCTATGTGGACAGTGGGGCTTCATTTCACATGATAGGAGTCCATGAGTACTTCTCAGAGCTTTCAGAGAGTGGAACTGATATATAAGTAGTACTCAGTGATGACAGAGTTGTTAGAGCAGTCGATGTGGGAACATTGACATTTCAGAGGGAGTCTAAACCTGCCTTGAAGGTGTCAGATGTTCTTTATGTGCCAGGGATGAGGAAGAACCTCATATCCGTCTCAGCTTTGGAGGATAGAGGATATGAGGTACTGTTCAGGGGAGGACAGGTGCTAATGTATCCAAGGGGCACTCCAGCTATTTCAGCTAGAGTGATAGGTGCACGCCATGCAAAGGTGTACAAGTTTGTATTCCGGCCCCTTTTGGCATTGAGCACTAGTACCGAGAGCAGAGCTAGCAGTTCTGAGCTGTGTGAGATTCGGCACCGTAGGATGGGGAATATGTATCATAGAGCCTTGAGGAACTTGCGGGAGATCACTACAGGTGTGCCAGATTTCAGTACTAATCACTTTGATACTTGCAAAGGATGTGCGATGACAGTTGCAAATCCTTTCCAGCGGTGTGACAGCCCGGATATGATTTGATTCATTCCGATGTGAGCGGTCAGATGTCTCATGTTTCCTTGAGTGGATATGAGTACTATGTGTTATTCATTGATCATCACTCCAGGAGGACCTGGATTTATTTCTTGAAGACCAAGAGTGAGGTCTTCAAGTGGTTTCAGGAGTTCAGAGCTCTTGTGGAGACACAGACAGGTCGGAAGATCAAGTCCCTGAGGTCGGACAATGGGGGAGAGTACACTCTTGGAGAGTTTGTTGACTATTGTGCAGAGGCAGGCATTAGGAGGGATTTCACTGTTCCTTACAATCCCCAGCAAAACGGGGTTGCGGAGAGGAAGAACAGAGCCATCGGAGGGGATGCCAAAGCCATGTTACATGATCAGGGGTTGCCATTTTTTTTGTGGGCAGAGGCCTACAACACAGCTGTTTATTTGCAGAACAGGAGTCTGCATCGTGCCTTGGGGCACATGACTCCGGAGGAGGCTTTTTCTGTGAAGAAGCCTGATATTGGTCATCTTCATATCTTTGGGTGCATCACATACTCCTACATACCCAAGGAAAAGAGGACCAAACTAGAGCCCTCCGCAGAGAAGGGTATCTTTGTGGGCTACAGTGAGACCTCAAAGGCCTTTCGGATTTACATTCCTACACAGAGGAAAGTTGTTGTCAGGCGGGATGTGAAGTTCGAGGAGGACAGGGCCTTTAGGAGATCACGGGAGTTAGAGTATCTGGATCAGCCAGACCCTCAGCAGCAGTTGAGTCAGTCACATGGATCCAGTGAGCAGGGATCAGGAGGATCCGGAGGTACATATATGACGATGTCAGGTCCGTTAGTGGGGAGTGGCTCACCGAGTCAGAGAGGTGGTGCTACGGGCAGCATGCAGAGCAATCCACAGAGCAGTTCACTGGGGAGTCCACTGATGGACAGTTCACATGGTACCTCAGCATCTACAGGTTCAGGTGTAGGCAAGAGGACATCAGACAGACAGTCAGGAGTTCAGGCTCCTGATGTTGAGGAGGAGGAGTTTTACTCTCCAGCGGGAGAAGTGTGCTCAGGGAAGAGGAAGCCCAAGTGGCTTCAGGACACCTTGAGAGATGCCACCTCTGTTGCTGAGCCTAAGAGGCTGGTCAGAGAGAGCAGACCACCTGAGAGGTTTTGTACCTATATGGCAATGGCTACCAGCATCCTTGACTTTGAGCCTTCTAGCTATGAGGAGGCAGCGAGCCAGCAGGTCTGGAGAGAGGCCATGCAGGAGGAGTATTCTTCTATCATGAAGAATGATGTTTGGGAGGTGGTGCCTAGGCCTGAGGGAAAATCTGTGGTTACTTCCAGATGGATTTACAAGGTAAAGCATGCTGCAGATGGCAGCATTAAGAAATTCAAAGCGAGGTTTGTGGCTAGAGGGTTCTCCCAGGTAGAGGGAGTTGATTATGACAAGACCTTCACTCCCCTGGCTCAATATACTTCGATCCACTCCATTATATCGATAGCAGCAGAGATGGGTTGGAAGATCCACCAGATGGATGTGAATACCGCATTTCTCAATGGCTTCATACAGGAGGAGGTGTACATTGAGCAGCCACAGGGCTTTGAGGTGCATGGGAAGGAGTCCCATGTGTGCGGACTGAAGAAGGCCCTTTATGGCCTGAAGCAAGCTCCCAGAGCTTGGTACTCCAGGATAGATACATACTTGCAGGAGATGGGTTTCACAAAGAGTGAGGCAAATCCGAACCTTTACTATATTGTGATAGGTGAGGAGCCTCTCATTCTGGTGCTGTATGTGGATGACTTGGTCATTACAGGTGCAGAGAGACTCATAGAGCACTGCAAGAGAGATCTTGCGGCAGAGTTTGAGATGAAGGACATCGACTTGATGCATTACTTTTTGGGTTCGGAGGTGTGGCAGGAGGAGGGGCATTTCTTCCTGGGGCAGGGGAAGTATATTGTGGATATCCTTAGCAGATTCCACATGGAGGATTGTAAACCCATGTCGACACCGATGATCACCAACTGGAAGAAGCTTCATGCTTCGAATTCTGAGTTGGTGGATCCCACATTGTACAGACAGCTGATTGGTTCCTTGATGTATTTGGTCAACACTAGACCAGATATTTGTTTTGCAGTCAACACGATGAGTCAGTTTATGTGTGAGCCTAGGAAGGTTCACTGGGTGGCTGCAAAACACATTTTGCGGTACTTGCAGGGGACAGTGGATTATGGTCTGAACTACAGGCAGGGGGATGGAGTGAGATTGGCAGGTTACACTGATTCTGATTGGGCAGGTTGTGCTTCTGATAGGAAGAGCACTTCAGAGTGTTGTTTTGGGTTGGGTTCGGCATTGGTGTCATGGTTCAGCCGGAAGCAGCAGTCAGTAGCATTGAGTTCAGCGGAAGCAGAGTATAAGGCAGCCAGTCTAGCTAGTTGTGAGGCCATCTGGCTTCGCAAGATGTTGTTTGGCTTATTTGGTCAGCCGTTGAGACCTTCAGTGATTTACTGTGATAATCAGAGTTGCATTAAACTCATGAAGAATCCAGTATTTCATGACAGGTCAAAGCATATCGAGATCAAATATCATTTCATCAGAGACTATGTTCAGAAAGGAGCTGTGAAGCTTGAGTATATTCCCACTGATGAGCAGGTTGCAGATATTCTTACCAAAGCCTTACCACGGGGCAAGCATGTTTACTTCAGAGACAAGATGGGTGTGGTGAGGAACACCTTCCTCGGTAAGAGGGAGTGTTGAAATTTGGTACCGGAGGACAGGTGGTTCCCTAAGGCTTTGATCTTTGGCCTGGGGAAAAGTGTCCAAAAGAATTTAATTTTTCTCCTAAAGTGACTTTATAATTTTTATAAAGTCAAATCTAATTTTAAAGTGACTTTAAGTGATAAAGTTACTAAAGTGACTTTATAAAGTTATAAAGTCAAATCTGATTTAAAAGTGACTTTAAGTGATAAAGTTACTAAAGTCTAATTTTAAAGTGACTTTAATAAAGTCAATGTAAAATTAGAAAGGAAAAGTGACTTTGGAAATAAATGACTAAGTGGGTCTTTATTAAAGTGGGGTGAATTAAAAAATAGAAAGTGAGATTTAAATGAACATTTAATCTCAGCCCTAGATCTCAATCTATTTCCGCCATTGGATTTAGGGATTCCCCAAAGGTCACTTAGGGTTAGGTTAAAGGAGGAAAAGGAGGAAAAGGTCATTCATTCTTTCATGAGCAGATTGAGAGAAGGAGAAGGAGATAGCTGGAGATTTTTCTGAGCAGTGAGAAGGAGGAGGGCAGCAGCAGTGATATTCAGCAAATCCGTACAGCAAGAGCAGAGCACGAAGTTTGAGGCAAGAGGGCACAAATTTCGAGGGAGGAAAGACAACATTTAATGCTGCACGTTTTTGAGGTCCGTACAGCAGTTTGAAGGCATGAAAATTTAGGTCCGTATAGCAGGAGAGACAGGGTTATTTTCTGAATCTGTACAGCAGAAAAATCAGCGCTGAAATTGAGGCCGTACAGCAGGTTTAAGGCAGTCGTACAACACGTTTTTCGAGGTAGCCGTACAACAGTTTTGACAGGCCGTACAACACATTTTTCGAGGCAGCCGTACAGCCGTACATCACAGATTTCAATGCTCTCTGTACAGCATTTAATGCTGGACTGTTTGCTGTAATTTCTATTTTTTGTGGGCACGGAAACTGAGGTGGAGTTTTGGCACGGTTTTCGAGATAAATACAGTTTTTGAGGTTGCTGTAATTTTCGCTGTGTATATTTCTGTCTCACTGTAAAAAGAATTTTTCAAAAAAATAAAGAGAAGCTTTCAGACTGGTTTTACCCAAGAGTGGTAGGGGGTTTTTCCAGGGTCACCTTGACCAAAAATCATTGTGTTATCATGTGTTGAATGGCTGTTTGTATCTGCTGATTTTTATTTATGTATTTTCAACATTCTGTAATTTTTTCCAGAATTTGTGTTTTCAGCAAAATTTATTTTCCAACTTGTTAAATGTATGGATATGGGAAAGGGAATTTAACTATTTTGGAGTAATAAGGTGAAACTGAAAACCGGGGTGGGAAAACAGAAATTTCTACAGTGATAAAGTTTCTGGAAGAGAACATTATATCTAGATTCGGATGCCCTGCCAAGGTAGTTGCTGACAATGCCCAGGCCTTTAAATCTGCTAAGTTCATCAGCTTTTGTCAGCAATATAACATTGCATTGGGACATTCCACCGCCTACTATCCAAAAGGAAATGGTTTAGAAGAGTCTTCTAATAAAACTTTGGTGAGAGCATTGAAGAAAGCCATTAACGAAAACCAGAAAAATTAGGACTCTCAGCTAAAGTTCTCTTTATGGGAAAACAGGATTACCAACAAGAAATCAACAGGGAAGTCTCCATATGAATTGGTATATGGGAGAACGGCGGTCTTTCCCATACAATTGGCCTTACCAGTAGAAAGGTTTATGCAAGAAAGCCAATAAGAGTTGAATGATATTACCAGGTTGATGAACCGACTGGTAGAGTTGGAGGAAACCTGAAATCAGGTAAATCAAAGGTTGACCAAATATCAAGAAAAGATGAAGGACCTGTTTGATCAACATGCCAAGGACAAGAAGATTCAGGTTGAGGATTTAGTAATCATCTGGGATATTCGAAGAACAGAGAAGGGGAAGCATGGTAAATTTGATCCGTTGTGGTTTGACCCTTTTAAAATTGTGGAGTAGGGGGGAAACAACACATTCAAGTTAGAAAATTTGCAGGGTGGCTTACTTGATGCCCCTGTAAAAGGTCAGTTCCTAAAACCCTACTTCTAGTTCTTATTCAGGTCATGAGAGCCTGATGTATTATACTCTACATTAGTTATCCACTTTTATCTTTGTTTTAATGTCGTTTGTTGTGAAGAATCATGAAGAGAAAAAGAAAAGTGACAATGAGTTGTGTCTACAAAAAAGGGTTAACAGGTGGTTTGCGAGGTTCTCAGCACATCCAAGGATGAATATGCCATCCCTAGGTGGAGCCAATGTTGATTATATCATTCACCCTTTAATATTCTTATAAAGGTCATAAGGAGAAGATTAACCGACAACATTTAAAAGGCTAAGAGTTCCAAAGTTGGTAAAGGAGAAATAAAATTAAGCTGTCATATGCAAAAAGAGGGTAAGCGCATTTTGTAATGAAGTAGGAATATACAAGGGCCTTAATCTAAATTACACAAAGGTGTAAAAGGTGCAAAGGAAGTAAACACAAGGTGGGCCTGCGCATACTCTATATGCGCACGTGAACGAAGTTTCAAGCATCATTCCGGGGGGGTCACAAAAGAGAGGGATAAGGTGTATGACATGAGGCAAGCGTTCTACGGAGAAAAGGGCATGCGCTTTAGAGCTATCACAGGTATCACCTCTCGTCTTTCGAGGGCCAGGTTCTGGAGTACAGCTCTCAGCACAATATAAAGGTAAGGTAAGTTTTTAGGACACTCGGTATCAAGGCCAGTACCAGAATTTAACCCGATACACAGTGTTCACCTAGCAAGAATCTAACAACCAATCCCTACATGTCATGTGTGTCATTATCAGCGTCCTTCTGACGCCTACCCTATTCGTTTCACCTCGCCATCTTTTCCCAAGCTGCCTCGGTCCTATATAACTGTCTTTCGTCTTTTACTGTGGTAAAATACTACTCTCGGTTTTTTGACTATTGTATAAGAAAAAGTGGGCGCCCAGTTCCAAGTCTATCCGGTCGTTGTTAGCACCCCTACGTCGCTTTCTCGAGAAAATCTCTACTTCGCATGTATTCCATCCCTTTCATTCCATCTAGTTTCCTTTTGTTGTGTTTTGAGTTTGCATGATGGTCATGGGTAAAGTCACAACCAAGAAATCTGAGCCGGAAACCCCTCAAGTCCGTGAGTCCAGAGCTATTCCAGGGCCTAACCCTTTCTTAGACTTAAAAGATGATATTTGCGACCCACAGTACCCATTTCCCATTACCAGCGTCAAGCCTGAACTGTTTAGGAAACATGTCGAAAACAAAGATAGGTTTCGAGTTGCTTTGTCTAGTATATATCATCAAATAACCCCCCAGTATATCCAGTGGTCGAATTCATATGTTGGATCTGGGACACTTACGATGAATGTCAGGGCATGTTCCTCCCAGCTCAAGGGAAAAAAAATTCACCATTTTTAGTGAAATTCACCATGTTCTTCAGAAAAGCCCTTCGTTTTCCTACCAACTCAAACTATGTCAATTTTAGTGAAATAACACTGACTCCTCAATTTGCAATGCTGCCATGGAGGCAACAGAGCGATTTCATCGCCTCCATAACAAAATCTCATTTCACAACCCTCCCCTCCGTAGATTCAGTTCCCTTGAGCCTATTCAAGGAAGACGTCTAGCCTATCCTTGTGCTTATCGTGGGTTTACTAGGTGTGCAAGGTTTTGGGCAAGCCTCCAAGGGATGCATTGCTTTCTTATGGTTAATGTCTCAACCCAGGGTCATTTTAGATATTCCTCGTTTCCTAGCCTCCACCATTCAGACTTAGTTCCAAGAGCTCTCGGACACGGGTCGCTTTCCTTTTTGTTCCATGATCTTTTATCTTTTCCTCTTCCAGCATGCAGATAAATTTGAGGGTTTGGGTTTAGATAAGGTGTACAAGATAAATTCTCAGCCCAGACGAATTTTTGATTGGAGACTCCCAATGCATCAGTTGGCTAACGGGGTGGGCTACTCAAGGTTCCTAAATGATTTCATGCCCATAGCTTATACTATTATCCATGACTCTCCTCCACCTAGGCTGTTTCCTGAACTGAGGAGATGGTTATAGTACAGTGAAGCATAAAATTGTTGTCGAGGCAAACTATGATGAACTAATGGAAGCTTACATCAAAACAAAAGGTTTCACATCTATGCCCGAACCTGCAGCAGACAATTGGCAGAGATGCTCAAATGCTAGCCAGCTCCTCAGAAAACGTATCGCCACCTGCATCAGAAACGGCCTCAACCCCTTCACACCAGTGAAAATTGTCAACTCATTATTCGGCCTTAGTGATGCAGGAAAACCCTGCAAAACCCACATTCTCCCAAAACTCTCATGCACATAAAAATGCATCCAAATAATTTCCCAAATAAAACTTCTAAGTCTGGGCAATTTCACACACCATCATTCGTAGAAGCTTCATCTTAACAATCATTTCACTATGATTATCAAATCATACAACCAATTCTCATATGCGGAAGCTCTTCAAACATATGGTTCAAAACCACAAACCAAACAATCTACTTTTCCAAACTTTCCAAAGCATTAAAAACCCTTATAAAACCCCAATGCTTATCATGGCATGAAAATATTTCAATATTGTGAAATTCACTTCAAATAACCCATATATCTGCTATACACAATGTATGTAAATCCGCCATGTTTTAAAAGCTCAACTTGATCAAATTAATACCAATGCATATCATTTAGCCATGCACTCATTTCTTATATATTTGCCAGTTGACATTAAAATTCCCAATGCCACAAACACACATGTATTATGTCAACTGACCTCATATGGTCCACCATACTTTATCCAATCGAACACCGGCAATGTGACTTTGACCAAGCTACGGACTGTGCTTTCGTGCCATTCAAAGATTTGTCCCAATCTCAACGCTACAGTTTCTGCTACCTCGGCCTTTTAAAAAAAAATTGATTCTCATGGCCAACGATTTCAGAAACCTGGCCTCTGCAAAAAAACTGTGTCTTCGATTTTTATTCAACGCTCTTCAATTGCTATTTCATTCACAAGACATTATTTATCACTTATGAAGCTCAATGGACTTCATTTTCACTCTGCGTTCCAAAGTTCTATGCTCTCATTCCAGAATTCTTATGCCTGAATTCAACAGGCCAAATAAATTTGAAAATCCTCTTGCCGTCGATTTACTGTTTAATCGATTCAAAATAGATTGAGTTTTAAAACATAACGTCTGCACCTCTTATGTAATTGCGCCATGAGACTTCACCGCCCCTTCAACTGATTTCCACATCGCTTCCTCTTCCTACATTTCTTCGTAGTTCACACAGAGGTTTAAATAAATCTCTACGTCTTTTCTCTTCATATTTTTTCCACTGTATTTCAAGGCTCGGGACCTCCGCCTTTCACACAATGCCTCAACAATAAATTCAGATACAGAAACCAGGTTAACATTAAAATCGATTTCATCATTTCGGAAAACATAACCACTTATCAAACCCCTTTCGACTTCAGATTACTTGAAATTGGATTTCAGCAGAAATTTGGTTCGATCCACCGCAAAATTTCATCGCTCCTCTTAACACACCTCTCTCTCCGCGCTAAGGACTGAAATCGACCTCAAATAATTTCAATCGAACTCGTCAACGCACAACACTCTTGATAATTCGATTCCAAGCCAAAATTTGGTTCTTTAACCAGATTTATAATGTTGTGAAATGTGAATCGATCTTACTCTTCCATCGACATTTCTCAATTAAGCATTTCGCCTTAAATTGGGTCTTACTCTGCCCATACAACACAACTTGAACTCAACGTTGACTCTTCCCTCATGTAATTAAACCTTGCACCATCGTATCATTCTTTGTCATCTTGCCTAATTGAATGCCTCATTCGATTGCATATCAGCCTACGCCTTTGATTCAGGCTAGCGTTTCACCATTTTACGGGAATTTCATTCAATTGTGCCCTTAATTCAATTCTAAACTGACTGGTATTCGAGCACACTTATATGAAAAGCATATACAAAATTTCTTCTCAATTCCCAATTACAAAAATTTAAATATTTGTTTGCTCAACAAATCAACTATATAGTTCTGAAAACACACTTTTCACATAAAAAATGGAAATACTTACAAACTTTGTCTTTGGCTACATATTCAAAATTCACGGTCCTTTCAATTGCCCAGAGGCTTACAAACTTGGCTGTCCAAACCTCAGCTCTCACTCACTCTATTCTTTTCTGATCTATTTGGCCTTTGAGGCTCATTAATTTATACAAATTGAATTGAACCAATTTAGGTTCAAATCCCTTTAATCACTCAATAAAGTCCCCAAATATCTCAACACCCCTACAATCTAGATTTTATCCCTAAAATCTTGAAACCAAATCCATCTTAGGCTTCATAATTAATTCTCAAATATCTAAAATCTAATTCTCTCATGTTCTCCAAATTATTTTGGGAACATTAACAAATCCTCACAATAATTAATTAAAAATATAATTTTAAATACTCAAAAATCTCATTAATATTTACATAAAATTAATATTTCCTCACAAACGTAAGACCCCTTAGTTTAAATAAAATACAAAGTATTTTTCGAATCTATTGCTCTTGCATGAGACTCCTAAGGTTGAAAATGATCATGATCTCCTGATCATGCATTTAAGTCTTTGTCCCCCTAGATCCCACACTTTGTTCTGCAACTTATTATCAATTTCTGCTGTTGTTTGCTGCTTTTCTCTAGGTTTCCATATCTTATGCTGCCTTGCTCCAATGTCTGCACTTTCATGATCTCTTTCTGTCTTCATTTTGCTGCTGCTGCTGCTTCTCCTCTTCCCTGCTGATATCTTCCTCTGAGATAATTTCATCATTATATTTCTGATTAATTTAATTTCCTTGTCCAATAGTTCTTCAGATTGCTGATTTCTCGTTGCCTGCTGAGCTCTGGCTTGCTGATACCTTGCTTCTATGCTTGCTTCTGTTCTTACCACCACCCAATAATCCATACCCTCTTGTCTTCTACAATGGAAAACTTCATCTCTGCCTTCTGCTGCAATCTCTCTTTCATATTCTGAATTCTCCAACAAATATTCCAACAATGCAATTTCTCTGTGGCATTGCTGAAGCATTTCATCATCATCACAAAGTCTACATTCACACACAAACTTTCAGTTTGAAAATCACAAAGTTCAACAGTCTCAACTGTTGGTTCATATACCAGCTCTTCAAGCTGATCCTCTTCTTGATTCACAAGAACTTCCTCTTCTACTGTAACAACTTCAAGTACAAACGCATCACTACTTTCTTCTTCAGAGTATTCATCTTCTGAAATATTATTTTCCATACTTGTGACAGCTTCACAAGACTACGCATCCTCCTCGGTAAAACCTGTAATCACATCACAATTGTCAGCTACAAAAATACAAGGTTTTACATTATCCAGCTGATCTAGATTTTCCCCATAACTCAAGGAATCATCAATGATCTCCTCTTTTGTTTCATCAATAGAAACCTCCCCTTTCAACTCAGCTGCTCTGAGTTCTTCACGTCTCAACTGTATACTCATCACCTGCTTGAGCTTCCTTAGCTCTTATGTTAACTGCATGCTTATCTGTTGATCCCTCTTTACTTGTAGTCTCTGCCATTTCACTTTCTTCCTCATGGTCCAACCATGTCTCTGGTCTCTCGTATTTTCCTGTAACAATTTCATCAATAACTCAGGATGAACTGCTATCTCAGCTTTCCCCCTCTCATACTTTTCATCAATCAACTGCTATCTTATGCCATTTGCCGTGGCATCTTCCTCCTTCTTTCTACTGTGGCTCTCTCTGAACCTCCGCTCTCTCCTTTATGATTTTCAGTAGTCATCATCTTCGCCATGATTTTCTCACCCATGAGTTTCACCAAACCTCTACAATAGCAAGCTCTCTTGCTACCACTTACCTCACCAAACTCTTCCTCCAGATATGGTATTTTGGTAATCACCGGTCCTCTGCTCGAACCTTTTGAGCATTTCTTCATTGCTCCTTCAGGCTTCACTCATCTGCAACTTTATTCAACCTCTGTTGAATCTCTAGGTTCTACCACTCTCTCTTAGAATCCCTTGCTCGACTCCTTCATCACTGCTCTCCAGCTGTGATTTGTTTCTTCCCGCTGAGATTTTCTTCAACGTGCTTGCAATCTGTATTCTGCAAACAGCCTTCAAACCAGAGTTAAATATCATCTGCAAACTCACCTTCAAAATCCTGTTGATCTTGCTTCACTTCTTCAACTGCACTGCATCTCCGTGTTGCAATCTTCATCAGTTCCAAAATCTAATATTTATTCATCACATGCATTAAATAAAAAAACCTGAATCTTCACACAGAGCTATTCCCTGCTCTCATACCACTTGATGCAGGAAAACCCTGCAAAATCGATATTCTCCCAAAACTCTCATGCACATAAAAATGCATCCAAATAAATGCCCAAATAAAACTTCTAAGTCTGATCAATTTCACACACCATCATTCGCGAAAGCTTCATCTTAACAACCATTACACTATGATTATCAAATCATACAACCAATTCTCATATGCGGAAGCTCTTCAAACATATGGTTCAAAACCACAAACCCAACAATCTACTTTTCCAAACATTACAAAGCATTAAAAACCCTTATAAGACCCCAACGCTTATCATGGCATGAAAATATTTCAATATTGTGAAATTCACTTCAAATAACCCATATATCTGCCATACACAATGTATGCAAATCTGCCATGTTTTAAAATCTCAACTTGAACAAATTAATACCAATGCATATCATTTAGCCATACGCTCATTTCTTATATATTTTCCACACATGTATTATGTCAACTCACCTCATATGGTCCACCATACTTTATCCAATCGATCACCCGCAATGTGACTTTCACCAAGCTATGGACTGCGCCTTCGTGGCATTCAAAGATTTGTCCCAATCTCAACGCTACAGTTTCTGCTACCTCGGTCTTTGAAAAATGAAGTCCGTTGAGCTTCAATTGCTATTTCCCTTATGAAAATTGGTTGTATGGTTTGATAATCATATCTCCCATAGACATTCTTTATCCCTTATGAAGCTCAACAGACATCATTTTCACTGTGCGTTCTGAAGTTCTATGCTCTCATTCCAGAATGCTTGTGCTTGAATTCAACAGGCCAAATAAATTTGAAAATCCTCTCGCCATTGATTTATTGTTTAATTGATTCAAAATAGATTGAGTTTTAAAACAAAACGTCTGGGCCTCTTATGTAATGGTGGCATGAGACTTCACCGCCCCTTCAACCGATTTCCACATCGCTTCCTCTTCCTAAATTTCTTCATAATTCACACAGTGGTTTAAATAAATATCTGCGTCTTTGCTCTTCAGATTTTTTCCACTTCATTTCAAGGCTCCGAACCTGCGCCTTTCACACAACGCCTCAAAAATACATTCAGATACAAAAACCAAGTTAACATTAAAATTGATTTCATCATTTTGGCAAACATAACTGCTTATCAAACTCCTTTCGACTTCAGATTACTTGAAATTGGATATCAGCAGAAACTTGGCCCGATCCACCCCAAAATTTCATCGCTCCTCTTCGCACACCTCTCTCTCTGTGCTAAGGACTGAAATCGACTTCAAAAAATGTCAATCGAACCCGTCAACGCACAACACTCTTGAGAATTCGATTCCAAGCCAGAATTTGGTTCTTTAACCAGATTTATAATGCTATAAAACATGAATCAAAGAAAAAGAAGCAAGTTCCAAACATGATATGTGTTTTGTTGTTTTTTATAACTTAATTTGTAGATTTCTTGAATCTTGATATATTTTGTCATTTTTTTTTGTGGATTGTATCGGGTACAATTTTTAAGCAAAATATTAGCATAATCATCATTGTCTTCCACATGAAAGACAAGGCTAGTTTAGGTACTAGTGTATAAATGTTTCATAAGATTTATAAACTATTGTTTCCTTAGTAATTACAAGAACAATAAATGGTATTAAATTAATAAAATAAAGTCTTGTTTTGCTTATGTCCTTAGGATGTCATATTAAGAGTTATCACTCATAGCTAAACAATTTCATTTTTGGGATGGTATTCAATGTTACTTTTCCTGATTGAATGATGGATATTTAATGATCATTGTAGGAACTCGAGACTATGCTTACATATGTTAAGAATACATCATCTATAGGTATAGGCATGCTTTCAAGTGCAGACTTAGAAGGGAGAATCCCCTCCGCTAGGAGAATCTGGTTCCTTATCTCCCCCACCTAGTCATACAATGATAGCCAAAATTTGCTTTGCGATGATTTACATTCCAATTCAAAACATGGTATCAAAGTTTTCAAGGGACACTTCAAGATATAATGTCTATCCCTTATCAAATCTTTCTCACATTAAGTTAAGTTTTGTTACTATCCCTTGTAACTATTTCTTGATTTATGTTATTTACCTTTCTTCTTCATTCTAGGAGGTAAATACAATTAGAACATGTTTGGAATCAATTGAATTTTTCCTTTCTTTCTTTTGAGGGTTTGAAGATGAGCTTTCCTTCAAGCACTTTTTATGGCTCAAAAAAGAGGGCTTGAGCTTCAATATGGGAAGCTTTTGGAAGAATATGTTACAACTACTTCCACTTTGACTGTGAGTTCAACTTCTTTAGTCATAATGTAAGAAAATCCTAAAAATGAAAGGAAGGTGAATTCACATTTGTTGCCTCAGTCATAGCTTCAGTTCCTAAAGAGATTTAATAAATTAAGTGAAATTACGAAACGTGACGGTTAAAGGATCTTGTGAATATCTAGAGTATATGTAATTAGTTTTTGTGGTTTAAACATGAGTGTTTCAGATACTATTCTAGAATATATGTAAAAATGTTTGTAGATTAATGTATAGTGTTTTGTAATTTTAGCTTAAGTAACATGTCAATTTAATGTATGTGTTTGCTAAAATATCATAGTTTTTGTAAACTTGGTTGAAATTCTTTTGGTATAATTTAATGCTAGATGGATATCTAGGTTTTCCATGTTGGAACCTAGGTTCACTACTATGACCACTTTGGTTTGAAGATATCCACCATACAAGCGAGGACAAACCAAACTTATGGTTGTCATTTCTCTTTCATCATCAAGCCTAATATACTAAGTACTTGTAACCCATGGAGGCCCATAGTAGTGATTTCAATGTAATTTATTATAATACATTCCATGTCCACAAGTTTTTATATTTAATTTTTTCATCCAATGTGCCCATTACTTATTATGTCTACAATTGTCAACATTTTTTTTTTCACATTTATAGCTTTAGTCATATTTGTTGGTTCATCAAGCTCGAGCACTTTAATAAAAAAAATAGTCAAAGTCAAGTAGGAAAAATGGTCCAATCTATTTTCTTTTCATTTGGGTTATAAATTTGCTCATATTAGAATGAAGTTTTATTAGAGACACTCTCTCTTTGCTTGTTTTGGTTAGAAAAAGGTTTTCTCTTGGTTTTTTGTGCCTTTCAATTTATCATATATAACATGTCCAAAAAGGATAAAGAATAATGTGTAACATTTATCTTGCAAAAATTGATGTTGAATGAAAGGATACAGAGTTTAACCAACCTACATTTAGCTTTGGTAAAGGTGGACGAATATTTTAAAAATTTTCCTATAAATACCCCATATACAAAGTTTGAAAATAAATAACATATGGATTTTTTTTCTGAAGATATGTTATTTTTTATAGCTAATATATCACAACAATAAAAATGTTGATATTGTAGAAATTGTTTGAGGACATCATTCAAGACAATTTTTTTGATGTCTTACTTGATTGATACCATCTCATATGCCAGAAACGCTTTAAATATGAATTAATGTGTTCATCAAACAAATAAAATTCCTTTTTTATAGATATAAAAGATAAAATCAAATGTGAAAGCCTTGATTATTACTTGATTTTGTTTGTGCTAAGGTTAAAGGAAATGTGATTGGAGAAAGGATAGGGATACATTGCAAATAATGTATTGAATATCATTCATTTATTGTTAGAGATCCTTCACTAACCTAAGCTTTGGAGTTTGCAAATATTGCTAGTAGGGATTACTATGGCTTTTAGTGTTGTGAGTCTTTCACCTCATGGTTATTTTGGGTCAAAAAAAGTTTTAGGAATGCTAGACAAGACATGAGTGGACAAGTATCAATATTTTTATAATTGAAATGTTGATTCCATGATATCCTCTCTTTATTATTTGATTGTATTCCAAATCTTTATTTTTTTTTTGTTTTGTCTTTTAACTATAAAATTTAAAATACTTGGTATCATGTCCATTTAAACAATAGCCAAAATTTGAAGATAAAATTAGTATTACACTATATTGATTGGAATCTTTATAGATATTTTGTGTTGAATATTTTCATGACTATCATAAAAGTTTACTTTCATGTTGTTATTTGAGCACATATAGTTTATATACTTGACCAAGTTCATGACTTAGAAAATGAAATTATGTTATGAATAAAATGACTATGATTAAACATCACACCTCACATTATTTGTTTGACAAGTTATCTATAGCTTCAAATTTTTACCAAGTAACTTAGTTTCCACCATTGTGCTTAAGTTTTTGGTCAAGGTTGAATACTAATTTACTAAAGTTTTCTTCTATAAGGTGACATTTTATTTTATTTGTATATACATGTCATTTGACCACATTATAGTGGCCACTATGGCCAAATTAAAGAAAACTTGGCTTTTCTTCTTTGTATGGTAAAAAATGGCTTTGACATTGCTCATGTTAAGGTATATGTACCATAAAGTATTTATGGTCAAGCCTTCAGAGTTTGTGAATTCACATGCAATGCCTTCCCCACACAATAATAATGTTTTATAGTGATGAAACATCATTTCATGTGCAATTTTTGGACCAACCAATACTATTTTGGAAACACATATTGTAATACTTGAAAATTTAATGTAATATAATTTATGTGGTTGAAGTTATTTATATTTGCATTTAATATTTTTTACTATTGTACTTAACACATGCAACTTTGTGTTTTCATATATTACCTAAATATACATGACATTTTTTAAAATTTAGTCAAAAAATCATACCAATTAATTTATTTTGATTAATGATAAATACATAAAATCAATTCAAAACTGCTGAATTACTACTCTTTTTTCTCTATACATGCCCTCCATTTTTTCCTCCATTTTGCTGAAATCAGAGTTTATTCTGTAATAAAGGTTTCAAAAGCATATTTCTTTTCATGTTATCAGAGAAAATATAAAAGCTAAACGTTGTTGATCAATGAAATTTAAGTTAAATAAGTGCCGTCCGAGGGCCTTAACCCATTGGATCCTAGAACTGGTTTTAATTGAGATAAAGGTTTGAAAAGCATATTTCTTTTGATGATATCAGAGAAAATATACAAGCTACACGTTGTTGATAAATAAGTGCGCTCCGAGGGCCTTAACCCATTGGATCTGGTTGGATTCTAGAATCATCTGGTTTTTTCCACAACATTCTGTTTGCGGTTAGATCCCATGTCAAACTGAATTAAACTTGATTTTAGTATTATGGTCTTTTCGTATTTCTATTTCGCTGGAGAACACTTTCGATGCGATATGAATAACCAACCGCAGAGATAGTGTAGTTGATATTGGGCTGTCTCTGAAAATGCAGTCATGAATGGCTGCACAATGGAAAACGAGGAGGAGGAGTTGGATTGCTTAGAAAATGGAAAGAAATTAGGAGCACGTAAGTAAATCCGAGAAAACAATCGTGATTTACCAGTAGATTAACAGTAGGTAGTGAAGTTATTTACCAGTAAATCCGAGAAAACAATCGTTGTTTACCAGTAGATCAGTACAGGAGCACCGTTTTTTTTAATGGTTTTCTTAACCATTAATTAAACTCATAACCCATAACCCAGATATGAAAATGAATATCACCCGCGAAATTAGAAAGTGTGAAATTGAGAGGTGTAGAACTGAATTCTATCTGTATTCAGACTATTGCCAGGAGCAACAATTTCCATGTTTTGGACTTCATAGGTTGACTGAGATATTTCACCATGGATTTTTGGACTGTTCTTAAATTTCAAATCTCTCAAATGTACATTTGTGCTAGAAATATACCATAAACCCTGTGGTAACAATTTAGAAAAGATGGTTTTGGTCTAGATTTCAATCACAAGCCCAGCATTTCTGGCCTGTGTCATCAATAATGCCTCCACCATTAATAGACAAGCCTTGCACCTTGGAGAACACAATCCATTCATTGAGGTCTTGGACTAATTTGGTAGATTATATTCTCCTTAGACTTGCACCCAAGCACAGGGAATTCCATGTTATGTGATGCTTCCATGTTAAGTGATGCATCCTCACACACTGAAGTCATCTAGAGTAAATATATATTTTATTCATATTCCATGTAGTTTTTGGGAATAGTAAGACTAGATATATGTCATGTTAATTCGTGGCCAAGAAATAGTCATTTTGCAATTGATGGCACAGTGTATTGTTGGTAGTAACATGTGGAATACAAGTTTGCATATATGATTGTTTTAAGATTGCAAAAATGAGAATGATTACATTTGATTATGGAACACTCAAAATGTTTGGATGTGGAGAAGTTAAATTTGAATAGGGGCAATCTTGTTAGCCACAACCACAAATCTCAACTTTATTTTATACCAAGCATCTTATTAACTCAATTTTTGGTCTTTCAATTCATCTCCTAAGATATATATTTTTTAAATTGCATCTTTAGATTTAATTTTTATTTTATTTGTTTATTTATTTATTTTCTTTGTGGACATTGAATGTAGTTATAACCTGTAATCTTCAAATTTCATGAGCATCTATGAGAATTTAGTTCACCTATCATATATTGGAAATTTGAAATTGCATAGTGATGCATTGAACCATATAAATATTCAAATTTTCATTTTAAGTTCCTATATTGAATTGTGGTACAAAAGTTTGTATTTTCGTGTTGAACTGGAGTGTTAAGTGTGCTTTTCTCATAATGCTATTTGCAAGTGACAATAACTCAAGGGGCTGGTTAAATTTGACTGTTGTTGCTACCTTCTATGGTTGCTCACATAGTATGCTTGATTTTCTGTTTTCAATTTCTTGTGCAAAATTTCAATTTTTGTGCATGCAATTGTTGGGTCTTGAAGTCATATTTTTATTAACATTGTTAGTGTCCAAACTATGTTACCATAAATTGAATAGCAGTATATTTTTATTTTTCCAAGATATGGTCAAGAAACGAAGGATTATTTAAAAATACCTATAATATTTTTTTAGAAGCAATGACATGATATTTTTCCAAGAGATGGTCAAGAAATAGAAGTATTTAAAAACACCTATAATATTCTTTTAGAAGCACCATAGTACACAATAACATCAAGTACTATAATGGGAAAGGAATGTTTGGATGTACTTTTGGCTGCATTTTAGGAGGAAGGCTTTAATTTTGTGTAGCCTCTAGGTGAGTTATTGATTGGATTGTTTAGACCATATAGAAAACAAAACCCATAGATATTATAAAAAATAATTATTTTTTACTTTGAGTTTAGATTATACATGAAAGTTAAACATTGTAACATTGAAAAAATTACAAATTTCACATTCTTTTTATACAAAATTTTGTTCTTTTAAATTTTTTTAGAGCAGTGACTGTTGACTAGTCATTGTTGGAAATAATGAGAAGCGGGTGAATCAATATTTCTTTTCAATTGTTAATGTTATCTGTTAGATCACTTATATTTAGAACACAAAATGAAGAATGATGGAACAAATACTTTTATTAATTTCTTATTTACAATAAGTAAATTACAATAATGATATAGGGCTCCAATCCTAGAGGAAGACTCGAACCTTCTAGGCTCTAATGTGTAATATGCCAAGCACACACTTGGTCTCTCCAAGGCTTCAACCTTGTCAATTTGAGGCACCAACCTCTGGAGCTCCAACCCTATCTCTAGTACAGGCTCCAACCTACTTTCTTGATAACTCCTATCCTCTAAAGCTCCAATGCTATCTTCCAAGGAACCAGCCTTGTCTCTATGAGACTCCAAACTCTAGGGCCCCAACCCCCAACTTTGATTTGTGAAGATAAGTCTGATGTTTATTCACTCACTCCCAATGTTTCTCTTCAGCAAGCCATCTTCACAAGTACATTCTCAAAATCACTTCATCAATGACAACTTTGTCTTCTCAGAAGCTATCACCACAACTCTCCATTTCTCCCAAAAAATTTATGGAAGGTCACTTGAAGATGAGTTCATTAATGCATCATCATTTCCAATAATGTCACAGAGATCAGTTAAATCTTCTCAATAATATGTCTTCAATATCAGGTAATATATATCATCAATAAGCTCCAAAGTGATCTTCAAAATCACTACTCCCTCAAGAGTACTTCAACCTTGTTTAAAACCAAGGTAAGCTTCAATAGAGTTCCTCAACAAGGTTCTTCATATTTGGTCACAAGATTTTCTTCAGAGAAGCCTCAAATTATGGTTCTAATTGCCTTTAATAGCACACCAGTGTAAAGAAGGATGTTTCAACAAGTTTTTTTCTAACCCTTATCAAGGCTTCAACACACCTTTAAAGATGCTTTGCTTCAATTCTCTTAAGCAGTTGCGAAGACATTAATAAATCTATCACTAGATTCCTCGAGTGGCTGCTAAATTAACGCCTTCTAGAATTGCTCACAAGGTTTTCTCCAAAGAAGACCTCAGGTTCTATTATGTTTAAAAAACGTCTTTAAGTTCTTCAAGGGTCCTTTAATAGGCTACTCTAAGTATTGTTGCAATCCTCAAACAATGTCAATATTGTATGCTTAAGAATGTCCCAAAGGTAGCTCCAAATTCACTTCAGTATATACTGCTTTAAGTTTTCTTCAAGATCTGTTCCAACTGCTCTTCTAGTTCTATTATGTTAAGCTCCAAAGCTGTTACAATTTTGTCTTGAGGTGATGTCAAAGACACTTCTTCAAAACCCTCAAATGATGCTCAAAAGACTTTCAAGCATTCTAAACTCTAATCTTTAGAAAACAAAGCTACTATACTAGTAGCATCCTTTTACAATGATGACCGTGCTCCTTTAATGAGGTTTGGTACATAGAAAGAGGTGCAGAGATAAGGTGTTCCAAAAAACCCAAGGTTTGTTCCTTTTTCAGAGATGGTATAGGTCCTAAGTTTCAAAACTCGAGGTCTGTGGTTCTGTAATAAAGAAAGTCCTAGGTCTATGATTGAAGGTATGTGGTTAAAGGTATATGACCACATGTAGGAGTAGCAAGGCTTAGGTAGTTGTCCCAGATGTTTAGAAACTTAGGTATTTGTTCGAGTTGTTTAGAATCTGATCACTATAATCAATCATAATCATTGTAATATTCAATAATCCAAGCCAAAATATCACTAGAAACCCTTATAAAAAATGCCCTTGTCTCTTCCTTATTTTGCTCACTAGTTGTGAACAGTTATTTATCTTTTATGTTTTGTTGACCGAGTTAAAGGGTGATAAAATGAATCTAGGAATGTGTATAAATATTCTTTGTAATGACATCCCACATCCTTATTTGGAGGCCTAGATGAGTAGGCTAGTCCAGGTCGGTTGGCCAGAAAGTAATATTTTTCTAACTTAAAAATTCATTATCTTTCAAGAAGTTTGGAATGTGGGCCTCAGTAATTGGTAGTTGGAAAGGAAAAATTATGCTTTTCAAAATGGTGTAGGTGTTATTAAGGAATTTTTCTTTTTCAACAAGGAAAAACTATTTTTTAATGTGATTGAAATGGAGACAAAGCATAATAGGCTTCTCTTGTTAGGCCTCTTCATGGTTTTTGGCTTCTTCATTGTTCAACACCTTTATCATAGGATCATGGTAGGACATCAACAATGAGCGTATTACATTGATTAAGAGCTCAAGTCCAAGCTATGGAAAAATCTCAAAATTGAAAGTGTTCAAAATCACTTGCAACCTGAACGGCAGATACGATTCTCATGCCGTGAACGACACTCAAATCTGACATCATATGTGAAATTTATGCAAGTTTGAAGTTTTTAGTAAAACTACAAGAAAATGAGTTTGACAAGAGTTGATTTTGACTTTGGAATTATTAAAACAAAAATATTCCATTCACGCCAATCGTTTGTGGATAAGTGGCATTCACTCATTGGTTGTTGGTTTGAATTTTTTGAAACAGACCAATCAGAGGCCGCCACGTGGCCCCAAGTCATGGAAATTTGGAATTCAAAACATTTTGTAAGTCCGCGGGTTTGAACCCCGGGCATCTTGTCTCCTAGCCAAAAGCCTTGCCATCACACCACATCATTAGTTCTTAACATTTATGTGAATTACGTTGTATTTGAAGTTTAATGAAGTTGTGGGTGGCGGAAAATGGGGGGCAACCCCTAAGGGCCAGCCCCCACATATAATATGACAACCCTCCACGAACCAAGGGGCTTGCAAGTGGCGGGAAATGGTTAAATTCCAACCATTTAAACTTCACGTATTAATGTGACCACTCACAAGGTTTGATGCGACAGTTTATTTAACCATTTTTGTGGCAATTTTAATTGTGGGTTCGGACTGTTCATGTGACCGCCAACCTCTTAAATTAAATGTTTGTTTAAATTTCCTCTAAGTTAAGTGCTAGTTCCAGCATTTTCGATGGTAGACACTAAATTGGCAATGCTAACTATAGTTCTCCCAAATTTCGGGGGAGTTTTTTTAGGCCAAACTCGACAAATCTTATTTTGATCATAACTTTCACATTGTTAAACCTTTTTGGACAAAATTTTGGTCAACTTTGTTTTCTTCAGCATTATGGAGCCATTGAGATATTTTTCAAAGCCATTAGAGTTTATCTTTAGACCCTTTTGCTTCAGGGAAGCTTGGAGAGCCATGAGGGCCAAGAGGGAGTTGGAAATGTTTTGGGCTATGCTTAACCATTTGAGGTGAACCAAAAACCAATTTCGACTATTTTCAACATTTCAAAGCCATTGGGATAGGTTCTAGAGGTAGTAGAGGTGTTCTATAGCCATTTTATCTTTAGGGAATCTTGGAGAGCCACGAGGGCCATTGGGGAAATGGAGTTATCTGGAGTTGTACCTCACTGATTGAGGTGATCCAAAAACCATTTTAAGCTATTTTCGACCTTATGAACCTAATGGAAGAGGTTTTAAGACTATTTGAGGACTTCTACAGCCCAAAAAGCTTCAAATGAGTTGAAAGAGCCATGAGGGCCTTGTTGAAGAACGCACTGTTTATGATAATTCTTCACTGTTTAGTGAATATGGAATGGCATTTTTAGCATTTTCATATCTTCTGATTCTGTATTTACAGTCATATTTTCCTATTGAGGAACTTTTAATCTTGTATTATCATTTTGGAGCATTTTAATACAAGAGGACAAGCTCATTTGGGAGGCTTGCTCTAGTAGAGGTAGACCAGGAGGGGTGAACTGCTCACCAAATATCTAATTTATGTTATGCTAAAGTTATTTCGCTGTATATTTCTGATTTAATATGTTAAAAAAAAAAATTAATTAATAATCCCTCACACATAAACTCATAAAAAATTACCAAATCCAGTTTGTTTATCTTAAAAGCCATGGACAATTTTGCACACATTTAATTAAATGGAAATGGATACTTTGCATAAAAAAATACTTCCATTTTCAGATCAGATGGTATTAGAGCTCAGGTTGAGCATTTGTTTTTGTGCAAAAGGTGTTAAAACAGTGTAAGAGATTGACTATTTTATTGCTTGCAAAATGGTTGTTTGTATGAGTTTGCTTGAGTTGAAAGGATAGCTGCTGATAGCTAAGTCTTGGAAAGGAAAAAAAAAGAGTTGTAGACTATTTCCTTACCCCAAATTTCCTTAAGATTACCCTTGGAAAACAAACCTGTTTGATTAGTGTTGCTACAAAAGCTATTGGAGTTTGTGTTTTATGGCTACTTGAATAAGAGTATGGTTGTAAAGACATTTGGTTAAAATCTTGTAATTTTTTTGAAAGCTTTGAGAACTTTTCTTTGGAAGTTCCTTTTATTAATTTCACCATTTACATAATGTCAACTTCTTCCACAAGTGAAGTTTCCTCCATGAAATTATTCAATGATGACATGAAGAATGAGCTCATTAAGGTGAAGGACATGGTTGTAAACATTTCACTTATGGTGAGCACGCAAATTTAAATAGTTTTCAAGGCAAGAAAAGTGATGGAAGTCTGAAAAAGAAAGCTATCTCCTCTACTTGTTCATCATCTTTCGAAGACAAAAAGGATGGACATTCCATGCAGCAAAAGAAGTATAATTATTCACATCATCAATTTGATTATGTTTCAGCAAAGAATGATAATTTTTCTTGTTCAAATGAAAGAAATTTTTGTTGCACATTTTGTGGTGGATTTAACCATGTTGCTTCAAGATGTTGGTTGAAAAAGAAAGCACACGCGAAACATAAGAGGCAAAGAAAACCTTCTCAGAAAGTTCTTAAGAGTTGCACATTTTGTGAAAATAAGGGACATGATGTCTCTCATTGTTGGACTTTGCATTCAACAAGTCATCCAAAGCACATGGAGCTAGAGGACAAAAATATTGGCACAAGTGGATCTCTGGATTCCATTATCGATGTAAATATGGAAGATTCACATGAAGAAATTTTGTTGCAACAAAAGACACCATGGAGTTGGCTTGGTAGGAAGTGGATAAACTTCTTAATGTAGTAAGTCATACTCATTTTGTACATGAAAATTTCAGATTTGGTATGCATGTATTTCAGTTGAAAATTTTGATGCAAGATTACATGTAAAAGCAGTTTCAGTTGAAGGAATTTCTTTGTTGTTGCAAAATTTCGCCATGGAGGTGTAAAAGATGAGTATGATACTCACTTATATTGCAGCAATTTCTTTAAGTTCGGCTCTTCATCAGCCACATATTTTTTTGGAATGATGTACTTGATGGTATTTGAAAATAAGAGTTGAAGTTGCACATGTACATAGAGGTTGTATGTGTAAATAGTGAACTGTAAATAGTTCGTTGTACATGATACATACACGTGTTTTTCAAGATGTATCTTGTTTTTTATCTACTTGTGTCAATTGTGTTCACACTTGTTACATATTTTGTGTGTCAATTATATAGCACATTTCAGGTCAACTTGTTGTTGATGTCGTATGTTGCACAAGGTACCTTTGCTCTCGATTGGTGCAGAGAACAAAGTGTCGGTGAAAAGTGGTGCAAGATTCCATGAGATGGAAAGACATGCAAGAAAAGAGGGCACAAAGTTCAACAAGGGTCATTTCTAGTTTCAGAATGGCAGATTGGTATGGCAAAAAAACTTGGTTGGGATTCGGCACAAGTACATGGCTCATTCAGCAAAAATTCACCATGAGGACAGATGGCAAGTTAGGAAAATTTTTGAAGGATGAAAAGAAGAGGATGCTGTTATTCTCTCATTTTTTGTACAGTTCAGTTTCAGCATTTCAGTGAGCTTTTGGGGTCCAAAAACTTCTCATTTGGGAGGTGTCATCACGAGGTCAAGTTCGAGCTATGGAAAAATCTCAAAATTGAAAGTGTTCAAAATCACTTGCAACCTGAACGAATGGATAAGCCTCATCAATACGATCCTGACGCCATAAATGACACTCAAATCCGACATCATATGTGAAAGTTATCCAAGTTTGAATTTTTCAGTAAACTGCAAAAAAACAAAGTTTGACCAGAGTCGACTTTGACTTTCGAATTATTAAAAAAATAATATTCGAAGAAATATTCTTGGAATATTTCTTAGAATATTCCATTCGGGCCTATCGTTTGTGGACAAGTGGCATTCGCTTAGTGGTTTTTGGTTTGACTTTTTTGAAACAGACCAATCAGAGGGCACCACGTGCCATGCCCGAAGGCCACCACGTGGCCCCAGGTCATGGAAATTTTGGCATTCAAAATTTTTTGTAAGTCTGCGGGTTTGAACCCCGGACCTCTCGTTCGCTAGCCGAAAGCCTTACCATCACACCACAACATCAGTTCTTAACAGTTATGTGAATTATGTTGTATTTTAAGTTTAATGAAGTTGTGGGTAGCGGAAAATGGGGGCCAACCCCCACATATAATATGACCACCCGCTAGGAACCAAGGGGCTCGCAAGTGGTTGGAAATGGTCAAATGCCAACCATTTAAAATTCACATATTAATGCGACCACCCACAAGGTTTGATGCGATAGTTTATTTAACAATTTGTGTGGCAGTTTTAACGACGGGTTCAGACGGACCATGTGACAACCAACCTCCAAAATTAAATTTTTGTTTAAACTGTCCACCAATTTAAGTGCTATTTCCACCATTTTCAGCAAGGGACACTAAATTGGCATTTCTAACTATAGTTCTCCCAAATTTGGGGGAGTTTTTTTAGGCCAAACTGGACAAATCTTGTTTTGATCATAACTTTCACATTACTAAACCTTTTTGGATGAAATTTTGGTCAATTTTTGTTTCTTCAGCATTCTGGAGCCATTGAGAAAGTTTTAAGAGCCATTATAGTTCATATTTAACCCCTTTTTCTTTAGGGAAGCTTTGAGAGCCATCAGGGCGAAGAGAGAGTTGGAGATGTTTTGGGCTATGCTTAACCATTTGAGGTGAACCAAAAAAAAATTTCGACTATTTTCAGCATTCCAGAGCCATTGGGGCATTTTCCAGAGGTATAAGAGGTGTTCTATAGCCATTTTAGCTTCAGGGAAGCTTGGAGGGCCACGAGGGCCATTGGGGAAATGGAGTTATCTGGAGTTGTAGCTCACTATTTGACGTGATCCAAAAACCATTTTCAGCTATTTTCGACCTTTTGAACCTAATGGAAGAGGTTTTAGAACTGTTTGATGACTTCTACATCCAAAAAATCTTCATAGAAGTTCAAAGATCCATCAGGGCCTTGTTGAAGAAGACACTGTTTATGGTAATTGTTCACTGTTTAGTGAATATGGAAAGGAACTTTTAGCATTTTCATGTCTTCTAATTTTGTATTTACAATCAGATTTTCCTATTGAGGCACTTTTAAACTTTTATTAGCATTTTGGAGCATTTTAATACAAGAGGACAAGCTCATTTGGGAGGCTTGCTCCAACAGACGTAGCCCAGTAGGGGTGAATTACTCACTAAATATCTGAGTCATGTTATGTTG
Organism: Pinus albicaulis; assembly: GCA_034641835.2. Classification (NCBI taxonomy): domain Eukaryota; kingdom Viridiplantae; phylum Streptophyta; class Pinopsida; order Pinales; family Pinaceae; genus Pinus; species Pinus albicaulis. Next base: position 1,032,522,683 of record CM076584.1, read on the forward strand.
AAGTTATTTTTTTATGTATTTCTTATTTAATATGTTAAAAAAAAAATTAATTAATATTCCCTCACACATAAAATCATAAACAATTACCAAATCCACTTTGTTTATCTTAAAAGCCATGGAGAATTTTGCACACATTTAATTAAATGGAAATGGATAATTTTCATAAACAAATACTTCCATTTTCAGATCATACATAGTGGTGCACTAATATGTTATAGGTAGTGTCATTAGTAAGGTCTCTTTCAATCATCAATCACGTCATCACCTAGTCTTCCGATCTTCATCAAAAACTATTATTAATTGTGGTCACATAAGAGTATAACATCATCACAAGTATGGCTTTGTAAAGTATAGTTATTCACATGGAAACTTCTTAATACAAGACATCATCATTTCGAACGAAGCATCTTAAGAATACTGACATCTTAATCAAAGCCATATTGGCATCAATGACAACCTGGATTAATAATCTTCCCCTTTATCATTGATGACAATATTCTTGCCCTTCCATCATTCTTTCCCCCTTTGACATGAATGGAAAACTGGGTTCCTAAGTACTCCTCATGTCAAGCTGCTTCTTTTCTTCATGAATAGTAATCCTTAATAGGTATGATACTCTTGTTTTCATGGTTCTCTTGAATGAACTTTCTCCCCCGAAGCCTTTGCATATCTTCATGTAAATGCTCAATCTAATCCATGCCTGCATAACCTCTGCTAGCTCTTCTTTTTTAGTTCGAAAAGAAATATTTCAACCTTGTGATCAAGTGGAAAACATCTTCAACAATGATCGATCGAATGATAATGGATTATGTTCTTCAATGGAGACGATCTATCAAAAGATGATTGTCCATATGACTCATCAAGGATTTCATAGGGCCCTTTCATAGATATATTTTGCAAGATATCTCAATAATCACACATTCCCCCTAAATGTATGCATAGTCTCATTTTGGTAGAGTTTCATTATCAATAATCTAGAATATCAAGGATGAATTCATTAATTCAACAACATGTGTTGTTGGATGGACTGTTCAAAATATTTCCGGAGGTAATTTGCTTCCTTCCCCATACTTCTGTAACTTTCTTCTCTCGCATGGTTCCAGCTTGTGTAGGGCCCCAAGTTAAGTTAGAATCAAGTTCCATATGTCCAATGTTATGGAAATTGAGGTACTCCATTTCTTTCATGAATGAGGAATCATGAATTCTTTTTGCAAAATTTCTTCTAGGAAGTTGATGGTAACCATTATATTTATCCTTGTGGTATGCCCTACTGTCCTTTTCCATATGCCCAAAGTTTGTAAAAGAATAGAAATAACCAAAAAATATACTTTGGTACTTGAAGGATGGAGATTGCGTTGATGTTCTTCCAAAGTCATTCTGCCTTGGGATCCTCTCATGTTATCCATTACCTCTTGCATCCTTGACACCATCAACATACTTTGTTGAGGTAGGGTCTCTTCCAATGTCATATTGACTCATGATTTTGCTGGAACTGGGGTCATTAATATTTTTTCCATGCTTTTCCACATCCTTGTGGGTTGAAGCATTAGGTTTTGCATCACTTTTGTTTGAGGGTTCACCTTCATAACCAAGACCTGATTTATCAAGGGGGGATATTTGATGACTTAGGATGTCATCTAGGGTTTCAGAACTCTTCAATTTCTTATTCAGCAAGTAAGCTTCCTTTTAAGAGAGGCAATTTCTCCTTTGAATTTTTCACAACCTTCATCTTTCATGACTAATTTCTTGTTCATTTCTTCCATCATCCTTGTTCCTTCGTGTGCTTCGATTTTACGGGAGATGATATTTGATTTCATTGTGAGGATTTCTTCATTCTCCTTTGCTATACTCCTCACCATTTCTTCTTTTATTCTTTTCACTTCACATGTTTCAGCCTTGAGAAGATTGAAGTCTCATTTTAGTTTGATGATTTCTTCATCCTTCTCTTCTACTTGGCATATCATGGTGTTTCTCTCCTTTTTTGATTCATCAACTTGTTCTTCTATGAATGCCAAAGTTTCCATCACCTTCTAGGTTCCTTCCTCTTGTTTCCATGCTTCTTCTAGTTGAGATCTAAGAGAGGAGACCTTTCCCTTTTATTGACCAATCTATGCTTCAAGATTGTTCAAGCTCTTAATTCTTTGTTCAATGTGGCTTGAAAACGTTTCTTCCCTTTTCTTTTCCTTATCCAAATTATTTGTCATAGATATGAATTCTTCATAATGCTTTGTATTGTTTTTATGAAATTCCTCCTTATGTTTCGTGAGCTCCTCATCTATTTCTTATACATGAAGCTTGAGAAGGTCAACTTCATTCCTTGTCTTGTGGTCACCATCTTGCGCTCTCTTCTTAATTTCCTCATTTTCCTTTTTCAACCTGTTAATATCTTCCATGGCATCTATAAGCTTAGCGAGGAGATCTTCAAAGTCTTCTTTTCTTTCTTCTTCTTCTAGGTCTTCTTTGGCCTTGATGTCATCATTCTTATTTTCAAATTCCTGGATGGGTTTTGGATTTCCTTCTTGATTTCCATCATCTTCTTGACTATAGGTCATGGTCAATGCTCGTTTTGATTGAAGATCATGAAATTTGTCCCATATGCCTTTTGCTGACGAGCATTTCTCGAAATTTTCCTTCATAGAATCACGTAGCCCATTCAATATTGTTTTCATTTCTCTTATATTATACTCGGATTATCCTTCCATGAGGCTATCAGTAAACACTAATTTCCAAACTTCAATGCCTTTAGTCTTTAATAAATTTGTCATTCTTGCCTCCCATATATCTAACTTACCATTGAACAATGGGGCCTTCGTAAATTGATTAACTTCAATTTTGATGGTTGAGGAAGACACATGTTTAGGAGGATTGGAGAGTTTCTTCCTTGTCTTTGCCATTTGTGTTCTAAGGATCAACCTTCAAGTTGTTAGGCTTTGAGTGAAGGTAGTGCCTCTCATACCAATTGTTGGAAATACTCAGAGGGGGGTGAATTAGCATTTCATTTCAATTGTTAATTTTACTAGTTAGATCACTTATATTTAGAACACAAAATGAAAAATGATGGAATTAATATTTTTATTAATTTCTTATTTATAATAAGTAAAGTACAATAATGATATAGGGCTCCAACCCTAGATGAAGACTCAAATATTCCATGATCGAACCTGTATTGTGCCAAGCACCGACTTGGTCATTCCAAGCCTCCAACCTTGTCAATTTGAGGCACCAACCTCTAGGGCTCCAACCCCATCTCTGGTACAGGCTCCAACGTGGTTTGTTGAGGACTCATATCCTCTAGAGCTCTAACCCTATCTTCCAAGGCACCAACCTTGTCTCTATGAGGCTCCAACCTATAGGGCTCTAACCCAGCTTCAATTTGTCAAGATAAGTTTGATGGTTGTTCATGACTCCCAATATTATCTTCAACAAGCCTTGCATATCTTCACCAATACCTTCTCCAAATCACTTCATTAATAACAACGTTGTCTTCTTAGAAGCTATCACCAAAAATATTCATTTCACCCAAACAATTTCTCTAAGGTCGCCTCATGATGACTTCAGTAACGCATCTTCATTTCTAATAATGTCACCAAGAACTGTTAAAGCTTCTCAACAAGATGTATTTAATATCAGGTCCAATGTATCATCAATAAGCTCCAATGAGATCTTAAGAATCATTACTCTTTCAAGAGTACCTCAACCTTGTATAAAACCAAGGTCAGCTCCACTACAATTCATCAACAAGGTTCTTCAAATTTGGTCACAAGATTGTCTTCACACAAGCCTCAAATTATGCTTCTAATTCCCTTCAATAACGCACCAGTGTAAAGAAGGATGTTTCAACAAGTTTTTCTCTGGGACTTATCAAGGCTTCAACAGATCTTTAAATATGCTTCACTTCAATTCTCTTAAGTATATGCAAATAATTTAATAAATCTATCACTATATTCCTCGAGTAGTTGCTCAATCAAGGCCGTATAGAATTCCTCTCAAGCTTTGCTCCAAAGAAGACCAAATGTTCTATTTTGTCTAACAAATGTAAATGATTTAAGGGTCCTTTAATAGGCTGCTCCAAGTACTGCTACAATCCTAAAACAATGTCAATATAGTATGCTTAAGAATGTCCCAAAGGAAAATTCAAATTCACTTTATAATATACTGCTTTAAGGTTTATTCAATATCTCTTCCAATTTCTCTTCTAGCTTTGTTATGTTCTACTCCAAAGATGTTACAATTTTTTCTTGAGGTGATGTCAAAGATACTCGTTCAAAACCCTTAAATGATGCTCAAAATGCTGTCAATAATTTTGAACTGTAATATTTAGCAAAGAGAGCTACAATACTATAGTCGTCTTGTGCAATGATGATAGTGATACTTTAAGATACTGTTCTCAAAGTCTGAGATCCTAAAATGAGGTTTGGTACACAGAATGAGGTGCAGGGAAAAGGTGTTCCAGAAAAAAAAATGTCTATTCCTGTAGTGGTTTATATAGACCCAAAATTGCTAAGATGTTACAGGTCCAAATTTTCAGAAGTACAAGTATGTGATTTTGCAATAAAGAAACAGGTGTGAGGTCTATGATTGAAGGTATGTGGTTAGAGGCATATGACCATAGGTCTGAGAAACCACGCTTAGGTAGCTATATGAGATGATTAGAATATGATCACTATAACCAGGCATAGTCACCATAATCTTCAAGAATCCAAGCCAAAATATTAATGAGAAACCCTTATAAAAAATTCCCTTGTCACCAGTTGTGAACAAATATTTCTCTTTTCTATGTTGTTGACCGAGTTAAAGAGTGAGAAAATGAATCTTAGACTGTATATAAGTAGGATTATTTGTAATGACAACCAAAAATCCATGTCCATGTTTGGAGGCCGACATGAGTAGGATAGCACAGGTCGACTTGCCAAAAAATAATATTTTTATAACTTAAAAATTCATTATCTTTCAAACCGCTTAGAGTTTGGGCTGAGTAATAGGTTGTTGAAAAGGAAAAATTATGGTCTTCAGGATGGTGTAAGTTTTATTAAGGAATTTTTACTCTAATCTAGCAAAAACTATTTTTTATGTGACTGATTGTTTATGAGCGCAGAAATGGAGGTAGAGCAGAATGAGCTTCTCTTGTTAGGCTTCTTCATGGTTTTTGTCTTCTTCATTTCTTAACACCTTTATCATAGGATCATATTAGGACATAAAAAATTAGTATATTACATAGTGGTGCAGTGATATGTTATAGGAAGTATCATTAGGAAGGTCTCTTTCAATCGTCAATCACATCATCGCTTAGTCTTCCAATCTTCAGCAAACACAATCATTAAGTGTGGTCAAATACGAGTATAACATCATCATAGGTATGGATTCATAAATTATAATTCTTCACATCATGGGCTTCTCCTTAGGGACTAGATCACTAATCAGACACTTGGAAACTTCTTAAGGCAAGACATCATCATCTAGAACGAAGCATCTGAAGAATATTGACATCTTAGTCAAAGCCATATTGGTATCAATGAAAACCTTCATTAACATCTGGATGGAGGATCACTGAGGTTAGAAATTGAATGTTTTAGTGCTAGGTGCGGAAGTTGTTGTTGTAGATTGTGAAGAATTGAAGAGTTTCCGTTGTATATTGTAAATTCGGCATGACTTGGTTGTGAATCGAAATCATAAAGACTCAAAAGATTGTTAGGATTGTCACCATGCCTTTTGAGAGGATGTATTAGAGAATTGAACATTAAGTGGATTGAAGATTGCAAATTTTGGGCTTGATGATGAAAATGGTAGGTGAGACACCTTTTCCTATCAAAGTTATAATCCACAAATATTTTTACTATGAGGAGTAAGGATGGAGCCAAACATTAATGTTGATAACTATAGGTAGAACCAATTGTCACTCTATTGGAAACTAGTCCTGATATAATTTTACATAATTTAAAATAACATATTAAATAATATCATAGAACCATACATACATCAAAATTTCCAAGGAGCATGGCATGAATTTGTGAACTAAAATGGAAAAAAGTTCAATTCTTCTATTATTAAGAATCAAATCCAAAATCATCTTTCAAAATATCATAACACACAACAAATATAATTTGTCCAATATTAAGAGTCAAATCCAAAATCATGTTTTAAAATATGATAATAAGCAACATATATAATATCCTAGGAATGAGTGGCAAAGAAGGCCCTCATGATTTTGTGCAATGTTTCTCCATTTGTATTAATTTTTTTTTTTTGATATAATGGATCTAGGGCGTCTTAACCTTGCTAAGTACTCCTTTTGAGGTTGCATCTAGTTTCCCATGTTAATGATAATAAAATAGATGTTTAGTATGTGAAACTAGTTATGACATGTGCTTGTCTAGTCAATCATAGTTTAATTTTTCTAGAAGAGAGTGGGTCAAGCATATGTGAAAAAATTAAACTTTAAAAAATGCCATTTTGGTGACCGACATGGTGGTTGGGTTGAAGTGCTAGAACTATGGGATAACAAAAGGATCTACTCTTCCCTAGAGGACCCTCTCCAAAATCTTTGAGACAGTCATCTAGATAAGAAAACTAAATAATAAAGAAACCTTTAGAGTATAGATACACTTCATAGTATTTTTTTTCTTCAGTTTTAATAGATCCACTTTTATAGTTCTAATATAGGTATTGTGAATCACCACATGTGACTCACATAATGGGGAAAGTTTTTTGACCTCTTGGTCAGAGAACTCTACCATTGTGACCTCTATGTCTTGGGCTCATAAGGACAAATGGAAATTTAAAGTGAATGCTAAAAGAGGGCATTTCTTTGCAAAACGTTTTGTGGCTTTTTCTTGACCCATTAATTTATGAAACTTGTGATTAATAACTCTTTAGTAAGCTTAAATATTATAAACTAGATCACAAATTGTAGTAGCTGAAGTGGAGGGGTTTATTTGAGACCTTATCCTTGAAAGAAATAGTCTTTGAGGAAGAGTTGAGAAATGCAATCTTTTAAAAACAAATATTTCCTTCAAACAAGAATAAATGAAAAGAAATTTAATTTCAATGAGAACTCAAAATGATATATGCTCAATAAAAATCCCTTTTATTCAAGATCGAAATTGCAGTCTAAGTTTTTTCTTCAAAAGACACTACAATTTCTAGAAAAACACTCAAAGCTAAAAACACTATTTTTAGATCTAAAAATTCTAAGACTAAATCTGAATTAAAACTAGCAATATTTTAAGGATGTCTTACTTAGCTTGTGATCTAACTAAGAAATTCTTTTCTTGAATCAGAAAGAACTCGAAAAAACATCCAATTTTCGTTTTTTAAGTCAAAAATATCTTGATGAGGTTTTCCGAGTACACATCTGTAACAAACACCATCTCGGCAAGATACCATGGGAAGACATGTCACCATATTTTCTTTACAGAGGGTTTGAAGAGAGCGGTAGTTTTAGTGACCAAATATCTCATTTCAAAGTTTTCTCACGTCATCATTATGAGCAAAAGAAATGGAGGGAATACATGATGACCCAAAGTTTTCAAACTTATACAACCTTTTAGAATCATCAGTAATGCCAGTAGCTAAAATATGTCTAGGATCTTTGAGGTCTTTAATAACAACATCATGAGGTGAGAATTATACTATTTTCCCTTCACCTGAATGAGTTATGTGATAAATATATATAAGGTTGCAAAAAAATATGGGAACACATAATACATCATTAAATTGACCATTATCTAGATGAATGGTTAGAGATCCTACAACACTAAGAGATCTATCATCACTAACATAAATATTTTTGGTGTTACAATCATTTAGAGAAGAAAACATGGCTTTATTTTTGGCCATGTGGTAAGAGGCACCAGAATCAATGAGCCACTCATGACAATAAGAAGAAGAAGAAACATTCAAAGCATAACTAGATATTGATGCTTGACAACCACAAGGAGAAAGTGAAATTCCTGAAGATGTAGTTGAAGATTTCTCCAAATTGATGTTGTACTTCTCCATTGATGCTTCCAAGGCCTCCATATTATTAGAACACTTTGACTCTCTGTGGCCATCATGATTACATAAGTTTCAATGTCTATCTATCTCCTTCACATTGTTTTTATTTGCCTTATCATTTTGTTGAGTTTCTCTTTCACATTGCAGCTGAAATTGCTTAAAACCCTTGTTTGGTTTAGGAGCAGTCTTTTTAGGATGTTGCTTCTTAGGATTCTCTGAATATGTTTTTTGTTGCGCTTCTAAGGTTTTTGTAGAAGATTTTCCAATATTAATAAGACCAAAGTGTAATATCTTTTCTTATTCTCTTATCAAAGAATCACAAAAGGCATCAAAATAGGGGGACTTGGAAGCTATTCCTTGAGGAATGATGGCTTATCTAGTGGAATGGAAGGTGGAAAAAAATATAGACTATGCAGGGCCAAGCTTATAAAGAATGGAATAGATAAGGCTACCATATTCCTTTTTGACCTTACAACCTTCTAAAAGAAGTCTAAGGCTTTTGAATTTGGAAAAGAAACTTCAATAGAGCAGAAATTATTGGGGTCCAAAGTAAGAAACTCATTTTCAACATGTTGGGTCCTGATTTCATTTTGAATTCCAAAAACAAAATTAATCTTTCTCAGGGTTGCATCAGGGGTGTTAATTTCTACGATATGAAATAGAATGCCTTGAGCAATGGACATTTCTATCAACCCTAGTGGTTGATCTTTTTTATTTTCCCATTTAGAAGCTTTATCTCCATCGGTAGGTTTAGTTTCCTATCCCATGGCTATTCTATAAATCTTTTTACTTCTAATTAAATCTATCATGTCGGGTAGCCATTGGAAATAATTGTCGTTGTTAAGAATAACTGGGCATGAACTTTCCAATATTTTTTTTAAATTGAAACTAAAAAGGCTGAAACTAATTTCTCCAATGGAAGTATCTCAAAAAATTAGGCCAATTGAAAAAAAAAATAGCTCGAAAAATGGCTTCCGGATGAAGATTTGATGCCTTTTTGAAGAAAAATTTGTTGTAGATGCTGAACAGTTACAGGAATGGTTCAAAGTTGATGATGAAGTTATAGTTAAAAAAAAAAAACCCTCTGCACCCCTTTTCCAAACTTTATACAATAGGCTTAGTTTTTAAAAAAAATACTTTATGTCACCCACTTTTATAAATAAGTGAGAGTCACTTTTACATGTGTTTTTCAAATAAAACACTCTTTTTTTAAACTGGCAACATGGAAAAGGGATTTATAAGAAAAAGTAACTTAACAAAAGGTTTTTTAGAAAAAGAAGCTTGAGAAAGAGACTTGAACCCAAGTCCTCTATTCTCATAAACTACCTTTACACCAACTGAACTAGTAAAAGGTTTCTATAATTGTTTGAAAGGAGAAAGGTCTTTTTTTTATTTTTCTTTTCCATGTGCATGATTTTTTGTGCAAGAAAACACAAAATCTGTGAAAAAAAATCAGGCCTTATTGCAGAATGTTAGATTTCCAGTTAGTATTATCGACAACTATCTATTTTCTAACTATTTATGATTTCCCGAGATCACACAAAGACGCGGGGAAAGAGCATACATAGAAAAAAAATCATCTTCATGTTTATTATTTTCCGATGTCGCACAATGCGCAGAGCAAAGAGCATACATAGAGAGGAGGGTATAGATCTGGAAAAAAAAAAAAAATGAAATAAGAAAAGGGAATTGAAATAAACAAAAGGATTAATAAATATAACTGCAAAACATATACTTTATACCTCCAGATCTAAAATGACATAAATTAGGCAACCATAAACCTTTTTTTATGAAACGAAATGTTTTATCACTGTAACAGACTCTCTTCACACAACAAAGCGGTTCTCCCGGCTTGAAAATAATCAGAAATTGTAGATCTAGAAAACGACAGTTCCATGTTGTTAAACCGACTTCGGATTTGTATCAAAAATTGATGTGGCCCTCAAAATATATCTCATACCATGTAGGAAATTACAAGATAAGTTCCTTACATAAAAAACCAAAGGTCACTGCTCACAAATAGATCATAGATTAGTACAAAAGTATTTGACGTGGTTAAAACTCTCCAAGAGGGAAACAGTCCACGACCTCAACCAATGGGACCACTTTAGGAAATTTATTAATATGAAGAAAGAAAAATTACATTAGCTTCTCTCATGAATTTTTATGAGACAAATGACCATCCATGCCCTTTAAATAGACATCCTAGACCAATCGGGTGTTCAGTCATGGATCAAGTATCGGTAATACTGAGGAGAGAGTGAACCATCAGATAACTACATATGGTGACCGTCGGATTATAACTTACAAATGTACATGGTAAAGAAACACACTTTACCTAACTCTATGCTAGACCAAGTTATACTTAAATATTTTCTATGTGTCGGAATATCCTAACAATTCATTCCGACCACTCAATTAAAGTTTGTAACTCGTGTGATTCTGGAGGTATTTATGTCTGAGTAAAGGTTTGTCTGATTTATTTTGTAAGCCAACTATGAGATTGAGTTGTTGATTCAACAACTTCATATCTATAACTCAAATATTTCGACTCTGATCTTGAAGTTGGTGGGTATCTTTAGGGAGAACGACTCTTTAAATGTCCTTTAGTTTTAGAATAAGACTTTTTTCCATTCATAGTGATATATCCCTGCTTCTAGTGCCAAAAATGTTGATGGTTCTCAATGATTGCATCAATATTGGGGATAACCATCCTGTCAGAGCATTGGAGCAGATACTTTTCCATTTGGAATGATGGCTTTGACTCTAGTTATGGAACCAATTTCCCTTTCTATAAACTAATGAGAAATGAGATGAATAAGGGTATGTTATAGTAATATTATGAAAATATGAAATATAAATTAATATTAGCTATCTATCTATCTGTCTTTGGAAATATGATAAAATACCTATTTAGAAATATTTCACAACTAATTTTCTAATCTTATGAGGAAGATTTACCTCCAACATGTTGTGTCAATTGAATAATATCAATTAGTTATTTTAATTCTCAAGTAGACATTGGTTGTATCCACTTTTAGTTTTTGAATATGACATTCGTTAATGCTCGAAACATTTGTGTGGTGGTATTCGTTACGCATCGTAGCATAAGCCACCAATTTTTTGGTTTAACCGAGATTTTCAATGTAGTTCTAAATCAATCTTAGTTAATTGATCTATAATATCATCCCTCTTCTTGGAAGACACTTGCCATGTCTTTGTCAAAAAATTAATATATGTTGGGGTGACTTGGAAGCAACTTGGGATGAGAATAGATTGAAGAAAATTATCATTAATTGCTTTAGTTATGCTATTGGAAATGTCCTAAGCTTGATAAATTTATACTTCAATTTTTCTTACTGCCAATGTCCCATTCTGCGAAAATGATTTCCTCATTATTTTCTTCAATTTTAGGGAAACTAGCTAATCTACCTTCTTCACTTTCGTGTGAGGTGAGGAAACCAAAAATATTTTCTTCTATCTCCTCAAAATAGTTTTAATATCAAAAATTTGATTTCCAAAGGATTCAATAGTTTTACATTGATCATGGATAAATGCCAACTTATGGAAAAAAACTATTTGATGTTGGGCAATAAGAGTGTTCAACTCTTTTGCCTCTTTATTGAATTGTGCTAACTCTGGGTTGGCACTTAAGTGTTGAATCCTTCCTTGCAATTTCAGTATATTTACATTAGTGACCTTTAAACATGAATCATGTTGAACCTTGAGAGAGTCAAATATAATTCCAGTATATTTACATTAGTGACCTTTAAACATGAATCATGTTGAACCTTGAGAGAGTCAAATATTTTTTGCAGTTCTATCATCTTGGATGGATAGTGCTCTGAGATATTTTGTTTCTCTATTTCAGTACTCTGTTGAGACATGACAATTCTCTCTTATTTCTCCTTCTGCTGCTTTTCGAACTCTGTCAATGTATCAATAGTAGCCGAATCATATATAGTTGTAAACTATGTAATTCTTCCCAATTCCTCAGTTGGAGTGGCCAAGGATCCTCTCAAGAAGACTTCAAAGGATGCACTACCTAGAGCCAAATACTCAGACTAATCAAGATTTCTCCTTTTACCTTTTCCTTTTATAGAATCTAGAATTACCTGACCACATATAAAAAACAATGAAATAAAATAAAAACAAAGATCAGTGTTGAACCTGTAAATCTCATATTGAATAAAGTATGTAAATACATTGTTATATAATGAACCTATTACTAATATTATTATCTATCAACTAATAATTATCTAGTGACATGATTAGCAATTATTCTAAGCACACACCATTATGCACTCACCATCCTAATAATCTGTTGTACTAATTTTTAATAACATAACCAAAGATAATCACAAAATCTCCTCACTAATGTCAGCAATTACATGGTGAGATTTAAGAATTATTCTCAAGAATCCCCCTTAACTCTTAATGAGGGCTTACTAACTTATCTCCTAGTGCCAAAAAATGAGCTTTTTCAATGGCTTTGGTGAAGATATCTCCTAGTTGATCCTCATTATTTATGTGATTCAATTCAACATCATTATCCTACACCAAATCCCAAATGAAGTGATATTTCATATCAAAATGATTTGTCCTACTGTGATGAACGAGATGCTTTGCTAACTTGATGGTAGTTAGATTATCATAATAAATCACTATAGGTTGAATTTTCTTCTCTCTAATTTCTTCCAAATATTTTCTGAGCCAAAGAGCTTGTGTACCTACTGACTTCACTTCTATGGATGAGAGTGCAACAATGCTTTTTATTCTTGAGCTCGAGGTAATAAAAATAGAACCAAAAGAGAAACAATTTCCAGATGTGGACTTACGGTCATCCATACTACCTCCCCAATCTGAATCACTAAATCCAACAAGATTGAACTTTTCAGCAGAGTAGTAATGAATATCAAAATTTAGAGTGTCTTTCACGTACCTTAAAATTATCTTGGGTGCCTTCATATGTATTTGAGATGGATTTTTCATATATCTTGAAACAAGTGAAACTAAAAATGCAATATGAGGTCTTGTGTGGGTTAGAAAAATCAAGCTCCTGATAATACTTTTGTAAGTTGTCTCATCAACTAAATCAATGCCATCATCTCTACATAATACAACTCGATAAGCACTTGGAGTAGGGGATGGATTACAATCAAGCATATCAAATTTCTTCAACATATCATGTGAATACTTTGTCTCACAACTGAAAATATAATCCCTACATTGATAAACCTCCATTCCTAGTAAATATTTAATGAGATCTAGATCTTTCATCTCAAATTCATTCTCAACCCTAGCATACCACGCTCTTGGTGCTTTCTTAAGAACATACAAATCCTTCCTCAACTTGTAAACATTATTATATTTTCCTTCCACTTCAAAACCTTGTGGTTCCTCCACATGTACTTCCTCTTCTAGGTACCCATTCAAGAAGGCACTTTTCATGTCCATATGATGTATGCTCCACCTTTTCTGAGATGTTAATGAAATCAGAATTCTAATGGTCTCATGTCTTGATACTTGTGAAAATGTCTCTTCATAATCAATTCCATAGTTCTGTGTGAATCCTTTAGCAGCTAATCTTGCCTTATGTCTTCCAACACTACCATCACTGTCAAATTTGGTCTTGTAGACCCATTTGATGCCAATATTTTTCTTGTCATGTGGAAGATCTCTCAATTCCCAAGTGTCATTGCTGTGAATGGAATCCATCTCTTCTTGCATGGCTTGCACCCAAACCTCACTAGTACATGCATGTTCAAAACATGATGGCTCAAAATCAGCCTTGGCTAATAAAGAAAAATTCACTTTCTCACCTATTGGTTTTTTTTCATGTCCTTGATTTGCAAACTGTCATATATATCACACAATCTCCTTACCTTCCTTGTAGAACTTGGAGAATAAGTTGGACTTGAACTTGATGCTCGAGAAATTCATGAACGGTTGCTTCATGGAATTAAACCACTACATACAAAATCATTATTTGGCTACTCAATATCAACAATTTTATCATCATTCAAAATAGGTTTTGTCTTTTGAACATGGCCTTTTTGATGACCATAAACTCCCCCTTCATAAAAAATTACATCTCTTGAGTGTTAGGTCCCTATATTACTAGTATAGTCCATTATTGTTATTAGTGTAACCCCCTTATTATTATTATTGTACCCTTGTAACCCCCATTTTGTTATTATTGTGCCCTTAAATTATTATTGTTAGGTCGGCTAGAATTACAATTGTGGCCCACTAGGATTACATTATGGCCACATGGACTCCTACATATAGAAAGGAGGTTTTGTAAATTGTATCATCCAAGAATTGTTCATTTATGTAATGTATTGGAGGTTTCCCCCTCGAAGTAGCTTATTTATAAGGAATTTATATCTCTTTTCTTCTATTTTTGGAGCTAGTTACACAACATTTGGTATCAGAGCTTTGGATTCTAGGGTTTCGCTGCCCCAAACAGGTCATCGTGGAATTTATGCAATAAATTTTTTTCTACAAAGCCTTAGAAGCTGAAATATTTAGGGTGCGAAGCTGATATCCTGAGGAACATCGTCAAAAAATTTTAGAGCTTGGTTCGGAATAGTTTTGGAGATATGATCTATGGAAGTCAGGTCTTTTTTCAGGCTCCTAAATAGGTCATCGTGGCATTTGCGCTATAACTGTTTTTCTACGAAGTTTTAGAAGCTGAAATTTTTAGGGTGCGAAGCCAACATCCTAAGGAAAATATTAAAAAAATTTCAGAGCTTGGTTGGCAATATTTTCGGAGATATGATCTGTGGAACGTAGTGCTTTTTCAGGCTCTTGAATTTCATCTCAAAGAGGTGATCGTGGGAAAATCTTCATAACTCTCTCTCTGAGCATCGGATTGGTTTGCCGTAAAAATTGGTCGCAAGTGCATGGATGGTAGTTTCTTTGCTATCAATTTTAGATCTGAAGGATAAAACAGTGACACGTGGAAAGTTGTACAAGTTCGCTTTACTGAACTAGTCCATAATTAGGTCATTGTGGGAGATTGGACACAAATTTTCTTGGAGAATCCAAATCAGGTCAGACCTGTGGCATTCAAAAGATAATTTAGAGCGATACGTTGATACCAAAATTAAAATATTGAAGTGCTGCAATTACAGAGATAATCCAATTTCAATATCGAGCTCCTCAAAAGCAAGAAAAATGTGTGTATTTTTTTCCGAATTGCATAAGTCTTATTTGAAGAATCAATTTGAATTGATTCCGAGGGCATATTGTAAAATAGATATTAGTATTGGGTTCTAAAATATGCCCCATAAAAACAATTCAACACCCATTAAGCCTTCATAAGGCAACATGATCTATCGAAATTACAAGAGCAAGTGCTAAAAATTTCACTCTCGCAAAGAGCAACAAAAAATGAAATGGAAGTTTTGAAGAAAGGCGTCGAAGCAAAGATGGATGGCATGGAAGCTAGAATGGAAGCTAAGATGGAAAACGTGAAGAATGATCTAAAATCATACATCGAAGGTTTTACAAAGTTGATACAAGAAATGTCTCCTAATGGTGAAAAGAGAGTAGAAGAACCTCATGATGAGAACAAAATAAATGTTAATCGTGATTTCATAAACTCTAATGTTGGCATGAAGAATCACCATATTCCATAAATGGATATGAGGAAGTTTGATGGAAAGGATCCTATAACATGGATACTATATATGGATAAATATTTTGATCTCCATAATGTGCAAAACGCACAAAAGGTACGCATTGCAACTTTACATTTATTCTTTAAACCACCCATTTCGCCCAACTTTCGTGAAACTTTGATCGATTAGCTTTGGAGCGCGAAAATGGATAATCGCCGTCGGATTTGGCTTTAGGGAGCGAACGGTCATGATTTAAAGGGAAGGTGCGGGGAATGATGACTTATCGGATTCAACGTGGGCCGTAGATCTTAGAAATGGAGAGGAGATTCGACGGTTATTTATCAATTGTGCTGGGGAGGGATAAATGTATTGAAATATCGCACAAATCTCTCACCGTAGGATTAAATGGATTATGGGGATCGGATGGTCAAAAGTGAATCCGATGGGAAAAGCTTTGGTTAAGTCATATGTATAGAAATGACTAATTTTAATGAAAAAGTAAGTGATCGGGAAGGTTTATCAGGGATTTAATCAAGGTTACGGACTGGGATAATGAATAATATATTGCGAGGAAGTTAACCGAGGTTAAGGTTGAAGTTTTAACCTTAGGTTAAGGGACTCGGGGGGAAAATATACAAGGAAATGGTTCATTTTTATTGAAGTTTGGTTTGAATAAAACTTCGGGTAATTTTTTTTAAAACACATATAGCACATGTTTTAAGTTTTTTCTCATATATTTTATTATATGGTTAATTAAATCAGGAAGACTTAATTACCATAGGGGCAGGATTACATATAAGGATAAACTTAGCCAATATGGGTTATAAGGGGGGGTTTATTTAAACATGTGGGAGTAAATACCTTTGGCTTAAGTTATAATAAGTGGGTTTTTGGGATTTATTTATAAAAGGAGTTATATAATAGGAAAAGGTTAGTTGTATAGGGAATTAATATATAATTTAAAGTTTGTATGAAAATAGGACATGGAATACTCAAAACACATATTCATAACAAGTAAAGTGAAATACAAGATAGTTTTCATTGATCTTATCACTTAGCTCATGATATAATGTCATTTTGTGGGTTTATTGTGTTTAAATGATGTAGGAAATTAGCTAAATAGGAATTACAAGTGCCTTTGAGTAAAAATGATATTTGACTTAGGATTTTTTGAGGGGATGAGTGCATGAATGATAAATGATGTAATTAATGGATTAATATAAACATTTCACATTTTCAACTGATCAATCATAGAGCCTTGGGTCCAGTCCAAACAAAAGTCAAGGAAATGCCTTGAGCCTTCCTGACTGATAGTTTAGAATGTTTCATGACTATGGGAAGGGGATGTTACTTATTTTGAAGCCCATGATAAATGATATTTACATCAATGAGATTTTGCACCTTCTTCTACCTACCCATCTTACCATGCTAACATTTTTTCTTCTTTTGTAATAAGGTGCATTTAAGCTAGCAACCTTCATAGCATTTATTCTTTCTGAAAGCAAGTAAGCTATCTAATCTACACTTATTTCATCCATGAATCCAGATTAAACTGTTGGATTCACTTTATTTCTCTACCTAACTATTGAATTGATAGGATTAACCTGTCTAACAACTAGTTATTCTTTATCTACAACAAAGGAAATTGAAATAATGACAAGTTAAGATTAAACTGTTTAACTCATCATGGACTAATGGCATTTATTGACACTCTTCCATAGTCAAAAAGTAAAAGTAGTGGCATTTATGCTTGCTCACTTTCATGTTTTATTCATTTTTTTCTTTGGGGTATCTTATTTTTTCTAAGTCCTTTGATTATTCTTTTAGGACTTTTTTTACCCTCTTTTTGATTTTTTGATTTTTTACAAAATATGTGAATACAACTTGCAGAAGGCAAAGTATGTACAAATTTACAAGATTATCAACAGTCAAGTCAAAATTATGACCCCTATATTATAGGTTTCTAACACAAGGTAGCCTTGCTATATCCTTCTCTTATTGGTACCACATTATCTGGGAAAAGGATGTCTAATTTCATAATGGTAAGAGTAGCCTGCATTTATCATAGATCAAATTTTGACCCTTGAATTTTTTAGGAAACTAGGCACTTCTCTTTTTTCCTTCCCTATAGCCATGAATAAAGAATAATTGAATAAGCTAATGAGTGATAAGTAATGGATTACATTAGATCCTATAGATGAAGTTAGAGGTTCCTCTAGTTATCCTACATTTATAGATATAAGTGTAATCAAATTAGTACTCTACTCATTATGGCAACAATTGATTGTTGTGAGCTAGTACCAAGCATTCAAATTACATTGGTATAATGATACACATTTACTTTGATTTTTTCATAGTGCTTTAAACCCTAGTAATGATGACATTTATTTACATGAAATTGGTTTATTGGGATATTGTTGAATGCCACATTAAGTATACAAGCTTGTTTCTTAATTTTTATTTTTTATTTTTATAGAACTTAATATAAAAATAAAATGACACCATAGAAAAACTAGGAGTTCAACAAGAGATTGACCTCATGCCTAAGTTGTATGGCTAAACATTGATCTATGTAGAACATTACTATTGTAAAGTTAAAAAATTAAGAAGTAGGTGAAAGACATCCTCTACCAACATACAATAAAATCTAGTTCCTCCCCATGTGGATCATATATGCTTACAACACCACAAAACATTAAATTTTTGAATGCAAAAAAATCCAAGATTACAAAAAATTGCAATACAAATTCGTTAACCTTTGACAAGGATTGCTAACCTTATTTTCATATTTAGGATATATAACAATTCACACTTACCCAAGTATTATGAAGTCCAAATGAAGATCATACACTAAAGATTGATTTTAAAAAAATGAAAGAAGAGAAGCTCACATATCTCTAGAATAATTCTAAAAAAAAAAAATATTCTTCTAAAAACAAAAAAATAAACAATGGGGAGAACATAAAACATAAAACAAATATACTCAAAGATTTCCCTTTGGATCCCAAAAACTGGACTACGAGATTGATTTTCATTATATTCATTTCAATGTTACAATACATATATATACATGTTGAACCATACATAAACCCCAATCCATTAGTCATGTATTAGAACATAACCATACTGCCCTTGATGATATCTACAAAATACCATTTGTAGAGAACCATCATGCAAAAAACCATTTGCAAAGCCCATGAAAAAAACATAGGCAAGTCCACCCACCTATTATAAGGTCCAAAAAAATTTTCTCGTGGCGCTTCCCTTGACCACGTGTAGGGGGCTACCCCCTCCCTACACAACCCATGACAAGGGGGGTTGCACCCCCACTATGACCCCCTGCCGCACCCGACACAATGAACACAAGGAGCCATTGGCCCCCTATGACCCTTGATGCGTGAGAGAGGTTTTGGAAATAATATAACACACAACCAAAATTCTCCCACTCTTTGTTTTATTTTCCATAAAGGGGCTCACACGAGAGCTAGATCATTGGTAGAACCATGGAATGCCCATTGTTTCCCTACACTGAGAAAAATTCTCAATGCTCACATACTTTGTGAATGCATCTCTAGTATTCTTCAAATTCTCAACCTTTACGAGCAACACCTTTTTCTCCTCAACCATATCCCTCACAAAGTGATATTGAACATCAATGTGCTTTGTATTTAAATGATAAGGGGAGTTCTTTCTGAATAAAATTTCACTTTGGTTGTGAGAGTCTATCCTTATAGATTTTTGTACCAACCCCATACTTGAACACAATATCTGCAACAGAATTTCTTGCTTACTTACATGAGTGGATGCCATGTATTTAGCCCGTATAGTTGAAAGAACCACTAGAGACTATATTTTTCTCTTCCAACGCACTCCTCCTCCAAACACGTTAAACATATACCTATTTGTACATATTCTCTTATTTATATCTCTAGCTCACTCTGCAACATCAATGCCACATATATCTAGAACTTTATCCAATCCCAATATTTCCTTGGTAGGAGATGCAATAATCACTAGTTCCATGCAAATACCTAAAAACCTGCTTCACGGCCATCCAATGCTCCTTATGTGGCTTTGACATAAACTTGGTCAATCCTTATGTGGTTTTCACATAAACCTGGTCAATACTCCCACTGCGTGTGTAATGTGTGGTCTAGTATAGACGATTGCATACATTAGGCAACCGACTACACTTGCATGTGGAACACGTGATATTTCATCTTCCTTTTTTTATGTCTTGAGACACTATTTAGCAAATAAATTTACACGTACATGAATAGGAACCTTCACCAGTTTACTATCCTTCATATTAAACTTGTGGAATATTTTCTTGACCTATATCTTATGTTTTATCCAAGTCTTCCACTTTTCTCGATCTCATTTAATTTCCATGGCCAAAATATAGTTTGCATCACCAAGATCTTTCATGTCGAATTTGGAGGAAAATTGGTTCTTCAAATGCTAGATAATTTCATTCTCATTTCCAATCTGCAACATATCATTCAAATACAAGAAAAAATGAATAACACAGTCACTAATAAATTTAAAATACACATAGTGATATGTTTTTCTTCAAGTGAATCCAAGTCCCCATATATAAGTATCAAATTGTGATACCACATCGTTGGTGACTATTTTAAACCATACAAAGACTTTTTTAACCTCCATATCAGTTCTTTCTCGCCCTTCACCGCAAGTCCTTCACATTGCTTCATGTAGATCTCTTCTTTCAGATCCTCATGAAGAAATGTTGTCTTGAGATCCATTTGTTCTACCTCAATATCAAAAGAAACACCGATAGATAAAAGTAATCTAATAGAAGTTACCTTGGCAACACGAGAAAAAAAATCACCAAAATAAATTATCAACACGTGGTACTAACGTTTTGCTATCAAATGAGCTTTCTATTTCTCCACCTTTCCTTCTCCATTCATCTTATTAAACACCCATTATCTTCCAATGGGTTTCCTTCGAGCTCGCAACCCCACCAAATCCAAAGCCTCATTTTTGTCCAAAGATGTCATTTCATCAACAATAGATTCTTTACATAGTTTGACATCCTCTAAATCTACTTCCTCCCTCACATTTTTGGGAGCTTCATGAATAGTAGATAAAGAAAAATTTCAATAGAAATTAGATGGAATATATCTTTCTCGCTTCTTTCTTTCTAGAATTGATCTTCTCACACATGGAGTTTGTGGCTCTTCATCTTCTAATTGATGTTCTGTTGTAGAGTCTCATTCTTCCTCCTTTAGCTAAAACTATATCTTCTCAGGTTCCAGTGGTAGTAGAACGAGTTTAATAACATCTTCCACCTCTCTAAACACCACATATCAACTCTACACAACCTTCCTTTTTTCTGGGTTCCAAATATTATAACCTTTTAAACCATCCTTATACCCAATAAATATGAACCTTTCACATTTACTATCGAACTTGGTTCTTTTATCCTTTGGAACATGTATATATGGATCAAAGCCAAATACCTTTATATGTGAAAGAAAGGGTTTCTTACAAGTCCATACAACATGTGGAGTCATATCCTCCAAAGCTAATGAAGGTGGTTTATTAACTAGGTAACCTGCAATATCTAACGCCTATGCAAAGAATTCTTGTCCTAACTTGGCACCACTAAGCATGCTTCTTGCCTTTTCCATCAACTTCATATTCATTCTTTCTGCAATTCCATTTTTTTGAGGTGGGTGTGGAGTATTATTCTTCCTTGTTATACCACACTTATTAAAAAATTCTTCAAATTCTTCCTTGCAAATCTTTGTGCCATTATGTGTCCTCAACACTTTTATCTTCTTCTCTATGTGGTTTTTAACGATAATCTTAAATTATTTAAATCTATCAAAGAGTTCAGATTTCTTCCTGAGGAAATATATCCATGTATTCCTTGAGAATTCATCTATAAACGATACATACTACATAGAATTACCTATCGATGGAACCAACGCAAGTCCAAACACACCACTCTACAAAAACTCTAAAATCCCTTTCACCCTCTTAGCACCAAAAGGAAAACTCACCAGATTCTACTTCCCATATATAAATTTTTCACAGAAATCGAAAACAAGAGAGAAATTAGGCATACATTGTACCATATCATTACCATGATGTATTCAAAGGCCCTTCTCTACAATATTTCCAAGTCTTTGACTCCATAACATGGTCTTTTCTTGAGAGACCAGAAGATTTTTAGCTCCACTTTTAGGAACCACATAAATATTTCACCTTATTTTTAATCTCCTAAGTTTAGGTTTTCCTTTTTCCTAAGTTTCACCTTTAAGATACAAAAACAACCTTACCACTAGAGCAAGTGTCTACCTAGATCTTGGGCTAGCTAGTGTATACCCAGATATTGGACTACTTCCTCAAGCACTAAGGCCTATGTAGAAGTTCCTACAATAGCTAAAAACATCAACACTCTCTCTTACCAAGGGAGGTACTTTTACTAGTAGAAAATGGTGGCATTAGTGACAAAGTGACTAAAAAAGTTAGTCACCACATCTTTTCCAAGTTAAATACTACAAACATTTAGCAATATTAAGAAACCCAACTGAAAATGACAAACATAAATGACTAATTTAGTCTTGAGTTAAAATATATGATCAAATAATAAGTAATACAACTAAAAATGACTAACGTGAATGCCTAATTTAGTCTAGGAACAAAAACCTAACAAGAACTACAATAATATGAACTAGTCGTTTATGTTAGTAATTTTAGTTGTGTCACTTCAACAATCTAAACTTTCAAGTGATAGGGGATTAAAAGGTTGTTATATATTGGATGAAAGGTTATACTTCCTTATACACTTATTTATTGGATCATAAGGTGATTATAATTACTGAGATCATTAGAATATTTAGGGTTATATAATTTGATCACATTCATAGGGAATCAAAACGAAAGGTTGACAAATTATCAAAAATGGGAGTGGGCCAACACCTCCTTTTGCAATACTACATGAACACCTATATATGTTATGACAACCTTGCCAAATTATTTAGTGGGTTACACATATATTTCACATTTATTTTTCATCTTTCAAAGTGGTAGTGCCAAGGATAGGGTATGAACTTTGATCAAGGAATGTTCACTAATTGGTACCACTAAGAAGTTTGCCTCACATAACTTGTAATGTTGCTTAAATTACTTGTCTAAACCCCTAATTAGGACTAAAACCCTCCAACATCTCTAACTATTGAAGCTCTTCAACCCTTGTTAGAGTCTTCTAAGACGTGCACTCATGCTTAAAGCAAAACATAACAATAGCATTCTGAATGTGCATGCTCATTCCCTCTTTTAATGCCTCATGGAAAGTGCATTATCCCACTCCTTAAATTGAAATGTTCACATATTAATGAAAAGAAACTACTTTGATTATAATAACCTAAACTATGTGAGTGACTAGGAGAGAATACCATTTTCTTAAGATGAAAACAAAGGGTCTTACAAACCCATTCGCGCAACAATTTGAATATATTTAACCTATTAAATCCATTTACTATATACTATGTTTTATATGCACCCACCCAATATGCAAGAAAACCTAAATGTTTTCAATACAACCAATTTAAATTAAGAACTTGTTTCCTTCCAAGATATCACATGTTGCCTCCGTAAACTTTAATTGCAAAATAATTGCATAAATACGTAACCTTAAAATTATATTTTTATCTTTTATTTTTATTATTATAATAAATACCACCTAATATCACAACCAAAAATGTGTAAAAACATCTTATTTTCTCAAATACAGCTAAAATTAGATCTGCGTGAAATTAAAATATTGTATCTATTTTTTTTCACATTGGAAAATTTTAACAATTTTTAAAATTTTAAGCTTTAATTTTTCTTTACAATGCCCGTCTTAACCACATTATTCAATAGAGCAAGAAAATGACATGTGAATTATGTCCCAACTACAAAATTTTCATAGGGCGTGAAAATGACATGTAAGAGAGTTGTGAATTATGGTTTTACCACTATGTGATCCAATATTGAATGTCGCCATTGAAAATTCAGTCCATTAAAGGGGCCATGTTATGTTTCACTTTTAACATTAATGCAATTCCACTCCACATGTAGTCTTCCACACATATAGGAGTACACACACCTCACGTCTCTCATTCAAAATCCATCGTTTTTTTTGTAGCTAAGATTGTATGTTTAGGATTTAATCTCTGTGCTACATTTTTTTACTATTTGTAGGGATCACATTGGAATTTAATGAGTATGAGAGGCCATTTATCATATTAAAGGAGAAAGAGTAGATGTTTAAGTCAAATAACATCTCTTAAGGTTCTACCTATTATGAATTTTAATGGTTGCACGTTCAAAACCTTGGAGGCATATATTCATGGTGTAGTTGGAAATATCTATCTTCGTGAAGTAGTTGTACTCCTCTTGATATATTCAAAACATGGCGAGTCCATTCGCAATTTTTAGTTCATCAGTAAAAGCATGAGAATACCATTTTGGCACATATTAGGGCTTTCTTTATACTGTAAAAACTATCCCATTATGGATTCCTGACATTAAGTCGTAGATAAATAGCAGAGATCACTTTTGTGCATTCCATTTTGAGCCCAATCTATTGATCCAAACTATTTTTCTATGGAAACCAAATCCCAAAAACTGAAATTTCCGCCACACTATGGTCCATATGGGTTGAGGCTTCCTCTCTCCCATCAAATCCACAAACTTGTTGAATCCACTTCCATCCTCTTCCCATAAGAGTGAAAGCACATGGACTCTTATATGAGGGATAAGTTGAAGGCTACTTGCATTGATATGTTGTTAGTGGAGGTTTTCGCAATGATCCCTCAAGTGAGTGTGACCTTTCGTGCAATGAAAGTTGGGGAAAAGAACCTTGAGAATACCACATTTGATATGAAGTTGGAGAATTTTTAAAATGAAAAAAATGCTAGACGATTAACACTAGATTTTTTTTTTTTTTTTAAGAGTCAGCAGTAGATCATGTAAATAACAGTAAAATATCCACCATTGTTAGCTAATTTTCTACAGTACGTGACAAATTTCATACGGAATACCCCTAGTGGTTACTTCTGAAATGGAAGGCTAACAAAAAATGTTTTGGGTAATCATGGAATTCAGTTCGATTTGAAATCACAGTGTGAGAGAAGATTTGATGTGAAAGAAATTATTTTGGTTACTATACCTATTGATGCACATTCATCTTCTCTAAGTCAAAAATTCCAAGTAGAAATTAGACCTTAGGGTCTCGACATTGGTCCAAGAGGGACATTTCCTTTGTATAATCATTGTAAAATCTTATAAGTACTTCATAGTTCATAAGTATTACTCTAGAAGGTTCTATATAGGTTTTGATTCATTATTCAAAGAGCTTATTCATGTCATTGAATCTTTGTGTTGGCAAAATTGGTTGGATAATCTAGCAGATAGGATAGGATTGATCCATTCAGTTCAAAAAATATAGGATCAAGTTATAAGTTTAGAAATCAGTTACAAGTTTCTAGGTATTGAGTGAGGGTGGATAAGCTCTAAATTGTATTATAAATTTAATTGTAAGATTCGAAGGAAAAAGGAGGGCCAAATTAAACAAAGAAGGTTAGGCCAAGAGATAGAGGCGAGATTCAAGAGGCAGACAGGGTTTTGTTGAAGGGATAAAGGGCCATGTAAGGGCTTATTAGGTCGAATAAATATTGTAAGTAGGTTTTTATTGTATCTGTACATTTATTGATTAATGAGAAATTCAATTCATGGTGAGTGTGCTTTGTTTCTTTTACATGCTGAGTGATCCGTAACTGAACAAATTTGATATCGGTGAAATAATTAATTGATTGCATGTGTTAGAAGTAAATTGAGTCTAGTTGGGATGCTTCAATGGTAAAATTGGAGTAACTCTTTCAAATCACTTGAAACTGGAAATAAGCCTCTCAAATCTCAGAGGGATCTCTCAATTTATCTAATGATTTGCTCAGTTAGGTCTTAAATCATATGGCTAACTCTATGAGTATATTAAAGTATTTTATTGCATGCAAAAAATGGGATGTATTTCACTACCATTGGGCTCATGGATTGGTTAAGAAGGAATTCAGTGACAAATGAATCTACTTGTGGAAGCTGAGGCTTTTACTGTTTCAATGGAAGGACAATACTAACACACAAAAATATTCAGTAGCTCAATTTTAAATGGAATTCAGAGCATGTGTGACATGAATTCTGAGTAATTCAACCTCAAGATACTGTAAGTAAGATAAGGAGAGACATAAAACATAAGCTCCTTGAAACATTCCAAGAATCTCATGTGAAGCAGAAACAAAGTCTATCTATAATACTAATATCAAAAATTACAATAGTAGGAGTGTCGAGTCACCATCTCCCAACCCTTTCCAACTCTAAAAATATCTCATTTATAGAGTGAGGACTCATACAAATGTTTTTCCACCTAGATAGATTTGAATTACCACATCAGAGACCTATTTAAAACATGATTCCATCACTTGGAGACTTCCTAGGGATATTTTTGTTTTGCAAAGTTTGAATACAAAAACGAACCTTCTTTCATTAATAGTTCAACAAATAAATTTAATAACCCTTATCATCTATAACCAACTAAGTTTCTGACTGTACTAGAGTTCTGATGTGTCATTATGCCACGTGGATGCTGAGATGGACCTCCTCCAAGTCGAATTTTACAATTTTTTCACAAATCTGGTTAGTCCAAATTCTGAAAAATAAGCTTCAAATATGAGTGTACCAAACCCTAATTAATTTTCACAAACTGAGAGAGTTTTTTGTATATAGTCCCATGATGAAGAAAAACCTCTTTCATATCTGCAAAATAATATTTTATTTGGTCATAAAACAAACTTGAGGTTGACTTCTAAAAGAATCATGTATAGAAAATTTCGTAGGCGCTCATTTCGTGGCAACTTTTCGTAGCACCTCTGTTTTAAACACTTTTTCCAATAAATTTGACATAATTCTACCATGAGCCTTTAAAAAATGTTAGGAGGGGTTCATGGAACATGTCTTCCTACTTTTAAGGAGCTACTTCCATCATACATGATGAAATACCTCCATGATGAATTGATAATTTGAAGATGAGTTGAAACAACTTCATGGAACAAACCTACATCAAAATATATTCTTCACAATATTTGACCTCCACATTTGATTAAACGACCTTGAGCCACACTTCAAACCATAATTCCTTCAAAATTAAACTTGCTGCCAAAACAGGGGAAAACAAGGCAATTTCGTAGCAACTTTTGGTAGCAAATTTAATTTACCAATTTCCACCAACTCTTAGCTCTCTTTTCTTTCATGGATCTATTTGATATGTTTAGAGAGCTAATAAAAAATTTTCCCAAGATTTAATTTCAATTTTAACCACCCTTTTTATCAAAATATCATCTTAAAAAATTTAGTAACATTTTTTGGGCTTCAAGCCTCGCTCGCACTACGAAAACTCTTAAAGTGGAGAAAATTTCAAAATTCTCCTTTTTGTTCCAAATGCCACTTGTAGGTCTGAAAATTGATACAATAAAATATGATAAGACAAAATTTCCTCTTACCCTCTTCAAAAGGCATTATTTTCACCTTAAGCAAGTTAATTTGCCAATTCAAACTCTGTTTTTTTGAAAAAATATGGTGCAGAGATGAGCTCCTATCTCTCTAGTCTTCATAGATGTTGCAACACTGAAGGACATTTTTGTAGATCCTTATGTTCTGAAGATAAAAATCTCTTGGTTTTTGGAAAACCATCTCCAGCTGTCCAGAATTGACATTCTAAAAACATGTATAAAAGAGGAAAATTCTGCATTATGGAAATAGAGCTGAAAGACATCTCTGAATGTCCAAAATTGTGGCACATTTGAGAAACGTGAAGGAGGTTAATGTTATATGATATGTTCTTGAAAATATACTCTTTTAATTTCTTAAAATACTTCTCAGTCTCCTCAGAAACTACCCTTCAAGTTGATTGCTCAAAAGTCAAAAAGCAGAGAAATCCTCATATTCGCTACAAAATTCTGAGGTATTTTTGTAGGGTTTTCTACTATTTTTCTGTGTAAAACGCTACAAAAATTTGAAAAATTGGTAGATTCATCCTTTTGAGTCTGAATTCATGGGGAATGGCAACTGACATGGTATGGTACTGATTTGACATGAAATGGCATAAATGAAGGTGATCTCAAAACTTAGGATAGTCTTAAAAATGCAGAATGTTTCTTATACCACCTTGAAATGGCTTAGGAAACCTTATCCATTTGCTAAGTGAGCTATATTATCCTATCAAGAAACGTTTCACAATTTAATGGGTGATAATAGTGGCTCCACTTGGATGGTGTGTCCGTGTGGTACAACAAAGAACTAGTAGTTACAGTGCCACCTCCATTGGGCTACTCCCATCTTCAAAATGAAAACTTGCAACCTGTTCTGACCTATAACCTTTGCACTGAAAAAAAAACCAGTAGGTGCTAAAGAAATGAAAGTACACATGTTGAATTTAAAACTAAAACTGACAAAAATTCTTGATCTTCAAGCTTATTTATATAAAAATGATCCTACTCTACTTCCTCAGCTTAAAAAATGAATCAAGTGATCTCACTCTTCCAATGAAGCCAATCAAGAAGTTGAGCACTAGGCTGGAATAGACATTCCACTTCTGTGATAACAAATCCATACTTGAGAGATGGCAAGTTCTTCCACCATTTCAATTTGTATACATAACTGAAAATCATATTGAAATTCATTCCTGTAGGAGATTCCACCAGAACTACGAAAGGATTTTAGAGAGTATGCATGAATAATTATTGTTGCTCAACAAGAAAGTGTGAATAAATATGATCCTTTCATGGTGTTCCTTGTTCAGATTCTTCATTATAACCCTTGTGACCATTCTCAAATAGAAAAGAAAAAATATGTTGATTTTTATTTTCATTTGAGAGGAAGAAATACTTTGAGTACTCTTGCACACTTTCACAAGGAACTCCCTAAGCATGTACCACACAAAATTTCTAAAGGTGACTCTTCATATGATTCAACAAGTATAATCATATTTTTGTCCAAAATTTTATTTTCTTAATTTTCTTCATTTGATGTGGGCTGATTCAAGGAATGACATGAAGAATAAACTTCTTCCTTTACCTGAGGATTATAGCAATTATCTTCCAGTATTTCCTCTTGTTGTTTGAAATGATTCTCATATTCCTGATGATCGAAAGACTGACAAGTATGTTGCAAATTTTCACCAAACTTAGAGGATGTAACATGATTTTCATAAACAAACTTCTATTGGGTTTAATTTTCATCCAAAAGAGAGCTTATCCTTTCTTCTTGTTGATGAAAGAGATTGTCATGAGGGGCCTCTAAAATTTCCTCATCCATGAACTCATCATATTCATAAAAATTCTTGAAATATTCAATAAAACTCACACAATGTTTACAAAAATCCTTAACTAGAAATAAGGAAGAATGAAATTATTTATACATCTCATAAAATGCAACATGGAAATCCGCAAGAGAATATAAGGAATCGTTTGGCAGGATTTCCTACCAAGACCATGATTTTCCTTCTAAATTGACCATAAACATCTTCAAGATACAATCCTCAGGGAACTGAACCTTAAGTCTATGTACATGCATATGGAATCTAACCAAATGAAGAGAAAAATTGTATTTCTTTACATTTTTAAATATGGGAAGATCAGTTAACCAATCAACCTTTGGCATAGGATTTTGAAAACCAGGGATGTGAGTCCGATTCGTAAGGGCATACCTGGAATCTATTCTTGGAATGGAAATCATATTAGAACTTCATAAAGCTATTGATCTTCAAGTAGTGGAGCCACTCTCCAATTGATTATTTGATGTGTGGAGTCACTAGAGCATAAACATAGGTAATATTTGTCTAAATGTCTACTACTCTCAGACCTTAGAACTGAAACTTTGTCGTTCTTCGCAGGGAAAATTTACACCTTCGGTCCCCAACAATGAAGAAAAAATGTTATCACCAAATTGATTCTTTTCAAGCTCCTTCAATGGTCAACTTGGATTAACTCTTTCAAACAACTTGTAACTGGAAATTAGCCTCTCCAGTTTGAGAGGGCTCTCTCAATTTATCTAATTATTTGCTCAATTAGGTCTTAAATCACATGGCTAACTCTATGCGTACCTTAACTTGTTTTATTACAGGTGAAAAATGGGATATATTTCACTACCATTGGGCTCATGGAGTCATTAATAAGGAATTCAGTGACAAATGAATATAATTTTGGAAGCTAAGCCTTTTACTGTTTCAATGGAAGGACAATAGTAACACACAGAAATATTCAGTAGCTCAATGTTAAAAGGAATTCAGACCGTGTGTGAAATGAATTATGACTAATTAAACCTCAAGACACTATAATTAAGATAAAGAGAGACATAAAACATAAGATCATTGAAACATTCTAAGAATCTCAGGTGAAGCAGAAACAAATTCTATCTATATTACTAATATCAAAAATTACAATAGTAGCAGTGTCAAGTCACCATCTCCCAACCCTTTCTAACTCTAAAAGTATCTCATTTATAGAGTGATGACTCATACAAATGTTTTTACACCTTGATAGCTTCGAATTAGCACCTCATAGACCTATTTCAAACATTATTCCATCACTTGGAGACTTCCTAGGGATATTTCTGTTTTGCAGAGGTTGAATACAAAAAGGACTCTTCTTTCATTAATAGTTCAACAAATAAATTTAATAACCCTTATCAACTGAAGAACTAATTTTCGGAATGTACTAGAGTGCTAATGTCTCATTATTCCACATGGATGCTAAGTTGTACCTTCTTTATGTCGAATTTTACAATTTTTTCACAAATCTGGTTCGTGAAAATCCTGAACAATATCCTTGAAATATGATTGTATAATTTCCAAACCCTAATGTATTTGCAGAAACTAAGAGAGGTTTTCTTATATAGGCATCCTATTAATAAAAACCTCTTTCATATTTCCAAAATATTTTTTCATTTGTTTAGAAATAAAACTTGAAGTTGACTGTTGCTCCAAGCCTCGTTGGCGCTATGAAAACTCCTAAAGTGAAGAATTATCCTTTTTCTTCTGAATTTCACCTACAGGTCTGAAAAGTGATATAATGAAATATGATCATATAAAATTTCCTCTTACCCTCTTCAAAAAGCATCATTTCCACCTTAAGCTAGTTAATTTCCCAATGCAATGACTTTGTCTTTTCTTAAACAATAGGGTGTAGAGATGAGCTGTTATCTCTCTAACCTTGATAAATGTTGAAATATTGAAGGAGGTTTCTCTATATCCATATGTTCTGAAGAAAAAAATATCTTTTTTTTTTTTCTGAAACCATTCTCCAGCTCTCCCGAATCAACATTCAAAAAACATGTATAACAGAGGAAAATTCTGCATTTTACAAATAGAGCTGAAAGACATCTTTGGATCTCCAAATTTGTAGCACCATTAAGAAAAGTGAAAGAGGTTAATGTTTTATGATATGTTATTTAAAATAACCTCTCTTATTTTCTTAAAATAATTCTTTTTCTACCGATAAACTGCCCTTGAACTTGACTTCTCAAAAGTAAAAAAACTGAGAAATCCTCATATTCGCTACGGAATTATTAGGTATTTTCGGAGTGCTTTCTACTGTTTTCCTGTGTAAAATGCTATGAAAATTAGAAACTAATAGATTCATCCTTTTGACTCTGAATGCATGGGGAATAACAACTGACATGGTATGGGACTGATTTTACATGAAATGGCATAAATGAAGGTGATCTCAAAACTTAGGATAGGCTTAAAAGTGAAAAATGTTTCTTATAACACCTTGAAATGGCTTAGGGGACCTTATCCATTTGGTGAGTGACCTATATGACCCTATAAATAAATGTTTCACAATTTAATGGGTGATAATAGTGGATCCACATGGTGGTGTGCCCCTGTGGTATAGCAAAGAACTAGTAGTTCCAGTGCCACCTCCATTAGGTTGCTCCCATCTTCAAAATGAAAAATTGCAACCTGTTCTAACCTGTAACCTTGGCACTAAAAAAAGAACGAGTAGCTGCTAAAGAATTGAAAGTACACATGCTGAATTTAAAACTGAAGATGAAAAAATTCTTGATATTCAAGCTTATTTATATACAAATGATCCTACTCTACTTGTTCAACATAAAAACTGAATCAAGTGATCTCACTCTTCCAATGAAGCCAATCAAGAATTTGAGTACTGGGTTGGAACAAACATTCCACTTCTCTGAGCATAAAGCCATTCTTGAGAGATGACAAGTTATTCCACCATCTGAATTTGTATACATAACTGAAAATCATATTGTATTTCATTCCTGTAGGAGATTCTAGCAAAGTTGCAAAGGAATCTTTGAGAGTATGCACGAATAATTCTTGTTGAGCAACAAGAAAGTGTGAGTAAATATGATCCTTTGATGGTTTTCCTTGTTCAGATTATTCATTATAACCCTTGTTACCTTTCTCAAATAAAAAATAAAAAATCTGCTGATCATTATTTTCATTTGAGAGGAAGAAATACTTGGAGTACTCTTGAACACTTTTAGAAGGAACTCCCTTACCATGTACCACATAAATTTCTAAAGGTAATTCTTTAGGTGATTAAACAAGTATATTCATCTTATTGTCCAAATTTTTCTTCATTTTAATGTAGGTTGATGCAAGGAATGACATGAAGAATAAACTTGTTCCTTTATGTGACGATTATAGCAATTATCTTCAAGTATTTCCTCTTGTTGTTTGAAATGGTTATCATATTCCCGATGATCAAAAGACTAACAAGTTTGCTGCAAATTTTCACCAAAATTAGAGGATGTAACATGATTTTCATAAACAAACTTCTGTCGGGTTTCATTTTCATCCAAGAGAGAGGTTATCCTTTCTTCTTGGTTATTAAAGAGATTGTCATGGAGGGCCTCTAAAATTTCCTCATCCATGAACTCATCATCTTCATAAAATTTTTCCAAATATTCAATAAAACTCACACATTGATTACAACAGTCTTTTACCAACAATATGGAAGAATGAAATTCTCTATACATCTCATAAAATGCAACATGGAAATCAGCAAGAGAAAAAAAGGAGCCATTTGGCAGGCTTTCCTACCAAGACCATGCTTTTCCTTCTAAAGTGACAATAAACATATTCAAGAGACAATCCTCAGGGAACTGAATCTTAAGTCTCTTTACATGCATATAGAATCTAACAAAATGAAGAGCAGCATTGTCTTTCTTTTCATTTTTAAAGATGGGAAGATTAGTTAACCAAACGAAATTTGGCATAGGATTTCAAAAACCAAGGATGTGAGAACGATTCATAGGGGAATACATGGAATTTATTCTTGGAATGGAACTCATCTTGGAACTTCATCAGGCTACTAATATTCAAGTGGTGGAGTCGCCTTCCAATTGATTAATTTATGTGTGGAGTTTCCATAGTACAAATACAACCAATATATGTCTAAGTGTCTGCTGCTCTCAAACCTTAGAACTGAAACTTTGTCATTCTTCCCAAGGAAAATTTACACCTTCGGTCCCCGACAATGGCCCCAAAATGTTATCACCAAATTGATTCCTATTTGGCCCCTTCAATGGTAAACTTGGAGTAACTTTTTCAAACCACTTGTAACTGGAAATTAGCCT
Organism: Pinus albicaulis; assembly: GCA_034641835.2. Taxonomy (NCBI): domain Eukaryota; kingdom Viridiplantae; phylum Streptophyta; class Pinopsida; order Pinales; family Pinaceae; genus Pinus; species Pinus albicaulis. The sequence continues at coordinate 1,032,555,985 of CM076584.1, forward strand.
CTCTAGTCTGAGAGGTATCTCTCAATTTATGTAACGATTTTCTCAATTAGGTCTTAAATCAGATGGCCAACTCTATGAGTATATTAATGTATTTTATTACAGGTGAAAAATGGGATAGATTTCACTACCATTGGGATCATGGAGTCATTAAGAAGGAATTCAGTGACAAATGAATCTACTTGGGGAAGCTGAGGCTTTTACTGTTTCAATGGAAGGACAATACTAACACACAGAAATATTCAGTAGCTCAATGTTAAAAGGAAGTCAGAGCATGTGTGACATGAATTTTGAGTAATTCAACCTCAAGATACTATAATTAATATAAAGAGAGACATAAAACATAAGCTCATTGAAACATTCCAAGAATCTCAGGTGAAGTAGAAACAAATTCTATCTATATTACTGATATAAGAAATTACAATAGTAGCAGTGTCAAGTCGCCATCTCCCTACTCTTTATAGCTCTAAAAGTATCTCATTTATAGAGTGAGGACTCATACAAATATTTTTCCACCTTTCTAGCTTTGAATTACCACCTTAGAGACCTATTTCAAACAATATTCCATCACTTGGATACTTCCTAGGGATATTTCTGTTTTGTAGAGTTTGAATACAAAAATGACTCTTCTTTCATTAATCGTTCAACAAATAAATTTAATAAACCTTATCAAATACAAAAAACTAATTTTCCGAGTTTAGTAGAGTGCTAATGTGTCATTATTCCACGTGGATGTTGAGTTTGACCTCCTTCAAGTTGATTTTTTTTTTTTTCACAAATCTGGTTAGTGAAATTTTTGAAAAATAGGCTTCAAAGATGAGTGTATAATTTCCAAACCCTGATCGATTTGGAGAAAATGAGAGAGATTTTTACAGATAGGCCTGTGATGAAGAAAAACCACTTTCATATTTACAAAATCATTTTTCATTTGGTCAGAAATCAAACTTGAGGTTGATTGCTAAAAAAGTCATGTAGATAAAATTCCGTAGCATAGCAAATTTTCGTAGCGCCTTTGTTTTAAACACTTTTTCCAATCAATTTGAATTTATACTATCATGAGCCTTTAAAAAATGTTAGGAGTGGTTCATGGAACATGTATTCCTAATTTTAAGGAGCTTCTACCATCATACATGATGAAATACCTCCATGATGAATTGATAATTTGAAGATGAGTTGAAACAACTTTGTGGACCAAACCTGCATAAAAATATATTATTGACCATATTTGACCTCCACATGTGATTAAATAACCTTGAGTCACACTTCTAACCACAATTCCTTTGAAATTCAAATTTCTTCCAAAACAGGGGAAAGCAAGGCAGTTTCATAGCAACTTTTGGTAGCAAATTTAATTTACCAATTTCCACCCCCTCTTAGCTCCCTTTTCTTTCATGGATCTATTTGATATGTTTAAAGAGCTAATAATTTTTTTTCCAAAGCTTTAATTTCAATTTTAAACACCAATTTTATCAAAAAGTCATCTTCAAAAATTTAGTAGCGTTTTTGGGCTTCATGCCTCGCTTGGGCTACAAAAACTCCTAAAGTGAAGAAAAATTCAAAATTCTCCTTTTCCTTCCAAATTTCACTTGTAGGTCAAAAAAGTGATATAATGAAATATGATAACACAAAATTGCCTCTTACCCTCCTCATAAAGCATTATTTTCACCTTAAGAAAGTTAATTTTCTAATATAATGACTGTCTTTTCTGAAACAATAGGTTGCAAAGATGAGCTCCTATCTCTCTAGCCTTGATAGATGTTGCAACAATGAAAGAGTTTTTTGTAGATCCTTATGTTCTGAAGAAAAAAAATCCTTTTTTTTTGAAACCCATCTCTAGCTATCTAGAGTCGGCATTCTAAAAACATGTATAAAACAGGAAAATTTTGCATTCTAGAAATAGAGCTGAAAGACGTCTCTGAATCTCCAAATTTGTAGCACCTTTGAGAAAAATGAAAGATCTTAATGTTATATGATATGTGTTTGAAAATAACCTCTCTCAGTTTCTTAATATACTACTCTGTCTGCCCAGAAACCGCCCTTGAAGTTGACTTCTCAAAAGTAAAAAAACACAGAAATCCTCATATTCGCTACAAACTTATCAGGTATTTTCATAGCGTTTTCTATTGTTTTCCTATTTAAAACGCTACGAAAAATTGAAAAACTCACGTATTCATCCTTTTGAGTTTTAATGCATGGGGAATGCAAATTGACATGGTATGGGACTAATTTCACATGAAATGGCATAAATGAAGGTGATCTCAAAACTTAGGATAGGCTTAAAAATGCAAAACTTTTTCCTATACCACCTTGAAATGGCTTAGGAGACCTTATCCATTTGGTGAGTCACCTATATGAACCTATAAAGAAATTTTTCATAATTTAATGGGTGATAATAGTGGCTCCACTTGGGATGGTGTGCACCTGTGGTACAACAAAGAACTAGTAGTTCCAGTGCCACCTCCATTGGGCTGCAACCTGTTCTGACCTGTAACCTTGGCACTGAAATGAAAAACCAGTGGCTGCTAAAGAACTGAAAGTACACATGCTGAATTTAAAACTAAAACTGACAAAATTCTTGACCTTCAAGCTTATTTATATACAAATAATTATATTCTACTTGCTTAGCATAAAATCTGAATCAAGTGATCTCACTCTTCCAATGAAGCCAATCAAGAAGTTGAGTACTAGGTTGGAACAGAAATTACACTTCTCTGATCATAAAGCCATTCTTGAGAGATGACAAGTTGTTCCACAATCTGAATTTGTATACATAACTCAAAATCGTATTGAAATTCATTCCTGTAGGAGATTCCATCAGAGCTGCGAAAGGATCTTTAGGAGTATGCACGAATATTTCTTGTTGATCAACAAGAAAGTGTGAGTAAATATGCTCCTTCGATGGTGTTCCTTGTTCATATTCTTCATTATAACCCTTGTTACCTTTCTCAAATAAAAAAGAAAAAATCTGTTGATCATTATTTTCATTTGAGAGGAAGAAATACTTGGCGTACTCTTGGAGACTTTCACAAGGAACTCCCTCAGCATGTACCATAAATTTTTTTTTCAAAATTTTATTCATTTGATGTAGGTTGATGCAAGGAATGACATGAAGAATAAATGTCTTCCTTAACCTGAGTATTATATCCATTATCTTCTAGTATTTCCTCTTGTTGTTTGAAATGATTCTCATATTCTTGATGATCAAAAGACTAACAAGTTTGCTTATACTTTACACCAAACTTAGAGGATTTAACGTGATTTTGATAAAAAAAATTCTGCTAGGTTTCATTTTCATCCAAGAGAGAAGTTATCCTTTCTTCTTGGTGATGAAAGAGATTGTCATGAAGGGCCTCTAAACTTTCCTCATCCATGAACTCATCATCTTCATAACAATTCTCCAAATATTAAATAAAACTCACACAATTTTTACAACAGTATTTGACCAGCAATAAGGAAGAATGACATTCTTTATACATCTCATAAAATGCAACATGGAAATCAGCAAGAGAATATAAGGAACCATTTGGCAGGATTTTGTACCAAGACCATACTTTTCCTTCTAAAGTGACCATAAACATCTTCAAGAGACAATCCTCAGGGAACTAAACCTTAAGTCTGTGTACATGCATATGTAATCTAACCAAATTAAAAGCAACATTGTCATTCTTTTCATTTTTAAAGATCGGAAGATCAGCTAACCAATCAACCTTTGACATAGGATTTGGGAAACCAGGGATGTGAGAGAAATTCATAGGGGAATACCTGGAATTTATTCCTGGAATGGAACTCATCTTGGAACTTCATCAAGCTACTAATATTCAATAAGTGGAGTCACCTTGCAATTGGTTATTTTATGTGTTGAGTAGCCAGAGAAAAAACAGTGTCTACTGCTCTCGGACCTTACAACTGAAACTTTGTTGTTCTTCCTAGCGAAAATTTACACCTTTGGTCCCTGGAAATGGCACCAAAATGTTATCACCAAATTGAGTCCTATTGGGCTTATTCAATGGTCAACTTGGAGTAACTCTCTCAAACTACTTGCAACTGGAAATTAGCCTCTCCAGTCTCAGAGGGATCTCTCAGTTTATCTAATGATTTTCTCAATCAGGTCTTAAATCAAATGGCTAACTTTCCCAGTATCTTGATGTATTTTATTGCAGGTGAAAAAAGGGATATATTTCAGTACCATTGGGCTCATGGACTTAGTAAGAAGGAATTCAGTGACAAATGAATCTACTTGTGGAAGCTGAGGCTTTTACTGCTTCAATGGTAGGAAAATACTTACACATAGAAATATTGAGTAGCTCAATTTTAAAAGGAAGTAAGAGCATGTGTGACATGAATTCTGAGTAATTCAACATCAAGATAATATAAGTAAGATAAATAGAGACATAAAACATAAGCTCATTGAAACATTCCAAGAATCTCAGGTGAGGCAGAAACAAAGTCTATCTATATTACTGATATTAGAAATTACAATAGTAGAAGTGTCAAGTCACCATATCCCAGCCCTTTATAACTCTAAAAATATCTCATTTATAGAGGGAGGACTCATAAAAATATTTTTCCACCTTTATAGCTTTTAATTCCCACCTCAAAGACCTATTTCAAACATGATTCCATCACTTGGAGACTTCCTAGGTATATTTTTGTTTTGTAGAGTTTGAAAACAAAACTGACTCTTATTTCATTATTAGTTCAAAAAATAAATTTAATAACCCTTATCAACTGCAACGTACTAATTTTCTGAGTGTACAAGAGTGTTTTTATGTGATTATGCCACGTGTATGCTGATCGCAACATCCTCCAAGTCGAATTTCATAATTTTTTCACAAATCTCGTTAGTGAAAATTATGAAAAATAGGCCTGAAAAATGAGTGTATAATTTCCAAACCCTGATGTATTTACAGAAACTGAGAGAGGGTTTTATAGATAAGAATGTAATGAAGAAAAAAAAAAAATTCATATTTCTAAAATATTTTTTTATTTGGTCAGAAATAAAACTTTAAGGTGACTACTAAAACAGTCATGTACAGAAAATTTTGTAGCACTCATTTCGTAGCAACTTTTTGTAGCACCTCTATTTTAAACAAATTTTCCAATAAATTTCACTTTATTATTCCATGAGCCTTTAAATAATGTTAGGGGGGTTCATGGAACATGTATTCCTACTTTTAAGGAGCTGCATCCATCATACATGATGAAATACCTCCATGATGAATTGATAATTTGAAGATGAGCTGAAACATATTCGTGGACCAAACTTGCATACAAATATATTCTTTACCATACTTTACCTCCACATGTGTTTAAATGACATTGAGCCACACTTCAAACCACAATTCCTTCAAAATTCAACTTGCTTCCAAAAAAGGGGAAAACAAGGCAGTTTAGTAGCAACTTTTGGTAGCAAATTTAATTTACCAATTTCCACCACCTCTTAGCTCTTTTTTATTTCATGGCTCTATTTTATATGTTTAAAGAGATAATAAAAAAATTTCTCAATCTTGAATTTCATGTTTAACCACACTTTTTTATCAAAATTTCATATTGATAAATTAGTAGGGTTTTTTGGGCTTCAAGCCTCGATGGCGCTACGAAAACTCCTAAAGTGAAGGAAATTTCAAAATTCTTATTTTTCTTCAAAATTTCACCTGTAGTTTTGAAAGGTGATATATTGGAATATGATAAGACAAAATTTTCTCTTACCCTCTTCAAAAAGCATTATTTTCACCTTAAGCAAGTTAATTTGCAATACAAAGACTACTTTTTCTAAACAAATAGGGTGCGGATATGAGCTCCTATCTCTATATCCTTGATATAAGTTACAAAATGGAAGGAGTTTTTGTAGATTAGTATGTTTTGAAGAAAAAGCTCTCTTTTATTTTTGAAAACCATCTCTAGGTGTCCAAAATCTGCATTCCAAAAACATGTATAAGACAGGGAAATTGTGCATTCTGAAAATAGAGCTGAAAGGCATATCTGAATCTCCCAATTTGTAGCACCTTTGAGAAAAGTGAAAGAGGTTAATTTTTCTTGATATGTTCTTGAAAATAATATCTCTTAGCTTCTTAAAATACTTCTCTATTTACCTAGAAACCTCCCTTGAAGTTGACTGCTCAAAAGTCAAAAAACAAAGAAATCCTCATATTTGCTACAAAATTACCAGGTATTTTCATAGTGTTTTCTACTGTTTTCCTGTGTAAAACCAAAATTTGAAAAACTGGCAGATTCATCCTTTTGAGTCTTAATGCATGGTGAATGAAAACTAACATGGTATGAGACTTATTTTACATGAAATGGCATAAATGAAAGTGATCTCAAAACTTAGGATAGCCATAAAAATGAAAAAAAATTCTTATACCACCTTGAAATGTCTTAGGAGACCTTATCCATTTGGTGAGTGACCTATATGACCCTATCAAAAAAAGTTTCATAATTTAATGGGTGATAACAATGTGAATTCTAATGAATGAATAAGTTTTACTGTGTGAATAATACTTAATGGCTGGGTAGAATCATGTGTGATTCCAATCTGGAGCGAATGGATGTGAGTGCAAGTCGAGAAAGGAAGAAAACCAAATTCTGGATTCAGAGAAGTAATACAGAATAGTGTTCTGTATTTGGCTTGATACATTGTAATGGTTATGGATATGAATGAATAATGTAAAGGAAATGGAGATGTAGAGCAGTGGTGTTCAAAGAAATAGGATAAAATATTAAGGCAACAAAACCTTTAAAAGATTTCCAAAGGAAGGAAGGGACGACCAAGATTAAATCGCAAAGATCAGCTCGAGATTAAGCAATAGAGATCTCATCACGGGATATGTTAGGAAATTTTCAAATCAGAGCCACGTGTAGAGCGGACCAAGCACATATCATAGTGCATGCGATATGGTATAATGGTTAAACGGTGAAGTTAAAAAGCGCAACATGTGAAATGTTAAAATTGCCAATGTGAAAAATGCTATACTCGCCATGTTGCGAAATGGACACATATTGGGAGGAGGATCTAGGTGCACATTGAAATCCATAATTATTTTAGTTACAGGTTCAGACTTGGCAAGGTAAGTTATGTGGGTTGTGATGCAAAGTAGACCCGTAAAGGCACATTGGGACTATTATATCTAGTATAGATCAACGGTCGAGATTACATCGTAGTTCAGTGAGAATTCACATCAATGTTGTGATTATTTATTGACTGAAAAGCTGTATGTTATTTTGTGAGACATGCGATGTCATATACGTTGCGATTTTCCATGCAAGTGGAGAGCCATGTGGGTCATAACCCACAGGTTCGTAGCATTGTGGAAGCAGGAGTTTGTGATGTTGTGATGCGATAAGGGTAAGTTAAAGGTATTATATATGTTCTTGATGGTTGATAACTTAATGGTTTCGATTGAAACTAGGGTACGACAAAGCTTGTGTTGTTGATGAGTTATTGTGGGTCATTTAAATACTTCCAGCTCATAAAATCCTAGGAACGGGTAGAGAGTTTAAGTTTTATGTATGTGGGTATTTTGCGGCCTTTTGGAAACTTTATTTTCTCTCATAGCAAGGTTAATGAAAAAAATTGTTATAAATGAAGATTGCAGAGGTAAACTATGGATAAGAAATTTCGTAGAAAAACATAATAGGATTTTGTGTGAAAGAGAAGTAGAATGCAAGTGTGACTACAAAAGAAAGAGGACATTAGTAAAACAAATGTGCTTTGAAGAAAATCGACAGAGATATTGCAGAAAGAGGAGATTAGATTTTAACTCTGACAAGAAGTAGGCATACAAAGGTAAAGTATGGCAGAAGATGGGAGTAATTGATAGTATTAAGAAGATATTTGAGAAGGATAAAGAAAGCACATCGATGGTTTTTTTCTTGTGGATAATGGAGATTCACTCGAATGTGATGACTGAATGGAGACTTCTTGTGAAATCATGCAGGTATTATTTTTTTAAATGTGATTTGAGTTTTTCAGGATAATATACATATTGAAGATTGATAGTTGCAACTAATGAAGTATTTCAGCAAAAGAATATCACAACCTTAAGAAGTAGTGTTGAAGGAAGCCAGTCAGGATTTCAGAGTGAAAGAAGAGTGTGGCCAAAACCTAGTATTTAATTTGTGATTCAAATAAAAGGGGAAGGTTGTGTTCTCAAAAGTGCGGATGATTTGAAGCCTAGAAGGAGCAGAGTAATGATCAATTAAAGTTCCATAGAAGGGAATAGTGGCCAAGTATAGAGGAAATATTGGTGAGATAAATGTAGCAGGGAGGAATTTCCATTGCAGAGGCTTAAGTACAACACATAGAGAGTGAGGAACTCATAGAGATAGAGGAGAAGATGAATATTGATAGTCATAATAAAGGTTCTAAGAGAGATCACAGTAGAAGAAAATTTAAGAAAGATGTCAAAGAAGATGGCACGGATGAAGAGTATGAGAAAGAAAAGGCTGAGATAAGAATGCAATTTAATTTTTCGATAAAGTTTTTCCATAGGAGTAAAGAAGACTAGATATTTGGTTATATAATAACAAAGAAAATGAAGTGGCATAAGATACAAGAGAAGAGAGAACATCAGATGAGTATGTAGTTAATAGAGGAGCTGAGGAAGCTTGAGCAGATTATGGATGTTGAATTGAGGATAGAGAAGCTCTAATGAATTGAGATACCTCAATTCAAACTTGTCGGAGAAGAACAAGTTTCTTTTGAACTTAAATATGGATCAGTGATTTTTGAAACATCACTTGACGCAATTGAGCCTTATGATTTTGAAATGAATAATTTGTGTATGTTTGCTGGTGATGTCAAAGAAGACAAAGAAGAAAGACAAAATATCATTTTTGATAGATTTAGATCTCAAATTGAAGATCATACATAGTTAAGAGGAGGCATTTCTTTTCAGTATATTGTAAGGAATGAAGATAGAGGAATTTTGGCTCACAATGATTACCAAAAGCAAGAAAAAGTGGAGAAGGATATCTAGTAACCAAGTGAAGTGCTTGAGGAGGTTGATAAGAAGACCGTTGACGATTTTCTGAGTTATGAAGAGGACTTAGAACAATGAGAGGAATATTTAGTAACGATATCATCAAATGAGACCATGGGGTCTTGTGATTTTGATAGTGATAATTTGACTGTGTTTGCAGGTGTTGTAGAAGGCAATGAATCTCTTTAAATTGTCTAGAATGAAGTTGAGAATTGTCAAGAAAATTACGATGATGATTTTCTTTTAGATGAAGTTAAATTTGAGTTATTGTAGCAAAAGGAGTTCATAAATTCCTTTCTTAGTGAAGAAAGTATCTCCAAGGAAGGTGAGACAGTTATGCCTCATGTGAAGGAACCTGTTATTGTTGAGGAAAGGGAAGAGTTGGCTTATCTCATCGACCAAGTGAAAACTATTGGACAGACATCTAAAATTGTCATAGAGATAGAGGATCAAAACTTTATTCTCATGAACAATGAGGAGGTAGTGTCACCAAGAAATTTTACTTGTGACGAAGAAGGAGATAGTGAGTATTGTATAGAATTTTTGGAAGAAATTCCAAGTGAGATGCAAGATTTGTGGCATGAGCTAAGTCTTTCGGAGAATAGACTTGCAAGTCAAAGAATGAATATTCTGAATGTACAATTGAAATTGAGCAAAGGCAAGGTAGGTTTGTCTCATGTTAAAGTGGAGTAAGTCTTAGAACTGAAGGAAATTTAACTGATTACCAGGATTATTCAAGGAATTGAAGGACAATCACTAAGGGTTTTCAAGAGAGAGGAAGAAAGACATGTTGGAATTGATGAACAACATAGTGATAAGGTGTTTGAAAAGAATTAGGTGGAAAGTGAATCGCTAAACTATTTGCTGGGAGAATTTGAGTATGATCTTTTTATCAAAGATATTGAACATAGGTTGTTTGAAGTGAGATAAAATTTCAAGAGCAACATGAGGGTAAAGATATAAGGGTGGTAGTAAGAATACAAAACTTCAAAGATAAGATAACAAACAACATTTTGAAGACAATTGGCAGAGTGAGTAATAGTTAGAAGATAAACTGGACATGGAGATTGAAAGAATAAGAAGTTTGATGGTGAAGGTGTCTCAGAAGAATACAACAGCTAGGAAGCAAAGCAACAACAGCAAGAGAAAGACATCAAAAGAATGTGAGAGCATAGCTAGTGGGAAAATGAAACATAAAGTATGGAGACCTCGATAACAACAAAAAACAACAACAACAACAACCAAAGAGAGCTTAAAGAACAAAGCCTAGGATCGAGGAGGACAACTATTAAAGACACATGATCTAGAGATCATGATTATTTTTCACCTCGGGAGTTTGATGCAGGAGCATCTACTCTAAGTCAAAAGTCCAAGTAGAAATAAGACCTTGGGGTCTTGACATTGGTCCAAGAGGGACATTTCCTTTGTATAATCATTGTAAAATCTTGTAAAGACTTCATAGTTCACAAGTATTAGTCTAGAAGGCTCTAGATAGGTCTTGACTCATTAGTCAAAGAGCTTAGTCATGTAATTGAATCTGCATGTTGGTAGAATTCGTTGGATAAGCTAGCAGATAGGATAGGATTGATCCATTTGGTTCATAAAACATAGGATCAATTTCTAAGTTTAGGAATCCGTTACAATTTTTTAGGAGTTGAGTGAGTGGGGATAAGCTCTTAATTTTACTATAAATTTAATTGTAAGATTTGAAGGAAAAAGGAGGGCCAAATTAAACAAATAAGATTAGGAAAAGAGATAGAGGTGAGAGCCGAGAGACAGAGAGGGTTCTGTTGAAGGCAGAAAGGGCCATGTAAGGGTGTATCAGGATGAATCCAGATTGTATGCATGTTTTTATTGTATCTTTACTTTTATTGATTAATGAGAAATCGAATTCACGGCGACTATGTTTTGGTTCTTTTACGTGCTGAGTGATTTTTAACTTAACAAATTTGATATCAGTGAAGTAATTAAATGTTGCATGAATTTTGATGAATGAATAAGTCTTACTGTGTGAATAAGTCTTAATGGCTCAGTAGAATCATGTGTGATTCCAATCAAGAGTGAATGAATGTGAGAGCAAGTCGAGGAAGTAACAAACCCAAATTTTGAATTCAGAGAAGTAATACTGAATAGTGTTTTTTATTCGGATTTAGACAACATAATGGTTATGGATATGAATGAATAACCAGAAGTTCAAGCTCAGGAGAGATTAGCGCAACTAAATACCGAACAAGCTCATGAAGGATAATGTAAAGGAAATGGACATGCAAAGCGGTAGTGGTCAAAGAAATAGGAGAAAATATTAAAGCAACAAACCCTTCAAAATATTTCCAAAGGAAGGAAGGGAAGATGAATATGAAATCACAAAGATCAACTAAATATTAAGCAACAGAGATCTCATCGCCAAATAAGTCGTGAAAGTTGCAAAGAAGAGCTACGCTACGTGTAGAGTGGAGGTCCAAGCGCATATCGCATAGCACATGCGATATGGTATAATGGTTAAACGGTGAAATTAAAAGGTGAAACATGAGAAATTTTAAAATTTCTGATGTGCAAAATGCTATACTTACTAAGTTGCGAAGTGGACACGTGTTGGGAGGAGGATACAGGTGCACATCACAATCAATAATTCTTTTAGTTACGTGTTATGACTTGGGAAGGTAAGTTATGTGAGTTGTCATGTGAAGTAGATTAGTAAAGGCACAATGGGGTTGTTAGATCTGGTATAGATCAACGGTCGAGATTATATCGTAGTTCAGTGAGAATTCCCATCAGCATTGTGATTATTTATTTATTGGAAATTTGTATTTTATTTTGTGCAGCATGAGATGTCGTATATGTTGCGATTTGTCGTGCAAGTGGACCGTCATGTGGGCCATAACCCACAGGTTCATAGTATTGTGGAAACAACATTTTCTGATGCTATGATGTGATAAGGGTGAGTTAAAGGTATTATATGTGTTCTTCATAGTTGATAACTTAATGGTTTCAATTAAAATTGGGGTACCACAAATTCTATGTTGTTGATAAGTTATTGCGGGTTAGTTAAATATTTGCACCTTATAAAATAGGAACATGTAGATAGTTCAAGGTTCTGTGTATGTGAGTATTTTGTGGCCTTTTTGTTGCACCATTTTGTATCAGATAAAGGTTAATGAAAAATTGTTATAAATGAAGATTGCAAAGCTAAACTATGTAGAAGACATTTGGTAGTAGAATGAGAAATAAAATGAACTAAGTGATCTGTAACTGAACAAATTTGATATTGGTGAAGTAATTAACTGATTGCGTGAATTCTGATGAATGAATAAGTATTGCTGTGTGAATAAGACTTAATGGTTGGGTAGAATCATGTGTACTTATAGTCTGGAGTGAATGGATGTGAGTGTCGGTTGAGAAAGGAACAAACCCAAATTTTGGATTTAGAGAAGTAATACAGAATAATGTTCTCGATTCGGCTTGAGACAACGTAATGGTTATCGACATGAACAAATAACCAGAAATTAAATCTCGGGAGAGATTAGCACGACTAAATATCGAAGAATCTCAGGAAGGATAGCATAAAGGAAATAGAGATGGCGAGCAGTGGCAGCTGAAGAAATAGGAGAAAATATTAAGGTAGCAAACCATTTCCAAAGGAAGGAAGGGACGACGATGATTAAATCGCAAAGATCAGCTCAAGATTAAGCGACAGAGATCTCAACGCTAGATAAGTCGTGAAAGTTGCGAAGAAGAGCCACATGTAGAGCGGAAGTCCAAGCGCATATCGCATAATGCATGCGATATGGTATAATGGTTAAACAATTAAGTTAAAGGGCATGACATGCGAAATGTTAAAATCAATGATGTGTGAAATGATATATTCGTCGAGTTGCGAAGTGGACATGTGTCGGGAGGAGGATCTAGGCACATATCACAATTGGTAATTATTTTAGTTACATGTTAGGACTTGGGAGGGTAATTTATGTGAGTTGTGATGCGAAGCAGATCAGTAAAGGCATAATGGGGTTGTTATATATGATATAGAACAACAATCGAGATTACATCGCAGTTCAGTGAGAATTCACATCGGCTTTGCGATTATTTATTCATTGGAAAGTTGTATTTTATTTTGTGCGACATGTGATGTTGTATATGTTGTATATGCCATAACCTACAGGTTCGTAGTATTGTGGAAACAATAGTTTGGGATGTTGTGATGCGATAAGGGTAAGTTAAAGATATTATATGTGTTCCCGATGGTTGTTAACTTAACGGTTTCGATTGAAACCAATGTACCACAAAGCCTGTGTTGTTGATGAGTTATTGCGGATCAGTTAAATACTTCCACCTTATATAATCCTCGGAACGGGTAGAGAGTTTAATTTTCTGCGTATGTGGGTATTTTGTTGACCTTTTGCTACATCATTTGGTATCAGAGCAAGTTTAATGAAAAAAATTGTTATAAATGAAGATTGCTGAGCTAAATTATGTAGAAGAAATTTGGTAGTAGAACAGAATAAGTTTCTGTGTGAAATATAAGAAGAATGGAAGTGTGATTGCAGAAGAAAGAGGAGATCAGATTTTAAATCTGACAAGGAGAATCGATATTCACTCAAATGTGAAGAGTGGATGGAGAATGTTTGTGAAATCATGCAAGTATAGTTTTGTTTAACCACCTAGCTAGAGATTAGCAGATAACAAAGATTGAGGATGAAACAGTCAGAAGTATTCATCAAAAGAAGATCATAGTTTGGAGCCAAGAGAAGAAGGCAGAGATTTATGAGTATTTTAAGAGTTTTTCCTCTAAGACCTAGTATTTCAGCTCGTAGATTGAAGAAGAGACAGCCAGGTTTCAAGTACACATGAGATAGCTAAGAAGGAGACCACAGAACAACAAGAAAGCCCAGACAAAGGGACTAGTGGCCACATAGAGGAACGCTTGGTGAGATAAAAGTAGCAGGGAGGACTTTCAATTGTAGAGGCTTAAGTAAAACTCATAGTGAGTGAAGAAATCATAGAGATAGAGGAGAAGATGACTACTGATAGTCATAACAGAGGTTCTTAGAGGGACCACAGTCAAATAAAACTGAAGAAATATGTCAAAGCAGATGGCATGGATGAAGAGTATGAGAGAGAAAAGGATGAGATAATAATGCAATTTAATTTTTTGATAAAGGTGTTCCAGAGGAGAAAATAAGACCAAAGATTTGGTTATAGAATGAGAAAGAAAGTGAAGTGGCATAAGCTACAAGAGAAGAGAGAACATGAAGTGAATCTACAGTTAATGGAGGAGTTGAGGAAGCTTGAGAAGATTATGGATGTTGAATTGAGGACAAAGAAGCTCGAAGGAGTTGAACTACAACAAGAAAAACTTGATGGAGAAGAACAAGTTTCTTTTGAACTTAAAGATGGAGAAGGGATGTCTGAAACATCAATTGAGGCAATTGAGCCTTATGATTTTGAAATGAATAATTTTTGTATGTTTGCAGGCGTTTTCAAAGAATACAAAGAAGAGAGACAAAATTTTAGTTTTGAGACAGCTAGGTCTCATATGGAAGATCATACAGAGTTAAGAGGAGGTATTTTTTTTAGTATACTGTAAGGACTAAAAGCAGAGGAATTTTGGCTCATAATGATGACCAAAAGCAATAAAAAGTGGAGAAATATATCAAGCAACCAAGTGAAGTGCTTGAGGAGGCTGATAAGAAGACCATTGAATATTTTCTGAGTCATGAAGAGGACTTAGAAAAATGACAGGAAGATTTGGTGACTAGATCATCAAATGAGACCTCTGGGTCTTGTGATTTTGAGATTGATAATTTGATTGTGTTTGTGGGTGTTGCAGAAGGAAATCCTTCTCTTGAAATTGTCTTGAATGAAGTTGAGAATTGTCAAGAAAAGTACAATGATGAATGTCTTTCACATGAATATCAAGTTGAGTTATTGCAGAACAAGGAGTTCATAAAGTCCTTGCTTAGTGAACAAAGTATCTCCATGGAAGGTGAGGCAGTTATGTATCATATGAAGGAACCTGTTGTTGTTGATGAAAGGGAATAATTGGCTTATCTGATTGACCAAAGGAATTTTATTGGACAGACATCAAAAGATGTCACAGAGATAGAGGATCAAAATTTTATTCCGATGAAGAACGAGAAAGTAGTGTCACCAAGAAATTGGACTTGTGACAAACAAGGAGATAGTGACGATTGTATAGAATTTTTGGAAGAAGTTCCAAGTGATATGACAAATTTGGGGCATGAGCTAAGTCTTTTGGAGAAAATACTAGCAAGTCAGCGAATGAATATTCTGGATGTACAATTGAAATTGAGCAAAGGCGAGGCAGGAATGTCTCATGTTAAAGATGAGTCTGTCTTAGAACTAAAGAACGTTTAACACGGTACCAGGATTAGTCAAGGAATTGAAGGACAATCAGTGAGGGTTGTAAAGGAGGAGGAAGAAAGACATGTTGGAATTGATGAAAAACATAGTCATGAGGTGTTTGAAAAGAATCATGTGGAAAGTGAATTGTAGAACTATTTGCTGGAAGCATCTGAGCATGATGTTTTTATCAAAGATATTGAACATAGGTTGTTTTGAAATGAGATAAAAATGCAAGAGCAACAACAGGGTAAGGATGTAAGGGTGGTAGTAGGAATCCAACAACTTCAAAGAGAAGATAACAAACAATAGTTTGAAGACAATTGACAGAGTGAGTACCAGTTAAAATATAAACTAGAAATGGAGATTAAAATAATAAGAAGGTTGATGGTGAAAGTGTCTCATAAGAAGACAATAGTTAGGAAGAAAAATAGCAACAACAAGAGAAAACCAACAGAAGAATGTGAGAGCATAGTGAGGGGGACAATGCAACATAAAGTATGGAGACTTGGAAAATAGCAACAAACAACAACAACAACAACCGAAGACAGATTACAGAACAAATTATGGGATCCAGGAGGACAACTATTAAAGACACATGATCTAGAGATTATGATTATTTTTCTTTTGGGGAGTCTGATGTAGGAGCATATGCTCCAAGTCAAAAGTCCAAGTAGAAATCATACCTTAGGGTCTTGACATTGGTCCTAGAAGGACATTTCCTTTGTATAATCATTATAAAATCTTGTAAAGACTTCATAGTTCACAAGTATTAGTCTAGAAGATTCTAGATAGGTGTTGACTCATTTGTCAAAGAGCTTAGTCATGTAATTTAATCTACGTGTTGGCAGAATTCATTGGATAAGCTAGCACATAGGATAGGATTGATCCATTCGCTTAAGAAAACATAGGATCAAGTTCTAAGTTTAGAAATCAGTTACAAGTTTGTAGGAGTTGAGTGAGGGCGGGTAAGCTCTAAATTGTATTATAAATTTAGTTTTAAGCTTCAAAGGAAAAATAACGGCCAAATTAAACAAAGAAGATTAGGCCAAGAGATAGAGGCAAGAGCCAAGAGACAGAGAGGGTTTTTTTGAAGGGAGAAAGGGCCATGTAAGGGCATATGAGGCCAAATCTAGATTGTAAGAAGGTTTTTATTGTACATGTACATTTATTGATTAATGAGAAATTGAATTCATTGTGATTGTGTTTTTTTTCTTTTACATGGTGAGTGATCTGTAACTGAACAAATGTGATATCGGTGAAGTAATTAACTGATTGCATGAATTCTGATGAATGAATAAGTCTTACTACGTGAATAAGGCTTAATCGCTGGGTAGAATCATGTGTGATTCGAGTCTAGAGCGAATGGATGTGAGTGCAGGTCGAGAAAGGAACAAACCCAAATTTTGGATTCGGAGAAGTAATACAGAATAGTGTTTTGTATTCGGCTTGAGACAATGTAATGGTTATTGATATGAATGAATAACTGGAAGTTAAATCTCGGGAGATATTAGCACAACCAAATACTAAACAAGCTCAGGAAGGATAGCGTAAAGGAAATAGAGATGTAGAGCGGTGGAGGTCAAACAAATAGGAGAAAATATTAAGGAAACAAACCCTTTAAAATATTTTCAAAGGAAGGAAGGGACGACGAAGAATATCAGTTGAATATTAAGCGACAGAGATCTAATCGCGAGATAAGTTGGGAAAGTTGTGAAGAAGAGCCACGTGTAGAGTAGAATTCCAAGTTCATATCGAATAACACATGCGATATGGTATAATGGTTAAACGGTGAAGTTAAAAGGCACGACATGCGAAATTTTAAAATCACTGATTTGTGAAATGCTATACTCGCCAAGTTGTGAAATGGACACATTTCGGGAGGAGGATCCAGGTGCACATCACAAATGGTAATTCTTTTAGATACATGTTAATACTTGGGAAGGTAATTTATGTGAGTTGCGATGCAAAGTAGATCAGTAAAGGCACAACGGGGCTATTAGATCTAGTATAGATCAAGGGTCAAGATTACATCGCAGTTCAGTGAGAATTCGCATTTGTGTTGTGATTATTTATTGATTGGAAAGTTGTATTTTATTTTATGCGACATGCGATGTCGTATATGTTACGATCTATCGTGCAAGTGGAGAGTCATGTGGGCCTTAACCCACAGGTTTGTAGTAATGTGGAAACATTAGTTTGTGATGCTATGATGCAATAAGGGTAAGTTAAAGGTATTATATGTGTTCCCGATGGTTGATAACTTAATGGTTTCAATTGAAACAAGGGTAACACAAAGCTTGTGTTGTTTATGAGTTATTGTGGGTCAGTTAAATACTTCCACCTTATAAAATCCTCAGAATGGGTAAACAGTTTAAGTTTCTACGTATGTGGGTATTTTGTGGCCTTTTGGCTACATCATTTGGTATCAGAGCAAGGTTAATTAAAAAATTTGTTATAAATGAATATTGCACAGCTAAACTAGGCATAAGACATTTGATAGGAGAACATAATAGGATTCTGCATGAAATAGAAGGAGAATGCAAGTGTGATTTTGGAAGAAAGAGGAGATGAGATTTTAAATCTGACAAGTAGTAGGCATACAAAGGGAAAGTATGGTAGAAGATGGGAGTAAGTGATACTCTTAAGAAGAGATTGTAGAAGGATAAAGAAAGCACAACGATGGTTGTTTTCTTGTGGAGAATGGAGATTCACTCAAATGTAAAGAGTGGATGGCGACTGCTTGTGAAACCATGCAAGTATTGTTTTCTTTAACTCTGATGTTAGATTTCCAGGATAAAAAAGAGATTGAATATTGATAGTTGCAGTTAATGAAGTATCTTAGAAAAATAAGATCACAGCCTTAAGAAGCAATGATGAAGGAAGCTGGTAAGGATTTATGAGTGAAAGAAGTGTGGTGAGAACCTAGTATGTCATTTGTGATTGAAATACAAGAGAACAGTTGTGTTCTCAAAAGTACAGATGAGTTGAAGCCTAGGAGGAATAAAGGAATGCTCAAAGAAAGTTCCAAAGAAACGACTAGTGGCCAAGTATAGAGGAAAGCATTCTGAGATAAATGTAGGAGGGAGGAATTTTTATTGTAGAGGCTTAAGTAAAGCTCATAGTGAGTGAGAAATTCATAGAGGTATGGGAGAAGATGACTATTGATAGTCATAACAAAGGTTCTGAGAGAGACCACAGTAGAATAAAACTGAAGAAAGATGTCAAAGAAGATGGCATGGATGAAGAGTATGAGAGAGAAAAGGCTGAGATAAGAATGCAATTTAATTTTTTGATAAAGTTGTTCCATACGAGCAAAGAATACCAGAGATTTGGTTACAAAATGAGAAAGAAAATGAAGAGGCATAAGCTACAAGGGAAGAGAGAACATCATGTGAATGTAAAGTTAATAGAGGAGCTGAGGAAGCTTCAGTAGATTATGGATGTTGAATTGAGGACAGAGAAGCTCGAAGGAGTTGAGCTACAACAAGAAAAACTTGTTGGAGAAGAAAAATTTTATTTTGAACTTAAAAATGGAGCAGTGATGTCTGAAACATCAATTGAGGCAACTGATCCTTATCATTTTGAAATTAATAATTTGTGTATGTTTGCAGGTGATGTCAAAGAAGACAAGGAAGAGAGTCAAAATTTGAGTTTTGAGACAGTTAGATCTCATATGGAAGATCATACACAGTTAAGATGAGGTATTTCTTTTTAGTATACTGGAAGGAGTGAAAGTAGAGGAAGTTGGCTCACAATTATGACCAAAATCAAGAAAACTTGGAGAAGGATATCAAGCAACCAAGTGAAGTGCTTGAGGAGGCTGATAAGAAGACCATTGAAGATTTTCTGAGTCATGAAGAGGACTTAGAACAATGAGAGGAAGATTTGGTGACTGTATCATCAAATGAGACCACAAGGTCTTGTGCTTTTGAGATTGATCATTTGACTATGTTTTCAGGTGTTGCAAAAGGCAATCCATCTCTTGAAATATTCTTGAATGAAGTTGAGAATTGTCAAGCAAGGTATGATGATAACTGTCTTTCACATAAGATCAAGTTGAGTTATTGCAACATAAGGAGTTCATAAATTCCTTGCTTAGTGAAGAAAGTATCTCCAAGGAAGGTGAGACTATTATGTCTCATTTGAAGGAAACCGTTATTGTTGAGGAAAGGGAATAATTGGCTTATCTGATTGACCAAAGGAAGATTGTCGGACAAACATCTAAAGCTGTCATAGAGATAGAGGATCAGAATTTTATTTTGATGAAGAATGAGGAAGTAGTGTCACCAAAAAATTGGACTTGTGACAAAGAAGGAGATAGTGAGGATTGTATAGAATTTTTGGAAGAAGTTCCAAGTGAGATGACATATTTGTGGCATGAGCTAAGTCTTTTGGAGAATATACTAGTAAGAAAATGAATGAATATTCTGAATGTACAACTGAAATTGAGCAAAGGTGAGGCAGGCATGTCTCATGTTGAAGAGGAATCAGTCTTAAAACTGAAGGAAGTTGAACTCACTACTCGGATTAGTCAAGGAATTGAAGGACAATGAGTGAGGGTTGTCATGGAAGAGGAAGAAAGACATGTTGGAATTGAAGTAAAACATAGTGATGAGGTGACTGAAAAGAATCAGGTGGAAAATGAATTGCTGAAATGTTTGCTGGAAGCATCTGAGTATGATAAAGATGATTTTATCAAAGATATTGAACATAGGTTGTTTTGAAATGAGATAAAAGTTCAAGAGCAAAAACAGGGTAAGGATATAAGGGTGGTAGTAAGAATCCAACAACTTCACAGAGAAGATAAAAAACAACAGCTTGAAGACAATTGGTAGAGTGAGTATGAGTTAGAAGATAAACTAGAAATGGAGCTTGAAATAATAAAAAGGTTGATGGTGAAGGTGTCTCAGAAGAAGACAACAATTAGGAAGAAAAACAACAACAACAAGAGAAAAAAAACAGAAGAATGTGAGAGCATAGCCAATGGGACAATGAAACATTAAGTATGGAGACCTGGAGAATAGTAGCAAACAACAACAACAACAACCAGAGAAAAATTAGAGAACAAAGTCTATGATTGAGGAGGACAACTATTAAAGACACATGATCTAGAGATCACGATTATTTTTCACCTAGGGAGTGTGATGTAGGAGCATCTGCTCTAAGTCAAAGGTCCAAGTAGAAATCAGACCTTAGGGTCTTGAGATTGGTCTGAGAGGGACATTTCCATTGTATAATCATTGTAAAATCTTGTAAAGACTTCATAGTGCACAAGTATTAGTCTAGAAGGTTCTAGATAGGTGTTGGCTCATTAGTCAAAGAGCTTAGTCATGTAATTGAATCTGCGTGTTGGTATAATTCGTTAGATAATATAGTAGATAGGATAGGATTGATCCATTCGATTCAGAAAAAATAGAATCAACTTCTAAGTTTAGAAATCAGTTACAAGTTTGTAGGAGTTGAGTGAGGCCGGGTAAGCTCTGAATTTTATTATAAATTTAATTGTAAAATTCGAAGGAAAAATGAGGGCCAAATTAAACAAAGAAGATTAGGCCAAGAGGTAGAGGCGAGAGTCGAGAGATAGAGAGGGTTTTGTTGAAAGGAGGAAGGGCCATGTAAGGGCGTATGAGGCCGAATCTAGATTGTAAGAAGGTTTTTATTGTATCTATAAATTTATTGATTAATGAGAGATTGAATTCATGGCGACTGTGTTTTGTTTATTTTACATGCTAAGTGATTCGTAACTGAACAAATTTGATATCGGTGAAGTAATTAACTGAATTTTGATGAATGAATAAGTCTTACTATGTGAATAAGACTTAATGGCTAGGTAGAATCATGTGTGATTCTAGTTTGGAGTGAATGGATGTGAGTGCAGGTCGAGAAAGGAACAAACCCAAATTTTGGATTCAAAGAAGTAATATAGAATAGTGTTCTTTATTCGGCTTGAGACAACGTAGTGGTTATTGATATGAACAAATAACCAAAAGTTAAATCTCGGGAGAGATTAACACAACTAAATACTAAAAAATCTCGTGAAGGATAGCATAAAGGAAACAAAGATGCAGAGCGGTGGTGGTCAAAGAAATAGGAGAAAGTATTAAGGGAGAAAACCCTTTAAAATATTTCCAAAGGAAGGAACACACGACGAAGATTAAATCCAAAATATCAGCTGAAGATTAAGTGATAGAGATCTCATCTCAAGATAAGTTGGGAAAGTCACGAAGAAGAGCCACGAGCAGAGCGGAAGTCCAGGCACATATCACATAACATGTACCATATGGTATAATGTTTAAATAGTGAAGTTAAAAGGCATGACATGTGAAAGGTTAAAATAGCTGATGTGTTAAATGCTATACTCGTCAAGTTGCATAGTGCACACGTGTCAAGAAGAGGATTGAGGTGCACATCGCAATCAGTAATTATTTAAGTTACATGTTAAGACTTGGCAAGGTACGTTATGTGAGTTGCGATGCGAAGTAGATTAATAAAGGCACAACGGGGCTGTTAGATCTGGTATAGATAAACGGTCAAGATTACGTTGCATTTCAGTGAGTATTCTCATCGACGTTGTGATTATTTATTGATTGGAAAGTTGTATGTTATTTTGTGCGACATGTGATATCGTATATGTTACGATCCGTTGTGCAAGTGGAGAGTCATGTGGGCCATAACCCATAGGTTCGCAGTATTGTGGAAACAACAATTTGTGATGCTGTGATGCGATAAGGGGAAGTTAAAGCTATTATATGTGTTCTCGATGGTTGATAAATTAAAGAGAACCATGTGGTCATCACACTATGGAGAGGTGAGAGGGTGACCTCTCCTCCTGTGGTAATGTTGATTAGCTTAAGATTAAGCCAGAGAGATCTCATCGCGAGATAAGTTGGGAAAGTTGCAAAGAAGAGCCATGTGTGGAGCGGAGGTCCAAGAGCATATCGCATAGCACATGTGATATGGTATAATTGTTAAATGGTGAAGTTAAAAGGTGCGACATGCAAAATGTTAAAATTGCCAATGTGAAAAATGCTATACTCACCGAGTTGCGAAGTGGACATGTGTCAAGAGGAGGATTGAAGCGCACATCGTAATTGGTAATTATTTTAGTTACATGTTAAGACTTGGCAAGGTAAGTTATGTGAGTTGTGATGCAAAGGAGATCAGTAAAGGCACAACGGGGCTGGTAGTTCTTGTTTAGATCAACGGTCGAGATTACATCACAATTTAGTGAGAATCCGCATCGGCATTGTGATTATTTATTGATTGGAAAGTTGTATGTTATTTTGTATTATATGCGATGTCATATATGTTACGATCTCGCATACAATTGGAGAGTCATGCGGACCATAACCCACAAGTTAGTAGTATTGTGGAAACAACAGTTTGTGATGTTGTGGTGCGATAAGGGTAAATTGAAGGTATTATATGTGTTCCCGATGGTTGATAACTTAATGGTTTCGATTGAAATTGAAGTACCACAAATCTTACGTTGTTGATGAGTTATTGCGGGTGAGTTAAACACTTTCACCTAATAAAATTGTCGAAATGGGCAGATAGTTTAAGTTTTTGCGTATGTGGTTATTTTACGGCCTTTTGGCTGCATCGGAGTGTTGGAAGGAGTGTTGGAAGAAGCGGAGGACGTCATGTTGGGAGAAAAAGCGATACCAATGTTTTGAAAGATACAATGAAGCCATGTTCTAATGTGAGTGGTGTAGGCATTAGATTCAACCTCATGATGTTCAACATGACTGTGAGCAAGCTCTAGGTCCCCCATATGTTTAGGGAGTAAATTATGAACAATGGAGAGGGCATCACCAATTATTCATTTCTCAATTACTTCTAGGATAACTACATTATGCCTCATATGCTCAGGGTTGGCATGGTCAAAGAAAACCATGTGGTCATCACACTATGGGGAGGTGAGAGGGTGACCTCTGCTCTTGTGGCAGTGTTGAAGATGGCCTCCTTCCCTCACCATGACACCCTAAGCCTCACCATGACAGCGTGATCAAGAACAAAGATGTTGGGGATGTGACCTTAGATAACAACAATAATGGAAGTTAACATGGTGGTGAGCATTAAGTTATGTCACCCTCGAAATGAGAATTAACATTGAGAGGGTGCATGAGGGTGCAGATTCATAGGGCACAATTACTCTTTTGAACACTTAAGTTATTCACATGTTGATAAGAAAATGGAGTGATGTCC
Organism: Pinus albicaulis; assembly: GCA_034641835.2. Classification (NCBI taxonomy): domain Eukaryota; kingdom Viridiplantae; phylum Streptophyta; class Pinopsida; order Pinales; family Pinaceae; genus Pinus; species Pinus albicaulis. The sequence continues at coordinate 1,032,579,534 of CM076584.1, forward strand.
TTTGGCTTCCAATTGTTGATGGTGGTCATGTTAGCATTAAATTGGTCACCGAATTGGCGAATGAACACCTCAACCTAAATGGAAATTTCATAATTTAATTTTTTAAAAGAAATTTAATACTTATAAATTTATATATACATTTAAAAAAAATAACTGTAACAAAGTTTAAATATATTTGACTAAATAAAAGTCAACAAAATGTTATTTAAAATTTTTATTTTTTTCCAACATAATAAAATTTCATTCTACTACTCATCTTGAGGAAATCCAAGGATCTTAAATTATTCGTCGTTCTATGGCTTTAAATGGTTAGCCACATCGCTCCAAGTGAACGACGCAAAGATATGGGTTGGCAAATTCTTTGGGGCGAATTGGTTTGGTTCAGGTTCGAACTACAACTTAAAAACTAAACATGGTTGGGTTAGATATGGGTGAAGGAAAAGGTCTCGGCCTCTCTGTCAGTTTCTTTGTTTCCAATAATCCATCATGTTTTTGCTGTCGAACCACCCTCAAAGTTTTTCAAACTTAACGATCTAGATTTCCCTTAGTGTCTGCCCTCAAAGCCTCTGCCGTCCCGCTACGATCCGAGGATCCGCTCGCATAGGGAGGAAAGGAGGAGAGCAATATTTTAATCGGAAATATCATCCACTCCTCTGTTACTACTTTTAGTCTCGCTCTGTTTGGGCTAGGGTTTTATTAAGGTTCGATTTGAAGAATCAGGGTCTCACCAGTGGCTTCAGTACCTAGAGGTCAAGCGGATTATAACAGCGGTAGGTTTCTAACATAAAAACTATTCAAGCGGTTTTATGATTCTAGGGTCTCATAAAACTATTATTGTTGGGTTGCAGCGGTAGGTTTCTAACTCTCTTTTCTCTATACATGTCCTTCATTCTGCTAAATCAGAGTTTATTCTATAATAAAAGTTTCAAAACCATATTTCTTTTGATGATAACAGAGAAAATATAAAATGATCAATGGAGTTTAAGTTAAATAAGTGGGTTCCAAAGCCTTAACCCATTGGATCTTAGAATTGGTTTTAATTGAGAGGTTTGCATCTGGTTAGATCCTAGAATCATCTGGTTTTAATTTCAGTTTTCCACAACATTCTGTTTTACTTTCATCCTGTTTGCGGTTAGCTCCTATGTCTAACTGAATTAAACTTGTGGAACCAATGAGATACATGCAAGTTACCCGTCCCGCTACATGCAAGTTAATTTATTGAGTCTTTCATTGCAGAAGTGCTGTTGATGTCTGTGTATGTCACGTACAGTAATATTGATCGATAATAATGGGATTTGACACATTAATATTGATCGATAATATTGATCACATGCTGGAACATTATTAGTTGGGCATACCCAGAAAGCCCATGCCATGTTTTTATCCATACTCCATTTTGTGCGCCATTGATGGAAGCTCCTTTAACAACCACGTCTGAAACTGTATTTTGTGAATCACCGCTGCCAAGACCGCCAATACTTATTCCGTGTCCAGGACCAGAAACTAGTTTGCTGATTTCAATGTCTGAACTTTCTATATCATCTCCTGTTGCAATTGTGCAATTTGGAATCAGTGCATGTTGAGAGGTGTAGACCTGAATTCTATCTGTATTCAGACTATTGCCAAGAGCAACAATTTCCAAGTTTTCGACTTCAACATAGGTTGACTGAGCTATTTCAACATGGATTTTTGGACTGTCTTTGAACTTCAAATCTCTCAAATGTAGAATATACCATAAACGCTGTGGGAACACTCTAGAGAAGATGGTTTTGGTCTAGATTACAATCACCAGCCCACCACTTCTGGCCTGTTCCATCAATAATGCCTCCAGCATTAATAGTGATTAATCCATTCATTGAGGTCTTGGACTAATTTGGTAGATTATATTCTCTTTAGACTTGCACCCAAGTACAGGGAATTCCATGTTATGATATGCATCTTCAGGCACTCTGAAGTCGTCATTCAAAGTAAATATATATTTTATTCACATTCTATGTAGTTTTTAGCTGATAGTAAGACTAGATATCTGTCATGTTAATTAGTGGTCAAGAAGTAGTCAATCTGCAATTGATGGCCCAGTCTATTGTTGGTAGTAGTAGGTGGAATACAACTTTGCATACATGATTTCTTTAAGATGGCTGCAAGAATGAGAATCATTACATTTAATTATGGAACACTCGAAATGTTTAAATGTCGAGAAGTTAAATTTGAATAGGGGCAATCTTGTTTGCTGCAACCACAAATCTTAAGTTTCTTTTATCCCAAGGATCTTATTAACCTAGTTTTTGGTCTTTCAATTCATTTCCTAGGATATATATATATATATATATATATATATATATATATTTTAAATTGCAACTTTAGATTTATTTTTTATTTTATTTATTTATTTTCTTTCTAGACATTGAATGTTGTTATAACTTATAATCTTCAAATTCCATGAGCACCTATGATAATTTAGTTCACCTATCATATGTTGGAAATTTGAAATTGCATAGTGATGCATTGAATCATATAAATATTTGAATTTGCATTTTAAGATCCTATATTGAATTGTGGAACAAAATTTTGTATTTTCATGCAGTGTTCAGTGTGTTTTTTTTTCTTAATGTTATTTGAAATTGGCAATAACTAAAGGGACTAGTTAAATTTCACTATAGTTGCTACATTCTATGGTTGGTCACAGAGTGTTACTACCTTCTATGGCTTGGGTTGATAAGTAAACAAGCACATTTAAAGTGCATGTTAATAGAGGGCATTTCTTTGCAAGAAGTTTTGTGGTTTTTTCTTGACCCCTTAATTAATGATACTTGTGATTAATAACTATTTAGTAAGTTTAAATATTGTAAAATGGATAAAAAATTATAGTATCTGAAGCGGAGGGGTTTATTTGAGAAGTTATCCTTGAAATAAATAGTCTTTGACAATGAAAACACACATTTTCCAATCACTCTTTTTTATAGGGACAACACCAAAATTAGAATAGTGTCTTTGCATAAGCAAGATAATAGATAATGCTCATCAATTTTGTTTCTTGCAAACAAAAGTTATTGATCTTCCACAAGGATCCTATGCATGAGCTCTACTTTTTTCTTTGTATTTGCTACAAAATCAAGAAATATCGCCAAAAATATTATTCAGGTTTTTCTTATGATTTACTTGACAATAATTTGAAAGCTCCCTTTGATTTCAAAGCCCTCTTGAATTAAGGTCCCATATGAGTTCCATTGTTAGCATTCTTTTTGGCAAATACTTTTTGTTCAAATATTTGTTGGAACACATGGCATGCAACCTAGGTCCAAGGAAATATTTTTTTTTGGCCTAAGTGATCTTGATGGAAATGTGTTAACTACAAATCTACCTATGAATACATCTAGGAATATTACATTACCATACCCCTAAAAGTACATCTAAAACATTAATTTTATGCTTGAATTATGATGTTAGCACCAAAAAAGCAATTTGGGTGATCACTAGATCATGTCCAAGTTAAAAAATGATAGTGCTCAAAAATGTTTGCAACCTTACTTGGTCACTGCCATTCTGGTTCCTTGATCTGTTGGCAAAATAGAGGTCTTATGCAGAAGCTATGAAGATTTAAAATGCTTAGTAAACTCCAAAAATGGAACTTTCACTCAGTTTGACTTATGGAAAATTTTATAAAAATTATATGTTAAAAAATTTTGATTTTTGATATAGTTCATTGGCAAATAATAGAGCTTCGTGTGGCCTACCCAGCCAAGTGGCCCATGCAAAGGAGAAATTGGAGTGGCAAAACTTGTTTGAGTCCAGATTTGAACCCTAGACCTGACTCCATGTTCAAAGAGGCTCCACCGACTCCCCTACATTCTATTTCTTAACAACCACTGTTTACAAAATGTATTTGTGATTGTTGTGACCAAGTGCTAAAGATCGTGGCCTTAAAGGCCTTAACCGATGGATTGAAAATAGTTAGAAAACCATGATATGTGTGAGCGCTCATTTCAAACTTTAAAACTTTAATGCGGAGGTTAGGAGATGGATAAGTCACGGTTTCGAAGGTGGTTTTGGCGGAGGTCACATGTGACCCTGCCACTCCAACAAGTTAATGCAATCGTTAACCATTCCAACATTTTTGTAGTGCACCACCATTTTTGCAGAACTCCTATTTTGAAGGAGTTTACTGGAGTTCATCTAGTTTTGGAGGAGGTTTTCAAGGGATATTGGGATTTTTTTTTTTTTTTTCATAACTCTTTGGATTTTCGACTAATTTTGATGCATGGATAGTCAATTTTGGGTATTCTCTACTTTTTAAACGCATTGGCATAGGTTTCAAACCCATCATATGTCATTTTGTATAGGTTTAGCTTCGGGAAAGATCAAGGAGTCATGAGGGCCACAAGGTTATTTTTAGTGTATTGGGCATCCATTGTGTATTTTTATAGAGATCACAACCATTTGAGGCTTTATTTCACATGTACTTACCATTTTTGAGCAATAAGATATGAGGGACATGCCATTGGGAGCTAGACCAACATATGTAGCCTAGAAGGGGTGAACTTCTTCATCAAATTTGCTGAGTACTATTACATGTGATGTTTAACTCTTCGTTATTTACTATTGTACAGTGTTTTATGAGCAATTTACATGCTTTAACCTTACGCAGAAAAATGTTTAACTAATTTAAAATCATTTGTTTCACGTGTAAACTTGAAAGAACCTTATGGACACATTTTAATTATTGTTTGGATACTTAGCACAGTAAAAATAATTCATTCCATTTAGATCAAGTTGGTATGAGAGCTAGATTTTCACTCTCTATATTGTTATTGTGCAAAATGATTTGTTTTACTCTTTGAAAGGTTTTTCATGCTTACTAGGCTGAAGCTTAAGAGATGAAAAGGTCAATTGGCGAAGAATTTAAGCAATCCTCAGCCAAGGAGAGCAAGAGTGCCATTATCTCCATCTTCAATTTTACCTCAAAGAGAATCACAAGAAGACATAAGCATGTCTTCAAAAGGAGAAATCCATGAAGGAGTTGATCCCAAATAGGAATAAAGGGTGTTTAGAAAAGCATTCCTTAACTTGACTAAAATGGTGAGAGTCCTTTATCAAGAAAGAAATGAAAGACTAGAAGGAGAAGGATGCAAACTTCATAAGGAAGGACAAGAACCATAAGGAGGCCATAATGATGAGGATAAATCCAAGAAGCGTAATGGTGGAAATGAAGACAGTGGTGTTGGGGTCGTGTGTTTTGATAGATTGGCTTACCAAAAGAGAAGGCAATATCAGAACCAATCTTTAGAGTTCTAGGATCTAGTCCTCCTGTTCTCAGAGAGGGACCTCTCAAATTTACTTGTTTTTCAAAGATATATCTTGTTTTCTTTTAAGTATTGATTTTAGACTAGTTATTAAGTGCAGGTGTTTGTTTGGTTGGTTGGATTGGTACAGTAGAAAATGAAAGGTCTAGGAAAGATAGATAGAAAGAATAATTTTAAGGTTCATTGGGCAATGGAGAAAAGAATAATTTTATGACAAGCTCATCAAAGGATATGGGATATCAAAGGGAAAATATAACTTGGCCACAGGATCCTTTGGTTTTTGTGAATGAGATGGACATCAATGATTTGAAAAGAAAGTTTGAATTCTCAACAAAGGGAAATTAAAAACATAATTTGAACAATAAAGAGATATTTGATAGACAGGGCTAACCATGAATTCTATAAACCACACTTTAATAAAATAATGATCTCAAGACAACTTTCAAAATGAAATCTAAGATTCGGGAAACACCCTATTTCCTCAAAGACTTTATTTCGAAGGAATTAGAAAACATGAAAGATTCACTGATAATTGCATTCATAGAAGAGAGAACACCTAACACATCCATGATCACAAGTATAAAGACCTTTAAAAAAAAATTTCAAGCAAGGACAAAGGGTATGATCAAAACAAACCTCCTTCGCTAACTGTAAATAATGGTACTTCAAATGGAGACTTCAAAAACAGTTTTCAAGTGGCAGCAGAAAAGCAGGGAAAACCATAAATCATGATGGAACCAACTATTTGAACTATTTGAGAAATAAACAAGCATAAGGGTTCAAGAGAATGATTAAAGACTCTAGAATGCCTTAGCAGAGGAAAACATGAAACAATGAAGGATAAACAGGTCTAAGGTGCTTCCAGGAGTAATTTCTTAGCCTAAAATTTTCATCCTATTGTAGTAAGAATTTATGAAACATAATGAAAATAGAAAAAACAATAGACAATTCAGAATACATCACAATAGCCAAGCTCAGGGATCCAATCATAAAGCCTTCTCAAGAAAAAGCATGTCAAAAAATCATCAAGCTTCCAAGACTTCAATTTCTTCTTCAACTTCAAACAGACTATGTATTATTTCAGAGAGTTTCAGTATTACAACTAGTGACCAACCAACCAACAAACTCTCATCTTCTACAAGAGTATTTATAGAAGAAAAGAGGAGGTGGAGTAAAAAGAAAGGTCTGTTTGATCAATTAATGAAGAGTAAGTGCTTCTCGGCCTTTGGGATGCCTAACAGAGAGGAAAATAAATGTATTCATTCATTTAATTGATTTACATTAATAAAATCTTCTTAGGCTGCTTTTGTTGACTTTTGAAGGCCTTAGTGGGCTGGTCAATAAATTCTGGGCTGTCTTTAAACAAATATATCTTATTATAAATTTTTTGTGCATTCCTTTTGATTTATTGAGGCTGCAGTTGTCACTTTGGTAGCCGAAAGGATATTTTGGCCTCTAATGTGGCAATGGAGGCATTCTTTACTGATATTTTTCTCTATTTAACCTTAAAACACTTTAATCCGTTCTTGAGCTCTGTTTAGGCTTAATTAAGCCTTGATCTTTGTTTTCGAGTCTTTGTTCTTTAACATTGTCTTTAACTCTTTGATCTGTGGATTAAAAACCTCGATCTTCAAACTTTGGCTTTAATCCCTTTATTGTTGATCTTTCGTTCTCATACACTTTGTTGCTCTGTTTCAGTGGCACAGGTGGCTTTCTGTTAGTTGGAGGGTTTCATTTAATGATGAAGGATCGTGATCCATCGATGTAATTGAGAGCCCGAAACCCTGTTAGTTCCTTTCTTCGTGGCTTAAGGCACAAAATCGTCACTCTGAGCCTTATTTGTCACCTATGAGTGACTGTGGAAATACATAGAGAGAACACCATTAAGAAACCCTATGATTCATGGTAAAACTATTTTTATAGGTTTAATGGAGGTGATGGAGCACTTGAGGATGAGGAAATGCAGCGAAAGAAGGGTCGAAACCTGGAAGAACAGCTAATGAGGAAAAATTTTGAATTATGGTGCAAATTTGCGGTTAAGTGGTTTCAAAAAACCATTAATGGTTTTCGCGCAGCGTTTGGGGGGGGGAGTCGGTATTTGCTTTCGGAACACGATTCCATACAGCGTCTGAAACATGGAAAATGAAAATCTCCTATATTGTGGGGAAGTAACGCACTAGAAAGGGAGGCCAAAAATTACGCGACTTTGAGTTCTGGCCGTCGGATTGAGGGCTCGAGATCCTACGGCACAGGTAAAGCACGATGGGGTGTAAGATGTAGGGCAGTAAATGGAGTGGGGTCTGCGGTGACATGTTCTTCCTTGTCACGTAGTGGATGGGAGTTGGCCTATCGAGTTTAATCCCGATCGTCAAATCTGATGAATGGACGATTGAGATTTAATAAAGAAGTGGAGATTTGGAATGAAGGAAAGCGTGATAAGTGAACGGGTAGAGTGAAGGATGGCCTAATGGTCGTTGACCTACAGAGATCAACGGTCCATATTTATTTTAAATTTTAAACATCGGGGATGGAAAAATAGGAGAAAGGGTTTTTGGAGAGGATTTTAAGCCCTTTAACGCCCAATTGTGGGGCTTTGGTTATATGAGAAATAGTCTTAAATGAAATAAGCCCTCAGGGGCCTAGGACTTATATAGTGCAAAGGGTTTTTTTTAGGCCAAAAATAGAGTTCTTTGAGGCCAAAACAGAGTTCCGATAGGTGAAAGAAGGAAAATTAAAACCAAATAAAGGGGAGATATAAGGTTTTAAGGGGGTTTTGATGATTTAGAGGTTAAAAGAAGGTGTCTTTTGAGGGATTTTTGTAAGGGAAACGAGGATGAAAATGGGATTGTTTTATGAGTAAAAGGAGGGGTGGAATGATGAAAAATGGAACCTCATGAGCATTTTTTCTTTTGACAATCAACAGGTTCTTTAGGACTTGTTGTCTATGCATCGTGACAACGGTTCAGATCGGGGGCTGTCACCCTGATCCCCAATATCTCTATTTAAGTTGTCTCCTTGCAAGCTAAGGGAGGTAGACCCTATTATAAATGAAGAAGAAAAATCTAGGAGACACAGGTAAAACACGAAATACTTGATAAAATTAATGAGATTTCACAGATTGATTATGTTAAAACTAGTGCCTTATGGAGTCAAACAAGATCCCGTTATGCAATTAAAGGTAAGTATTGGATGTATAACTACTGCTAAATGACCACAATGACATTCAGTAGAAAATGCCACGATCGTTCATTTAGATACTTTAACCAGTCAACAAATTTTATCATGAGACGATCATTTAAATATGAATGCCACATGCTTGAAATAATTTTGAAATTATGAAGTTTCAAATAACCCAGTTCGAAAATTGAAAAGCTCCACAGTCAAACTTCAAATAGAGAAATTTAGGCTCATTTGACCATAAGACTTGGAAATTTTTTAGAATTATGAAATTTTATATTTTTTTGTTATTTTTTATTATTTTATTATTTTTTTTTAATTTTTTATTTTTTTTTAACAAAACCCACAAAATTTAAAGTCTAAAAATTAAACCAAAGCTAAAAAACTAAAATAAATCAACATCCTAATTGAAAACTATAGCTACACATTAAAATTTAAATTTAAATCTACAAACATTAAACTAAAACTAAACTAACTAAATTCTAAAATCTAAGAAAAAATTAAAATTAAAACTAAAACAATTAAAATCTAAAAGTTAGATGTAAAACTAAACTAAATAAAATTCAAATTTAAACTAAATAAAAAATGCGCCCAACAAAATTGAACTAAACTAAGACTAAGTATTAACTAAACTCTAAAAATAAAATTTAAAACTTAAAACTAACGCTGGCCAAACTAACGCATTAAAATCCAAAATCTAAAATTAAATCTATAACTCGAATAAAATCTGAAGCATAACTAAACTATATACATAAAAAATGAATCTGCGTAAAAATTAACAAATATACATGTGAGAGTTTTTCTTATAGTGTGTGTTCTTTGTTTTAAGTCTACAAGTCGAGCTTGAACGCGAAGGAGAGGATGGTGGACGGAGGCACGATGGGTCTGCTCGAAATCAAAATGCACATCAAAGGAGATGCCGACAGAGAATATGGAGCTCGGACACGGCAGAGAAAGACACATCGAACGGGATGAGGAAGTTGATGACACAATGGGTGGAGGAAAACATTGAAAAGGTACTACGTGAAGGTAGAAACGAAGGGATGGCGGCAGCAAGGAAATACAGGATTGATGAAGATCGATTTTCAGTCGATGGCAGGAGGAAGGATCTCAAAAAGAACACGATAGAAAAAAAAATTGCAGATGGATGAATGTTGGTAATCGAAGGCTAAGGAATAGGAAAGATTGCAGAAGAGGGAAAGGAGGGTTCAATTGGTAGAGAAATGGAGGTCAATGGGGTCAAAGTTAACGCAGGTTGGACAACAGACAGAAATGGATTTGTAGATGAAAATGGGCAGCGTGGAAACAAGAATGAAGAAATCAGTACGACCAGCATACAGATCCGTATGGGAGGTATCGAGGGCAGCAAGTAAAGGGAGCAAGGAGCTGGATGGATCGAATGGCAGAGACAACATTTTTTTTTTTCTAGTGAAGATAGAAACCATTATGCACAAATTTTCCAGCAAAATTAAGTTTCTTCCTTTTAAAATTAGTTTTTCAATGCCCTTTAAATCAAATAACATTCAAATCGGCCAACATATTCGATTCTGAGGCCAGATCTAGCCCTTGGAGGCTGGATCTGCCTTAGATCTTAAAAAAAAATCTGATTTAAACCCACAAGCTCCAAGAAACCACTCAGATGCTGAAGATATACACACCAAGAAAATTATTAAACCCTTACAGCATTAAAAAATTACAAATTTACAAACTAATACACAATTTAGAAAGCTCTCACAGCCAAATATAAATTCATTTCAGCACAATTTTAGAAAATGAAATTTTTTGAAAGAGAGGCACAAGCCCTAGGAGATCCTGCAAAACCAATACTTTTAAGTAAGGTAGATTTGGAGTTGTAAACAAATAATGAGAGCTTTTGATTTATGTCAGATTTGAGAGTTGAATGTCCTGAGCCAGTAGAAGGCTTCCCAGATACGCTCAAATCTATTCGCACACTTAGATGTGAACATGGAGGTCGATGGGAGATTTAAGAAAATGCATGACGTGAGATCCTTTTTAGAAAACTGCTCAAAATGTCATTTTATGAATCCATAAAAGCTGCACAAATATACCTGGATGCAGGATTAATCACATGAAGGCCATCAACCTGTAACGAAAATAAACAAAGATAGGACATGACTCAGAGACAATTCACGCCAGCATAGATCCGAGAAAGGAACATCAAAATTTTGTAACAAAGTCTTTGCGACTTTTATTACTCAAAATTTACAAGAGCTTCCAGCCAGGTGCACGAATCCTGAGAATGGATTAGATTCAGGCTGACAAAAGACCTCTTAATTTAACAAGGATCTCTCCAGCGGCTGGATTTCTGGGACGAATCCAAGTCAACATATAATCTCAACCTACGATAAGATTTGATCGTCTTTTAATCCAAGATTTGGTGATGTTGAAATTATGTCTGAGCACGAGATTTATGATTTAAATCGATTTTAATTAAACCTTTAAAAATACTATTTTTTGAGTTAAATTACCCTGCAAATTATGACTTTGACTTATGCCACAGTTAGGCCCATGCTTTATTAAAATTTCTTTCAAAATTACATAGCTGACCTCGAGGCCTTTAAAAAATATATTTTGAGGACCAACGTGAATTTTACTTTTAAAGAATTTTATCCAAACTTAAGACAAATTAATTAAATGTCTGGCTTTTGATATTAATTGACAGAGAGAATTTAATTAGTGTGTGAGAGATTTTAATTATTTTTCCAACCCTCTTTTATATAAGATAAATACATTTGGAGCACATGGTGGAATACCTCCATTCGTATGCAGACGCCTCAAAATAAATACCCAAATTCTCGCGACTCAAAATACGTATCTAGTTGGAGCCAAGTAGCTCAAACTACTTTTATAAGCGACCCGATAGAAAACACTAGGACTCACTTCAACGCATGTTGATTTGACAAAAATCCAATCCTGGCTGGGGTGAGGCTGAGGAAAAGCTCAGCGATTGGTCGCTTACGTGAATCGAGTGAGACAAAAACCTCCTAGGATGGAAATCATCGAAAAACACACTCTGCTTACACTAGGGTTGTTACATATGCAGTGGCTTCGGTCTTACTTAGATCATGCATTATATGCATCAGCACGAAGGTTTACACTCATTTATAACAAAATCCTCGACTTTACAGCAGTATGAAATCTAGAGGTCGTGAACCTTGAACATGAACACAGCACATTTCCGAGAAAATGTGTGTGTACCTGCTATGAGGTTGTTTGACAAAGTGTGGTCGAAACATCTCGCCTCTCACTTTGGGGACAGACGTTGCTTCATTGAGTGGAAATGTGGAACGCATGAGATCCCAGCATCTTCATCATAAACACTTACATATGTTGCGATGGCATGCAAATATCATCATATAACATTAAGCTCGTGTGAAAACAGTGGCTCTTCTTTTTATTTATTATTCTGCTGCTAACATGAAAAGTCATCCCAATCTAGCACTACCAAAATGAAGTGCTGAAATAACAAGGAGCAGGGTTAGAAAGTACGATACAGTGGGATGCCTTGTGGCATGAGAGGTGCTCAATATAGTGCATGTTGAGCATTTTGCCTTCTTTGGAGGCATGTCCATAGGTTGCTTTTCGGATGTGTCATCATGTCCTATCACGATTGTGGGACCTCTGCGTTATCCGAATGTCAAGTTTGCTCTGATTAGCGTAGACAGAATCAAACCACTTACTTCTTCTTTGCAGCATACCTTTCTCTTCCTTCTCCGCTAGAGGTTTGTGATGCCAACACATTGAGACCATTGTTGAATTTCTTTGTCCTCATCTTGCAAGATGTTTCAGGGCCAAAATATCCAAGAATTGAGCGCGAGCAAATATTGGCTTGATACGATGCAGGAGGCCACTACCGTCAATGCGAGACATAAGCTTGGTCTTTCTCAACATCCTCCTCGAAAGCATGGTCCAGGGTTTCCCTAATGGGAGAAGTGACCCTCCCGTGATGACATGGGAAATTAGCTGTATGCACAAGAGAGCATGTATGATCTGTTGATGAATCTTCACCAAAGTCATTAATTTTCGGGCCGAAACTTTTGTATACTGTAATTTTCCATCTAGCCTCTTTCCGTATGGAGCGCGTCTCCTCGGCACTGTCTCGCTATTAATTTTTCTTGGATTGATTTTTATTTTCACGAGTCCTGTCTTTGTAGTTGGGTCTGGGTTTGCCTCCATATGTTCCAACAACGTGATTTCGCCAGCCATGGCTGGTCATTTCTGGTGCTGTCTTGCTTCCATTGCAATCATCATGATCTCTTGTATAATGGACATACCGATCAGCATGATTAACTTCCATTATCTTTAACCCGTTTTCTCATAGCGACATCGATGTGTGTGACTTTGCTCCCATGAATTTATCTCCTATTTTGAAGATTTGATTTGGTTAGCTCTATGGTTTTGAATCATTTGCGTACCTTGACTTTGCTGCACATCCTTAATCATCTCGAGCTAGTTCGTAACCCGAGTTTCTTACATGATCTTCTATATGCATGTGATAGTCCTTACCAACAACATTAATTTGGCTGGCTGACGAACCACCAGCGCATTCTCACCATCTATGATTCTTTTGTTGCTTATACACGAAATGATAACTCTCTTCATGAAGAGACACACACTTGCTGTGCTCTGTCACAAGGCGCAGCTTCATCCAAAAGAGATTTGCAAACTCGGAGTTGATTTGTCGTGATCTTCGCTCATTGAGATAGGCCTCTTTTCTCAAAGCGTGTATTCTTAGGATTCGAATTCTGCGTTTGAGCACCTGTTCCATTTGAACCAGCCTTTAACCGGTATAGACACTTATTTCCTTAGCATGTTCGGAGATCAATTTCGCTTGATTAAGCTCCATGCTTTCTAAAGTTTTTTCATTAAACCTCTTGATTCATCATCATGTATAGAATTCTTTTAACTGATTTTGACCCTATTAAAACCAGAGATTTGAGACTTCCCAGGATATAACACCATATCTAAAATATTCATTAGATTGACAAACCATATAATTTGCAGTTTAATGTAATAACTCGTATGAAATATCAAAATCGCTTACTCATCCTGACGAAAGTCCATCAAAAGGGTTTATGAGTTTGATATCTTGTTTCTTTCTAAGCGATACCGACTAAAGTCTCTGCTATAACTTTTTGGTCGACTTTTCAGTCTGTTTCTTTTTCTCTTATGGTAATGAGCTCCATACAAATGTATCTTCCATGTCACCATACTCCTCGCTGATGCTTCTGGTTATTCAGATCAAAAAATGAATCTCCGTCTTTTTACATCCTGGCCAAAAGTAGATATATGCTTGGCTCCAAATCATTTTTGCAACGCAAAATCTCATTTACCGACTGGTGAAAGCAAGCAAATGAGACTTGACACTAACTGCTTCATACTTTCCTTGAAGAAGGTAATTTATCCTTTTGAGGGACATCAAAGTGAATGGCAACCTTGAATATTAGCAAAAATTACATGTAAAAACCATCCATGATATCATTTTTAGGATTTGCACGAAAATGCGTGCGTGTTCAAGAATGAGTCGACAAAGGTCTCGAAGAAGCGAAGTCTTAGAAGGAACTCTTGTAGTGGAAATGAAAGAATTGGAGTCATGCCAGTGAACATGAAAGCTAAATTCTCAAAGCAAAAGAAGTAGTCAAGAGATAACAGGTGGATATCGTGAGTTTTTATGGGGAGATACAAAATATGAATAAGTGGAGTCGCTACACTCAAACCAGAAGCAAAGCAAATGTCGTAGGTGCGAAAGACGCAAATGATTAGTGAGATGATGAAAGATAAGATGATGAAGAGATGAAAACAAATGACGAGAAGAAAATCCGATCCCTTGTGACGAGCAATGAAAGATAGCGAAGAAGAATATTTCGAAGATTATAAAATGTCATCAGTAATATCGCAAGGACAAAAACTCTATCCCTAGCGATCAACGCCAAAAAAATGTCGCCACACGTTGATTCTCTACGCACCGCTGAACAGCGGTACACATCAGTGGGATATCACGCCCGATCCCCAATCTCTCTATTTAAAGTCGTGTCCTTGCGAGATAAGAGTTAGACCTCGTATTATAATGAAGAAGAAAACATCCTGGAGACACACAGCTAAAACACCAAATACTTGATACAATCAGCGAGTACTCGCGATTGACTATGTTAAAACCAAGGTCTTTATGGATTCAAACAAGATCTCGTTATGCAATTAAAAAGGTAAGTATTGGATGCATAACATGCTTCTAAACGAGCCCGCGATGATATTCATCAGAAAATGCCACGATCATTCCATTTCGATTCTTGCAGACCAATCAACAAAAGTTTACCATGAGACAATCATTTAAATACGACGCAAGTATGCTTGACACTGAAAAATTATGATGTTTCAAACAACTCGGCTCGAGAAAATTGAAAAGTCTGTCCACGGACCAGACATTGCAGAAATAGTGAAACCTAGCCACCTGAGCATAAGACTTTTGGGATTTGATAGAATTTACAAATAAAAAATTATTTATTGCTTTTTTTATCAAAACTCACAAAATTCAAAGTCCTAAAAATTAAACCAAAGCTTCAAAGAAGAACTAAACTAAATCAACATCCTACTGATTGAAAAACTATAGCTGACTAGCATTGAAAATTTAAATTTAAATCATGCAAACATTAAACTAAAACTAAACCACCAGCTCTAAAAATCTAGATGAAAAGTCTGAAAAACTAAAAACTACTATTAAAACTCCAAAGTCTGGGATGTAAAACTCAAACTTGAAATAAAATTCAAAATTTAAACTAAATAAAAAAATACAACGAACCAAATCGAAAACTAGACTGAAGACTAAGTATTAACTTGACTCTAAAAATAAAATTTAAAACTTCCAAAACGCCACGCTCGTCGAAACTAACGCATTAGAAATCCAAAAATCTAGTCAAATCTATAACTCACAACAAAATTTGAACCATAACTAAACTATATACATAAAAAAGGTACTATGCTTAAAATTTGAACACATACTATATGTGAGGGGTTTTTCCGATAGTGCGCATCTCTTTTGTTTTAATTTTGCTGGTCGCAGCTTGGATGACTAGGAGGCGAGGATGGTCGGGCGAAGGCACGATGGGTATGCATGGCATCGTAAATGCGGAATCAAAGGAGATGCTCGACAGAGAGTAACATGAGACGGACATGAGTAGAGAAAGACAGAGCGGGATGATGAGGAAAGTCGACGGCTGAATAGAGTGAGGAAAACATCGAAAAGAGATCGCGTGAAGGAAATAAAACAAAGGACGAAAAGTAGCGAGGAAATTCAGGATTGGTGAAGATCGATTTTCGCGTAGGTATGCCGGGAGGAAGGATCTCGGAAAGAACACGACGACTAGCATAAGGATGGATGAATGCGCAGTAGACCGAGAAGGCGACGTGAAAGATATGGCAAAAGATTGACGGGAAAGGATAGGTCTCGAATGACCGAGAGAAATGGAGGTCGAGTGAGGGTTGGGGTTAACGCGGTGTTGGTGGCGACAGACAAACGGATTTAGCAGATGTAAAATGATGAGCGTGGAAGACAGAGCGAAGAAATTTGGTACGACCAAGATAACGGGCGTGTGGGAGGCATCCGAGGGTAGCAAGGCAAAGGGAGCAAAGAGCTAGATGGTAGGGTGGGATGGCCTCTGATGCGGGAGAAAACGTTTTTCTGGTGGAAAGATAGAGCTATGCACACAAATTTTCTCCAGCAAATAAATTAAATTTTCTTTCTCTTTTTAAAATCGGCTTTTTCAACATGCCCTTTCAGATATCAAAAGCCACGTACCAGTATCCTCCAACACAGGTCCGATGCGGAGGCTGAGACCGTCCTTTGGAGGTCGGATCTGCTTCGCGTATCTTAAATAGAAAATCTGGTTTAAACCACAAACTCGCGAGAAAGCCAATCGTGATCCTAAAGATATACACATGAAGATTATTAAGCAAGCCTGTAAAAAATTACCAAATTTACAAAGCCGATACACACAGATTTAGAAAGGCTCTCTGCCAGCTCAAATTTAAATTCATTTTCGTGACGACAATTTTTAGAAAAATGAATTTTTTTGAAAGAGAGAGCACAGAGCCCTAGGGAGATCACGTATGCACCACCATGTTTGCAAGATAGATTTGAGTTTAACAAATAATGAGCTTTTCGTCATTGTATGCATGTTTGAGAGTCGACAATCGAGACTAAAAGTACTTCCAGGATAATAACCTCTATTCATCGCACACTTTATGGTCTCGAACCTACGATGGCGATAGAGATTTAAAGAAAAATAAGATGAGATCCTGCAGATCAAAATGTGCATTTTATGCACTCTAGAAAACCTGCACAGAGATACTTGCATGTAAGATTAATCCATGAAGGAGGCCATCAAAACCATAGAGTGCAAAAACAAAGTAGCTGGGGTTTAGGAGACAATCCACTACGTAGATCCGAGAAAGGAACATCAAAATTTGCTGACTCAAAAGTCTTTATGCTTTATTACTCCAAAATGCAAGAGCTTTCCAAGACATGTGGAGAGCTCTAGAGTTGGGATTTGACTCACAGCAGCAGAGACCTCTCTGATTTGCCTGGGACAAAATCGCCATTGCTGGGCTTTGACGTATCTACTGGTCAAAATAATCTCGATCACTTCCATAATATGTTGATCATCTTTCCAATCTAGATGGTTCAGAAATTATAGCTTTGAGGAGGAAAAACGAATTTATCGATTTAGTCTATTTTAATTAACTCAAAAAATACTATTTTCGAGTCATTACAAAATTTCTGGCTTTGGCTTAACCACCTGAGGCCGAGGGTCCAAAAATTTTCTTAAAAGTCTCAAAATTCCTCAATTCTGATGGCCTTTAAAAAAATGTAAGGACCAGCGAATTGCCTTTAAAGAATTTGTCTCTATATCACACCTACAATTAAATTAATTCTGGCAGTTTTGATTTTTCTTTTTAATTAATTGACCTGAAGGAGTTTACATTAGTGGGTCGAGAGGGTGACACTGGTGTTTTCCAGCCTCTTTTACGTGAGATAATACATTTAGACACGTGCAGAGACCATTCACAGGGTATACCCCCTCAAATAAATACAGCTTTATGCGACTCAAAATATGATACGAGTAGACCAAGTAGCTCAAACTAATTTGCAAGGACTCGATAGAAAACACTGGGACTCACTGGCATGCCTGATGACGTAAATCCACTAGCTTTGTGTGTGGCTGGAGGGAAAAAACTCGCCGATGACTGTACAAATGGATCATGAGACAAAAAACCTCATGGGATGGAAATCATCAGCAACATACTAGGGCTTTACCTAGGTTGCTGTGCATACATTGACGATCTTGCTTAGATCATTTACACATGCATAATATGTAGAATGGGTTTATCACTATTTATAACGAAAATGCCGACTGTGCATGAAATGTAGAAGGATGTCATGAACCTCGAACATGATAAGCCCCATTTGATGCCTGGAGGTATACTTCCTATGGGGTTGTTGACGAAGTGTGGTCGACAGGACTAATAGTGAAACAACAATGTGAGATTTACTCAAAGGGTAAAGAACATCATAAGATTTCAAAACATGATAGGTTTTCAAAGGAACTACTCTTGAAAGGCTAGCAGAGTTTAGCCACCATTTGCAGTATAGTGCTTTATAGGTAGCTAACGAAAGCTGTTCCAGTGGTATTAAGGATGGCCTCTTCTTGAAGGTGTCAAGAACATTGAGTATTGATCTCTGCTTTTTCTTTAGAAACTCAAAGCTTGATTGCTCTGTCATCCATTAGGCATCAAAACTTTATATCATTGTCGACCTTTTTCTATGAAGTTGACAATGTTTTCCACAGTCCTTTGCTAAACGATGGAATTTTCATCAAACAACATCTCTTACCTACGCATGATTTCTAACATTTTTTCTTTCTTTCGTAGTGGCATTTGGACTAGAAAACTCCTTCTTCATCAACTTTATTCTTTTTTTGAAACTCAGGACACTAATCTCATTTTCTACCTTATTTCTCAATGAACTCGGCTTTAAATAGTCAGCTTGAGTCTCATGGAAATTATCTACCTAACTACTATCCTGTCAGATTGTAGACTGTTCAGACACGCGTGCCTTTATTCTCTGAAGATTTATAAATAGTAAATTTCAAAGCGTGCCAAAGCGATTAAAGCAAGTTTTGACTTCGTCGCGGACCTATGGCATCATAAACAAAGATCGCACCAGTGACATTTTATTGCAAAAAAGTGCCCAGCACGTGAAGAGCCTAGATCCGAGTAAAACATCCTTTCTCCACTGTCTCTCTAGTCGTCCGATTTTGAATTTGTTTGAAGTCAAGTTTCACTCTTTCTTTTCTTGGTTCAAGTTTTGGAGCATATTGGAACCAGGTTGTTTTCTATCTTTGGCCCAAGATGACTCTAATGAGAGCCATTCTTACCTTTTGAGATTCATAGGTTGGACATTGAATTTTTTGAACCTTTGTTTCCTCTATCCTAATATACTGCTGAGTAAGCCAAGATTATATTTGTTTTGGCTGGTCTAACTCACTGCTATCAACGATGCATTGAAATAGCTAATTGAGTCGTGATTAGGTTGTGTGACTAACTAGAAGTGTTGTTTTTAGTGAGTGGCATTTGAGCTTGCACACTTTCGCATTTTTGTCTCTCTATTTTGCAGTACGAGGGCTCTGCCTTTCGTCTTTCCTGCCCTCTTTCTTTTTCTATCGTTTTTGTATTCTTTTTCATTTTTACATTCTACAAAAGGAATAAACAAAAAGACTAACTAGATGCTCTGCAGAGCCTAGGCTTTAGTGAAAATTCCTACCTACACCTAATCTAACCTTTGGAATATTTGCATGTAGCCTCAGGTATCTCTTTTCCAGCACAACTCAATCATAGTAAATGATTCCATGCCAATGAGTCCTTTTTCATCTTCTTTGAAAGGCGGGAAATCTGGACATAAACGCCACCCCATTTCTTTGTTTTTAGCAGACAGTGCTAAATAATCTCTACTGCTTTTGCGTGATACACTGCTCCTACAGCTTGTTATCCCTTCTTGAAATATCTTCAAGAAAATGAACATAGGGATCTTTGAAACAATACCTGCATTATGAATACTTGGAATATAGGTTTTCAACCAAGATTTCCTTTCTCCACTGGATCTGGCTTCAAAATTCTTTTGAGAAAGCACTTCTTCCCTCATTATTACGTGGCCCGAAGGATCTATTCAACATATTCGTGTTGTTGTCCTCTTGCAGTGTTGGCATGCTGCTCGATTTAGTGGGCTGAAATCTGACAGAGGATTATTATATTCTTGAGCATGGGTATGTTCTAGCGCTTCCTTTTTTTCAAGAGAAGGATCCTAGGTTTCAACGCATGGTGGCCTCTATTGCTTTCCTCATCCATGTACAACCTTTTGGCCAGGGGCTACGTCGATTCCCAGCTCCGTTACGGAAAATATTACCGATGGTCACTGAGATCAGAGACAGAGAAACAAAGATCCAACGAATACTTACTGCCATAGCTTTCGTACTTTCTCTTTCATCATTGATCACAATAGTAGTGTGCATCTCTGCCATATAACTTTTCTGAAGGAGGCTGAATCTTTCCTCCCATAAAATGCACATGATGAGTCCCGCAGAGATTAAATTTGTGCGCGTTTCGCCACTGAGATATATCAAAGTTAGAAAAACTCATAAATATAAAGTAATACTACCATGTCATGCTTACTGGTTTTGCGTTAATGATGACAGGCCTTCTAACTGTCAGAATCTACAAAAGAACTTAACACGATGCAACAAAGTCTCACGTGAGATGGAGTAAGAGTATTTTGTGACTGCAAAAACAAATTTAGAGAGTAGTCGCATATTATCAATGGATCTGAATCTCTTTCTTTCCGTCAAAAGGGGAAGGTACTTGTGTTTCTTTGACAACACGTGAAGTGCAGGCATCTCGCTTGTGAAAGATTTGAATTTGAAGAAATTTAACAGTGTCTTCTCGGGCCTCAAACTAAAAGGGGATGATGAATCGCATTTGCAAGCTTTGGGCACATTCGTAGGGGTGTCCTCTCGTCTCTTGAAGCCTGCGTTTCTTTCCCCAGCTCGATTCTACGAGGTTCTTGCGATAATCGGATGCATTTACGAAATTCTTGAATGAGCTCACCTTTGAGGTTATTATTATTAGATCCTCAGGATGCATATTAAAGCAGCATGCTCAAATCATCAATAATTACACAGGTACTGACGTTGTTACAGAATTGATCACAAACAAATCCCATGATGAGATGGATGAGTATTTTCTTCTATACTCCTGCGTAAAAACACTTGGTGCTGCATCTCTTTTAAAAAGAAAAGCGAGCTCGTAGGTTCTAACTCATTCACTGCAATTCCTTGCATTACCTTCTAATGTTACCCTGAGACATTTTCTAATAGGCACGCTCCTCATGCCATTCAACTTTAACTCTCCACAGTTAGCATATGAAGCAGTCTGATGAAGATGTAACAAAGGGGTCATCAATAATATTTTCATCTACCGAAAGACAGGTAGGTCTTTCAACCAATTTTATTTGCAGGAATTTTTGTGGAGATCAAGGAGTGTCATCCCACTCATTGGGGCACTATCTACCAGTTAAACTATTTGCGGGAATCATGCTTATAAAGTCAGGAAAAAGAGTAACAATGCATATTTTCGACTTCAGTATTCGCAGTCTTCTGCGTGGAGCTGCATTAGGTCTTTTGGGGATTGTGGAGCTGCACGAGGTGGACATGAGCTTTGTTGTCTACCATCAACATGAGACTAGGTTTTTGCTCAATGCATTCCTAGGAAGTTTATAAGGGACTAGTGATAGCAGCCTCTTTGGGAGGCCTAGTGGAGTGTTAAGTTGTTCAAAGGCTTTTGCTTTATGGAAGATAAATGTTTATAGTTCTACCGTATTTATTGAAGCCAATCAGTTTTTTTTTTGGTTGCAGTTCTATGCTTGTTTGAAAAATTGGCAAACTCATAGAGACACTGAGCAACTGAATATATTAGTCTATGATGTATTATTCGTGATAAGGTGAATAACAATCCAGGTATTATTTTCCAAATTAATAGCCTAAAATGTGATTTCAGAGGTATTCATAAAACTATAATATAAATAAGTCCCATGTGATACAATACATTATATTTAGGTCTGTGTTTTAATATATTAACTTTAGAAGACAAAACCTCGAACTAATCTTTAAGAGTTCAGGATCTGATCCTCATTTCTCAAAAGAGGGATCTCAAATTTACTTATTCCACAAAATTATATCTTTTCAACAGAAATATTGAATTTTAGACTCAATTATTAATTACTGATATTTGTTTAGTTTGTTTGTTTATTTTGGTTGGATTAGGACAACGAACATGAAAGTCTAGGAAAAGATAGATAGAAGAGAAGTATCAAGTTCATTTAAAATGCAATTAGATAAAGATAAGTTGCAACAAACAATGAGATGTCTAACCGGATATCAAGAGCAAATCAACAGCACATGATCCTTTATTTTATTGATGAGATGGACATCAATGAGTTGAAAAGTGTTTGAATTTAGACAAGGAACTTAAAATATAACTTGAATTAATAAAGAAGATGATGAGCGTTACTCAACATGATTCTACAACATTACCTTTAAGCAAATAATGATTTCAAGACAACAAAATGAAATATAAGATTGAGGAACACCTCTTCCTCGACTTTATTTCAATTAAAACATGAAAATTCACTCATAATTGCGATGCAGAGAAGACACCTAACATATGGGTCGCTCTAGAATAACCAAAAAATTGCATTGAAATGGAGACAAGGTATAGGTAAAGAACATCGCAGCTAACATATAAACAATGGTACTTCAAGGAGACTTCACTCGGACTTGGTGGCGGGAGGAACAATCAGAAAACCATGAAATCAAAAACATTGAACAACTATTTTGATGTTGAAAATAAACAAGCATAAGGGTTCGAAAATGATTAAAGACTCTAGAATGCCTTAACGAAAATATGAGTGGGATAAACGGTCTGAGCAACCAAAGTCAGTGATAGCCTAAACTTTTCATCCTACTATAGTAGAAATTTGTGAAATGTAGTAAACAAGAAAAAATAATAAAAGTTAAAGTCATCACCAACGACAAAACAAGGATCTAAATGGTGGTACTTCTAGAAATGACATATTGAAACATCATCGAAGATTCAAGACTTGTTCTTCTTCAACTGAAATGAACTATGCTATCATTGAAGTTGATATTGTGGTATTAATATTCATGATCTCTTATCTTCTGGAAGCGTGTATTTAT
The DNA here is from genome assembly GCA_034641835.2 of Pinus albicaulis. Classification (NCBI taxonomy): domain Eukaryota; kingdom Viridiplantae; phylum Streptophyta; class Pinopsida; order Pinales; family Pinaceae; genus Pinus; species Pinus albicaulis. The sequence goes on from CM076584.1 coordinate 1,032,602,332, forward strand.
GAAAAACAGTGGAGTAAAAGGTTTGTTTAGGTAATTAATGAAGAGTAATGATGCTTCTCGGCATTTGAAGCCTAGAGAAGAAAATTGTCTTCATTCATTTTAGTCAAGTTGCAATATACAAAAAATCTTCTTGACTGGTATTTTGAAGAGCATAATTGGTTGCTTAATAACTTAAATAACAACAATTATCTCATTGTAAATTATATACATTCCTTTTTATTTATTGAAATTGCAGGTGTACTTTAGTAGGCGTAAAAATTTTAGCTTTCTGATGTTGGCGATTGACCTTATCTTGATATTTTCTCATTTAACCTTAAAACACTTTGTCGTTCTTTGATCTATGTTTGACCAATTAAACTATGATGTTACCATTTTGAATCTTTTTATTGCTGTTGTCTTTATTCATGATCATGAATTAAAGCAAGTCTTGAGTACAGCTTTGTTACATGATTAATTTTGTTCTCATGCCCTTTTTTGTTAACATTTTAGTGACAGGGTGGCTTATACACCTGTCAGGTTGGAGGGTTTCATCTAATGACCGGGGATCGCAATCCACTACGCGGTAATTGAGAGCTCGAAACCCTGCTTGGTTCCTTTTCTTCGTGGCTTAAGGCACATAATCGTCACTCGAAAGCCCTCATTTGCCACTTATACTGTGACCTGTGGAAATACACTGAGAGCCAAAACACCATTAAAAACCCATAAACACAAGAAACTCATTAAGAAACTCCTCGTAATTCATGGTAAACATGCGTTCAGTAGCAGTTTTAATGGAGGGTGATGGAGTGCTTGAGGATTGGAGGAAACGCGGTGGAAGAAGGGTCAAGCTTTGGTAGAGCATTAACAGGAAAAATTTTGAATTGTAAATGAATTTGAGAGGTTAAGTGGTTTAGAAAAACCATTAAGGTTGCGTGGCGTTTAACAGGGAGGCATTCTTTTTTTACTTTTAGAGCATGATTATTAAATAGGCACATGGAAAATGAAAGCCACCCATGGCGTGAACGATACAACGGGAGAGGAGACAAAATGCACGCTTATTTGGTGGTGGATTGAAGGCTAGATCCAACGACCTTGAAATCAGAAATACATGGGTGTAAGATGGGGGCGATAATGGTGGAGTCTCAAGGTGATGTCTGGTACACTTGTACATCACATGGTGGAGGGGTTAGCCTGCTTCGTCTTTAATCTAGTGCGTCGGATACGGTGAATGGGCAGATAAATTTAATAAGCGGGGTAGGAATGAAAGGAAAGCGTGATAAGTGGATGGTGAGGCAGAAAGGATGGCTTGATGACATTGATCTCTGAGGATGTGACCATATTTATTTTGAAAACAAATGTAAAGGATGGAAAAATAGAAAGGAGAAAGGGTTTTTGGAAGTTTTAGGCACTTTATGCTTTTAGTTAACGAGTTTGGTCTATATAGAGAAAAATTCTCTTCCTTCAGGAAATAGTATGTCCAGGAAATTGTTTTAATACTTTTCATGCAAACGTTGATGTAAATAATGAGTTGTTTTAATCTGAAAGCATGTTGTCTTTGAAAGAAGATGACAAGAAGTTGCAAGAATCATCTTTGGTGTCGATCAATGCAGAAAAAATATTTGTGAGTGCAAGAAGGTGCAATGATCCAAGAGAGGGTAAAGACATCTAAGAAAAGAAGGCACAAAGTTTAGTAATGATCATTGGTAGTTTCAAAAAGGCATGGTACTATGGCAGGAAACTTGGTTTGGGAAATTGACATAAGTACAAAACAAATTCGCAAAAAATCGCCATAAGGACACGATGCAAGGTGAAAAGTAATTTTGAGTTTCCTTTGATTATAGAAAAATGTATAAATAATATGTTTACCGCAAATTTAAGTTTTTGTTATGCAAGTTTTGAAAATGTGCAACATATGACAAGGTCAAAGTCGCCAGTCAGCTAGTCAATGGATTCAAGGAAAAATTTGTCGATTTTTTGCATGAGAAGCTCCAATTAATGAAATCAGGAAAATTTCAAAGGGATTAAGATTGGAAAGAGTGGGGACACAAGTTGTCCTCATCTTCGACCTTCAGTATTCTAGAGAGATTTTTGGGTCCAAAAAGCTTCCCGAAAGTGGGGAGGTGTGATTAGAGATCATGTCCAAGTTAAAAAAATGATAAAAAATGGAAGTGCTAAAAAAATGATTGCAACCTAAACGATCGGGAAAGGTCTTATCTCTCCGAGATTCTAACGTCGTGAATGGTTCGCAAAATAGAGGTTGTATGCAGAAGTGTATGAAGGCTTTAAAAATGCCTAGTAAACTCCAAAAATGGACCTTTGACTCATTTGACTTATGAAAAAAAATAGATATGTTAAAAATTTTGATTTTTCATAGAGTTCTATTGGTAAATAATAGGGTGCCACATGGTCTTCCTAGAAGCTACCATGTGGCCCTAGGCCAAGGACAAATTGGAGTGGAAAAACTTGTATGAGTGTACCGTATTCAAACTCGAGACCCAACTCCACGTTCAAAGAGTCCCGATCGACCCGCCTACATTCAGCTCTTAAAAACAATTGTTTACAAAATGTATTTTTTTGTTTAAATTTCAACGAGAGGAAAAAGCGTTAAGGGCTAGCCCCTCAAGGGCTAGCCCCGATTCTTGTGACCAGGCACTCAAAAGGCCATGGCTTTAAAGGCTCCAGACTCGGTGGATTAAAAAATGGTTAGAAAACCATGATATGTGCCAATGCTCGTTACAAAATTTAATGTGGAGGTTAGCAGATGGATAAGCTGTGGTTTCCAAGGTAGTTTCTGTGGAGGTCACATGTGACCACCGCAACTCCAACAAGTTAATGCAACCATTAACGGTTCTGAAGCTTTAGCAGGTATGCCAACATTTTTTGGCGGGAACTCCTATTTTGAGGGATTTAAGTGGAGTTCCCTTTAGTTTTGGAGGAGGTTTTCAAGGGATATTAGGCAAATTCTTGTTTTTGGTCATAACTCTTTGGATTTTCGACCAATTTTTATGAATGGATAGTCAATTTTGGGTATTATCGACTTTTGTAACACATTTCCATAGGTTTTCAGAGCCATTAGAGGTCCCATCGTGAGGTCATCTTGTGAAATTTTAGCTTCGTGAAAGATTAAGGAGCCATGAGAGCCACTAGGGTGTTTTTTAGTGTATTGGGCATCCATTGTTTGTTTTCTACAAATGAATAGTCACTCATGACTAATTCAAGCATTCTAAAGCTATTTTTATGAAGAGCACAAACCATTTGAGGCTTTATTTCACATGCACTTACCATTTTTTGAGCAATAATATATGAGGGAAATGTCATTGGGAGTCGGACCACAGAGTATAGCCTAGGAGGGTGTGAAGTGCTTCATCGAATTTGCCGAGTACTATTACATGTGATTTTAAATTATTTGTTATTTATTGTTGTACAGTGTTTTATAAGAAATTTACATGCTTTAACCTCACATAAAAATATGTTTAACTAAGTTAAAATCATTTGTTTGACCTCGCAAAGATCGCGAGAAACTTATGCACATATTTTAATTACTATTTGGATACTTATCACATCAAAACTAATCCATTCCATTCAGATCATTGGGTTTTTTCCATTGCTAATAGAAAGAGTAATAGAGATCTTTCCATATGACCCATGTTGACACATTTTCAAGTTTCTTTGTGTATGTGAGTTTCTTTTGAGCAAACTTAAATTACAAACAACCTAGGACCCTCTATTTTCACTAGCTTTAATCTCCTACGCTTTGTGATTGCCACTTCAAGGCATTCCTTCATTATGCAAGGTGTTGATTATATCATTCACCCTTTAATATTTTGATAAAGTTCATAAGTAAAGCGCATTAACCGACAACATTTAGAAGGCTAAGAGTTCCAAATTCGATAAAGGAGAAATAAAATTAAGCCGAGTCATATGCGAAAAGAGGGTAAGCGCATTTTGTAATGGAGCAGAATATACAAGGGCCTTAATCTAAATTATACAAAGGTGTCAAAGGCACAAAATAAGTAAACAAAAGGCGGCCCGCGCATACTCTATATGCGCACGTGAACGGTTGCAAGCATCATTCCCGGAGTTACAAAAGAGAGGGATACGGAGGAGTCACATCCCGATGATGTGTCAAGGCGTATGACACGGGGCGAGCATTTTATGGAGAAAAGGGCATGGCCTTTAGAGCTATCGCGAATTCACCTCGCCTTTTGAGGGCCAAGTTCGGAGTACAATTGTCACCACGATATAAAGGTAAGGTATGTTTTTTTGGACACCCGGTACCAAGGCCATTACCGGTATTTAACTTGACATGCGGTGTTCACCTACCAAGAGTCTAACACCTAATCCCTTCCCGAGTCGCCCCTCGCTCCCTATATAACTTTCTTCCGTCTTTTTGTCGCAGATGAAATACTACTCTTGGTTTTTTCGACTCACCGTATAAGAAAAATTGGGCGCCCGTCCAAGTTCCGTCTCAGCTTGTTGTCAGGGTGCTCTCTACGCCACTTTCCCAAGAAAATCTCTACTGGCAGTATTCCATCCCTTTCATTCCATCCGTTTTCCTTTTTGTTGTGTTTTGAGTTTGCATGATGGTCATGGGTAAAGTCACAACCAATAAATCCGAGCCGGAAACCCCCTCAAGTCCGTGAGTCTAGAGTTTTTCCAGGGCCCTGACCCTTTCATATACTTACAAGCCAACATTTGCGACCCGTGACACTCCATTTCCCATTAGCAGACATGGCAAGCTCCGAATCGTTTAGGAAACATGTCGAAAACAAAGATAGGTTTCGGGTTGTTTTGTCTCGGTCTATATCATCAAATAACCCCCCAAGTATATCCAAGTGTTTGAATTCATATCTTGGATCCGGGACGCTACGATGAACGTCGAGGCATGTTCCTCTCATCTCAAGGGAACAAAATATTCACTATCTCCCCCGAAATCATTAGAAAAGCACTTCGTTTTCCTACCATCTCAAACTATGTCAGCTTTTAGTAGAAATAACGCCGACTCCTCAATTTTCAAAGCCGCCATGGAGGCAACAGAGTGATTTCATCGCTCCATAACCAACTCTCATTTCACAACCCCCTTCCTCTCCATAGACTCGTGCCCCCGAGCCTATTCAAGGAAGAGATCCAACCTCGTCCTTGCTCTTATCACGGGTTTAATAGATGTGGAAGGTTTTGGGAAAGCCTCCAAGGGATGCATTTCTTTCTTATGGTTAATGTCTCAACCCTGGGGGTCATTTTAGATATTCCCTGGTTTCCTAGCCTCCACCATTGCGGACTCGGGCTCTGTGGAGCTCTTAGACACGGGTCGCTTTCGTTTTTTGTTCCATCGTCTTTTATCTTTTCCTCTTCCAAAGCATGCAGATAAATTTGAGGGTTTGGGTTTAGATAAGGTGTACAAGATAAATTCTCATCCTAGACCAATTTTTGATCGGAGTCTCGCAACGCATCGCCACTAATCGTGGGTGGGCTACTCAAGGTTCCTAAATGATTTCATGCCCATAGCTTATACTATTATCCATGACTCTCCTCCGCCGAGGGTTTTTCCCGAAACCGAGGAGATGGTTATAAGACAATGAAGCATAAAATTCCCTGTTTAGGAAAACTATGATGAACTAATGGAAGCTTACATCGTAATAGAAGGTTTCACATATATGCTCGAACCTCAAGAGACAAACTAGCAGAGATGCTCAAAATATGCTAGCTTACTAGCCGCCTCCTCAGTAAAATGTCCCGCCACCCTACGCTAGCGACGGCCTCAACCCCCTTCGCACCAATGAAAAATTGTCAACTCATGATTCGGGCCTTAGTGGCCATTTAGTTTTACTTTTACTTTTCTACTTTCAAGTTCCAAGTGAAATTCATATTTCACTCTTTGCATTTACTATTTGTTAGAAAAATTTTAATGTTTTGTTTTGAAACGGCCGTGAGCCTAATTGTAAATGATGAGAAGCGTTTCTCCCTCATCATGAATTTTTTTATTTCGATTAGGACTCAACTCGCTTACTAGCATGCAGAAATATATTTTCCAAAAATATCTTCGCGTATGTTCTTGTATATTATATATAAGCAACAAATGAGATGAGAACAGGTTCTGATTTTGAAGAACACAAGAAAGAACCTCGTATGCATTTTCTTGAAATTTTGATATCAAAGATGAAGAGTCTGTTGGGTTTCGGTGATAAGGAATTTCATGTTTATTGGGGATTCTAGTCTTATTAGCTTTACAATCCGTAACTCTCTCTCTTATGTTGTATAGCTTGAATGTTCATTTTGTTTACATTCACATTTCCCGTATCTTGTTCTGGAATGCGAGTGCCCACATGTCTTGGAATAAATTTATCATTATCGATACTATGCTAAAATGTGTCTAGAACTTTAAATATAGCTCGGTGCATGATATGTTGTTTCATCTTTTCACTTCTACCGTAATTCTTCCGATATTAGTAGTGATGAAATGTCATCTTTAAAGTTATTTTCATGTATGGATTCTCGTTACTATTTAAGCCCAATACATGTCGATATTCATTTTCTAGATTTCATCTCTATTATGGCTAGTATCCTTTCCATTTTTCTTGCTACAAGAATCACCATCCGATTATTTACCTGCTGCAGAAGCAATTTAGAATCCAGCCCCCTTTGCTGCATAGCTATCTTAAAATTGTTTCGGATATGTTTTTATCAAAGCTCACACTCGCTCTACAATATTACTTTATCATGTCAAGTTTTGAGAGTTTTGGTTCCACCTTAATTAAACCTCCTTGTTTATACACGATAGCATGAGAGCCTTTTCTCTCGAAACCTTCCCAAGTTAAACCATATGCTCCTCGCTATATAAGATGTCCTAGAACCGGTCTTTCACAACTCAAGGCCCTCTCTAGGAATGACAACATCTTTCTCGCGCCGTTGCCGGGGAATATGAAGTTGAGAAAAGATAAATCCCTGGGGTCTTGAAAAAATATTTATTCACTATCAAGCAGGGTGAGCAAGAAGAGTTGAGAGTTGTAGATCCCTCACCTTAACGACTCCACCGTCGCTATAAGATAAATCTATCTCGTAGTCCTCGCTTCCCAAAAGCCACATCCGAGGTCGATACATCTCAGCTTGAAGACACCTTGGTGTGCGACCCGAAAAATATTTTACATAAGAGGGGTTGGAGAGAAAGGCGACGAGTCCCATCACGGATATCCCTAAATTTTCTTTGGAAGACTCACCATCCTCCTCCTCCCAAATAGCACAAAATCAAGGCCCCCGACTCCTTTGTAAGAAACCTTGATTACTTTTCGGACAATCCTTCCTTGGGGGACATTCAAGTGAAAGACGAAGCCGAATCCGCACTCAATACCACCACATGCTTTCTTCATCCCACTCCCAAAGTCGAAGAGGTCAAAGAAGTCACCGAAGTGTCTGCTATTAATAGTCCATCTTCCCCCATCAGCACCTTAAGCCTCCATTCACACATTCCCATCGACATACACACTTCGCACTCCACCACCTCCTCTCACACATCAAATTCCTCCCCACCCTCCTCCATGACCCCCGATGGGAAAAATGTTCCGAGTTTCTCGTCGAACAAATATGCCCCCTTGGCATTACCTCATGTCTTGAATGATATGCCTTAAGAATATCCGAAAAATCTTACCCCGTTTCAACGGAGAAAATGAGATCGAAGCTCGACATCTTGAAGTTTTTTGCTCGTCTTTATAGAGAAATTTAATGTGGAAAATCTAGATGTAGTCCCGAGACTATTCATTCAATCTCTTTATGGAGAAGCTGTAAAATGGTTTAAAAAAAATTAGAAACCGCTTCCATCACTTCTTGGAAGAGATGGAAAACTCTTTCTTAGAAAATGGGGGGAAAAGAAAAGATCACAGTTATTGCCTCACATAATTTAAGGCACTCGTGAGAAGACACAATGAGGGAGTATCGGAGTTCATTAAAAGGTTCAACTAGCTGTACTCAAGCCTTTCTAGCTGAAGTGAAACCTCATCGATAATACCGCCAAGGTTGTGTTCGTAGCGACCTTTTGGATTCAGAATTTGGCTTCTCTAAGAGAAAGGAAGCCTCGCTCACTAGATGATGCTCAGAATGATGCACTAGAATTGGAGGATAATTTTGCTTTCCATAGGAAAATCGTAGGGAAGATCGATCAAGATGCCGAAGAAGGGGAAAAGAAGAGGTATCTACTTTTGCCAAGACAGTAGAGTCAGCTTGAGAACAAAATTGAAGAGATGAATAAAATGATTAAGAATCTTTCAACTAAGCTGGTCAAACTTGAAGTCGAAGCCAAGAATTCATCCTCTAAAACATTCCAAAAATGCTCCAGACAAGGGTTACAACTGCAGTATAGTAAAACCACCCCTACAAATACCGCAAAGAGAATGGAAGGAGAAACAAGACCAGGTACCACACCCTTTGTACCTAGAAGGTCAAGTAGAAGGTCCCAATTAAGATATTGCATATGAGCAAGATGACCCATATCTTGCTTACTCGAATGGGAGATGAAATCGAGAGTCCTTTGCAAGAAGTCGATGCAACAGGGGTTCCATTACAAGAAGAATAAGAAAGGGTCGTAGTCATCGAAGACCCGGAGATCGACGAATACTCCAAAGAGTTTGTTGATTTCATGCAGAGCACGAGCCCATAGAAAATATGATCTCATGTCTTCTAGGAACAGACCCGTACACGAATGAGAAGGCAGTAAGTGCATAAAAAGAAGCGCTTTTTCAAAAGGACCAAATGGTGCAGAAGTGCTGCAGATAAAGGTAAGAGGCCTCTTAACAAGCCTTTACATTCAAATAACCAAATTCCTTCCTCTTAAAAGTTAGCCACTACCCCAAATCCCAAGCCCTGTGTTGAAAGGAGTGAAACCTGTAGTTGAAAATAAAGAGCCAAAGGAAAATATACGTAAAAATTCCTCTTCTATTTGTATTCTACAAAAAAAGAGCTTGAGAAGGTCAAAATCCTAGTCCCTCTCACCCGAAATTTTTGAAGCAAGCCCATCCTATCATTCCTGGGTCTCCTTCTTCTATGCTTCCTCTAGAAAACCGCTCTTATTCTGCATACTCGAAACCTTCAAGAAGAAATGCCCATGGTCGTGTTTTCCCCCATGTTGAAGAGTTAGATGACCTCAACCTCCCCCTTTCTATGTGTCATTAGTAATCCATGATTTACTATTGCATAAATGTATGTTAGATCTACGAGACGTCCCTACAACCTCCCGCCTCTTGCTCGCTATGGAGCACTGGTCACAAATAACCTATCCATAAAAAATACCTTTATTAATTTGACTCCAAAAAGGGTTAAAGTGTCTCGGGATGATCAAAGACTTGGTAGTCAATTTGGCCCAAATCCCAGCCCGAAGAATGTGGTGATGGATATAGTGGTAGCTAATATCCCTTCTCGTTTTGGAATGTTGTTGTCAAGGTCTTAGGGAACCAAAATTAGAGGGTCAAAAAAATTGGATTTGACTTATGCTACTATCCTCGTATTTGGAGGACAGAAAGGAGGCTATATTGGGAGACGAGGTTTGTAGATATGGTTACTAAGGCTAACAACTCGTTAATTCACCATTGTATAGTAATGAAGAGGAGTTCTCATGTCTAATGTTGGAGGAAGACCAAGACTATGGACAAGATTCATCATTCTGTCACATTAAGGCAGAACAATCCTCGAAGGAAAAGAGAGGCTGAGTTTGGATGCTACACTCTGATGGAGCTAATTCTAGAGAAGGAAATGGAGCCAGGGATACTACCGATTTCGCTCGATAGACCAATGGGATTCCATTATCTTTAAAATTAGAGTATGAAGTTACGAAAAAAATGTAGCTGAATATGAATCACTACTCTTGGGATTACAAATGTACCAGAAGCATGAACATTCAGAGCCTAAAAGTTTCGGGAGATTCGAGTAACTAGTAGTAAGGAAAGTGAAAAATCGCTGCCAAACCAAACACCCGTGGCCGAGGGCCTATAGGAATGAGGTGTGGGACTTGGTGAAATTTTTTCTCCCGGCATTTAATATCTGAGCTTTATGCCCAAAGGACTGAGAATGGAATGGTAGATTCTCTCGTAGACGTCGCACAGATATTTTCGGCCTCGCAGAAACCCTCTCCTACGATATATGAAATTGAAGTTCGTTATCAACCTTCAATTTCGACAATATCAAACATTGGAAATTGTTTGAGGATGAATATCAAGTAAAGAGATTTCGTGGGAAATAATGGAAGAATTCTCAAACATGGAGATAGATCTTTGAGTGAAGAGGAAATAGAAGACCTTCCCAGAACAAATGGGAGAAAAAGGTGGCTAGTCATAAAGTATTACAACCGAAGGGAAATGTTGTACCTAGAGGGCTAGTGTCACGCATAAACCTAAATACCTTTGAAATCGACATCATGGAACATAAAATTCCCCTAAAAGGAGATGCGAAGCCGCATAAACAAACTCGGACATATTAACCCTCTGTCGCTTTCCTTCCATAGGGAAGGAGATAAAGAAGCTAATGAAGGCCAAGAGCATTGTGTCGTTGAAATACTCGAGTGGGTAGCCAATCTAGTCCTAGTCTAGAAAAATAATGGAGAAATAAGGGTTGTATGTTGATTTACGGGAACCTAAATTGAGCATCCTAAACGATAACTATCATCCTAAGATGGATCATATTTTAGCGAAAAGTAGTAGGAGCTTCACGGATGTCAATGATGTATGGTTTCTCTCGGATACAATCAGCGGTTGTGCTTCCGTAATATCAAAAGAAAACTACCTTCACCATCCCCTAGGGCATCTTCATGTATGCACGGATGCCTTCAGTTTGATCAATGAGGGCCACTTTCCAAAGGGCCATGGACATTGCCTTTGTTGGGGAGTAGGATAAGTTTGTAGTGGTATACCTCGATGATATCATTGTCTTCTCAAAGGATGACACAGAGCATATTGAACATCTACGTAGGAATTTTGAGAAATGTCGGAGGCATGGTCTCTCTTTAAACCCTCGTAAATCACTGTTTGATAGATGAGGAGGGTAAATTGTTGGGGCACACTGGAAAAAAGATGGGGTCAAAATTGATCCTAAGAGAGTAGTTATAAAGCGGTATTTATCTCCCTAGAAATATAGAAGGAGGAGCAGGTGTGTTCCTTGGGCACATTAACTCTTCGAGAAGATTTATCCCAAACTATGCAGAAATATTTTGGAATATAACCGACATGCTCAAGAAAAATAATGAGGTGAAGTGGTCTCTTGAATCATGAGAGGCCTTTAGCAGAATCATAAATTCCTTTGAAGAAGCCCGAGTGCTAGCTAGACCAAAGCCAGTGCTAAGCCTTTTATGATTTTTTCATTCGCATCACCTTATACACAAGGTGCAGGTTTTATTGCAGAAGAATGAGGGAGGGGTATGAGCAGCCCATTGCTTTCTTCACCCACATGCTCGTGGATGCTGAATTGAAATGAAATATACTAGTGAAACAATCTTATGCCTCGGGGAAGTCCCTCGAGGCATTTCGGATGTATGTTCTGCAGATGCCCATCACTACATTTATGCCCACAAAGAACCGTGAAGGATATCTTGATCCAAGGAGATAGTGGGGGAAAAGGGGGAAATGGACTACAAAAATACAAGAATATGAGCCGGATATATGTCCCACCAAGTTAATCAAAGGACAAGGATTAGCTAAAATCATGTCTCGAATCGAATCGCAGGCTCGGGCATAAATCTGCCTCATGATAGTGGATGAGGAGACCGAAATATTGAAGAACAGTCGGGATAGAGACAACTACTCGTAAGACTAATATGAATTATCTCATGAGTCCGTGGTATAAGGAGATTATTGAATATCTTCTCGACTCTCGCATGCCCCCCACTAGTCGTGACAAAGCTAAATATTACACTAAGGTTGAAGTCACAAAATTTCTGTTGTTTCTAATGGTTGGTTGTACTAGTGAGACCCTTGAGCATCCTCGCTCCCCGTGCCTTACGGTAGAGTGAGGTGGAAAACATAATGGTGAGTTTCATGAAGGTATCTGTAGAGGTTACTACATCCGGAAAGCCACCACTCATAAAATCTTTGAAGGCTGGTTTCTTCTCGCCCAAACTCTTTGGGAGATGTGTTTGTTTCTGACGAGCCTCCGTCATAAGTGCCAAAAATTTCAGCAGAGATGGCAATTTTGCACCCTCGCCCATGATCCTTGTACATGTGGATGAACCGTTCTAAAGAATGGGGGATTGACGTTATTGGTGAAATTCACCTTACATCAAGTGGACAGACACAAATGGATATTAATCGCCACTCGATTATTTCACCAAATGGGTGGAGGCTATACCTACAAGGAACACAACACATACCGTGGTGATAAAGTTTCTGAAGAGAACATTATATCCGCATTCTGGATGTCCCTGCCAAGGTAGTTGCCGATAATGCCTGTGCCTTTAAATCTGCTAAGTTCATCGACCTTTGTCGCAATATAAACATTGCATTGGGAAATTCCACCGCCTACTATCCACAAGGAAATGGTTTAGCAGTAGTCTTCTAATAAAACTTTGTGAGAGCATCGAAGAAATCCATTAACGAAAAACTAGAAAAATTAGGACTCTCTCAAAAGTTCTCTTTCTATGGGAAAAACATGATTACCAACAAGAGATCAACGAAAGGAAGTCTCAATATGAATTGGTATATGGGAGAGCGAGGTCTTTCCCATACAATTGGCCTTACCAGATGAGCAAGGCTTTACGCAAGAAAGCCAAGAAGAGCCGAATGATATCACCAAAGTTGATGAACCAAACTGGTAGAGTTGGAGGAAAGCAAATCGATAGATCAAAGGATTTGACCAAATATCGTAGAAAAGATGAAGGACCCTGTTTGATCAACATGCCAAGGACAAGAAGATGCAGTGGAGATTTAGTAATCATATGGATATTCAAGAGCAGAGAAAGGGAAGCATGGTAAATTTGATCCGTTGTGGTTCAACCCCTTTAAAATTGTGGAGCAGGGGGAAACAACACATTCAAGTTAGAAAATTTGCAGGGGTGACTTACTTGTTACCCCTCGTAAAGGTCGGGCCTCAAAAACCCTACTTCTAGTTCTTATTCGAGTCATGGAGAGTACTGAATGTATTATACTCTACATTAGTTATCCGCTTATCTTTGTTTTTAATGTCGCTTTTGTTGTGAAGAATCATGAAGAGAAAAAGAAAAGTGAAAATGAGATGTGTCTACAAAAAAGGGTTAACAGTGGTTCTGCAAGGTTCTACACGATCCAAGGATGAATGTGCCATCCCTAGTGTGGAGCAAATGTTGATTATATCTTTCACCCTTTAATATTCTCGAGTAAAGGTCATAAGAAGAAGATTAACCGACAACATTTAAAAAGGCTAAGAGTTCCAAAGTTGAGTAAAGGAGAAACAAAATTAAGCTGACTGTCATATGCGAAAAGAGGGTAAGTGCATTTTGTAATGAAGCAGGAATATACAAGGGCCTTAATCTAAATTACACAAAGGTTTAAAAAGGTGCAGAAGTAAAACACAAGGCGGGATCTCACGACACTCTATATGGGCACGTGAACAAAGTTTCAAGCATCATTCGGGGTCACAAAAGAGAGGGATAAGGCGGAGTCCCTCCCCGAAATCCCTCGATGACATGTCAAGGCGTATGACACTGAGGCAATGCGTTTTAGTAGAGAAAGGGCATGGGCTTTGGAGCTATCACAGATATCACCTCTCGTCTTTCGAGAGCCGTGGTTCCCTGAGTGACAGCTCTCAACACGATATAAAGGTAAGGTAAGTTTTTAGGACACCCTTGCATGGCCAAGGCAGTCACAGTATTTAACCCCGGCACACAGTTGTTCACCTAGCAAGAATCTAACAAACTAAATCCCTACATGTCGTGTGTCTCATCGTCAACGTCCTTTCGACGCCTACCCTATTTGTTTCCACCCCGCCATCTTTTCCCGAACTGCCTCGGTCCTATAACCGCCTTCCGTCTTTTACCTGTGGTAAAATACTACTCTCGCTTTTTCAACTATTGTATAAGCAAAAGTGGGCGTCCGGGCTCCAAGTCCGTCCCGAACAAGCAGCTAGCACCTCCCAAGTCGCGTTTCGAGCAAATATTTACTTGGCAGTATTCCATCCCTTTCATTCCATCTAGTTTTCTTGTTGTGTTTTTAGTTTGCATGATGGTCATGGGTAAAGCTCACAACCAAGAAATCCGAGCCGAAAACCCTCGTCAAGTCGGTGAGTCCGTGAGCTATTCCAGTGGCTCGAACCCTTTCTTAGACTTAAAAGCTAATATTCGCGACCCACGCATCCATTTCCCATTACCGCGCTGGCTCGAACCAGTTTAGGAAACATGTCGAAACAAAGATAGGTTTCGAGTTGTTTTATCTAGTCTATATCATCAAATAACCCCCAAGATATCCAAGTGGTCGAATTCATATGTTGGCTATAGGGCACTTACGATGAATGTCTGCATTTTCCTCTCAACTCAAGGGAAAAAAAATCACCATTTTTGTAGTGAAATTCACCATGTTCTTCGTGAAAATCCCTTCGTTTTCCTACATAAACCAAACTATGTCAATTTTAGTGAAATAACGCCGACTCCTCAATTCTGCAAAGTCGCCATGGAGGCAACAGTAGCGATTTCATCGCTCTCCATAACAAACCTCATTTTCACAAACCCTCCCTCCCGTAGACCCGAGTTCCCTCGAGCTTTGTTCTGAAGGAAGATGTCCACCCTATCCTTGCGCTTATCGCGGGTTTACTAGTCGATGAAGGTTTTGGGCAAGCCTCCAAGGGATGCATTGCTTTTCTTATGGTTAATGTCTCAACCCGGGTCATTTTAGATATTCCCTGTTTCCTAGCCTCCACCATTCGACTCGGGCCCAAGAGATCCCTGACTAAACGGTCGCTTTTTATTTTGTTCCATGATCTTTTATCTTTTCGCCTTCCATCATGCAGAATAAATTTGAGGGTTTGGGTTTAGATAAGGTGTACAAGATAAATTCTCAGCCCTGGGACGAAGAATTTTTTGACTGGAGACTACGAACGCATCAAGCCAGCTAACGGAGTGGGCTACTCAAGGTTCCTAAATGATTTCATGCCCATATCTTATACTATTATCCATGACTCTCCTCCACCTAGGGTGCTTTACGAACCGAGGAGATGGTTATAGTACAGATGAAGCATAATTTCTGCGCAGGCAAAGCTATGATGAACTAATGGAAGCTTACATCAAAAACAAAAGGTTTCACATCTATGCCCGAACCTGCAGAGACATTGCAGGGAGTGCTCAAAATATGCCAACTTGCTAGCTTGCTCTCGAGACAATGCCTCGCCACCGCATCGAATCGCCTCAACCCCTTCACACCAAAGGGTGAAAAATTGTCAACTCATTATTAGCCTTAGTGATGCAGAAAACCCCCGCAAAACCCACATTCTCCCCAAAAATCTCATGCACATAAAAATGCATCCAAATAATTGCCCAAATAAAACTTCTAAGTTCAGGGCAATTTCACACACCATCACGTAGAAGCTTCATCTTAACAATCATCACACTATGATTATCAAATCATACAACCAATTCTCATATGTGGGAAGCTCTTCAAACATATGGTTCAAAACCACAAACCCAAAATCTACTTTTCCAAACTTTCCAAAGCATTAAAAACCCTCATAAAACCCCAATGCTTATCATGGCATGAAAAATATTTCAATATTGTGAAATTCAGCTCAAATAAGCCCATATATCCCATACACAATGTATGCAAATCCGCCATGTTTTAAAAGCTCAACTTGAACAAATTAATACCAATGCATATCATTTAGCCATGCACTCATTTTCTATATATTTTCCAGGTTGACATTAAAATTCTCAACGCCACAAACACACATGTATTATGTCAACTCACCTCATATGGTCCACCATACTTTATCCAATCGAACACAGCTAATGTGACATTGACCAAGCTATGGACTGCACCTTCATGGCATTCAAATATTTGTCCCAATCTCAACACTAGCGCTTTCACGCTTTCTGCCTCGGTCTTTTAAAAATTGATTCTCTACGCGCCAACGATTTGTGAAAACCCGGCCTCCGCAAAAAAGCGTGTCTCGATTTCTATTCAACGCTCTTCAGTGCTATTTCATTCACAAGACATTCTTTATCCCTTATGAAGCTCAATGGACTTTCATTTTCACTCTGCGTTCCAAAGTTCTATGTTCTCATTCCAGAATGCTTGTACTTGAATTCAATAGGCCAAATAAATTTGAAAATCCTCTCGGCATCGATTTACTATTTAATCGATTCAAATAGATTGAGTTTTAAAACATAACGTCTGCGCTCTTATGTAATTGCGCCATGAGACTTCACCGCGCCTTCAACCGATTTCCACATCGCTTCCTCTTCCTACATTTCTTCATAGTTCACTAGAGGTTTAAATAAATCTCTGCGTCTTTTCTCTTCATGTTTTTCCATCGTATTTCTGCAGCTGGGACCTCCGCTGCACACAATGCCTCAAAAATACATTCGATATATAAACCAAGTTAACATTACAAATCGATTTCACGTCATTTTGACAAACATAACCACTTATCAAACCCCTTTCGACTTCGATTACTTGAAATTGGATTTCAGCAAATTTGGTTCGATCCACCGCAAAATTTCATCACTCCTCTTAGCACACCTCCTCTACTGCGCTAAGAACTGAAATCGACTTCAAATAATGTCAATCGAACTCGATCAACGCACTAACACTCTTGAGAATTCGATTCCAAGCCAAAATTTGGTTCTTTAACGGATTTATAATGTTGTGAAATGTGAATCGATCTTACTCTTCCATCAACATTTCTCAATTAAGCATTTCGCTTCAATTGGGTCTTACTCGCCCATACAACACAAGTTGACCTCAACGTTGACTCTTCCCTCATGTAATTAAACCTTGCACCATCATATCATTCTTTGTCATCTTCCCTAATGAATGCGTCATTCGATTGCATATCGATCTACGCCTTTGATTGACAGCGATTTCACAATTTTATGGGAATTTCATTCAATTGTGCCCATAATCTCAATTCTAAATTAACTGCAGTCGAACACACTTACATGAAAATGTACATACATGTTCTTTCTCTAATTCCCAATTACAAAAAATTAAATATTTATTTTTCTCAACAAATCAAACTATAATTTCGCAAAACACACTTTTCACATTAACAAATGGAAATACTACAAACTTGTCCTTTTGGCCAGGATATTCAAAAATTAGCCTTCTTCAATTGCAAGGCTTACAAACTTGGATGTCCAAACCTCGAGCTCTACTCACTCTATTCTTTTAAGTCTATTTGGCCTTTGAGGCTCATTTAATTTATAAAAATTGAATTGAACCAATTTGAGTTCGAAATCCCTTTAATCACTCAACAAAGTCCCACAAATATCTCAACGCTCTTACAATCTAGATTTTATCCTAAAATCTTGAAACCAAATCTATCTTAGGCTTCATAATTAATTCTAAAATATCTAAAATCTAATTCTCTCATGTTCTCCAAATTGTTGGGAACATTAACAAATCCTCACAACTAATTAATTTAAAATATAATTTAATCACTCAAAAAGTCTCATGTAATATTTGCTAAAATTAATATTTCCTCTAGCATTAAGACTATAGTTTTAAATAAAAATGCAAAATATTTTAGAATCTATGCTCTTGGCATGGACTCCTCAAGGTTGAAAATGATCATGATCTCTCCCGATCACGCATTTAAGTCTTTGTCCCCCTAGATCCCACACTTCTTCTCATAACTGTACTAGCGATTTGCTGGAGCTTGTTTCTGTGCGTTTTCTTAGGTTTCCATATCTTATCTTTGTCTCCCTCTGAGCTTCTTTCTAGATCTCTTTCTGTCTTTCATTTTTGTCAACTCGCTTCTCCTCTTCCGCAATATATCTTCCTCTGAGATAATTTCATCATTATACTTTCCCCAGATTAATTTAATTTCCTTGTCCAATCATTCCTTGGATTGTTGATTTCTGCACTCTTTCTTTGAGCCTAGCTTGCTGAGACCTTGCTTCTATGCTTGCTTTTTGTTCTTTCCACACCCAATCATCCATACCCTTCTTTTCTTCTACAACGGACTTCCTCTCTGCCTTCTGTCGCAATCTCTCTCGTATTCTGAATTCTCCAACAAATATTCCAACAATGCAATTTATTTGTGGCATTCGCTGGCGCATTTCATCATCATGCTATCATCTCGCATCCACACACAGACTTCCGGTTTGAAAATCACAAAGTTCAACGGTCTCAGCCTGTTAGTTTATATCTACCATCTCTTCAAGTTGATCCTCTTCTTCATTCACAAGAACTTCCTCTTGTCAATGGCCACATCCAGTACAAATGCATCCTTTCTTCTCTGAGTATTCATGTTCGAAAATATTCTTTCACATTATCCACTGATCTAGATTTTTCCCATAACTCCAAAGAATCATCAATGATCTCCTCTTTGTTTCTGAAATGGAAACCTCCCTTTCAACTCACCAACTCTACGAGTTCTTCATCCTCAGCCCATGCATACTCATCACCTTTCGAGCTTCCCTCAAATGCCATGTTAACCGATGCTTATCTGCTGATCCCTCTTTACTTGTAGTCTTTGCCATTTCACTTTCTTCTCTCATGATCAAACCATTTCTCGAGGGTTCTCATATTTCTTGTAACAATTTCATCGATGACTCTAGGGTATGTGTACTATCTGGCTCCTCCCTCTCTGTAATTTTCATCGGTCAAACATTGTCTGTCATGTACTTCCTGTCTTCACTGCTTCTTCTCTTCTGTCTGGCCATCTTCTCTCAGCCCTCCGCTCTCTGCTTTATGATTTTCGCAGGTAGTCATCTTCTTCGCGTGAGTTTCTCACCCATGCAGTTTCACTGACCTCTGCGAGCGAGCTCACCTTACTTCACCCAGCACTCACACAAACACGCTTCCTCCGGATGCGAGTCTCGTGTCCGCGGTCCTGCTGCTCGAGACCTTTTTGAGCATTTTCTTCAGCACTGCCCTTAGGAGCTTCACTCATCTACAGCGCTTTGACCTCTGTCTGAGTCGCTGAGTTCTGCCACTCTCTACCATAGATCCCTTGTTGGACTCCTTCATGCACGCTCTCGGTGTGATGCGGTGGCTCTTCCCTGCGGGATTTCTTCCGCCATGCTAGCACGCGCGTACACAAACGATCCTTCGACTGGTCAAAGTTATCTGTTTGCACACTCCCCTTCGAAGATCCACCTGTTGATCTTCCTTCACTTCAACTATTCAAGCCCTGCTGCACATATCGCATTGCAACATGCATAGCTATGATTCCCAAAATCTAATATTTGTTCATACTATGCATCAAATGATAAAAACTCTGAATCTTTCGCACTTAGAACTATTTCCTTAACTCTGATGCACTTGATGCTGGAAAGCCACTCTATGACCCACATTCTTCCAGCTCTCCTGCGCATAGCAAAATGCATCTAAATAACCTGCACCCAAAGTAAAACTTACCTTAGTCCTCGGCAATTTCACACACACATCATTCGCGACAGACTTCATACTCACGACGTTACACCATGATTATCAAATCATACAACCAACCCATTCTCACGTCATGACTGTCCAAACATATAGGTTTCCAAAAACCACAAAACCGGCAATCTACTTTTCAAAACATTCTAGAAGCATTAAAAACCCTTGCCACAAACCACAGCGCTAAATCGTGGCATGAAAATATTTCAATGTTTGACAGTCACTGTACAAATAACCATACATATCCGCCTGCACATGCAGTGTATCATGCCGCCATGTTTTAAAGTGTCAAACTTGATCAATTAATACCAATGCATCATCTACGTCATATCATATTATCTTGTATATCTTTCTAGTTGACAATTAAGTACGACGGCACAAACTTCCACATGTGTTCATGTCAACTCACCTGCATGTGGTCACCGCACTTTATCGATGGAGTCATGGGACAATGTCCACTTTGACCAAACTGTAATTTGCGCCTTCGTGGCATTCAAAGGGTTGGCATCCCAATCCTCAGCAACTTCCCGAACCTCCGCTGCCTCGGTTTTGAAAAATGAAGTCGGTTGAGGCTCTGATTTCTATTTCCCTTGTGAAAAGGTGGTTGTATGGTTTGGTAATCACATGTTTCTCATAGACATTCTTTATCCCTTATGGAGGCTCAGCAGACTTCATTTCTACATATCGTGATCTAAGAAGTTCTGTGCTCTCGTCCAGAATGCTTAGTGCGAAATGAATTCACGGGCTAAAATAAATTTGAAAAATCTCTGTGTACGTGATTGTGTTTAATCGATTCAAGCAGATTAGTTTTTAAAACAAAACATCTTAGGCACTCTAACATGTAATTAGTACCATGGACAGGCTTCACTTCACTGGAATTTCCCTTATCTTTCCTCTTTCTACATTTCTTCATAATTCACAGGAGGTTTAAAGCCAATCTACACGTCTTTACTCTTTAGATTTGCCTCACTGCTGTTCGAGGCCTAGCACGCCTTTGTGCTGCACTGACACCTCAACAGTACATTGAATCGAGAAACGAGTTAACAACATTGATCAGATTTGCTGTCATTTAGAAAAAATACGCCTTATCAAAGCACAAAGTTTGACTTCAGGATTATTTCAAGAAATTGGATAGTAAACTAGCGAGAAATTTGGTTCGATCCACCAAAACGCTATGCTCCTCTTGTACACCTCTCTCTCTCTCGCACGCTAGTCAGAAATCGACTTCATGTCAGTCCAGACCCATCTAGCACAACACTCTTGAGAATGGAAGTTCGAAAGCGAGTGGGTTCTTCTAACGGGATTGTAATCTTGTAAAATCGTGAATCAAAGAAAAGAAGCAAGTTCCAAAAATGATATGTGTTTTGTTGTTTTTTATAACTCAATTTGTAGATTTCTTGGATCTTGATATATATCATGTTTGTTGTAGATTGTATCAAGGTATTTCAATTTAGCAAAGCAAAAATATTAGCATAATCATCCTTGTCTTCCACATGAATGACAAAGACTGGTTTAGAGTACTTAGTGTATGTAATGCTTTCATAAGATTTCTAAACTATTGTTTTCTGCAATGATTGTGCATTTGTATTTTTGTATATTATTCTATTATTAGGAAAATAAGGGAAAGGCCAAAGTCGTGTAGCTGAATCCCAATGGCACTCACACTCCCATCTATATAAGCATGTCAATTTCTTCGGCTAATACAAAGCAAATTCGGTTTTGAGGAGTTACCTCCTGGTTTGACATGGCATCAAAGCCGGCTCCACATTTGGCATTTTACACACATAGTGTGTAACTCCCCCACCCTTTCTGCAGTCATACTTTTTGTGTTTTTACTTAGCTCATTATAGCACTACTGTCATGTGTCATGCACTCCCTGTTTATCACTTGGCATTTGCCGGCTCCGGCTCTGCCTGGGCTACCTACCTTGGAAGGCCTGCTGTCGATACATGCAAATTACGATCTGCCATTCCGCCGAGTCCTGCAACTCTTGTCCTTTGCGATTCACAGTTCAGATGCCTGCTTTGTGCATGCTGCCCTCATCATTCATCCATGCGCTCCCACTTCTCCCCATACGCATTCTCCCACACCTCCCCTCCTCCATTCTCCCTCGCCCTCACTCATCCCTCACCTCACTCACCCCCTCGCCATTCCACTCTCTCTCTCGCTCTCCCTGCGCGAGCGGACGGCCCGGCCACTCTCTTTGCCTCTGCACGCTCACTCCGAGCAAAATTAAAATTCTACCTGAGACTCTCTCCTGCCTCAACTCACTGCAAGTTTGCTTTAGCTGTCCATACATCTCCAGCGCGACTCGTAGTGTGCCTTCTGCCTCTGACTCTCTTCAACTGTTTGTGTCATTACATGTAACGCTCTCCATTTTTA
Organism: Pinus albicaulis; assembly: GCA_034641835.2. Taxonomy (NCBI): domain Eukaryota; kingdom Viridiplantae; phylum Streptophyta; class Pinopsida; order Pinales; family Pinaceae; genus Pinus; species Pinus albicaulis. The sequence goes on from CM076584.1 coordinate 1,032,624,228, forward strand.
AATGGCAATCCGCTCGGTTACAGAAGTATTACAATACGTTTAGTGTAATATGAGTCATTTGCAATTGTGTGTGTACGTACGGGGTATGTATTGACTCCATTTTATGGTTACATGCTATCCAGTTTACCTATCTGTGCGTGTCTTATTCACCCTTTTCACTTCGCCCTTTCAATTGTAGTACTGCTTCTTATCTGTATCTGTACACCCTTTCAGTGTTTAAATACGCTCCACGTTATATTGTCCATTGTATATAGCGATCCATTGAGTATTTAAAACGTTTGCACTCATGCATACATGTCCCATTGCTGTATTTGACCACCGTCTACAGTTTGACATTTAAATCGGCGTGTTTTGTTGTAAAACAACGCATTATTAAAAGACGTTACCTGTCTCCCTCTTTATGTAACGATGGTTATTACACATTTGGTATACGGCTGCAATCCCTTTGTATGATGGATACCATCAGCTTCTACTATGTGCTGTCTACCTCCTATATTTCACTCCATAGTCATTCCTCATACCTTAACCTCACCCCCATCACCCATTTCAAATTTAGCCCTTCCATTCACATTCGTATTCCGATTCCATACCCCATTTTCCCCATGCAGCTGCGTGCCTTTTATGCGAGAGTACGATCATAGCATAGAGTGTTTTTAGTTCGGTCTTCGGCAGGGATTTTAAAGTGAGATGGTTTCAGAAGAGTTTTTAAGCCTCAGAAAAATTTTTCAGGCAAGAGTTTTGCTTTATTTCGAAATATTTCAGAGTTCAGAGTTTTCCTCATGAGCAGTTTGTTTCCTCTTCTCGGAAAAGATTTTTCCCGGCGGTCTAGTGCATTCCTCATCTCCAATTGTTGGGATAGTTCTCTCGGCAGAGAGAACTATGTTGAATGAGTCAGGAAGATTAAACACACTCATTTTTAGTAGGCACAGTACAGAAGAATATCGAGGACAGAGAAAATCACACAGGAAATGCGCGACTTGGATACAGAAGCGTTTTCCAGTTTGAGAAGCAAAGTTGCACGCATGCGAGCTTGTGTGATTTACGACCTCGAGTAGAGTAAGAAGGTGGTCGCCATGCTCCATCATTCTCAATGCAGCTCTGAAGCACTTGAAGAAACTAAAGAACTCTGTGGCTCACATTAGAAGTGCAGAAAATGTTCAATTGATGGTTAAAATTTCGTTGGTCTTGGAAATGAAGAATGATGATCCCCTTGCTTTAGCTTGAGTAAGATCTATAATGCATGACATTGAAAACACTTGGTGAAAATAGACATACCTCCATAGCATATGTTAGCAGCATTGTATACTCCCACTCACGCATTATCTTGAGTCTTTTGCAAGCAAGTGGAAACCTTGAGCATATACGTTTGATAAACTTGAGAAAAAGTTTGCAGAAGAGAAAGCTTTTTGGAAGAATGGATGCCTCTTCATCTTAGGAAGAAGCGCATCACTGTAACATGACGGAGAGAAAGAGTCATACCCAGATTCATCCAGGAGGAGGGTGAGAAGAGGAAGAGGAAGAAGGAACTTCACAGAAAGGGGAGAATGACAGCCGACAAATCCAGTCCTCATTGCACAGCAGCGCAACAGAGATGGACATGATGTATCAAATGAACACCATGGAACAAAATTGAGCGCAGCAATCAAGGACAAAAGGTAAAACCAATGACAAAGACAAAGGTAAAGCACACGAATCCGCTCACTATGTTCTAGTACATCGCAGTAGAATGGCGAAAACCTCTTTTGATGTTTCATTTACTTCATGGAGAGATGATTAGTTGCTAGATTCGACAGGCAACATGTCACATGACATTTGAAAAGATTTTTTTGAAGATTCAACGCTCAAAGTTGATGGAAGTGATATATTTCGCGGATAAATCCAAACTCAAGCCATCGGGGCTTGGCACAGATGGGCACAGCGCACAGGTGTCTACGATCATATCCTACATGAGGGTTCTATACCTCCCGGAGTTGAAGAGAAACTTGTCATTCCACGGTCGAAAATCCAGCAGCAAGGACACTCGGGACTCACTTGTTTGATGGCGGAAGGCGAGGTCAGCAGCGGATCACTCACTTGTCATGGAGGGAATAGAAGAGGGGAGACTTTTGAAAGTAAAAGGTTCATCTGCTCATGCACCAAAACTTATTAGGCCATTTCATCGCAGTAGAAGGTACATTTCCATCAAGTCTTTTATGGCATACTGGGTGCAGACACATAAACTGTGATAGCCTTCGTTTGTTTGAAGAAAATGGTGCATGATGAGCGTCTCAGTTCCTGAAAAGCCTAAGGAATGTGATGCATGTATTCTGGGAAAACATAACAATATTTCATGATTCACACTCAAGAGCACATAGGAAACTTGAACTGCATTCATTCAGATTTATGTGGCCTATGCTATTTCTTCATCAATAAATGGAAACAAATACATACGATGACATTTATCATAGCTATACGGGGATGTGTTGGATTTATACTGCACAAAGAATAAGTCAGGTGCTTTCAAACTTTCAGAAATTTTTCATGTATGGATTGAAAGCGATTGCACAAACACATATTGGCTCTCTACGTACTATGATGGAAAAGGGCATACCTCAAACGAATTTGAAAATTGTCTTCGTGACATGGAATCAAACATCAAACCACCATACCTTTATAATCCACAATCAACAGTGTAAATGAAAGAAAGACAGCAGACTTGTTTAAATATGGTCCTTCCATATTACTTTTCAAGAATGTAAAATTGATGTTTTGGGCTGATGCAGTTCTATGTGTCGTTTACATAAAGAATAGGTGTCCTTAAGTTCAATTAGAAACGAAAACTCCTTTTGAAATGTGGCATGGCCACATTCCTTGAGTACATTTAGAGGTCTTTGGGTCCACTTTTGTATGCCTTGATACCCAAGATCATGAACAAACTGTTAAACTAGAAAACGTGTATCTTCTTGGGGTACTCAATACTCCTAAAGGATATCGTCTCTACGATTGAAGCAAATAGAGAGAGCCCTGTGATAGCAAGAGATGTCATATTTCTTGAATCATCCAAGAGTGACAAGGTTGTTGGGCGGCAACTTGATCGCCCGGATAGATTCACGGCATGCAAAGTCTTTAAAAAGAATTTGATAATGTGATTCCACACCTTGAAGGGGGATTCGATATTGAATCAAGACACGTGGAATCATTTCCGTCTACACTCTCCCCCATGAAGAAAGCAACCACGGATGACACATTGGATGATGTGATCGGCCATGACGTGGAGATTTGAATCTGAATCATTCCAAGTCAGTCAGTGACACAGACATCTCGGAGAAGGTCCTCCCTAATAGTGAGCAAAGACAACTGGAGGATGTTCATCCCGATGAGGTTGGAAAAACGAGAGCAAGAAAGTTCCCTCAAGAAATCGAAGGTGATGTAGATAAATCCCGAGTTCCCACTTTGATATGGATATTGACTCATAGCATCGGAATTGGAGTTTGTCTCGAGATCTGAACTGCAACTTCCTTTCAAAAGAAGCCGCTTCTCATGATGAATGGAAAGAAAGCGATGCGAGAAAGTATGATGCTTTGATAAAGAGATGGCCGCACTGAAGCTGGTTGATCGCCATTTGGGAACGAAACCAGATTGGCTGTAAGGGTGGTCCTACAAGAACAAGTACAAAGACAGACGACTCACACAGATGGCTGGTGAGCACTTGTGGCAAAAGGATTCGTACAGAAGGAAGGAATTGATTATGAAGAAACGTTTGCTCCCACGCAAAATGGACCACCATCCGGACTCTCTGCGACGAGCATGAGAGTGGATGGAAAGTTCATCGAGATGGATGTAAAAAGCATTGCTGAGATGTGAGATCACAAAGGAGAAAGTTTATATGTCTGACAGAGGATTTGTGATAAAGGGTCAAGAACACAAAGTTTGCAACCTGAGAAATCACCTTTGTGCCTCAGCATAGCAAACACCAGCACGCACAGTAGAAGTTGACCGAGCATCTTCGGAAACTTGATTTCAACACTTTGATCTCTTGATGATGCAACTTTCGTTTGGTAATGAAAGTTGGAAAAAACAGACTTTGTATATCTTGTGGTATATAAACGTAGATGATCTTTCGATCTGAGGAAACAATGAGAGCTATATTGCATCCATGAAGAAAAAGTTGAAGAGGGTTTTAAAAATAGTGATTTGGGTCATGTTCATTACTATTTGGGCATTGAAGTAGTCAACATCCTAAACTCATCCTTTCTTTCATAGAAGAAGTACATTTGGAGATCCTGTTGTTGAACAGAATTTGTATGCTGAATGACCGTCAGCCTTAGCTGCACGCCACCGAACAAAACTTGAAAGCTCACGTCCGTTGAAGGAAGGAATCACAGAGGATGCGCCGCATGTACTAGTACGACGTAGACTGTATCTGACACACTCACGAGACCCGACATCTCGTGCCTGTTGGAATCCTCTCAGCGTGTGGCGCCTTGTCGTATCGGTGTGACGTAAAAAGAGTACTAAGGTAACTTGGAGGGGACTCCAAGACTTGCGGACTCAAAGCATACACGGGTAGGCGACTTCATCTTGACCGGATGCTCGAAAATCTCAGTACTTTGGTGGCGACAGAAACGAGGGTGTCTACTAGTATGTGTTACACCATGAGTCCAGATGGAGGCTGTCACCGCGCGGAGATCACGCAGTCGACTGGCCTCAAACGATTCCGACGACCGAAGGCGATATAGCGAACTGAGCAACAAAGGGACCACACTGCGTGGCCTCAGGAAAATCCGGAGAGACTATGGAAATGGAGATAGATGTATAGCACTCCACATCTGCGATGGGCAGCACATTCTGGTGATACAGTCAGCTGCCAGGTGCCCAAAGTTCCATGATCGAACGAAAAGCACATCAATGCTAAAGTACCATCTCCAGTCGAGCATCGTGTTCGAGGCCAAAACCATCCATCTACGTCATTGTGAACTGACCAATGCCAGAACTTGACTCTTCACAAAAGCACTTGGAGAGAAAAGGTTGCCGAAGTTTGATTCGATGCTTGGACTCGCAACATGCCTCGGATTAAGCATGAACAAGTGGACACCGAATCCTGTGGATGGGTGCACCTGGGGTTTTGCTACATTGTTTATGTGGATACACCAGGAAAATGGAGTCGTCTGGGAGCTGAATCCCACCATAGCACGTACCTCATCTAAGCATGTACATTCCTTGACCATACACGATCCTAGCGTTTGCAGGAGTTACACTCCCGGGCCTGAGCATGCATGGGCATTACACAGCACATACAATTAATCAACAAATATGTCGTCTTTTATCATGTCCTTAGGATGTCTAGTGGGAGTTATCTCTCATGGCTAATACATTTCATTACTTGTGTACGTGGTATTCAATGTTACTTTTCCCGATTGAATGATGGATATTAATGATCATTGTAGGAACTCTAGACTATGCTTACATATGTTTAAGAATACATCATCTATAGGTATAAGCATGCTTTCAGTGGAACTTAGAAAGGAGAATCCTCCCTAGGAGAATCGGTTCCCTATCTCCCCCACCTAATAATACAATGATAGCCAAAATTTGCTTTACGATGATTTAAATTCAATTCAAAACATGGTATCAAAGTTTTTCAGGGGACACTTCAAGATATAATGTCTATCCATATCAAATCTTTCTCCCATTAGGTTAGTTTTGATTACTATCCTGTAACTATTTTCTCGATTATCTTATTTACCTTTTCTTCCTTTGTTTAGGAGGTAAAATGCAATTAGACCATGTTTGAATCAATTGAATTTTTCTTTCTTTCTTTTCAGGAGGTTTGAAGAATGAGCTTTTCCTTGCACAGCATTTTATAGCTCAAAAAGAGACTTGAGCCTTTAAATACGAAGCTTTTGGAAGAATATGTTACAACTACTACTTGTGTATGAGTTCAACTTCTTTAGTCATAATGTAGAAAACTCTTTAAATGAAAGAAGGTGCCTACATTTGTTGCACTGAGTCATACTTTGTCAATTCCTAAAGAGATTTAATAAATTAGTGATGATTAAATGTGATGGGATTAAAGGATCTTGTGAATATCTAGAAATATTTAAGGTAGTTTTGTGGTTTCATGTATGTGTCTGTCTATACTATTCTAGAATATATAGGTAAAAAATTGTGGATAATGTATAGATGTTTAAAATTTTAGCTTAAGTAACATGTCAGTTAGTAATGTATTTGCTAAAATATCATAGTTTTATAAACTTGGTTGAAAGTCTTTTGGTATAATTTAATACTAGAATGGATATCTAGGTTTCATGTTAACCTAGGTTCATTAATATGATTACTTTGGTTTGAAGATATCCACCATAAATGAGGACAAACCAAACTTATGGTTGTCATTTCTCTTTTCATCATCAACTAATATACTGTAACTCATGGGGCCCATAATAGTGATTTCCAATGTAATTTATTATAATACTTCCACGTCACAAGTTTTTATATTTAATTTTTTCATCCATTATGTACCATTACTTATGTCTACAATTGTCAACATTTTTTTGTTTACTATTATAGCTTTAGTCACTGTCATTTGGTTCACCAAGCATTTTTAGCACATAGTCAACAGCAAGTCAATGAAAAAATGATAATCTGTCTTTTCTTTTCATTTAGGTTATAAATTTTCATATTGAATCGATTTTTTATTAGAGACACTCTCTTTTGTAGTTGAAAAAAGGTTTTCTCTGGTTTTTCTGCTTTTCAATTTCTCATATATATACCTTGTCCATAAAGAATAATGTTGACATTTCTCATAAAAGTTGATGTTGAATGAAGATCTGAGGTTGACCAATCTCATTTAGCTTTGTGGTAAAGGGTGGGAGAATATTTAAAAAGTTTCCTATAAATACCCCATATACAAAGTTTGAAAATAAATAATATATGGATTTTTGTTCTAAGGATATGTATTTTTGTAGCTAAATATATCACAACAAGAAAAATGTTGATATTGTGAGAAAATTGTTTGAGGACATCATTTCAAGACAAATTTTTTGATGTCTTACTTGATTGATACCATCTCATATGCAGAAAGGCTTTAAATATGAATTAATGTGTTCATCAAACAAATAAAATTCATTTTTTATAGATATAAAAGATAAAATCAAAGTGAAAGCCTTATTTTGATTATTACTTGATTTTTGTTTATGCATAGTTAAAGACATGATTGGAGAAAGGGATAGGGATACATTGCAAATCATGACTGAATATCATTCATTTGTTGTTTAGAGATCCTTCACTAAACTAAAGCTTTTGGGAGTTTGTAAAAATATTTAGTAAGGGATTACTATGGCTTTTAGTATTGTAGTCTTTTCCTACATCGTTATTGTTGTGGGTAATGTTTTGGGAATGCTAAACAACATATGATGACAGTAACTAATCTTTTTATAATTTGAGAAATGTTTCAGTCCCATGATATATCCTCTTTTCATTATTTTATTTATTCCAAATCTTTATTTTGTTTTAACATCTTTAACTATAATACATTTAAAATACTTAGTATCAGTGTCTCATGAAACAATAGTATAAAATTTAAAGATAAAATTAGGTATTACACTATAACATTGGAATCCTTATAAATATTTTGTGTTGAATATTTTCATGACTATCATACGTTTCACTGCTATTTGTTATGTTGGCACCTAGTTTACTACATACTAATGCAGTTCATGACTTAGAAAATGAAATTATGTTATGAATCAAATAGCTATGATTAAACATCACACCTCACTATTATTTGTTTGATGATTTATCTATAGCTTCAAATTTTTAACGAGTAACTTAGTTTCCACATATTTGCGCTTAAGTTTTTCCTCAGGTTCAATACTCAATTTACACTAGGTTTTCTTCATAAGGTTACATTTTATTTTATTTGTATATACATGTCATTTGACACATTATAGTGCCTGTATGGCCAAACTAAAGCAAAAACTTGACTTTTTCTTCTTTGTATGGTAAAAAATGACTTTGACGTTGCTCATGTTAAGAGTATACTTGTACACAAAGTACTTATGGTCAAAGCCTTCAGAGTTTGTGAATTCACATGCAATGCCTTGGGCAGCTTCAAACAATAATGTTTATATGTGATGAAACATCATTTTTCATGTGCAATTTTTTTGACAACATGCTATTTTTAAACTCATATTTGCAAATAATGTAATATAATTTATGTAGTTCGAAGTTATTTATATTTTTACATTTAATACTTTTTCACTATTGTAATTAACACATGCAACTTTGTGTTTCATATATTACCTAAATATCATGACATTTTTTAAAATTTAGTCAAAAAATCATACTAATTAATTTTATTTTGATTAATAATAAATACATAAAATCAATTCAAAACTATCTGAATTACTACTCTTTTTTCTCTACATGCGCTCCATTTTGCTGAAATCAAGGTTTTATTCTGTAATAAAAGCATCAAAAACATATTTATTTTTCCTGATATCAGAAAATATACAAGGTAAACGTTGTTGATCAATGAAATTCTAGTTAAAGCAAGTGTCATCAAGGTCCTTAACTAATTGGATCCTAGAACTGAACGTTGAGATAAAGGTTTGAAAAGCATATCTTTCTGATGATATCGAGAAAATATATAAACTACTGCGTTATTTGATAAATCAATTGCTGGCTCCAGGGAGCCCCAACATTTTTGTTGGATCTTTAAAATGGTTTTAATTGAAGTTTGCATCTGGTTGGATCCTAGAATCATCTGGTTTTAATTTACAGTTTTCAACAGCATTCTGTTTTACAGTTACAGATCCTAGAATGATCTCGTCCACAACATTCTGTTTGCGATTTAGATCCCATGTCCGACTGAGATTAAACTTTCGATTTGTAGTATTAATTATTTTCGCTATGTTTCTCGTCGCTGAACACTTATGCGATATGAATAACCAACCCTGCAGGGATAGTGTAGTTGATATTGAGATCGTCTCTCGAAAATGCAGCATGAATGTCATAATGGGCGACGACGAGGAGGATGGACGTGTAGAAAATGCAAAGAAATTAGGAGCTCGTAAGTAAATCCGAGAAAAACGATCTGTGATTTACCAAATGAGATTAACAGTAGGTAGTGAAGTTATTTACCAAGTAAAAGTCCAAGAAAGCAATCGTTGTTTACCCAGTAGATCAGTGACAGTATACCTTGCTCATGGTTTAACCATTAATTAAACTCATAACCCATAACCTGTGAATGTAGAAAATGAATATCACCGCAACTGAAAGTGAAATGGAGAGGGTGCAAGACCGACTCTATTACTATTCAAAGCTATTGCAGGGACTACAATTTCATGCTTTTGGACTTTAGGTTATCTGAGATATTTCACCTTGGATTTTTGGCTGTTCTTAAACTTCAAATTCTCAAGTATACATTTGTGCTAGAATATACCATAAACCTGTGGTAACAATTTAGAAAAGATGGTTTTGGTCTGGATTTCAATCAGCCAACCACTGCATTTCTGCTCGTATCATCAAATCAATAATGCCCACACCATTAATAGATAAGCCTTGCCTTTGGAGAACACAAAATCCATTCGTTGAGGTCTGGACTAATTTTGGTAGATTATATTCTCCTAGACTTGCACCCAAGCACAGGAAATTCCATGTTATGATGTATGCTCCATGTTGATGATGCATCCCTCACACATCTGAGGTCATCTAGAGTATATATATCTTATTCATATTCACATGAGTTTTTTGGGGATAGTAAGATTAGATATATGTCATGTTAATTAGTGGCCAAAGAAATAGTCATTTTTGCAATTGATGGCATCTTTTAATTGTATCGGATAGAAACATATCAGAGAGTTTGCATATATGATTGTTTTTACAGATTGTATAGGAAAGATCATTACATTTGATTATGGAACACTCAAAATGTTTGGATGTGGAGAGTTAAATTTGAATGAGCAATCTTGTTAGCCACATACAAATCTCAACTTTCTTTTATACCAAGGATCTTATTAACTGCTTCTTTAGTCTTCAATTCATCTCCTAAGATATATATTTTTTAAATTACATCTTTAGATTTAATTTTTATTTTATTTATTTATGTTTATTTTCTTTCATGGAAATTTAGAATGCAGTTATAACTTGTAAATCTTCAATACTCATGAGCACTATGAGAATTTGTCATTCTATCATATAGTTTAGAATTTTGAAAGTGCACAGTAATGCATTGAATCATCATAAATATTCAAATTTTCATTTTAAGTTTACTGTATTGAATTGTGGTAAAAATTTTGTATTTTCATATTGTTGAAGCTGTAGCTTAAGTATGTTTTTCATAATGCTATTTGCAATGACAAATAACTCAAGAGTCTGTGATTCAATGTTGTTGTTTGCTACCTTCGTGTAGTTGCTCACATAGTATATTGATTTTTACGTTTTTCATTTCTTGTGCAAAATTTCAATTGTGCATGCAATTGTTGATCTGAAGTCATATTTTTATTAGTATCTAGTTGTTTCAAAACTATGTTACCATAAATTTCAGAAGATATATTTTTTATTTTCCAGATGTAGTCAGAGAAACAGAGATATTTAAAAATATATAATATCTTTGTAAAAGCAATGACATGATATTTTTCAAAGAGATGGGTCAAGAAATAGGTATTTAAACACTATAATATTCTTTTGCAGCTGCTATGTACTGCAATACCATCAGTACTATAATAGGAAAAGGAATAAAGTTTGGAGGTACTTATGTAGCATTTCAGAGAGCTTTACTTTATGTATGCCTCTAGGTGAGTTATTGATTGGATTGTTTTAGACTATATAGAAAACAAAACCTGAGATATTATGATAATTTCTTTGTACAGGTTGAGTATTATACGTGAAAAGAAAGTCAAACATTGTAACATTGAAAAAAATTACAAATTTACATTCTTTTTATGCACAAAATTTTGTTCTTTCAAATTGTTTGACACAGTGGTGTGACTAGTCATTGTTGGAAATAATGAGAGGGGTGAATCAATATTTCTTTTCAATTATTATTTGTATACTATAGAACACTTATATTTAGAACACAAAATGAACAATGATGGAACAAATACTTTTATTAATTTCTTGTTACAATAAATGAAAGTATAATAATGATATAGGGCTCCAATCCCAGGAGAAAGACTAGAACCTTCTAGGCTCTAACGTGTATTATGCCAAGCACACCCTCTGGTCTCTCCTAGAGGCTTCAACCTTGATCAATTTGAGCACCAACTCTGGGAGCTTAACCCTATCTCTGACTAGAGCTCCAACCTGGTTTCTTGATAACTCTATCCTCTAAAAGACATGTAACGCTATCTTCCAAAGACACGACCTTGTCTCGTTGAGACTCAAACTCTAGAGAAACTACCCTCGACTTTGATTTGTGAGAAGTTATATCTGCAGTGTTTGTTCACTCACTCCAATAATTTCTCTTAGCATGACTCATCTTCACAAGTACATTCTCCAAAATCACTTCATCAGTGTAACTTTGTGCTTCTCACAGAAGCTATCACTACAACTTTCTTCATTTCTTCCCAAACAATTTATGGAAGGTCACTTGAAGATGATTCATTAATGCATCATCATTTCCAATAATGTGAGGGAGATCACTTAATACTTCTCAATACAAAGATGTCTTCAATATCAGGTCCACATATCATCATATAAGCTCAAAGTGATCTTCAAAATTCATTACTCCCTCAAAGTCACTAAATCTCTTGTTAAAACTATAGGTTAAGCACTTTGCGAGTTCCTCAACAGAGGTTCTTCATATTTGGTCACAGATTTTCTGACCTCAGCATGTAGGGTTCTAAATTCCCTTTAATAGCACACTAGTGTAAAGAAAGGATGTTTTCAACAAGTTTTTTTGCTAGCACTACAGGGCTTCATGAGACCTTTAAAGATGCTTCCTTCTAATTCTCTTGCAGTTGCAAGACATTAATAAATCCATCACTAGATTCCTCAGGTGGTCGCTAAATTAACGCCTTCTAGAATGCCTCACAAGTGTTTCTTCTCAGAAGACCTAGGTTTCTATTATGTTTAACAAACGTCTTTAAGTTCTTCAAGGTCCATTAATAGGCCTACTCTAAGTATTGTTTACAGTCCTCAACATGTCATATATGTGTATACTTCAAGAATGTCCCAAAGGTAGCTCCAAATTCACTGGTCTATATATACTTTGAGTTTTCTTCATTCAGCCATTCCAAGTGCTCTTCTGGTTTCTGCATTTATGTTCATCTCCAAAAGCATTTACAATTTTGTGTCTTGAGGTGATGTCAAGACACTTCTTCAAAACCCTCAAATGATGCTCAAAAGCTTTCAAAGCATTTGCAAACTCTAATCTTTGAAAAACAAAGCTACTATACTACTGCATCCTTTTACAATGATGACCATGCTCCTTTAATGAGGTTTGGTACATAGAACAGCTGGAGAGATAAGTGTTCCAAAAAACCCAAGGTTTGTTCTGCAATGAGTGATTTATCTGCCTCGAAAATTTTCAGAGATGTTACGAGTCCTAAGTTATTTCGTAGGAGATGGTATAGGGTCCCTAAGTTTCGAGAAACTCGAGTCTGCAGGGTTCCGTAATCAAAAGAAAGTCCAGGTCTACTCGGTTGAAGGTGTGGTTAAAAGGGTATGTGATTACATGTAAAGATGCTCGAGGGCTTAGACAGTTGTCCTGAGATGTTTAGAAACTTAGGTATTTGTTTAGAGTTGTTTAGAATCTCGATCACTATAATCAATCACTAATCATTGTAATATTCAATAATCGAAAGCCAAAATATCACTGAGCCCTTATAAAAACACCTCGTATCTTCCTTATTTTGTTCACTAGTTGTGAACAATTATTTATCTTTTATGTTTTGTTGACCGAGTTAAAGGGTGATAAAAATGAATCTAGGAATGTATATAAATATTCTTTGTAATGACATCACATCCATATTTTGGAGACTGAGTAGAGCAGTAGCCAGTCCAGGTTAAGCGCAAAAGTAATATTTTCTCTAACTTAAAATTCATTATCTTTCAAGTGTTGTAGTCTCGACTTAAGTAATAGGTAGTTGGAAAGGAAAAAATTCTGCTTTTCAAAATGGTGTAGTCATTATTAAAGGAATTTTTCTTTTCGACTCAGAAAAACTATTTTTAATGTGATTGAAATGAGACAAAGCATGTAATATGGCTTCTCACGTAGGCCTCTTCATGGTTTTTGGCTTCTTCATTGTTTAACACCTTTATCATAGGATCATGGTAGGACATCAACAATGAGCGTATTACATTGATCAGAGCTCAAGTCCGAGCTATGGAAAAGCTCAAAATTGAAAGTGTTCAAAATCACTTGCTTGTCGATCGATCCTCATACCCGTGACGACAGCGATCAATCTGACATCCTATGTGAAATTGTATCAAGTTTGAAGTTTTTAGTAAAACTACAAGAAAAATGAGTTTCGACAAGAGTTGATTTTTTAATTTTGAAATTATTAAAACAAAAATATTCATTCGGGCCGATCGATTTGTGGACAAGTGGCATTCACTGATTGGTTGTTGGTTTGAATTTTGAACAGACAGAACCGATGCGAAGTGACACAAGTCATTTGAGATGTGGTGCAGCATTCAAAACATTGTAACTCTCTGTTGGTTTTGAACCCCAGAACATCTTGTACTGGCAGAAAGCCTGCACTACCCATCATGAGTTCTTAACATTTATGTGAATTACGTTGCATTTGAAGTTTAATGAAGTTGTGGGTGGCGGAAAATGGAGGGCAGCCTAAGGGCCATCCACATATAATATGACAACGCACTACCAATGCTCGCATAGGTGAAGTTGTGGGTGGCGGAAACATGGAGGAACAGCCTGCCAGCCCACATATAATATGACAACACTTCACACCAAAGGCACGCTCATGATGGCAGAAATGGTTAAATGCCAACCATTTAAACTTCAATATATTAATGTGACCACTCTGAGGTTTGATCATGGACTTATTTAACCATTTGTGTGCAATTTTAATCTGTGATTTGATTGTTCTTGTGGTGCTAACCTCCTAAATTAAATGTTTGTTTAAATTTTCTTCTAAGTTTAAGTGCCATTTCCACGCATTTTTGGTGGTAGACACTAAATTGGCAATGCTAACTATAGTTCTCCCAAAATTTCTGGAAGTTTGCTTTTAGGCCAAACTCGATAGATCTTGTTTTGATCATACTTTCACATTGTTAAACCTTTTGGACAAAAAGTTGGTCAATTTATTTTCTTTGCAGTGTCATGCTATTGAGATGAGTTTTTAAAGCCATCTCGATCCTTTTTCTTGACTTGGAGGAAAGCCATGTAGCCCAGAGGGAGTTGGAGATATTTTGGGCTATGCTTAACCATTTCGGTGAACAAAAACCAATTTCGACTATTTTACAGCATTTCGAGCCATTGGGATAGGTTCAGTATGAGGTGTTCTAGTCATTTTAGCTTTAGGGAAGCTTGGAGAGCCAGAGGGCCATTGGGGAAATGGAGTTATCTAGAGTTGTACCTCTTCGATTAAGGTGATCCAAAAACCATTTCAAAGCTATTTTGACTTGTCAGACCTAATGGAAGAGGTTTTAGAACTATTTGAGGACTTCTACATCCCAAAAAGCTTCAAATGAGTTCAAAGAGAGATGAGCGCCTTGTTAGAAGAAGGCATTGTTTATGATCATTCTTCTTCCATTGTTGGATCTGGCATGCATACGCTACTTTTTCATATCTTACGATTCTGTGTTGGTCAGTCATATTTTCCCTATTTGAGGCACTTTTCAACTTGTATTATAATTTTGACATATTTTAGCAAGAGGACAAACTATTTGGGAGGCTTGCTCTCGGTAGACGTAGACCAGGAGGGTGAACTACTCACCAAATATCTAATTTATGTTATGCTAAAGTTATTTTTGCCGTATATTTTGATTTAATATGTTAAACAACAGAAACTTGATTAATATTCCTCACTACATAAACTCATAAACAATTACCAATCCCACTTTGTTTATCTATAAAGCCATGGACAATTTTTCACACATTTAATTAAATGGAATGGATACTTTGCATAAAAAAATACTTTCATTTTTCAGATGCGATGTATGTAGCTCAGTTGAGCATGCGTAAAAATGTGTTAAAGCAATATAAAGAGATTGAAACGTATCTATTGTCACAAAATGAGTCGTTGTATGAGTTTACGTGAGTTGAGAAAGGATAGTTTGCTGATAGCTAAGTCTTGGAGAAAGGAGTTATATGACTATTTCCTTACCCCAAATTTCCTTAAGATTACCCTTGAAAACACACACTGTTTAATTAGTGTTACAAAAGCTGCTGGAGCTTGTGTTTTATGTTATCTTGAATAAGAGTATGAACGTAAAAGACATTTGGTTAAAGTCTTTGTAATGTTTTGTAATGTAGAACTTTTCTTTGGAGTTCCTTTTATTAATTTCACCATTTACATAATATCAACTTCTTCCACAAGTGAAGTTTCCTCCATGAAATTATTCAATGATGACATGAAGAATGAGTTCATTAAGGTGGATAGGACACTACAAACATTTCACTTATGGTGAGCACGCAAATTTAAATAGTTTTTCAAAGCGAAAGAAAAAGTGATGGAAGTCTAAAAAAGAAAGTCTATCTCTCTACTTGTTCATCGTCTTTAGAAAAAAAGGATGGACATTCCATCCAAACAAGAGAAAGCATAATTATTCACGTCATCAATTTGATTATGTTTGACAAGAAATGATAAATTTTTCTTGTTCAAATGAAATGAACTGTTATCATATTTGTAATCAGATTTAACAATATGTAGTTAGATAGAAAGCAGGGAAAAACGAAGAGGAAAAAGAAAAACCTTCTGAGAAAGGTTCTTAAGTTTCACATTTTGTAAAATAAAGGACATGATGTCTCTCATTGTTGGACTTTGCAATCCAATCAGTCGTTCAACACATGGAGCTAGAAAAACAAATATTGGCCTTGAAGTGGATCTCAGATTCCATTATCGATGTGAATATGGAAGATTACATGAAGAAATTGTTGCAACAAAAAGACACTCATGGAGTTAGCATGAAATGGGATAAACTTCACAAATGCGATGAAGTCATGCTCATTTTGTACTGAAAATTTCAGACTTTTAGAAAATTTTCATGTATTTCGGTTGAAAGATTTGGATATATCAGTACGATTTTGTTGAAAGGAATTTCTTTGTTGTTGCAAGAAATTTCGCCATGGAGTGTAAAAGATGAGTATGATACTTTCACTTGTATTTACAAAAATTTCTTTGAATTCGGATCTTTACATCATCCCACATATTTTTTGAATGATGTAGTTGATGGTATTTGAAAATAAGAGTTGAAGTTGCACATGTACCACTGAAGGTTGTATGTACGTAGTGAAGCTAGCAATAGTTGGTCATACATGACACATACACGTGTTTTCTCAAGATGTATCTTGTTGTTTATCGACTTGTGTCGATTGTGTTCACACTTATTCAGCATTTAGCATTAATATTACATTTCAGGTCAGAACTTGTGTTGATTTAGTATGTTTACCTAGGTGCTGCTTATAACAGAATTAGGTCTGGAGAACAAAGTGTCGATGTGAAAGTGGTGCAAGATTCCAGAGATGGAAAGACATGCAAGAAAAGAAAGGCACAAAGTTCAACAAAGGGTCATTTCTAGTTTCGGAAATGGAAGATTGGTATGGAAAAAAAACTTGGTTGGGATTCGACACGGCATGGCTCATTCATAGTATCGTGCATGAGGAGGATAAAAGTTAAGGGAAAATTTTTGAAGGATGAAAGAAAGAGGATGTTGTTATTCTCTCATTTTGCATCCCATTCATTTCAACATTTGATGAAAGCTTTTGATCCAAAAACTTCCTCATTTTTGGAAGTCCATCATCACGAGCTCAAGTTCAGCTATGGAAAAATCTCAAAATTGAAAGTGTTCAAAATCACTTGTAGCTCTGAAGGAATGGATACGCCTCATCAATACGATCCTGACGCCACAAATGACACTCAAATCGACATCATATGTGAAAGTTATCCAAAGTTTGAATTTTTTGGTAAACCTGCGAGTTTGACAAAGTTGACTTTTGATTTTGGAATTATTTAAAAACAAAGAATATTTTAAAAGGAATATTCTTGGAATATTTCTTTCATAATATTCATCAGACTATCGTTTGTGAAAAATTGGCATTCTGGTTGATTGTTGGTTTTGGACTTTTTGAAATGGACTGATGAGGGCACTACGTCTATGGGCAAAAGGGCCTACCACGTGATCCGGTCATGGAAATTTTTGGCATTTTTGCGCAGTCTACGAGTTTGAACCGAACCTCTCTTTCGTACATGTAAAGCCTTACCATCATTTCTCAAACGATTACCTTATGATTACTGTGAATTATGTTGTATTTGACTTTAATGAAGTTGTGGTGTGGATGGCAGTGGGTATGCCACATATAATATGACCACACTGCTAGGAACCAAGGCTCGCAAGTGGTGGGAAGTGGTCAAATGCCAACCATTAAACTTCACGTATTAATGATGACCCTTAGAAGGTTTGATGCGATGATTTATTTAACATGGTCTGTGGGAGTTTAGTGGCGAGTTAGACGATTGATATGACAGTATCCAAAATTAAATTTTTGTTTAAACATTTCCACCGAGTTAAGTGCCGGTTCCACCCATTTTCAGCAGAGACACTAAAGTTTATTGCTAACCATAGAATTCTCCCAAATTTGGGGAGTTTTTTAGGCCAAAAGCTAGACAAATCTTGTTTTGATCATAACTTTCACATTACTAAGCCTTTTTTGGAGCAAAATTTTGGTCAATTTTGGTTTTATTAAAGAACTAGAGCCATTGAAAGGTTTTAAAACCATTATAGTTGATATTTAACCCCTTTTTCTTGAAGCTCGAGAGCCATCATGATGTGAAAGAGAGTTGGAGCTGTTTTGGGCTATGCTTAACCATTCGAGAACTGAACCAAAAACAAATTTTGACTATTTTCAAAATTCAGAGCCATTTGGACATGGAGGCAAAAAGAGTTGTTCTATAAACCATTTTAGCTTCAGGGAATCTTGAGAAACCATGAGGACCATGGGGAAATGTAGTTATCTAGAGTTACTCACCTCTTGTTTGAGGTGAGTCCAAAAGACATTTCAGCTATTTTCGACCTTTCTAAACCTAATGGAAGAGGTTTTAGAACTATTTGAGGACTTATACATCCCAAAACAAAGCTCTATAAAGTTCAAATATCCGTAGGGCACTTGACAGAAGGAAACCTCGTTAATGCATTGTTCATCATAGTGAATATGGAAGAACTTTAGCATTTTCGTGTCTTCTAATTTTCGTATTTACAAAGTGTTCTATTATGCACTTTTAAACTTGTATTAGCATTTTGGAGCATTTTAATACAAAAGGGCAAGCTCATTTAGGACATAGTCACAGCAGGGAACGTAGCCAGAGTAGGGGTGAATTACTCACTAAATATACTAGCCATGTATATGCGATGTTATTTTATTTGTATTTATGATTTAATATGTTACAATTAATATTCCACTACACAAAGCTCACTCCAATAATTACACAAATCCACTTTGTTATCATTCAAAATGCTGAGAATTTTACACATTGTAAATAAATGGAAATGGAGTAATTTTCACAGCAAATACTTCCATTTTTCGGATCATACATAGTGAGATCTGTTATGAATATATTATAAAGGTCAGTGTCATTAGTAAGGTCTCTTTAGTCATCAATCCATCATCTTTGCTTCGATCTTCATAAAAAACTATTATTAATTGTGTCATTCATAAGAGTATAACATCATCACGAGTATCGCTGCGTAAAGTATAGTTATTCACATAGCACTTGTAACACAAACATCATCATTTCCAAGCAAACATCCTTAAAAATACTAGGCATGTAATCAAATCCATATTGGCATCAACTGACAACCCTGGGTCAGACACCCTTCCCATGTCATTGATGGCTATTATTCTTGCTGTCTCTTCACATCATGTCGCCTCCTCGCACATGAATCTGGAAAACTAGGTGCCATGAAATGCTCCCTCATGTCCAGTCGCTTTCCTTTTGTTCATGGAGAGTAATCCTTAATAGCAGTATGTTATTCTATGCCATTTCTCGTGGTTCTCTGGAATGAACTTTCTCCTGAAAGCCTTTGCATATCTTCTCATGTAAATCGTTCAATCTAATCCGCCTTTCACGTCCTCGCTGGCTCTTCTTCTTTTTAGTTCGAAAAGTGAAAGATTTCAACGTCATGATCAGGTGGGAGACATCTTCAGTCAATGCGTCGATCGAATGATATCTGATTCATGCTCTTCAAAGTGGAGACCTGAGTCTATCTAAAGTATGGACCATGCCTCTTTGACTCCATCAAGGTTGTCCAGACACCTTTCAGCTTGATGTCTGCAAGATGGCCAAAAATCAAGCTGTTCTAAATGCTCCGCGTAGTCTCATTTTTGATGAGGGTCATTTCATTATCAGCATCATCATGGAACCACTAAAGGACAGTTCATTAATCACAATACGTTGTTGGATTGGTCTCGTTCAGTGATCGTGATGGTACACCTTTCTTCCTCATCCATACTTCATAGTCTTCTCTTCTCGCTTGGTTCTAGCTTGTGTAGGGCCCTGAGTCAAGTTACAATGAAGTTCCTCTGTCCAACAGCCATATGGCAATTGAGGCATACCTTTATTCTTCATGAAACGAGGAATCATGAATTCTTTTTAGCATTTGCCTAGGGAGCTGATGTGTACTTTCTCTATTTATCGCTCGATGGTGTGCCCTATCATCCTTCCATATGCTTTAGTTTCGTATAAGAAGAAAATGTCGAAAAATATTCTTTCGGCACTTGGAGGATGGAGATTGCGTTGATGTTGTCACACAACTCATTTCTGACCTTGCGATCCTCTCAAACATTATCCATTACCTCTCGCATCACAATACCATCAAACATACTTTTGTTGAGTAGGAATCTCTTCCAAATGTCATCTGGACTCGCGATTTCGCTGGAAACTAGGTCATTAATATCTACTCCATGGCTCTACATCCTTGTGGTTTGAAAGCATTAGGTTTTGCATCACTTTTGCTGCTGAGGGTCCACCTGCATAACCAAGACCTGAAGATTATCGAGGGGATCTTCTGATGAGCTTAGGATGTCATCTAGGGTATTGAGAGAACTCTTTTCATGTGTACAAAGTCAACTTCTTTTAAGAGAGGCAATTTCTCCTTTTCAATTTTCTCAGCAACCTTAATCTTTCATGACTAATTTCTTGTTCATTTCTTCCATCATCCTTGTTCCTTCGTGTGCACCATCGATTTTAAGGACAATGTTGATTCATTATGAGGTTATTTGTTCTCTTCTTTGGACTCCTCTTCATTCTTTTTTATTCTTTTTGCTTCACATGTTTGACCTTGAATTGAAGTCTCATTTAGTTGATATTTTATCATACTGTTTCTCAGTTGGCATATCATGGTGTTTCTCTCTTTGATTAAATAACAAGTGTTGTCTGCATTATACAAGATTTCATATTAAGGTTCACTTCTATCTTGTTTCACTTGCTTCCTTTAGTTGATGTCTAGAGAACCACTGTATGTGTAATCTCTTCTTCAAGATTGTTAAGCTCTTAACTCTTTGTTCAGGTGGCAACGATTTCTTCCCTTTTCTTTGCTACTCAAGTGTTTACCATAGATAACAAATTTCTTCTGTGCTGTATTTTTTAACAAATTACTCATATGTTTCATGAACTCCTCATCTTATTCTTATCTTGTTGAAAGATTAATTCATTCATGTCTTGTGGTCTTTTATCACTCTCTTCTTCATTTTATCATTTCCTTTTTTCGCTTTCTTCATCATCTTCATAATATAAACTTGTAGTGATCTTCAAAATCTTCTTTTCTTTCTTCTTCTTAGGTCTTGTTTGGCGTTGATGTCATCTTCTTCTTTAAAATTCTGGTGGTTTTGGATTTTGTGTATTTCATATCTTCTTGACTAGAGATCATAATTGAAATGTCCATGCAGATGAATATCTATGAAGGTTTGTATATGCCTTCAGATGTGGACATTTCTGGTGGCCTTCATAGAATCCATTAGCCATTAATATTGTTTTATTTCTCTATATTCATACTCAGGTTCATCTTCATGAAGCTATTAGGTAAAACATGATTTCCAAACTTCAGCACGCTGTTGATCTTTAATAAATTTTTCATCCCTTGCCTCCATATCTAACTTTCCTTGAACAATAGGATATTCATAAGCGGTCTTCAATTTTGATGGTTGAGAAACACCATCATTTAGGAGGATTGAAACTTTCTTCTTGTCTTTGTTTTATTATTCTCCAAGGATCAACATTAGGTTGATGACTTTAATTGAAGATGAAGTTAACCTCTCATATGGTGTTTAATACTGAAGAGGTGAATTAGCATTTTCATTTAATTGTTAGAGAAATTTGCTAATTCAAATCCATGTTTGTTTCAAATGGCGTAGTGAATAAATATTTTATTAATTTCTTGTACAATAGTAAGTAAGAAAATAATGATATGAGCTCAAACCTGAATGAACACTCAAATATTCCATGATCTTACATGTGTGGCTTGGGCAGTCTGTTCAGCCTCCATGTCATTGGGCACCAACCCTGCAGATTCCAGCCCTATCACAGTATAGGCTCCAGCGTGGTTTTGAGGTTTTCTGTCTCTAGGCCAAACAGTCTGGCATAAAAGGCACCAACAACACATGCATATCCCTGTGAGGCTCTGGGCTCCTTGACTTAATTTGTCAGATGGGTTTGATGGTGCTGAACAGGCTCCCATCATGTCTTCTTAAGCCTTGCATATCTTCTTTCATGCCTTCTCCAGTCATGATCCATCACTGCTTTATTATTAGCAAGAGCTATCTGCAAAAATGTTGTTCTTTATTAATTTTTATAAGGTCATATCATGATATGACTTAATTAGCATCAATGACTTAATGAGATCTTAAAGAATCATTACTCATATAAAAATTTTTCTCAACATATATAAAATAAAATTGAGCTCACTGTAATTATCAGCAGTTCCTTCAAGTTTGATTATATAGTTGTCTTCTTTAGGCACACTAGTGTGCTTCTGTTCATAAATGCTTTTTTAGGTGTAAAGAAAGGATATTATTATATTGTATTTTTTTTTCTCTTTGCAGACTTATCAAAGAACTCCAAATACAGTCTTTAATGCCTTTACTTCATTCTCTTAAGTAACTATATAAATAATTTAAATAAATCACATATTATAAATGAGGTTTCTCATTCAGTATACAGAATTATCAAAAATTTGCTAGAAAAACAAATATATAATAAATATAACAAATGTAAGTGATACAAGGTCTTCCACACACTCCAGTGACATCTTTACAATCCTCATTAATATCTTCTGGTATGCTTAGAAATCATCACAGGCGGCTTCAAATTCACTTCATAATATCTTGCTTTTAGGTTTATTCAATATCTGTTATTTATATTCTAGCTTTACATTGTATTATTAAAGATATTACAATTTTTTTCTTGGGTGATGTCAAAACACTGAATAATATAAAATGATGCTCAAAAATAATAAATAAATTTTGGTAACGATGTTGTAGAAACTACAATAGCAAGTAATTAATCTTGTGTTGATGACAATGATCCTTTGAATCTTATTCACTAAAATCAGAATCCTAAAATGAGGTTTGGTATAGAATGAGGTCAGGAAAAGGTCTTTCTGGAAAAACAAGGTCTATTCTGTAGTGGTTTATATAGGCGAAAGTATAGAATGTTGGGTTCAAATTTTGAACTATAAGTATGTGGTTTGATAAAAACAAGTGTACAGGGTCTCTATGATTGAAATGCCATGTCTAGTTTAAAACTTACTCCTAATACTGGCTATAAAATGACTTAACAAATGGGTATGTGAGATTATTAAAGAATATGATGCTATATACATGAATCACCATAATCTTCAAAGATCTGATAGAAAAATATTAATGAAAACATATAAAAAATTCATGTCACAGATTGTTGAACAAATCTTTCTCTTACCTATTGTTTATTTAATGAAGTTAAGAAAGTGAGAAAAATGGAATCTGGTAGTATATAAGTAGGGATTATTTGTAATTACAACCTAAAATCCATGTCAGGATTTGTGGAAATGAGGTTTGACAACATGATGAAGCTATGTATAAATCCCAGGCATACCCTTAAAATAATATTTTTATAACTTAAAAATTATTAACTAAATAGCTTGGGGTTTGTTGAGTAATAAGTTGTTGAAAAGTAGAAACCAACAATTCTGAGATGATTTGTAAGTGTTATTATTAGTTTTATTAATCTGTAGCTATTTTTATGTAGTAGGTGTTTATAGGCATAGAAATGGAGGTGGCTTGAGAGCAAAGCACATAGTAGACTATACATGGTTTTTATTATTATTATTTCTTAACACACTTTTATCATAGGATCATATGGGATACAGGTAAATATGTCTATAATCATTGCGATGACCCATGTTAGGAAGTATCATAGGGAGAGGTCTCTTCCAGTGTCAAATCCACGTCATCACTTAGTCTATTCCATGTTATGTTCTGATGTTAAGTACATGCTTGTAGATATATTTGCCCCTCATCCATGGTGGTTCATAAATTACAGTTCTTACATGTAGGCTTCCTCAGGACATTATAATTATTTTTTTTTTCTTGACAAGTATCATGTCAGGCAAGCATAAGAAGAATATGACATGTAGTCAAAAACATGTTAATTATCAATAGCTTCTTCATTATCAGGATGGAGGATCTGACAGATTATAAATGAATATTTTAGTGCTAAGTGGGAAATTCTTATTGTAAGATGCTGAAGAAATTGAAAATTCCATTATGTAATGTAATTAAAGCACTGACTTGGTTGATGAGATCGAAATCTCATATAGACTCAAAAGATTGTATTTGGGATTGTCACCATGCCTGCTGAGAGGATGGCATTAGGAGAATTGAACATTGAGTGGTTTGAAGGTGCAAAATTTGCAGACTTGTTGATGAAAACATAGATGATGAGACACTTTTCCTATCAAAGTTATAATCCCACAGCATTTTCACTGTGTGAAGTAGGGATGGACATAAGCATTTAATGTTGATAACTATGGTGGGGCCAAATTGTCACTCTATTGGAAACTAGTCGTGACCACTCGCATAATTTAAATAACAACACATTAAACAGCATCACAGAACCATACATACATCAAAAATTTTCGAGGAGCATGGCACGACTTGGTGTAAACTAAAATGGAAAAAAGTTCAATTTTTCCATTATTAAAAGTAAATCAAGAGTCCAAAATCATCTTTTCAAAATACTGATATCACTCTGGCAAATATAATTTGTCCAATATTAAAGAGTCAAATCCAAAATCATCATGTTTTTAAAATATGATACATGTAACATATCCTAATATATAGAAAATATGATGGCAAAGAAGGCCCTCATGATTTTGTGCACGTTTCTCCATTTGTGATTAATGATATAATGGATTCTGGGCGTCTTCAAACTGCCTGAAAGTACTCCCTTTCTGAAGGTTGAACTCTGCCCCTATGTTAATGAAATAAATAAAATAGATGTTTAATGTATGCAAACTAGTTATATGACATGTGCTTGTCTAGTCAATCATAGTTCTAAATTTTTCTAGAAGAGAGTGGGTCAAGCATATGTGAAAAAATTAAACTTTAAAAAATGCCATTTTGGTGACCTACATGGTGAGTTCTGCGTTGCAAAGTGCTAGAACTATGGGATAACAAAAGGATCTACTCTTCCCTAGAGGAGCTTCTCCAAAATCTTTGAGACGCAGATCTAGGATAAGAAAACTAAATAATAAAGAAACACTTTCAGGAAGTATGAGATACAATTTGTACAGTATTTTTTTCTTGCATGGAATAGATCCACTCTTTATCAGTTCCATAGTAAATGTGTTAGCTGAATCACCACATGTATGACTCACATAATGAAAAGGTTTTGGCCTCTTGGTGGAGAGAACTCTACGTTGTGACCTCTACATGTCTTGGGCTCATAAGGAGACAAATGTAAGAAAGCTCTAAAAGTGAAATGCTATAAAGAAGGGCATTTCTTTGCAAAACGTTTTGTGGCTTTTTGACTCATATAATTTCATGAAACTTGTGACTTTATGGAACTGTATCTTTTAGTAAAGACTTAAACACTATAAACTAGATCACTGAAAATTATTAGCATTTAGTGGAGGGGTTTATTTGGAGACCTTATCCTGTGAAAGAAACAGTTTGTGGAGGAAGAGTTGAGAAAGTGCATCTTTAAAAACAAATATTTCTATCAGCAAGAATAAATGAAAAAGAGTAATTTCAATGAGAACTCAAAAATGATATACGCAGCCGAATAAAAATCCCTTTTTATTCAAGATCGAAAGCAAATTGTGTCCCTCAAAAGGTTACACTGCAATTTCTAGAAAACTCTCTAAAGCTGAAAAACACTAAACTGTACTGTTACATGACTCCAAAATTCTAGGCCTTAAAATCTGAATTAAAACTAGCAATAGTTTCAGGATGTCTTACTTGGCTTGTGATCTAACCAAGAAATTCTTTTTCTTGAATCGTAAAGAACTCGACATCCAATCTCGCTTTTTAGTCAAAAATATCTTGATGAGGTTTTCCGAGCCCACATCCGTAACTGAAACACCATCCTCGGCAAGATACGCGAGCAGACTGTCACCATATTTTCTTTCTGAGTTTGAAGCAGAGTGGCAGTTTTAAAGTGACCAAATATCTTCACTTTCCTCAAAGTTTTCTCCACGCTTTCTGTCACAGGAACAAGAAATGGAGGAATACATGATGACCCAAAGTTTTCAAACCTATACAACCTTTTAGAATCGTCAGGTAATGCAGAGTAGCTAAAATATGTCTGTGATCTTTTGAGGTCTTTCATAACTGCATCCATGAGGTCGAGAATTATTCTGTTTCTCCCTTCGACCTCGAATGAGTTATGTGATAAATATATATACTGAGTTGCAAAAATATACGAACACATAATACTTTTCTACCATTAAATTGACCATTATTCTGAATGAATGGTTAGAGATCCTCACAACACCAAGAGATCTATCATCACTATTTCATTAAATATGCTGGTGTTACAATCATTTAGAGAAAGAAAACATGGCTTTTATTTTTGGCCATGTTGGTAAGAGGCACTGTAATCAAATGGCTACGCCATGGCAATAAGAAGAAGAAGAAACATTCAAAGCATAACTAGATAGTTGATGCTGACATACCTGAAGGCAAGAGACGTGACATGCAAGATGTAGTTGAAGATTTCTCCAAAATTGATGTTGTACTTCCTCCTGTCTGGTGCGAGGCCTCCATATTATTAGAACACTTCGACTCTACAGTAGTATCATAGCAGTACATAAGTTTCAGTGTCTAACTCTATCTCTTCACATTGTTCTTTTATTTGCCATATCGTCTTTGTTGGAGTTTCTCTTTCATATTCTGGTGAGAATTGCTTTAAAACCCTTGTGCTGGCCGTAGCCTTTGTAGGTCTCGCTTCTTTGGATATCTGAATGTGTGTGTTACATTTGCTCCCAAGGTTTTGTGGTATGATTTTCCAATATTAATACGACCATATGTAATATCTTTTGCTGTATTCTTATCAAAGAATCACAAAAGGCATCAAAAGTCCGACTTGGAGGCCTGATCTCTCGAGGAATGATGGCTTATGGAAGTGGAATGGAAGGTGGAGAAAAATATAGACATATGGCGGAATGACTTTATAAAGAATGGAGATAGGATAGAGGCTACCATATTCTTTTGACACTGACATTGCATACAAAGAAAGTCCTAAGGCTTTTGAATTTGGAAAAGAAACTTCCAATAGAGGAGAAATTATTGGGGTCCAAAGTAAGAAACTCATTTTCAACATGTTGGGTCCCGATTTCATTTGAATTCCAAAAAACCAAAATTAATCTTTTTCACTGAGGTGCATCGTGTTAATTTCTACGATATGAAATAGAATGCCTTTGAGGCAATGTGTACTTGACTATCAACCCTCGATGGGTGATCTTACTTTTCCCATTTAGAAGCTTTATCTCCATTCGGTAGGTTTAGTTTCCTGTCCCATGGCTGTCCTACTAAATCTGTTTATCACTTCATCATCATGTCAAACGGGTAGCATTGGAAATAATTCTTAGTTGTTAAGAATAGCTCGAAGTTTGAACTTCTTCCATATAGTGAAACTAAAAAGGTCGAAAGCACCTCTCCCAATGGAAGTATCCTGCACAAAAATTAGGCCAATTGATAGCTCGAAAAATGGCTTTTGATGATGATTTGATGCCTGAAAGAAAAAGAAATTGCTGTAGATGCTTTTGAACGATGCACAGAATGGTTCGAAAGTTGATGATGAAGTTATGAGTTACCCCTCTCGCACCTCTTTTCCAAAACTTTATACAATGAAGGCTTAGTAAAAAATACTTTGTATGTCACCCACTTTGCAACAGTAGAGTCACTTTTACATGTGTTTTTCAAATAAAACACTCTTTTTTTAAACTCGCAACATGGAAAAGGGATTTATAAGAAAAAGTAACTTAACAAAAGGTTTTTTTAGAAAAATAAGCTTGAGAAAGAGACTTGAACCCAAGTCCTATATTCTCATAAAATACCTTTACACCAACTGAACTAGTAAAAGGATTCTATAATTGTTTGAAAGGAGAAAGGTATTTTTTTATTTTTCTTTTCCACGTGCATGCTTTTTTGTGCAAAAAACACAAAATCTGTGAAAAAAAATTAGGCCTTATTGCAGAATGTTAGATTTCTAGTTAGTATTACCGACAACTATCTATTTTCTAACTATTTATGATTTCCCAAGATCACACAAAGACGCGGGAAAAGAGCATACATAAAAAAAAAAAAATCATCTTCATGTTTATTATTTTCCGATGTCGCACAAAGAGTAGAGAAAAGAGCATACATAGAGAGGAGGGTATAGATCTGGCAATGAAAAAAAAATTTAAATGAGCAAAGGGAATTGAAATTAACAAAAGGATTAATAAATATAACTGCAAAACATATACTTTATACCTCCATATCTAAAATGACATAAATTAGACAACCACAAACCTTTTTTTATGAAACAAAATGTTTTATCACTGTAACAGACTCTCTTGACACAACAAAGCGGTTCTCTCGGCTTGAAAATAATTAGAAATCGTAGATCTAGAAAATGACAGTTCCATGTTGTTAAACCGACTTTGGATTTGGATAAAAAATTGATGTGGCCCTCAAAATATATCTCATACCATGTAGGAAATTACAAGATAAGTTCGTTACATAAAAAACCAAAGGTCACTACTCACAAATAGATCATAGATTAGTAAAAAAGTATTTGACGTGGTTAAAACTCTCCAAGAGGGAAACAGTCCACGACCTCAACCAACGGGACCACTTTAGGAAATTTATTAATATAAAGAAAGAAAAAATACATAAGCTTCTCTCATGAATGGTTATGAGACAAATGACCATCCATGCCCTTTAAATAGACATCCTGGACCAATCGGGTGTTCAGTCATGGATCAAGTATCGGTAATACTGAGGAGAGAGTGAACCATCAGATAACTACATATGGTGACCGCCCGATTATAACTTAAAAATGTACATAGTAAAGAAACACACTTTACCTAATTCTATGCTAGACCAAGTTATACTTAAATATTCTCTATGTGTTAGAATATCCTAACAATTCATTCCGACCACTCAATTAAAGTTTGTAACTCGTGTGATTCTGGAGGTATTTATGTCTGAGTAAAGGTTTGTCTCATTTATTTTGCAAGCCAAATATGAGATTGAGTTGTTGATTCAACAACTTCATATCTATAACTCAAATATTTCGACTCTGATCTTGAAGTTGGTGGGTATCTTTAGGGAGAACGACTCTTTAAATGTCTTTTAGTTTTAGAATAAGACTTTTTTCCATTCATAGTGATATATCCCTGCTTCTAGTGCCAAAAATGTTGATGGTTCTCAATGATTGCATCAATATTAGGGATAACCATCATGTCAGAGCATTAGAGCAGATACTTTTCCATTTGGAATGATGGCTTTGACTCTAGTTATGGAACCAGTTTCCATTTCTATAAACTAATGAGAAATGAAATGAATAAGGGTATGTTATAGTAATATGATGAAAATATGAAATATAAATTAATATTAGCTATCTATCTATCTGTCTTTAGAAATATGATAAAATACCTATTTAGAAATATTTCACAACTAATTTTCTAATCTTATGAGGAAGATTTACCTCCAACATGTTGTGTCAATTGAATAATATCAGTTAGTTATTTTAATTCTCAAGTAGACATTGGTTGTATCCACATTTAGTTTGTGAATATGACATTCCTTAATGCTCGAAACATTTGTGTGGTGGTATTCGTTACGCATCGTAGCATAAGCCACCAATTTTTTGGTTTAACCGAGATTTTCAATGTAGTTCTAAATCGATCTTAGTTAATTGATCTATAATATCATCCCTCTTCTTGGAAGACACTTGCCATGTCTTTGTCAAAAAATTAATATATGTTGGGGTGACTTGGAAGCAACTTGGGATGAGAATAGATTGAAGAAAATGATCATTAATTGCTTTAGTTATGCTATTGGAAATGTCCTAAGCTTGATAAATTTATACTTCAATTTTTCTTACTGCCAATGCCCCATTCTACGAAAATGATTTCCTCATTATTTTCTTCAATTTTAGGGAAACTAGCTAATCTACCTTCTTCACTTTCGTGTGAGGTGAGGAAACCAAAAATATTTTCTTCTATCTCCTCAAAATAGTTTT